>JADLZL010004074.1:0-605439 GCA_015844335.1 Chrysopogon serrulatus
AATATCCACTCAAATAATCACCAAAAATAGAATTAAGGCTTACAATTAACAAGTTCCACAAGTTTTGGTGCCCTCTAGTTATTTTGCAAGACATACCAATAATGCACAATAAATGGAGTTAAATCGCAGAGCTATAGTCGTGGTGCAAATTTACCTTGCACAAGGATTTAATTAATCATCACCAAAATACTTGTGCACACAAATATACATATATATGGAGAGAGAGGGAGAGTGTATATTCATATACTCCCTCCATTTCAAAATGTCTGTCGCTTTCGCTTCCCGAGAAACAACTGCCGGCAATTTTTATAAATATTAAATATCATCAATTAGTATCATATTTAGTATCATTGGAAAGATTTTTGAATCTAGTTTTTTTAAAAAATTGTTTATAAATATAAATATTGCATGTATTTTCTACAAATCAAGTCAAACATGTGGCAGAAAAACCAACGGCGACGGTCAATTTGAAACAGAGGGAGTACTTAACAAGACATATGAGGACAAGCCACCAAAGAGAACGTGCATGCTTCTATCACGTAGGTGCTGATGGCTTGATTAATGAGGGGACTTTCCAAAGTACGTATAGCAGCAGCTCAGGTCAATGCACAAGCATCCAAGTTGCACAGCACATCTCCTCCGTCCATGACCAAGTACTAGTTGGCCACAACCACGTGAGACCCACACTTCTGTACAGCGGTTGCAGCAGCTTATACAACTATGAAAGGGAGCAAGCCTGATCCATCAGCTGTCGGCAGTAGCTGCTCAGCCATTGTCGACACAAACAGGGGCAGGTGGGCCCCACTGCTCCTCAATGCAGTCCAAACAAAGCAGGAAAGCCCGGCCGGTCAGTGAGATGGGCCACGCACGGCACCCAAGAAGAAGCAGCAGTCCACCAGCAAAATACCGACCAACACAGGCAGCCCAGCCCCTGCCAAAGCCTGTGCCAGCATAAGGCGGTGGCGAGACAGGCCGGCCAGGGCCTGGTGCGGCCGCACCCTCTGCTCGGCTCTATTTTGCATGGCGGTTTAATTAATGCACCTAAAGATGGTTTTGTCTGGTGACCATGTTTAATTCCCTCCCCAAACCGACCATACACTAGTATAAATAGGAGGGGAGGGCATCCCTCTCAGACACCACCAAGGAGCAACACTCCACCATATTATCAAGATATAGTAGTAGTACTAGCTAGTTGGGAGTTAGGGAGAGGTACTAAAGTTCTGGAGGAGTCCTCGGAGCTTCGGTACAATCTTATACCGTTTCATCCTCGGAGGTTTGGTATGATCTTGTATCGCTTCTCTGTAAGACTCAATTCTTTCATATATTCATCTTTTCTAGTTACTGAATTATCTTTCATGGTTATCTTGATCATGCCTTAGTAGTTAGCTAAGTATGGTTAGTATAGTGTTTACACCTTGGCATGGGATCTCCGCTCGATCGAGTGCTTTAGTCTAATTAAGATATCGGACTAGAGTAGTAGCCATTAGTGTAGACGTGGTGTCTAGGCTAGCGAGTTACCTGAGTTTGCATCCAACCCCACGGATAGTTGTGGTAGCCCCGGGGGTGACAGCTCCGACCAGGCCTTTGTATTCCACCACGTTCGGGTTGGTATTTTCGTAGAGCTTTTGGCAGCCTGACCCCGGTTACCCCTTCCCAGTCTTTTTGAGAACTGGAAATGAACTGCTGCTCCGAAGTGTCATGGTGTGATTGCTATGTTTAACCTTTACTTAGTTATCTTCTATAGTATGAGCTAGAATAGAACCACGGTAATAGAGAAGTCACTAGGAACCTTGAACTCTCCCGTTGTCCTCCTAGCTTAGCCAGTCTGCTCTTTTATCTTTATTATGGAGTTCTCCTGTGTGTGTCGCTTACACAAAACTCCTATCTTTTACCCTTTTACCTCACATTAGTCTAGCCGGTACGCTAGTTAATAGATACATGATGGTTAGTTATCAGTTTCTTTAACCATTGCTTCCCTAAGGATAAATACGATACCCTGGAATACTCCTGAGTGAAAGCTACAACGGTATCCGTACGCTTGCGGATTTCTCTGTTTGCGTAACTTATACCAACAGGCTTTCTAGCATCGTTACCAGGGACACAAACCTGGTGATGACGCTAAGAAACGTCAACATGCATGAATATAATAGCAAACTAACTATACTAGACATATTAAAGTAGACAATGAACAATGCAATCAAGAACATAATAATGAAGAATAATGTTGCTAGTAATGATCGTACAAACACAGATATTACAATAAGAAAGAAAAGCTTAAGAACTATACCTGACTCTTCTCTTCTTGACAATGTCGGGAATCCAAGATCGATGAAGAACTTGACTTCCTCTACTCTAGATCTAACTAGGCTAAACTATGAACTAGAAGGCTATGAGAAACTAGAACTTGAAGCTCTTGATAATTTAATCACCAAATATCTCAAGATGGAATGAATTGCTGAATGAATTAGGGTTTTCAGGGAGAGGTCTGGCTCCGCTTATATAGCCCGGTGGGATGCACGACAGCCGTTTGATCAAACCGACTTCACGTAGGGCTGAGATTGATCCTCAAAGGCGGTGGAGGAACATTCCGAGGGGGGAGAAAGGTCCCCCTCGAAGGGGCCGGCCGGCGGCCGACAGTGGGGCGGGCGACCCCACCGGAAGTGGCTCGTGCTCCCTTTTGCTCTGGTGTCTTCTGGATCCTTCTAGAGTAGTTTGGTGTATTCCCTGAGTTTCGGATAATTCCGTGGTGTAGATTTGTAGTTATGCCCCTTTTTCGGTATTTTTACGGATTAATCTCTGAAAAACGGTAAATCACTAAAACTCGTGGAAATTATTAGATAAACCCCTAGCCTTCTAGATATTGATGTATGTTTTATGCCTTTCGATATATAAAAGTTGACGCTATCCACCGTCAATGAGAGTCTTTAGAGTCTTATATAGTATGAGTCTATGAAAAATGAAAAAATCAAATAAAAATGTTTATCTGTCTAGAGTCAATAAAAGAAAGCTCTTGAGATGATTTGAATTGATGATAAGCTGCTCTGTTACAACACCTCCGAAATACCTAAAGTTTAGACAAAAAGTTTTCCTAAGTTTTAGCTCCAATTGTTTTGACATGAGAATTTGCTCGAGCCTAAAACTTGTGGGTTGCATATGCTTGAACTAAGTCTAGGTACCTGATTGATAAGATTGAGAAAGTCCGATCTGCTATCTATCTTGTTCTAAGTGACACTAGAGTTCTAGAGATTTATCTTTTGAAAAATATAAAAAATATGATGAGTTCCTATATGACAAAGCTTACATTCCCCAGAGCCAACCATGATGAGATAGGCTAGTTAAACTTCCACATACATCTTTGCTTGTCTTGCATTGAGTTTTGTCAACCTTTGTGACCACGGTGAGAAATTTGTCATGCTCTTAAATCAAGATCCACCTCCATATGCACTACTCTACATTGGAGTAGGCACAACAACATGCCATTCCACCCACATCCATTTCAAAAATGTCTTCTCCTACACTGGGAGAGAACACCAAAAATATTCTATTAGGTTAGCTACCCAATAAATGCTCCATGTTCCTATTGTTATCTCTCCAAATCCTATTAGGGCCAAAAGGAATGTTATGAGCTACGAAAAAAGATATTAGAAAAAAAGAGAGAGAAGGGAGAAGAAAAGAAAAATGGACAAGTGTCCCAATGCTAAAACAATGGGTACTTAGATGCTCGACTCCCTGAGAAAAAAAGAAAGAAAAAGATAGCTCATAACCTTTGGCCAGTTTTCAAAGTCCAAAAGGAGAGGTAGTGTTCAAGGAGCTGAGTAGAATTAGGTTCCACCATATATCCACCATATCCATCCACCTATATATCTTGATTCGACTGCGTGACTTGTTTCTCCATGGATCCATTGTTTGACTTTACAACATATGCATTGCAAGTTTCTTTTTTTAGTTTCTCTTTACCTATGAGCTCCACATAAGCTTTAGTTATAGGATGAAAAGAAAAGGCAATCATCATCACTGCCTTGGTGAGAATCCACAAATACCATATATATTGAGAGACCTGAGAGTGTCATACATAGGAAGCTCTGAGTTTTATTTGAAAACCTCTAAAAACTCTAGAATGATAGTTGATCGAAGAGCTTGAAACATAGTACTTAGATGGAATCTTTCTGTCTGTCAAGTACTCAAGACCCAAGGAAGAGCTGATAAGCCCCACAGTCAAAGCCAATATGGGTAAGTTTAAAAGTCAGCCCAGTTATTACATAACTTGGAGAAGAATTTCTGTCTAACTACAGGTATACTTCTAAGGAGTTGCTCCGAGATGGCTACAATGCTTAAAACATATATACATCTTACAATAACTTTTCTAAGTTTTCTTTGCTAAGGGACTAGCAAAGGTTAAGCTTGGGGGAGTTGTTGATAGTTGTTATTATATGAAATCAACCATCAACTAGCCATGGAAAAGGATGCAATTGTGATCACCAAAGTAGATATAGGGTTTACACCGACGAATTCCACGAGTTTTGGTGTTTCATCTTTGTTTTACGTAGGCGTAAACTGGAAAAAGACGCAACCACGAGAGTTTATCGAGAACAAAGAACGGAAAACGGACACCGCGGCAACACAGGGGAAGAATCTAGAAGAGTCGAGAAGGCATCACGCCGAGCCGGGGGGGGGCGGCCACCAGTGGGACCGGCGGTCCCACCCTGCACCGGTCGGTCTAGCCGGGGCCCGGTCGCGGCCCGGTTCGTCCGGTTCGCTCCACCGCTTTTAAGGATCAATCTCATCCGCATGTCAAAGTCGGTTTCATCCGATGGCTCACGATCATCGCCCAGGGCTATAAAGGAGAGCAGGACACCCCAGGAGAGGCATATTCATTCATTCCTCATTCGAAATCCGATCATCAACCAGAAACCCTAATCAGAGCTCCTTAGCTAGGGCCTAGATAGCTAGTTAGAACTAGAGGGAGGCAAGCGCAGGCTTGGATTCCAGAGCCATCAAGAGCTTGGATTTGGTATAGTTCTTACCTCCTCTCGCCTTTGTTCTCTATCATTGTATAGTTATATGATTGCTACAATTAAATTGATGAATACTTATCTACTTATATTTATAGTTATATTGTTCTTATCTATTGTGGATATATGCTTAGTATAGCTAGATTGACATTATACTTTATCCACAGGTTCGTATAGCGCTCATCTAATTGATCGTTGGGTGAGTGGTAAACATTGTGTAAGCATGGTGCTTATACGTTGTTTATCTGCGAATACACCCTATAGGCCGGGCTTGGTAGATCGCGGGTGTGACAATCCTGTTGAGTTCTATGTAGTCCAAACCCCGTTTATAAGCACAGTAGGGCTTTTGTACGAAGGAAGGGCGTGCTATGTTCTCAAACTTCCCTAGTATGTCCACTATGAATAAATATAATGCTAACCTTAGCTATGACTACTAAGTGTACTGCACTAACCATAATATGCATTGACATGTAGCTAGAAATAACACAAAAATATCTCTTGATGTTTTGCTAGTAATCCTAATGATATAGCTAGGAGTCTCTATCTGTTTATGCTGATGATTATATACTTATCTTATCATTTATCTTGTGACTTACCCTTGTATTGAGTAGTAAGGACATGGTTATGTCTATCCATTACACTCTAGGTTAACACGCTACCTTTACATGAGAGCCATGTAGACCTTCCTTTAGAAAAATATAAATGACAACCCGTAATACTCCGGGTAAAATGCTACAATGGTATTTGATCTGTGCACTTGCAGATACTATTTCTATATTCTAAATGGTGGCATGATTTAATACCGCACCCCTTGGTGTTATGCTGGGGATGACAACTTGGCACTCTAGTAGCGATGCTCCACTTACAAGCATGTTTAGCGCCGTTGCTAGAAATAACATTAAGAGGTGTCAATAATAACCCCTCTCCACCCACAAGAAACATTTACCTTTTCTATCCTTGGACATTCTTGATTCATTTCTAGTACACTTCGTGTTCCTCGTAGAAATTGATACCTTGGAATACTCTTAGGTGAAAGCTACAGCGGTATCCGGGCGCTTGCGGATCTTTTCTGTTTGCGTTAAAATATACCAACAAGCTTTCTGGCGCCGTTGCCGGGGAACGGTAGCTGTTCTAGGATCGAACCAAGTTCGTCCGTGCATCTTTTATTTTCCTTTTGATCACCACCTTCACCCTATCACATGGATTCCACGCCTATCATTCAATTCTCGGCTCTAAAGGGCAAGTTGTTAGAGCCTCCACCATCATCACATCCTATACTTACTCGATGGCTATGAGCTTCGCCCCGCTTTTTTATAGCCATGGTTCGGGGAGCAACCCTTCTCGGATTAGAAGACGAAAATCCCTACACCCACCTTAGGGAATTTGAGCAATTGTGTTCTTGCTTGACTATTGTTGGCATGACACAATAGACCATTAAATAGAAATTATTTTTGTTCTCCCTTTTAGGAAGAGCAAAACAGTGGTATGCTCATACTGTAGGAGGAGTGAATGGAAATTAGGATGAACTTCGAGACAAATTTTATCTTGCTTTCTTTCCTCTTCCTAGGATTGCCGCCCTTCGAATAGAAGTTCTTACCTTTCAACAAAAGGAGAAGGAGACATTAGGAGCAGCTTGGGCTAGGTTCTTAAGTCTTATCAATACCGGTCCAACCCTTCACTTACCTGACCACGTGCATCTTTACCACTTCCATCTTAGTCTTAGCAAGGAAGCTGCTCTACACCTTGACTTATCTTCTGGAGGTTCATTCTCGTACAATACCATGAGCGAGGGAAAAGTCATTCTAGAGAAAATCCTTAAAAATACCCCTTACACTGGCATTTTTGATGAATTTCCTAAAGAAGAAAAAGAAGTCAAGCCAAGCCCCGACCAACAATGTAACACCCAATTTTATAAATAAAACTGAAGAATAATATATGTGGGCCCAGAAAGTCCCAAACCACATATATTTACAAATTGAAGCATTATCATCGCATGAACAGCGTATATAACTTATTACATCACTTCAACAAGTTCGACACATCATTGCCAACGGCTTTTATTTACATAGCGGATACGTAAAAAAGAAGAACTCCATCCCACGGGGACACCGACCGGTGGTACGCTCTCCCGAAGTCCTGGACATCTTGGGAAACTCCTCATAAATCTCCTCGTCGGTACCCGTCCAGGGATTTTGTTGATTATAAGGCAAGCGTCGGTGAACCATGCTCAAACAAGTATAACCATGGGGGATGCAAGGCTCAAAAGCTTGACTCGGTTGATTTCTTTGTTAGCATTTTAGTTATTCATATTTTAATCTATCTTTAATTACTAAACATAGTGAGAAAACCCATATCCCATGTGTAAACTAGATATAACAAGCAACATTTAAGTTATACCAAAACCAACCATGTACTTTGCTATACGAAAAGGATCCGGGCCGCTCGTGTCCGTGAGCACGGGCCGATATATCGATTTAAGAACTCTGCAGAGTTTGTACAACTTTAACCTAGGAAGTCGTGATTCCCATATGCCGGGGTTTGCAAAGCCCACATCACCTCCTCTATGGAAGTGTGGCGGGGGTTTCACTACGAAGCCTTTCACTAGTAACCCTAACAAATTAGTAGCCGCGAGGTTTCAGCAGCCTAGGCGAATGGAGCCCCCCTTCAAGACTCGGTGCACAAATGACCGCAGCCCGGCTACACATCTTGACAGCAAGAAGCCATTCTACGCAACCTAGGCCCCCCTCTTGCGCCTTTCGGTAACTACTAATTAGCTAGAGAAAACTAGTTATACAGCCTAAGATCGAGCCATGTGATTCTCCGGATGTACGGATCTCCGGGTTGCCGCTTTAAGTGTAAGTCCTTATGGAGAGCATTTGGAGTATAAGAGTCCAAGCTCCAGCCCCCTTTGTTGTTAAAAAAGTAAGTTTTAACCATTGTTGCATATAACCATAAGTCAAGATTATAAAGTGCCATTAGCGGCGTAGCAACTAGTATATATCTAAGGTGCAAAACCCCCATAGGTAACAAGGAATGTAGATCAAAGGTAGCTAGTCATGGCCTTAGGGTATATCAAATTTAGACACATGCACATGAATAAAGTGATTAATGATTCTTTGGGTAACAAGGAAAACCATAGGCTATACTTGCCTTGATCACAAGCTTGATCCTCGGTACAGACTCCTCGATCACTTGCTCCTCGAAAACCTCGCCCTCTATACGCAAGATCATCACCAAGCCGGACATCCGGACAACCATCACATGCAAGCAAAATATACTTCTATTAGAACATTACACCAAACAGTATAAACAGAGGGTATAAAGTTTATAAAACTATTCTACTCATTGCTACGATCACGTGAGCGAAAAGAATCACCCAAATCGGATTTAAAACGTGAAAGATATGAAGAAAATAAGGTGCAAAGTGGCAATTCTGTAAATAAATAGAACTATTTTCGGATTTAAAATAATTAAAACTGAATTTCCAACGTGATAGGGACGACGGGTCCTATTTTCGGAAACTGCAGGGGTTAGATCGTAAGAAAACAGGGCCAAAACATAATTATTTTTGAACTGGGGTGGATCTTGGGTTAGTTTCAGGGAAAAGCGGGGGGCTTTTTTGCGCAAAATCTTGTGGGTTGTCGGATGGATGCCGACACGGCGCCCACGTGGCACCGCAGCGGTTGGGGCGGTCCATGGACGGCCTTGGGTGGGCTGCTACTGGGAAAAAGGGAAGGGAGAGAAAAAAGGGCCGGGCGGCTTTGGTCGTGAAATGGAAATGAGAAAGGGAGAAAAAGAGAAAAAGAGAAGCTTTTCTATTTTTTCGAATTTTGTAAAACTTGCTCAAATTCAAGCCAAGTTTGAATTCAAGCCACTCAAAGCTAGCCCTACACTCATACATGAAATTAGGCACCAGCATGTATGCAACAAAGATGTTTCTAAAACCTTATATTTAATTTTAATAATTATGAAAATTGTTATTTCTCTAGGTAATCCATGGAAATTAAATAGAAGAGAACAAGATTAATTACTAAATTCTGAAAATGATTTTTAGGGTGTTACAAACCTACCCCCCTTAAGATGAATCTCGTCCTCGAGATTCGGAAGATTGAAAGAGATAAGGATACTCTGACTTTAGATCTTCCTCTCTTTCCCAAGTTGCCTCATCCTCAGAATGTCTGCTCCACTGAACCTTACACATCCTGATGATCTTACTCCGTGTGATCCTCTCTGCCACGTCTAGAATTTTGATCGGACACTCTGTATATGTGAGATCTCCCCTGATATCTAGCTCTTCCAAAGGCAACTGTTCCTCAGGCACGCGTAGACATTTCTTAAGTTGTGACACGTGGAACACATTGTGTACCCCTGACAGATTTTCTGGTAATTCAAGTTGATAGGCTACTTCACCTCTTCTTTCTAAAATCTTGAAAGGACCCACATATCTTGGTGCCAACTTTCCTTTAGCATTAAACCTTTTAACTCCTCTCATTGGTGAGACTTTGAGATATACGAAATCTCCAACCTTAAACTCTAAATCTCTCCTTCGGGTATCAGATAGCTTTTACGCCTCGACCGAGCTATTTTCAGATTTTGACGAATAGCCCTGAACTTGCTCTTCTTACGCTCTGTTTCAACACATCCGGACCAAACACTTGGCTCTCTCCAGTCTGATTCCAGAATAACGGAGTTCTGCATTGTCTACCATACAATGCCTCAAAAGGTGACATTTTTAAGCTTTTCTGATAGCTATTATTATAAGAGAACTCTGCGTACGACAAGCTTTTGTCCCAGCTAGTTCCATATTGTAAAGCACACACTCTCAACATGTCTTCTAGGATCTGATTTGTTCTTTCTGTTTGTCCATCTGTCTGAGGATGGTATGCAGAACTAAAATTCAACTTTGTGCCCAAGGACTCATGGAGTTTCTGCCAAAAGTGAGATGTAAACTGAGTCCCTCTATCAGAGACTATTTTCTTTGGAACCCCGTGTAGACACACAATCCTCTCCATGTATAATTCAGCTAACTTTGCTCCGGAATATGTGGTTTTGACGGGGAGAAAATGAGCCACTTTAGTTAATCGATCCACAATCACCCATATGGAATCATACCCTCTTTGTGTTCGAGGTAAACCTACTATAAAATCCATGCCTACCTCCTCCCATTTCCATTCAGGTATCTTCATGGGTTGCAACAATCAAGCAGGTCTTTGATGTTCTCGCTTTTACTCTCGACATGTATCACATATAGCCACATATTCTCGCTACATCCCCTTTTTAACCCATACCACCAATACTTCTCCTTGAGATCAAGGTACATCTTTGTGCTTCCAGGATGAATAGAGTATCTTTGAATTGTGAGCTTCATTAAGTATCATCTCTTTGATGGGCTTTGAATTGGGCACACAAATCCTTTTTCCATACCACACGTTCCTTGGTCATCCATTCTAAATCCGGGGGGGCCTTGCCGATAACTATACGTTCAGCAATGTCTTTAATATCCTCATCTTCCAACCGCCCCTTTACGAATCTCCTTTTCTAGGACAGGCTCAACTACTAACTCCATAGTGTTAGCCACTATAGATAAGTTTAGCAATGCCAGATCTTCCTGTAGTTCTCTTGGAAGTTGGGACACACAAACCACGTTAGCATAACTCCTGCGACTAAGTGCATCACCCACCACATTTGCCTTCCCAGGGGTGATAATGTACCTCCAAATCATAATCTTTAATTAACTCAAGCCACTGCTTATTTGCCTCAAATTCAAATCGACCGAGTGAAAATGTACTTTAAACTTTTATGATCAGTGTAAATTTCACACTTATGTCCAATTAGGTAATGCCTCCATATTTTTAGGGCGTGCACCACAGCTGCCAACTCCAAGTCATGTGTTGGATAGTTCATCTCATGTTTTCGTAGCTGTCTTGATGCATAGGCAACAACTCTCCCTTCTTGCATAAGCACACAGCCTAAACCTTGTCTTGATGCATCACAATATATCGAAAAGCTTTTAGTGAGATCTGGAAGAACGAGCACTGGGGCGGTTGTCAATCTCTTTTTCAGCTCTTCAAAACTAGCTTGGCATTTATCAGACCATACAAACTTTGCATTCTTCTCAAGCAAAGCTGTCATTGGTTTTGCAAGCTTTGAAAATCCCTCAATGAACCTTCGGTAGTATCCTGCCATACCAAGGAAACTCCGAATTTCACTCACATCTTTAGGTGGATTCCAACTTAGCACATCTTTAACCTTCTTTGGATCCACAGCTACTCCTCCATTTGAAATAACATGCCCAAGAAAAGACACTTCTTTTAACCAAAACTCACATTTGCTCAGCTTGGCATAAAGCTGATGTTCTCTAAGTTTCTGTAGCACTAGCCTCAAGTGCTCCTCATGTTCCTCTTCATTTTTGGAATACACCAAAATATCATCTATAAACACCACCACAAACTTGTCGAGATATTCCATAAAGACGTTGTTCATCAAATACATAAAGTATGCTGGAGCGTTTGTCAATCCAAAGGACATAACTGTAAACTCATACAAACCATAGCGTGTGGTGAAAGCAGTCTTTGGAATATCGATGTTCGGATCCTCAACCGATGATACCTGGACCAGGAGATCAATTTTGGAAAATACACATGCCCCTCTCGGTTGATCAAACAAATCATCAATTCTCGGCAAAGGGTATTTATTCTTGATTGTCACCTCATTAAGCGATCTGTAGTCTATACACATCCTCTGCGACCCATCCTTTTTCTCAACAAACAAGGCGGGTGCTCCCGGGGTGAGGAACTAGGGCGTATATAACCCTTGTCTTGCAACTCTCAGATCTGTTTCTTAAGTTCCTCTAATTCGTTTACCCCCATTCTATAGGGTCTTTTTGCTATTGGTGCTTTGTGCCGGGTAAAAGGTCTATAATAAATTCAACATCTCGTTCAGGTGGCATACCTGGCAATTCATCGGGAAAAAAACGTCCGGGAATTCATTCACTATCGGAATATCATTAATGGTAGCACTGTTCATCTGTTGAACTTTGACGGACATCCGAGGCCGGTGCTATTGCTTTGAACTCAACCATTTCTCCCATTTCGGTTCTCAACAACACCGTCTTAGTAGCACATTGGATTCTTGCATTGTGTGCTATCAACCAATCCATACCGAGTATCACATCAATACCAGTAGATTTCAACACCATAAGGTCGCTACAAATTCTACCCCACTTATGACAAGCTTAACTTTTGGGCATATAAGTGTTGCCCCTCATCTCACCCCCTGTGTGAACTAACAAGCATAGCATTCTTCAAAGTGTGCATGAGCATAGTATATTTCTTCACAAAATTTGCAGATATAAAGGAATGTGATGCTCAGGAATCAAACAAGACCGAAGCGGAATGAGAGTTGACTAAGAACGCACCGATCACCACATCAGCGCCGCCTCGAGCCGACTCTCAATTCACATGGTTCACCTTTCCTCGAGCATAGTTCTCGCTGCCCCTGGTTTGCTTGGGGTATGAGTATTCATCTTTGTATTGTTCTCGTGGCCCCCGAGAACCTTGGGTCACTCTCTTAGGACAATTATAAGAAAGGTGTCCTATTTCTCCACGCACTAAACACCTATTATTGCCCTGCTGTGTTAGGAGTATTAGGAGCATTGTTCTTCACCGGTGTATTAACAACCCGATTCTCGACGGGGTGCTTGCCCACGGTACTCGACTCTTTGCTCTTTGGTTCCTCCGCTGAACTAGGTACGGTTGGTTGTATTATTCTGCCCCCGATATCTCTGGGCGGGTTGTTCTCGATTCCGGGGAAAACGAGCACGACCGGGCTTGCCGCCAAACCGTTGGTTTTGAAACTTTCTCTTCTTGGTCTCTATATCACGCCTCTTGCTTTCAATCACAAGAGCTTTGTCGACTAGCAAACTGAAAATTTGCAAAGCTATGAGAAAGCAACCGGTACCGTAAGCCATCATTCAGACCTTCCATAAAGAGCTCCCCGCTTGTCCCGATCATCCTCAACATCATTGAGTGCATAACGTGAGAGTTGGGTGAATTTATCTCTATACTCACCGACAGACATGCTTCCTTGTTTCAGTAGAAAGAAATTCCTTTCTTTTAAGTCTCATGATTCCAAAGAAAGTACATGATGTGCACGAAAACTTCCCCGAAATTCCTCGCCACGTGATTTGGTCGGCGTTGGCATGACCATACCGAAAGCTTCCCACCAATCAAGGGCTGCTCCTTGCGGTTGACCTGTAGCATATAGCACTTTCTCACGGTCGTTGCATTGTGCTATATCCAACCGACGTTCTATAGCACGAAGCCAATCGTCGGCATCAAGTGGATCCGGTGAGCCTGGTGAAGGTAGGTGGGTGACCCTTCAAAAACTTCGCCCCGCTTGTCACGGACTTGCTGAAATTGCTGTGGAGGGTTGTTCTCGCATGTTTTGTGCTATCTGGCTGCATAATCTGGGTCCGCATCATGAGAAGCTGCTCCATGGTCACATTCGGTGGTGGCGGCGGTGGTGGTGGTGGGTTTCAGTCCTCCGGTGTTAACCATCTGTAAATAGATACACTGCATGAGTATCATATACCCCACTGTATGAACCATATCTACATAGAACCAAGGTACTTTAGATGGAAGATATGCAGCGAGAAATCCACAAAGAGGAGAACTGAAATTTCTGGCGAGGTGCAGTGACAATGGTACAGTAGAACAGTCATAACTTTTTCTCTGTTTAACACATGACGGCGCAGCTTACCTTTCTGGAAAGCTTATGAAAAACTCTAAAACTTTCATATAGAATACTTTCTCAGATTCTGAGGTTAAACAGGTCAAAAACAGAGTCCAACAAAACTGCTCTGCAATTTCTGACAGCACTGCTACCCCATCTTACCACAGCCGTATCTCCCAATCGGTGACAGATAAAAACGTGGTTTCAGTTGCATATGAAAGATACTGAAGTCTAGTTCCATCCATAAAATTTTTAGGATTTTTGAGTAACCAGATTTTGAGATACAAACTGAGAAAGACAGATTGCTCAGGAAGGGACAGGATTAAGAACAGATGTGAAACCCAACTATTTAATCATTAAGCCTTATACCTTAGTATCATAGGTACGGGATGGCTGTGGACAAGCCCCACAATCCATCACAATCAAACAAAGATCCAACTCATTCATTAAGCATAATAATAAGCATGAAAGCACATTATTTAGACTCGAGTTCCACATAGACTCGACATGCACTTCGACGACTCGACCGACTCGACTCACTCATGACCTCGTTTTTTATTCGATCAAGACGGCATAAGCATGAGGCTCCTATGGGTCAAAGGTCGATGCGGCTGCAGGTGCACCCAGGGTGGTGCCTCTTGTGTGGCGGAACGATGGCGTGGTCCGTCGCAGATGAGTCGCCCCCCGGGTCCCTCCGGCTCACCTCCCGGCCTGACCCCGCAGCTCATCCACCTTGTTCTCGTAACTTCTCCACCTCCATCCACAAGTGCGTGCTGGTCGAGCATAGACTGGTCTAGTGCACTGTTGAGGGAGATCACCAGGCACTGCCTCAACGAGCCCGGCACCCTCTCCATCCCGCAGATTTGCAACCCGACAACCGGTGCCCTCAAGGCGACGCCGTGGGAAGTAGCGGTCATCGCCCTCCCCGGATAGTAGGAAACACCTCCGCACGGTGAGTGTGGAAAGCCTCGCCTCGTGGCGTCCTCAACACCAAACTCCCCCGGTGTAGGTAGGAGTCGGTGCACGGTGAATGGAGCGAACCAACCAAGCACTGTCCTTGGCACTCCGGTCTTCACGAACACCTTTGTCAACCAATTACCCGGTATGCTCCAGGGTGAGAGTACTTCGAGGCTGCGGTACTCCACCACAACGTAAAGCGGAGCGCGCTCGCCATCAACAAGATCCCGGCTTGGGATGGTAGAACACGCCCCCCCCTCGGAAGTGAGAGTCTCCGGGTCGGGCCGGGGCGTGGTGCCTCGTCGTCGTCGTCGCCTCCAACGTGGTACTCGGTGCCGGGCTGCTCACCCTCCTCGCCTCGCCCCGGTCCCGACCTCCATTGACACAGTCGGCGTCGGCAAGACACGCCGAGTCGGGCGTCACAAGACGGTCAGTCGGCGATCGAGCATTTGTCGGAGTCGCCGGAGTCGGAGCTGTCCGAAGACTCGTCGCTAGAGTCTCAGTCGTCGTTGGGGTCTCCCCCTGCACCTGGCCTTTGCTCCACCTCGTCATCCTCCCCGCTGAAGCTCGGGGTGAAGGTACTCAACACGAGTAGGAGCACGGCCACCGATCGTCTTACGGGCGGTAAGCTTGGTACGGGCCATCTACAAATTTTTAAATATGAGTTAGACACCGAAAATTTTATAAAGAAAAAGTGTCGAAGATAAAATTTGTAAATTACCAAAAGCAAGATAAAAATTTTGGAATTAATCCTTATGAGGGTGTCCAGTTCTATCTATGGGAGCGTCCTACGGTCGGTTCGGCTCGATACCAATTTGTAACACCTAGTTTTATAAATAAAATCGAAGAATAATATATGTGGGCCCGAAAAGTCCCAAACCACATATATTTACAAATTGAAGCATTATCATCGCATGAACAGCGTATATAACTTATTACATCACTTCAACAAGTCGACACATCATTGCCAACGGCTTTATTTACATAGCGGATACGTAAAAAGAGAAGACTCCATCCCACGGGGACACCGACCGGTGGTACGCTCTCCTCGAAGTCTGGACATCTTCGGGAAACTCCTCATAAATCTCCTCGTGCGGTACCCGTCCAGGGATTTTGTTGATTATAAGGCAAGCGTCCGCCGAACCATGCTAAAGCAAGTATAACCATGGGGGATGCAAGGCTCAAAAAGCTTGACTCGGTTGATTCTTTGTTAGCATTTTAGTTATTCATATTTTAATCTATCTTTAATTACTAAACATAGTGAGAAAACCCATATCCCATGTGTAAACTAGATATAACAAACAACATTTAAGTTATACCAAAACCAACCATGTACTTTGCTATACGAAAAGGATCCAGGGGCCGCCGTGTCCGTGAGCACTACCGATATATCGATTTAAGAACTCTGCAGAGTTTGTACAACTTTAACCGGAAGTCGTGATTCCCATATGCCGGGGTTTGCAAAGCCCACATCACCTCCTCTATGGAAGTGTGGCGGGGTTTCACTACGAAGCCTTTCACTAGTAACCCTAACAAATTAGTAGCCGCGAGGTTTCAGCTAGCCTAGGCGAATGGAGCCCCCCTTCAAGACTCGGTGCACAAATGACCGCGGCCCGGCTACACATCTTGACAGCAAGAAGCCATTCTCGCAACCTAGGCCCCCCTCTTGCGCCTTTCGGTAACTACTAATTAGCTAGAGAAAACTAGTTATACAGCTAAGATCGAGCCATGTGATTCTCAGGATGTACGGATCTCCCGGGTTGCCGCTTTAAGTGTAAGTCCTTATGGAGAGCAATTTGGAGTATAAGAGTCCAAGCTCCGGCCCCCTTTGTTGTTAAAAAAGTAAGTTTTAACCATTGTTGCATATAACCATAAGTCAAGATTATAAAGTGCCATTAGCGAAAGCGTAGCAACTAGTATATCTAAGGTGCAAAACCCCCATAGGTAACAAGGAATGTAGATCAAAGGTAGCTAGTCATGGCCTTAGGGTATATCAAATTTAGACACATGCACATGAATAAAGTGATTAATGATTCTTTGGGTAACAAGGAAAACCATAGGCTATACTTGCCTTGATCACAAGCTTGATCCTGGTACAGCTCCTCGATCACTTGCTCCTCGAAAACCTCGCCCCTCTATACGCAAGATCATCACCAAGCCGGACATCCGGACAACCATCACATGCAAGCAAAATATACTTCTATTAGAACATTACACCAAACAGTATAAACAGAGGGTATAAAGTTTATAAAACTATTCTACTCATTGCTACGATCACGTGAGCGAAAAGAATCACCCAAATCGGATTTAAAACGTGAAAGATATGAAGAAAATAAGGTGCAAAGTGGCAATTTCAGTAAATAAATAGAACTATTTTCGGATTTAAAATAATTAAAACTGAATTTCCAACGTGATAGGGACGACGGGTCCTATTTTCGAAACCGCAGGGGTTAGATCGTAAGAAAAAAAACAGGCCAAAACATAATTATTTTTGAACTGGGGTGGATCAGCGGGTTAGTTTCCGGGAAAAGCCGGGCTTTTTTTGCGCAAAAATCTTGTGGCCGTTTGTCGGATGGATGCCGACACGGCGCCACGTGGCAATCGCGCGGTTGGGCCGGTCCATGGACTTGTCTTGGGGGCTGGGCTGCTACTGGGAGAAAAGGGAAGGGGAGAGGAGAAAGGGCCGGGCCGGCTTTGGTCGTAATCGGAAATGAGAAAGGGAGAAAAAAGAGAAAAAGAGAAGCTTTTCTATTTTTCTCGAATTTTGTAAAACTTGCTCAAATTCAAGCCAAGTTTGAATTCAAGCCACTCAAAGCTAGCCCTACACTCATACATGAAATTATGCACCAAAGCATGTATGCAACAAAGATGTTTCTAAAACCTTATATTTAATTTTAATAATTATGAAAATTGTTATTTCTCTAGGTAATCCATGGAAATTAAATAGAAGAGAACAAGATTAATTACTAAATTCCAAAAATGATTTTTAGGGTGTTACAAACAAGAGGAGGTAGACACAACCAAATCTGAAATCTCTTCAAATCCTTCTGACAATTTGGTTGTTAAAGAACCGCCCATTGAGGAAACCCAAGACAATATAGAAGATGATGAATCTCATCCTTCCATGTTTCCTTTTAAAATTGAGGATGGTCTTTTTGAAGATTTTAGAAATGCCTCGAATTTACCAGTCCAAGTGAAGCCTCTAGCACACTCTATGATATCTGAGGATGATAATGGTCCAAATAATGATTCTTTCCTTAGAGAACATATTAAGGGACTATCGGCCATCATGAGTCGTGAGTGGTTGGCGGAAACGGAGTTATCCACTGAGGTAGCCCGAATCATTGCCCCCCTCAGACATTATCTCTTGTATCCTTAAGGGAACCACCATAGAGGCTCACTATAGTCCTACCCTTGGGATGAATATCATTTCAAAGGCTTTGGCCGAACAACTATACCCCCAACGAGTTTTTGATCTCATCTCATAAGCTCCTAAGAATTCCTCCTGGAGTTACTCTTGAAAGTTATGGGATTATAAGGTCTATTCCATTGAGAATATAATGTTCTGAGTATAGTTTAGATTTTCATATCTTTGACATCTCAGATACATCCATCTTGATTGGAGTGCCTTTTGGGATACTCTTTCAAGAAAGACCAAAACAGGGTCTCCTAGATTTATAGTTAGAAAGTTCTCCTATCACCATCTCACTTGCACGCTCAAATAATGCGATAGTGTAACACCCCCGGTGTTACTACAACTAAAACCTACCATGTCATCATATGCACCGCAATGCATTTATGATTAGAGAACTATGACATGTGATAACTTAATAAGTTTACTATTCTAGGTTGCTTGAGCTATAGCTAAGTATGTGTTTTCACCTTTCTTTTTAAAACCTAGATGCAAAAAAATAGGGGTATAAAATTTCCAAGTAAAACTAATCTTGGTGTGATCCAGTTGCTTGGCTAACATGCTTCCAAATGCTAATCATGTTTTCCAATCTCTCAATGGCGAGTAAAGAATCAAAGTCCGAATTTTGAATCCTTGTCCTTCTCTTAACCCAAGTGGTTAAGTGTAGGATCTGGATTATCATTTTCAACTTTGAGGAGCTAACCATAATTAATTTTACAAATAGAACTTGACCAACTTCGGTTTAGTTTCGAAGTACAAAGTTTGCACTCTGAAAGTATGCCACTAGTTGGGTTTAAACTTTACTAAGTAATGTTCCCTAAGAGTGCTTAATAATGTTTAACCTGGCTTTGTGACCTCAAGCAAGTAGTTAAGGTTTCTAAACTTGTTTAAATCCTAAAACTCATCTTGTGGTTTGATCAAGTGCTTGAGCTCTTTATCTCATGTGGTTATGTGTTGTTGATCATCTTTTAATTAACCTAAGCTTAATTAGGATGCAAATTTTGGTTAACACTAAAATATACCTTGGAGTGCTAACCATGTAATTCACCTTGCTTTAAGTGTTTTCATGCCATGGCTAATGATGATTAGTGTAGCTTAATGTTGGTAATTAAGTTTGCTATGCTTGCTAATCAACCTAGCTTAAAACAAAAACCCTAATCTCTGAGCTCAAATTACAATTATGAATTAAACATGAAATGGTTTTGAAGAGTTTGCAAAATGGAGTTTGAGGGAGAAGATTCCAAAAGTCAGATTTCCAATTTGAATTCAAATTCAAAATCCTAAATTCAAACCCCTTTTACCCCCTCTTCCATATTTCAAAATCCAGCAAGAATTTGGGGAAGGTCCCAAAAGCAAAGTTGTTGATAATGAAATTCTGAGCAACATCTATTTTGGGAGTTTTTCAAGTTGCTATGTAAATTTGGGAGTAAATTGGAGAATTTAGGGAAGGGGGTATGCTGCTACAGTACCCAGACCAATTAGAGCAGGGCAGCTCCTGCTTGCCGACGAGCCGCCGCCCTCCAGCCTCGCCTCCGCGTGCGTGGACACGCTGCGGCACTGCATGGCAAGCTCAAGCTGCTGCTGGCACACTCCTGCTCGTCCATATCCCATTCCAAGCGACGTGCTGTTGGTATATTTAACGCACACAGAATAATCCAAGAAATAAATCCGCAAGCGCACGGATACCGCTGTAGCTTTCACCTAAGAGTATTCCAAGGTATCCATTTTCCATGAGGAACGCGAAGTGAACTAGAAGCGAATCAAGAACGTCCAAGGATAGAAAAGATAAATGTTTTTGGTGGGTAGAAAGGGCCTATCTAAGGTGATCTAGACAACTAAGAATCAAACTCACGATACTTGTCTACTTTGGAGCAACAGTACCTTTCCAACTCTCGAATAAGACTGGGAAGAAGGTAGCTGGGGAAGGCTGCCAATAGCTCTACGAAATACCAACTCTGACGTGATGGAATACGAAGGCCAACAAAGCTGTCACCTCTGAAGGCTACCACAACTAACTGCAAGAATTGGACGCAAACTCAGGTAAACCCTAGCCTAGACACCACGTCTACGCTAACGATTACTACTCTAATCACGTACGCTAACTAGAGCACTCAATACGAGCTAAGATCCCGTAAACAAAGTAAAGTAAGAAAAAAACTTAATCAAATAGAAGACTTAAAGTTACCAACTGAAGAACTTGAAGAAGAATCGTCTCCGTAGAGGTACAAAGTTGAGGAAGATCCGTCAAGCCGGCTCCTCTTCTACTTCCTCCTCTACTCTCTCTCTCTCTCTATTTTCTAATTTACAAGAGTTCTAGAGATGAGAGTCTTCCTTTCGAGCGACGCCTCTACATCTCCATAATAATATGGTGCCCTCAGGGAGGGAGGTCTGCCTCTTTATTTATAGCCCTGTGGGATGAACGTGCGCCATTGGATCAAACCGACTGGGGCAACGGTGGAGATGCAAACCCTAAGGCGGTAGGGGGCCGTCCGTCGAAGAGGACCCTAAACGGGCTCCGAGGGCGGCCGGGCGGCCCGGGGTAGGGGCGGGCGGCCCCACCTCATGTAGCAGGTGGGCCCCACCTTCGGTAAGTCGCCTTCTCGTGCCTTCTAGAGTCTTCTAGTATTGGTTTCGGTGTAGAATTGATATCTTTTGACTCCGGACTTCGAATATAGCAAATGATATATCTGTTTCGATCATCTCGACGAGCCCGTCGCAATGGTATAGTCCAATTTCCCATTTGAGATACTTTTATTCTATGCAAAATTGGGTATACCTGCAAAATGATCAAGAACAACATAACTCGTGGAACTCGTTAGAATCAAACCCTACAACTATGCTTTATGATTCTTTTCATGTTCATTCATGCAATAATTGATGGTATAAAATAGGCATTAAGGACCATCAACAAGTTCTCCCAAGCTTAACCTTTGCTAGTCCCTTAGCAAAGCCAAACTCAACAATGGATCGGGAGTTCTTTGCAATATTTTCACTTCCAACATGTACACATACTTTCAAACAAAAATTCTCCTTTGAATTTAGAACAAATATATCTTATTATTCATCATGGGGCTTATTGCTCTTACTTTGGATCTTGAGTAACTAAAAGATAGAATGATCAAATCAAGTACTATGTCTCCAGTTCTTTCACTTCACCTTTTAATCCAGAGTTTTCATGATTTTTTTTCAAAAGCTTAGAAACATATTGTTGTTAAATTAAACAAAGGATCCATAGAGAAAGTCAATCACATCATTGAATCGAGAAGTGCATGTGTATGAAAAATAGAGTCAGTCGGTTTTTTTAATTTATCACTCTCTTCTGTTTATTAGAGACACATGGCTATGAGGCTAATTCTACTATCGGGCACATACCCATTTTTCTGATATTCATTTTTCGAGGTTCCAAACACTTGTCCCTTTTTATTTCCTCGGGATCTATCTTTTTGAGGTTTCGGACACTTGTCCCTTTTTATTTCCTCAGATACTTTTGCTTAGCCACATGTCTTCCAATAAACTTTTGAGAGGATAGCAACAAATATTTATGAGCATTTATGTGAAAAATGAATGGAATGTGTAAGTGATCTCAATTCAATAGCATGATAACTTCGCATAGGGTCAACAAAGTTTAATTTAACTCAATGTATTTATTAGTCATATTAATATTGGTAAATCTACGGAACTCTGTTGTTTAGAACAAGATAACAAGAGCTCAGATCATCACATCATACCCACCAATTACCTAGACCTTAGATCAAGCATTTGCTACCCATGCATTTAATTTCATTATAAGACATCAATATTAATTAAGAGAACTCGTGCTTGAAAGTTAGGTACTGCAAAGAAATTACAATAGAGCAACTATTCATCATTTTCAAAATATAATTTTATTGTTCTTCAGTTTTTTATTTGACTCTTAACAAACTAGATAGAATTATAAACACACTTTATGATCACACCTTAATAAATAGGTAAAGTATCTTTATTTGGTTTTAATGATTATTCATCTTTTTTTCTTTTAGCTAATGGACTCATAAAAGACTCTACAGATGTGGACCTTCATATGCCCACATATTTTTGGTATTTTATGACTATAAGATAGACTCAATAATCACATAGGTATACTTATCTGATAACTAGGGAATGCCCTTGTCGCACCCAGTTTTGCATAGCAAAACCAAGCACTCATATATGTGCGCCCAGGATGTCCAAACACACATATAATCTCAAATTGCAATAATATCAAAGTAAAGTACTTTATTACATCGAATATCCATTCATTATTATCACATAGTCTTGCTCGAAGGCAATATAAACAAAAGCGATAACTAGCCCAAACCGCCACAGTGGGGACTCCAACCGGTGAACATCATCTAGTAGTCCTGGACATCTTCGGGGAACTCCTCAAAACCAGCATCTGTTACCCATCCGGAATTTTCCAAAGTGATATAAAACAAGCGTAAAGCGCACCATGCTTAGCAAGTATAACAAAGGGATCCATGAGGCTCAAAGGCTTGACATGGTTTGACGGCCGGTTAGCATTTTAAAGTTCATCATATTTTATTAAACCTCGAAATACTACTTTAGTGAATAAACCATCCCAAGTTGAAAATAATATTAATCAAAATTATCATCATTCCCAAGCCAACCAAGAACCGTAAACACTAGTCAAGAAGGATCCGGGCCGCTCATATCCGAGAGCATGCATTTGTTATAACAGATTTAAAGAATTCTCGCAGAATTTGTACAACTTTACCCACCGAGCCGTGATTCCCATATGTTGGGGTTTGCAAAGCCCACAATACCTTTTCCGAGAAGGCGTGACGGGGTTTCACTACATAACCCTTCACTAGTAGCTCTAACAAGTTGTAGCCGCTAAGGTTTCAGCCGCCTAGTTGTATGGAACCCCCTTCCGGGAGTGGCACTCATGGTCGCGGCATGGCACACACAACGGAAGGAAAGGTGACATACCAACTAGTGCCCCCTCTTTGCCCCGACGGTAAGCTACTGCACGAGCTAGAACAAAACTAGTTACCAAGTTAAAGTCGAGCCATTTGACACTCGGGGTTGTACGAAAACTCCTGGGTGGCCGCTTGGGAATAAGTCCTTATGGAGAGGCACCAAGGCACCGTAAAAACCCAATGCTTTGGCCCCCTAAAAGTTGCTAAAAAGCACAATTTTAGCATAGATTCCATATACCATTAGACATTAATAAATGATTTATTTTGGTTATGCGCAGCAGCAGCTACCAGCATGCACTCCAACCCATAGGTGACAAGGATATATGGTACAAAATTCATCTAGGTAAAATCCTTATGGGCAATTCAAAATTAGACACATGCACATGTATGAATTATAGAGTTCATAGGTACAAAGGGGCCTTTGTTACACTTGCCTTCCTCAAAGTTGTCTTCCTGGTACTGGTTCTCAACCTGCTCTTCAACAACCTCGAACTGACCACCTTCTAAACGTATTCCACATCACCATACAAGCATCCAAACCAAGCCATACATGACAAATATATTTCTATTAGAACAGTACACCAAACAGTAATAACAGAGGTTAAAAAAGCTAATAAAACTAATCTACGTACTACTACGAACACATGAGCGCAAGAATCACTCTATTCGGATTTGAAACGCAAAAGTTATGCATAAAACAAGATTCAATGGCATTTTGTAAATAACCTAAATTCGAATTTGGATTAAAACAACTAAAATATGCTTCCTGTATAGGCTTGGATGGCACACGTGAAGAACATGTTGGTGCTACAAAAACCATGGTGAGCAGCACCCTGAACGCCGATGAGCCGAGCACGCCGACGAACCGCCAGAAGGCGTTCCCGACCACCTCGATCAAACGGAAAACTCTAGAACGACGAGTGTGACAACGCAGACTCTACGGGACTAACGGAAACAGCAGGGAGCTTGTCGGGCCGATGTTCTCCACGGTGGCGCCATGGCCAGACCGAGCAGCAGCTCCCCGGGATGGCGTTCCAGTGCAACAAACACGAAAATGATGGCACGGGGATGACGAATGGTATACCGTGGGCTGATGAAGCGATTCGCGACGTTGGGGAGGGCTCCTCGACGGCCGGCGGTGAGGTACGGCGGACTACAGAGAGGCACAGCTGCCGGTGAGCACAAAATCGAGAAATTGGTGACCAAAACGAAAGGGAAAGGCACCTACAGCCGCGGCGAAGCACCGCGAAGCTCCTCCACGCGACCCCGGCGTCGATTGAACTCTGGACCGACGAATTTGGATGTGGCAGTATGTGTGCAAGGTGAGCAAAGGGTAGAAGGGGGCTCGGCCAGGGAAACTTATAGGCGGCTGGAGGGCAGGCGAGGGGCCGGCGGGCGTTACCCCTCGGCGTCATGGCTGGGATTGAAGGCGCCCCATTGGTGGCCGCCATTACTCGGCGATTGAAGGAGGTGGCGGCTTCTCCGGTTCGAGCAGGAAGACGAGACGCTGGGCGATGCCGACTCGTGATTTCCTGTGTGTAGAGAGAAAGGGGATGTACGTAAGGGCTGTGGGCTGTCCAGCTGCTGCCGAGCAGGCCAACTGGGCTGTGCGTGCAAAGGAAAAAAAAAAAAAAAAAAGGGCAGGCCAACGCTGGCTGCCACAGCCCCAAACTGAGATCGTTTTCTACTCTAGAAAAGGAAAAGCAAACCTGGGGTTAGCGTTGGGCTGAAAAGGAGGAAAAGGAAAAGATTAAAAAGAAAAAGCTTTTGTTCTACTTTTTTGAAACTTGGTCAAATTCAAATGAATTTTGAATTTCACCACAAACAACCTAGCCCTACACTCAACCAAAAACATTATGCTTCGGCATGAATGCAACAAACATGTTTCTAAACCTTATAGTTTATTTTAATTACTTAAAAATTATTATTTAGCCTATGTTAAAATGGACATAAATTAAATGAATACTCAAATTTAATTACTACATTGCAAATAAATTTTTAGGGTGTTACAGCCTAGAACCCAAAAGGGGAATGACTCGATCTGGGTAATTGTAGATCGTTTGACCAAGACCGCACACTTCATTCCAGTCAGTTCTACTATCAAGCCTTATCAGTGTGCTGATATATATATGACTCAGATTTATCGACTGCACGGAGTACCTTGAACCATTATCTCTGACCGTGGCCCACAGTTTGTCGCTCGTTTCTGGGAACAAATGCACAAAGCCTTGGGCACTCACTTGCTTCGCAGTTCAGCCTATCACCCTCAAACCTCTGGTCAGACAGAACGGGTCAATCAAATTTTAGAAGATCTGCTACGATCTTGTGTTCTGTCTGCAGGAGGATCTTGGGAGAGTTGGCTACACTTGGCTGAGTTCTCATATAACAACAGCTACCAAGAGAGTATTCAGATGGCTCCTTTTGAAGCTTTGTATGGGAGAAGATGTCGAACACCTTCTCATTGGGTTGAACCTGGTGAGCGTTGGTATTATGGGATTGAGTTAATCCAGGACGCCGAAGAGAAAGTGAAGGTGTTCCAACAACATATCAAAGCTGCTCAGTCTCGTCAGAAATCTTATGCAGATAAGAGAAGGCGTCCTATTGAGTTTGAGGTTGGCGACTATGTGTATCTCAAAGTGTCTCCCATGAAGGGTGTGCAACGCTTTGGAGTTAAAAGAAAGTTAGCCCTAAGGTATGTAGGTCCCTACCAGATCCTTGAAAGAAGGGGAAAAGTAGCTTACAAGATCCAACTACCACCAGAGATGAGTGCTATCTTTGATGTTTTCCATGTTTCTCAACTCAAGAAATGCCTTCGAGTGCCTGAAGAGAGAATAGAAGCACAAGATGTAGAGTTGAAATCTGACTTGACTTATGAAGCTCGACCAGTACGAGTCCTTGATACTAAAGAAAGAATTACACGTAATCGAGTGATCAGGTTCTATAAAGTTGCTTGGAACAATGAGAGTGATTGGGATGCCACGTGGGAACGTGAGGATTATTTGAAGGAAGCTTATCCCGCGTTTTATTCAAGATGGTACGTGAACCTAATCTCGGGACGAGATTCCTTTAAGGGGGGAGGGCTGTAACACCCTAGGTGTTTGGCTCACTAAATTACTTGCATTAACTGGCCATAAGCATCATCATCATCTCATATATGCACGTGCATGACAAGTCTTTATCCATTTTGTATGCGCATGTGTGAGGGTCATTCTTTGCTTGCTTTGCTTGAATTATACTATGCCATGCTATGTAACATTGTCAAATGTGCTCTACAGTAGTTCAATGATGTTTAGGACACTTAATGGAACAATGTTTGTGTTAATCACTTTGCCTAATTAAGCTCCTAGATGATAGTTTGACCTTGAGTGCCTTCTAAAGTGGTTTGCTTTGACTGTTTAGAAAGTGCAAGTTAGAAACCTTGCATGGCTGTGCACCCTAAAACAAAGTTGTAGAGAATTTTATGTAGAACAAACTTTGTTTAAGGCTCATGTCATGAAAATGTGCTTAAGGTGCTCAAAAATGCACATTTAGATCAGAAACAGTGCTGTTTTGCCTCTGAAAATTTGGCTAAGTCCTAGACAAGTTTTCAGTTTGTTTTTAGGGTACTTCATCACGTTGTAGTTTCAAATACAGGCCGAACTAGTGAGTAAACCCTAAATAAAAGTTGTAGACCGTAGATCAAGCTACAACTTTTAGTAAAACGTTTTTCCTCGATATTGCTTGGTTCAACGGCAAATCACGGGTGAAGGTCGCGGGTTCGGTCGGCCCGATGATGCTCGAAACGGCGCCTGCCGATTCAAAACGGGCGGCGATGGCGACCGCCGGCGGCCTTCGGCTGCCATTCGGCGCTGCTCGCCGGCCGGGTCCCACCGGTCAGGCCGCCGCTGCCACGACAACACCGCGGGCACGCCCGGCTCCTCTCTCGCCCTCGCATTCTCTCCTTCCTCCTCTCTCGCTCTCTCTCGGGCGGAAGGGAGAGGCGACGCCGACGCCGCGTTCGCCGTGTCGATCCACCGCAACCACCGCACCGCCGCCGTCCAAACCACACCCAAAGCTTCGCCATGACTCCCTCTTCCACGACACCGCTAGAAAGCCCATCCACCCTCGGGTGAGGGCGCGTGCGCCATTCCGCCGAAGTCCGCCATGGCCGGGAGCTCGCCGAGCTTGAGCTCGTCGTGGCCGGAGCTTCCCCGGGACCTTTTCTACTCGACCTCTCGTCGGTTCTGCGTAGTCGCCGTAGGGTGTAGATGATGAGTACGTAGATAGTTGAGCCGATTAGGGTCGGTTCACCGGAACACGCTCGCCGCCGCCGTGAACTCTCAGCCGCTCCGCCATGTGCGAGGCCCGAGCTCACTGCTGTGGCAATGCTGGCGCCTAGCTCGGTCTATGGCATCGTCGAGTCTTTCTAGAGTTGAATCGCTGCTCGCCGGAGCCTGGTATGGCCGGAATCGGCCGGCGCTCCACTGTGTAGCGCCGCCGTGCCACCATTGCCGGCGACGAGCTGGCTCCCGTGCTTCCCTCTTGCAATAGGATACGTCTATCGGTGAGTTAGGTTGTGGGGAGCACGACGGTGGTGACGGCTTCGCCGGAAACCTCACCGCCGGCGTGAAATCGGCGGTCAAACCCAGCGCGCCGCCGCTGCTCTGTTTTCCCTGGCCGACAGGTGGGGTCCGGGTTGACTTGGGCCCGCATGTCAGCCTGAGTTAATTTAGGTTTTCGTTTTATTTATTTCGAGTAAAATGCTTATATCTTCCATAAATCATATCTGGTGCTAGGAAAATCCAAATGGGGTGATTCCAATTTTGTTGGATTCCTCTGTAGGCCTAGTTTTTATTAAAAATATAAAAATGGCTATGTTCTGCAGTAGATTTTGTTTGATCTATTTATTTTGTTTTAGGTCTTGGAAAATGGTTTAATCCATAACTAATTATGGCTTGATGCTAAAATTGTAAATCCAGTTGGATTAGCCTTGTCTTGACATGCTCTGTCTATGAAAAATATTGGTTGGCTTGTGAACATGTTTTTCATGGCAGTTTGCTATTTATCTTGATTAAATGCATTGAATCTAGTACTTTTTGTCATAAAATAAATATGCATGCTACTGTTGTGAAATTTGGCACACAGTGTATTTGTGGTTTGATGTAGCTAAGAAAAAAATATAAAATCTGTTGTTTGATACTTTTCAAATGGATTTATGAATTATCTTCCTTTAAGCTTGTGTGACTTGTTCTTTTACTACAGGAAGTTGTACTTAGAATTTTAATGTGAAATTTGAAATGTAGTCTATATAAGCTATGAGTAGTCCCCTGTAATTGTTTTGGATTTTTTTCTGAGTGCTTTTGTTATGTGCTCAATTATTCCCTTAAATACTTAAGTAAAATGAAAAAGGTATGTTAATAAATGTTTTAAGGTTGACCATCATGTTTTCTGGTAATCATTAATCATGCTTTAGCTGTTGGTTAAGTTGGGTGAGCTTAGTGTGCATGTTTCAACATGAGTAAATAATTAATTCTCCATTTAAGCTCTTTTCTGGACAGCTGATAGCACTTTTGGTTTTGCATGCTTTAGATGATGATTTCTGGCTTTATGATCTATATCAAAGTTGTAGCTAATTTCATCATCTAGTTGTTGTTAAAAATTGAGAGCTTTTGGTTGAGTAGTTTCTGAGTTATAGCACTATCTTGTGGAGTTCCAGAAAGTGCCCTTCTTTGAAATCCCTGGACAGATCTGGGAAATTTATTTGTTTGGTCTTTTAAACTTATGAATCTGCTTGTGATGTCTAAATGATAATTGTAGGTAATTTCATAAGCTTTCTAGAATGTCTTCTTGCACGTCAATTGGAGTTATAGAACTCTGGTTACAACTGTTTCTTCTAGCTGCTGTCTATAGATTGAAATGCAGTATTGTGTTTGAGTGATTGCTAGTCCTTACTATATGTGAAGCTATACCTTGTAGATGCTTTACTAATTAATATAAGTTGATTAGGTGCAGGTTGTATATCTTTAACTGATGATGAAAAGTTATACCTTGATTTGCTTGGTGAGTGCTTAATCTTGTTTAGAGAAGAGATATGCACATACTCAGTAATTTTAAAGTGATTTGAATAGAGTCATCCCTCTAGGTGGAGAGTTTAGTGTTGCACCACTGTCTTTCTCATGCATGAGCATAACTTGTATTCGTTATTCTCAATTGCACTTGCATTCCAATAGGTGCGCCGAAGGGGGTGACGTTGTTGGAGTTCGGGAGCCTGGACCAGAGCACCCGGCGGAGGAGGAGGAGGGGAGGATCCCGAGAGCCGAACGCTGGAGGCAACTATGGCGAAGAAGAGTTAAGCGAGTGCCCTAACCACGAGCCATCCACATTCGTGAAAGGCAAGCCCCGGAGCATTTTAAGCCTCCTATTCTTTATAAAATGCAATTGAGTACTTTATGTTGTTTATTGCATTAAGTATAGGAGTTGATTGAAGATACTTGCTGCATTCTATCCTATCCTTGTCCAAGATATACTTTATATCATGAATCCTATGTCCTAGGTTAGGGCCGTTACAAATGCTTAGCCATGCTTAGACCGGTAGAAGTCGGGTGATTTCTGTCACCCGCGAGCTATAGGTGGTTACTCGGGTCATGTTGGCTATATTTGCTATCATGGAAATGAACCACGGTATTAAATTAAAGGAAGATCGGGGGGACAAGTGGACCTTGTCTAAGTCGGTTAAGGACTGGACGCGTTATGCGTATTTTGGCCATGTTGAACGCAGCCCCCGCACATAGCTGGGGTCGACTCGAGTGTCGGGCCGCATGGCCGAGTAGCTCAACTCAAGACGGGACGCGGGGGCGGCCGGCAATTCGCGGGGAAGCGGCATACTAGACCAAGGGCAAGCATGTCTAACTGATCCTGGCGTCGTCCTTGGGTTAGCATGGTTTGAACATCCCGGCTACCGTCTTTCCGGTCTTGCCGACGATAAACCGGACCCGCACTGAAGTTGTACCAATGGTTACCTAAGGTGCCTTCGCGCGGCATGTCCGGGTGTGTGTAGGGAATACCCCCGAGCTCGCTTGGAATCGATTCGAATCGCCGTCTCTCCCGGATAGTGAGAACTTGACCAAGCTTTGCGGCAATAGATCTCACTAAATAATGATGGTTCTAATATTGATGATGATCATGATGAAAGCTGTACTAAACTAGATATGGTTATTAATGCTTGTAATAATAAAGTGATTGTTTAGTACAGGTGCTCACTTAGTTGGTAGGCTAAAATAATGTAAGCTGCTGCTAGTATAATAACATGTTCTCCTAATGATACTTACGCTTTTATGCAAAAATAAGTCAAGCCAGCTCCACCAAAGTAAGCCTTGCATGATCCTTGGTGTCTTTTATTTCTGATTTATGACGGGTAAGACTAGTTCATTACATTGTGCGTACTAGTGGTTTATTCCCTCTTGTTGCTATGATCTTCTCTTTTAATGGCTTGCTAGTGTACCTTCTTAGCTTGTGGGGATGATGACTAGGTCTCGTGGCAAAGATCAACTCTACTATCTTGCTAGTCAAATGCTTTTTTGTGGGATGAACTATGAACTGGCTCTAGTTATTGGAACTAAATGTGTGGGTGTACTAGATGATTTCAAAACTATGTTGCTTTTGCTACTTCTAAATTTGTGTTGTAATAACTAAGTACTTCGGTATGTGAAGTACTAGTTGCTTAACTTTTTTGTGAACTTGCAACCTAATGGTAAGTTATGTTGGAGCACTACCTATCTTGCACCTTAGTGATTGTTGGTTTGAAATCTTTGTAAGATTTAGATAGAGGGGGTATTATATGGGCTCAAGAGTGAAATTTTAATTCGGTGATTGCTTTTTGTACTTGTCATCTTATAATTTGATTAGATTTTAGAAAGGACTATTCACCCCCCTCTAGTCCGTGATCTCGACCCTACACCCTTGTTTGACTTCACAATCATGCAGTACAAGTATGAATATCCATGCTATCTCCACACCTATGAGTCCCACATAAGCCTTAGATGTAGGTTGAGATAAAGGCACAAGCTTCATTGCCTTGGTGAAGAATCCAAAAATACTACATATCTGAGAGACTTGAGAGTGTCATACAATGAAACTCTAAGCTTCATTTTGAAAATCCATAAAAACTCTAGGAACTTGGTTGAACAAAAGAGCTTGAGACATAGTGCTTGACTTGATCTTTCTGTCTTTCAACTTCTCATGACCCAAAGTGAAGGATGTTAAGACCCATGGTTAAAGGTAATATAGGTAAGTGTGAAAGTCAGACTAGTTCACTCTAAGCCTAAGGAGAATTTTTATCTGGAAGCATGTATGCTCTTGAGAAGTTTAATATTGTAGCAACTCCTGATCCACTTAGAAGAATGCAGTTTGCTAAGGGACTAGCAAAGGTTAAGCTTGGGGGAGTTGTTGACGCTGTTAATTACTAAATCTATAGGTCAACCAAACACCAAAGAGAGTACATTAAAGATCATCATCATAGGAATATGGGTTATACTAACCAAATTTCATGAGTTTTGGTGTTTCGCTGTTTCTGTAGGAGAATAACATAAAAGACGCAATCCCAGAAGCATAACGGAGCGAGGAATGGGAAATCGGGCACCACGGTAATGCAGGAACATTCTAGAAGAGACCAGAAGGCAGTGCACCGAAGCGGAGGGCGAGAGGCCACCAGGACAGACCGACTGGTCTGGGCCTGGACCGGCCGGTCTAGCCCAGGGCCCGCTGGTGGCCTGCTTCGCCCAGGTTGCTCCACCGCCTTTGAGGAGAGATCTCTCCGTCCGCCAATATCGGTTTGATCCAATGGCTCACGTTCATCGGCCAGGGCTATAAAAGGAGGGCAGGACCCCCCTGGGATGGAGAGCCCAGAAACCCTAATTCATTATTTTCTCTCTCAGAGAGAGCGAAGGGTTCCATCCTCAGAGAATTAGATTAGAGCTGCAATACTTCAAGTTCTAGTTAGGCATTAGCTAGCAAGGTTTCAGTAGAGTTGAGCTACGCTCAGGATTCTAGAGTCATCATCGGGAGGCTGGTATAGCTTTGTATCCCTCTCTTTATTATGACTTTGTTCTTAATTAATATATTTCAGTTTATTAAGTTTCTAGTTTATTCTAGTGTTTTGCTTGATATAGTATTGATTGATGATGAACTATCTCATATGATCGTAAAGCGCTTAGCTCATTACTCGAGTGGGTTAAGTGGTAGATATTACGTAAGCACAGTGCTTAGATATGCTCTACCTATGAATGCACCTTGTAGGCCGGGTTTGGTGGTAGATCGCGGGTGTGACATTCCTGTTGAGTCCTATGTATTCCGCCCTCCCGTTTATAAGACTAGCAGAATGTGGTTGCGAAGGAGGAATGTGCTATGTTCATAAACCTTCCTAGTGATGTTCCTTGTGGGTATTTTAGAGTCATCAATGCTATAGATGAAAGTAATGTACTAGAGTAGATGTAAAGACTTAGTAAATCCAACACTACATAAAAATTCAGTCTCTTAACTAATCTCCTGTTTTTGCCTTGCTACATTAGAGAGTTTCTAATTCTATCTTTGAGTGATTTATCATTGCCCTACACTTATCATATATATCTATTTGGCTTACCCCTGCATAAACATGTCCTTGTCATGTTGATTCTATCTAAGTATGTATACACATCAATATTCTCTAGCTGTCCTTTCCCATGGGATTAAATAAATTCGACAATTGGGTTAACTCCCAGTAAAATGCTACAATGGTATTTCATCTGTGTGCTTGCGGATATACATTTATATTTTAAAGATAGTTGCATGATTTAATACCACACCTCTTGATGTCACTACTGGGGATGACAGCCTGGTGTTTTACATGGTGACGTTAAGAGGTGTCAACAGGGGGCTTGGGTAGCTGTTCTATATGTGAGCATGGTGCTCGGGTATAGGGGAGCCGGTGATTGCACTTCATAGTCCACGGTTGAGGTGGTAGGCGGTAGGTTGTGACAGCCCTATCCGTCCCTTGTAATCCCCCACGTTCGGCTATGGTGTAGGAGTTTAAATTACCACCATCTCGCTGGCTGACCAGCGGCCGGTGGTCTTCCGATCTATCGCAAACACAACTCTATCTCTGACTCATGTATTTGTTTGACTAACCACTTTCTAAGCATTAGCTGTATTAGGACCATTGCTCCCATAGGATATTCATTTATTCTTTATTCTTTCATTCTTTATGCTTCCTCCATTTTTCCCCACTTGAGAGGCATTTATCTTTGTGTGTCCACTATCATGAAAATCGTATTGTTTACCCCTGTTATAAATATTGGTCTACCTTTCATACAAAGTATAATATTCATGATTATGGTTTCATACTAAAATCTACACCAGCCTTCCTTTGGGAAAATATAAATACGACACCTAGGATTTCTCCAGGTTGAAATGCTACAACGGTAATTCCGTGCGCTTGCGGATTAACATCCAAAACTTCAAAGGTTTACCAGATCACCGTTACCACTTTACTATAGTTGGGAATATAGTTTTAGTGCTAGTGTTAAGGAATGCTGAAAGTGCGCCGTATAGCATCTCCAAGACACTAGCCGCTAAGGCTATAGTCCTAACGTTATTAGGGATATAACTGTCTTGACAGAGGTAAGAATAGTCTTGGTATGCCACGGTGCCCGTGCCAGGCTATTCTAAAACTATCATTGGAGGTGTATCACTAGTAGCAGTAAAGAGAATAACTGGTGAGGTGTGCCCCAGTGCCATGGCTGATCTAGTGATATGGTAGCTGAGGTACATCACCCCAAGCATTTCTTACTCATTACCGGGGATAGATTTACCTATATTCTCAGTAATAATGTTAAGAAATGTCAACCGTATTTCTAGCGTTGTTACCAGGGGTCCAAACCTGATGATGCACTAAGAAATGCCAACAAGCATTTCTGGCGCCGTTGCCGGGGAAGGCTAGGAAAGATTTTATATGAAAACATAAACTTGGATAATATACTTGTGTAAAAGTAGCCTTTGTTCATACAGGATAACTTTTCTTGTTTTCTCCTGTTGTGGATGAAAACAAATAGTGTATGACTGGGTTCGATCTGCCAAAAAACTTCACCAGCAATCCAGAGGCTATCTTGAAAAAGACTCGGTCCCGTACTGTTTCTTCTTTAAGTACTCCACCGACAACCGAACCAGTCACTTCCGCACCCGAGATCACCGCGTGGGCGAAAAAGTCACTCGAGTACTGCCCCCCCATGTTGCCAACGTGCCCCGGGCCCGCTGTCAACCTTGGTGACAAGAACTTTGAACTTCGCACCGGTCTCATCACTATGGTGCAGGCAAGCACATTCTGTGGCTTACCAAGTGAGGACGCCAACGCTCATCTCCAACAGTTCCTGGAGCTGTGCGACACCATCGTCATAAAAGACGTCGCACCGGAGGCTATCCGTCTCTGCCTGTTTCCCTTCTCCCTCACGGGAAAGGTGAAACAGTGGTTCTACAAGGACCGGGAAGCTGTTGACACCTGGGCCAAGTGCTCAGCGGCGTTCCTCGCGAAGTTCTTCCCTCTAGGCAAAACAACTGCCCTTAGAGGGAAGATCACATCGTTCCAGCAAAGCAGCTTGGAGAACATCCCTAAAGCATGGGACAGGCTACAAGACTACATTCAGGCCTGCCCACACCATGGGATGGAAGATTGGATGATCCTGCAAACCTTCTATGAGGGGTTAATCCCCATGTCGAAGGGCCATCTGGACGCTGTAGCTGGAGGAGCATTCCTCTCCCTCACCATCACTGGGGCAAAAGCCCTAATCGAGAAAATTCTATCCAATCAAGGATGGGGGAGGAAAGGTCCCAGTCACAAAAACAAAAAGGCATGCATACTGTCAAGGAGGCAGATATGCTTGTCGCAAAAATGGACCTTCTGCTCAAAAGACTGGATGAAAGAGCCCACGAAAAAGATGCCATGAAGAAGGGCTACGTGTGACAGAACTGACCAATCCATTCGAGATTAAGCGTAACTGTCCCCGTTAATAACGTTGACACGCATACACCGCTTCTCGGATGAACCCGGTAGTCCACCGAGTGTCACGAAGGACCTCGGTAAATCAACTTACATCCAGGATCATGATTAAGGTACACCATTCATCAGTATATAGAGTACAGTGGAAAATAATTATACATTGGATCAAATCTTATTACAACACCAGTTCTAAATATGTTACACAAAAGTAGTCTTTATTTCAAACTACAATAACATAAGTGTTTTTACATCACCAATTTTATTCAAACCTCATGTACAAGCAAGGTGATGGAGTTATAGATATGGCCAAGCCCAATGGCCTTTACTCATCCATGTCATCCATAGGATTATAACACGTAATGCAATAACCCTTCATATAGCATGTCACCTGCAACGATGGGTAAAACCCTGAGTACTCAATTGTACTCCGCAAGACTTATCCAACAGGGAAAAAATAAAGGCTCCAAAGGTATATGACAAGTATGAAAGAAAGGTTTGTCGGCTAGCAAGCTTTGCGGAAATTGCTTACTAAACTTGATCCTTATTTCAATTGTTAAAGGTCAAGTGTACTTTAGCTATTTAGAGCTATCTTTGTATTGGCTACACTACTTTCTTACATCTATGACAAACAATTCTATTAAGTGAGGTACCAAAAATATAATCCTTCCAATCTCAACATTAGTTATCATTTTTTAACTACGTCTCTGCGTGGTCAGGTATGAGTTTCTCACTATCCGGGAGAGACGGCAATTCGAGTCGATTACACCAGCTAGGTAAAGCCCGTATAACACACTCTCGCAAGCCGGACCAAAGCCTGCTTGAGTCACTGTTTACTCTATTCGAAACATGGAATTGAATCCGCTATACAAAACTCATGGTACTGCGTCCTCACAAGTCATGCCCGTTCAGCCCGTAGCCCGTAGTCACGCAGGGTTTTGGACCAGTACCCTTCCACCTTCCGTTCTTCCCAGTAATGCTAACAGTTCAAGAACCACCTCGAATAGGCTAATCAGTTTCACAGTTGAAATGAGTTATTCGGCTGTTATGTGAAGGTACATTTAATCTCACACCTAGATCCAGAATACGGCTCAGTCCTTAATCGACACAGATGAAAAACACCAAATTTTGTCCGGTCTCCAATTATTAACCACCATATGATTAAGGACATCACCAGTACCAGCCTAGGGTTGCGGATGACAGGGATCATCCGTCTTATAATCATCTAAGCGTGGCTAAGCATTAACTCTATCTACTCATACTAGTGGAATAAAAAGGGTATATTTGAGTGGACAAGGTATCCATGCAACAATGGTATCACGCAATTCCTATAAACGTAATATATAAGGTAAAGGAAATGAGAGTAAGTAATTGCATTTTAAAAATAGAATGGGTCAGTAAAATGCTCCGGAGCTTGCCTCGGCGAAAAGTGGAGGGACCGTGATTCGGGCACTCTGGCAGCGGGTTAGTGGTTCCTTCTTCTCCTCCGGGTGGAGACTCCTGCAGTAGTTCCTCGATCACGGTGTACTCGATGGTAGGTTCTCCCTCGGATCCTATATGAATGTATGTGGTGCATAAATACCAGGAATGCATATAGGATGCATAAATGTAACATACTGTAGAATGAAATGATGCGTGATCGATGATCATGTTAATGGTAATGATGGAAAGCTACATAAGGTTCCATGTGTGCAATTCTTTTTCTCTGATGACAACACTATATTATCAAAGTTATTTAAAAGAAGTTAAAGATTACTTGTTATTGAATTACACAGAGTAGGTGCATATCTCCTCTCTAGAAGAACTGATTTATCTACCAAAAGTAACAAGCATCTAGTATTAACAAGTGTATCAGGACTCTTATTCTTAATTAAGAGAAATACCAAAAATGATTAAGATGTCATGATCAAAGTAAAAAGGCAACTCAGAAAGGCACCCAAATCTTATGTAGTAATGGTTTGCTTTTAAAGGGAAAATATAGTACATACACATTTACTTATATGTTTTAGGATGACATGGAATAGTGGAAACATCTCCTACCCAAAATAGAGTATCTCCTAGACCAACGGTACACCATAATGCTAGTACAACAAAGTATAAAGTTATAGCATTCAAACATATTTACACATACAATCAAAACTTCCTTTTTCTTTTTATTCTAAATTATGAAAATAATGATTTTATTAAATATCTTCAAATTCATCTCAAACTTTTTGTTCAGGTTGGAAATGTCATGAAATGGATGCAAAATAATTTTCATGATTTTTGGATAAATATTTTATTCTATAAAAATCAAGGAACATCCATTTCTTAATTAAAAGGAGCCATTTTTGATCAAACCAAAATAGCTATTTTTCTAGGTTTCATATTCTTCCCACATAGACTCCATCACTGAGAGGCTACATAAAAATTTTCATAATTTTTGGAGTTCAAATTAATTTTATACAAAAAAGACAAATCTTAGTACTATTTTCTATTTTCTGAATTTAATTCAAACCACACATAGTAATTATTCCCGCGAGTGCACAGTGACGGGCCGCTGACGAGTGGGGCCCAGTGGTTAGGAACAGTAGTCCTGAGCTGACCGCGGTGGCCCCAGCCGTTGACCAGCGATTTCTCGCCGACGGCGGGGTCACCGGCGATGAGGTCAGCACCGGCGTGCTCGGGGTAACCCCACGCACCTTCCTAGGGGGTTGGTTGGCCCTTGTGAGCAACGCAGCTGGCACCCCGACGGCTATGGCGGCGCGGCGGCACAGAAGCTCGGCGGCGTGGTGCGTTCTAGCGGCTAGGGTGCGATAGGGTTAAATTAAAGGTTTCTGCAACCAACAGTGACCCTCTAAGTATACGACGCTCACGTTGGCTAGGTCGGTGTTGACGGCTGTTAATTACCAAATCTATAGGTCAACCAAACACCAAAAAGGATACATTGAAGATCATCATCGTAGGAATAGGGGTTACACTAACTGAATTCCATGAGTTTTGGTGTTTCACTGTTTCTGCAGGAGAATAACGGAGAAGACGCAACCCCAGAAGCTTATCGAAGCGTAGAATGCATAAATGGACGGCACAGCAACACAAGAACAATCCAGAAGACACCAGAAGACACTGCACCGAAGGGGAGGGTGAGAGGGCCCAGGGTGGGACCAGCCGGTCCCACCCCAGACCGGTCGGTCTGCCCTGGGGCCCATTACCGGTCCGCTTTGCCTAGGTTGCTCCACCACCTTTGAGGAGAGATCTCAGCCGTCCGCCAATGTCGATTTGATCCAATGGCTCACGATCATCGCCGAGGGCTATAAAAGGAGGGCAGGACCCCCCTGGGAGGGAGAGCCTAGAAGCCCTAATTCATTATTTCCTCTCTCAGAGAGAACGAAGGGTTCCATCCTCAGAGAATTAGATTAGAACTCCAATACTTCAAGTTCTAGTTAGGCATTAGCTAGCAAGGTTTCAGTAGAGTTGAGCTACTCTCAGGATTCTGGAGTCGTCATCCAGGAGGCTGGTATAGCTTTGTATCCCTCTCTTTATTATGACTTTGTTCTTAATTAATATGTTTCAGTTTATTAAGTTCCTAGTTTATTCTAGTGTTTTGCTTGATATGGTATTGATTGATGATGAACTATCTCATATGTTTGTAAAACGCCTAGCTCATTACTCGAGTGGGTTAAGTGGTAGATATTATGTAAGCGCGGTGCTTAGATATGCTTTACCTACGAATGCACCTTGTAGGCCGGGTTTGGTGGTAGATCGCGGGTGTGACATTCCTGTTGAGTCCTATGTATTCCGCCCTCCCATTTATAAGATTAGCAGAATATGGTTGCGAAGGAGGAACGTGCTATGTTCACAAACCTCCCTAGTGATGTTCCTTGTGGGTACTTTAGAGTTATCAATGCTATAGATGAAAGTAATATACTAGAGTAGATATAAAGACTTAGTAAATCTGACACTACATAGGAATTCAATCTCTTAACTAATCTCCTGTTTTTGCCTTGCTATATTGGAGAGTTTCTAATTCTATCTCTGAGTGATTTATCATTGCCTTACACTTATTATATATATCTATTTGGCTTGCCCCTGCATATGTATATCCTTGTCATGTTGATTCTATCTAAGTATGTATACACATCAATATTCTCTAGCTGTCCTTTCCCATGGGATTAAATAAATTCGACAATTGGGTTAACTCCCAATAAAATGCTACAATGGTATTTCATCTGTGCGCTTCCGGATACATATTTATATTTCAAAGATAGTTGCATGATTTAATACCACACCTCTTGATGTCACTACTGGGGATGACAACCTGGTGTTTTACATGGTGACGCTAAGAGGTGTCAACAAGCATTTTTGGCACTGTTGCTGGGGAAAGGCTAAGCTATAAAGAGATATTGATCAAATGCATACTTATAGATGGAACCATGACTAGGTACCTCTGCTTAAGCAGGCTTACCTTTGTTTGTCTTTGTCTATATCATATACAGGGTATTGCAAAATTGGTCTTGATTCGTCATCGTTCATCAATCTCAATCAAACCAATCAAGAGGTAGCTTCACACCAGTTTCTAAGCCATGGCTGACAAGACTCTGCGAGAGTTCTCTGCTCCAAGCACGAAGGACATTCGCACTGGACCAACACTTCCAACCAACAATCTTGAGTTTGAGCTCAAGCCAAGTCTCATCAACATGGTGCAAGCTACTCCGTTCAGTGGAAAGACAAGTGAAGATGCTTGTGCTCATCCTTAGAATTTTTTGGAGATTGGGAGCACACTCATCATCAAGAACGTTGCTCAAAACATCATACTTCTTCATCTATTCCCATTCTTGTTAACTGGGAAAGCGAAGCAGTGGTTCTATGCAAATCAAGAAAACATCAAGACATGGGTAGATTGTTCAAAGGTCTTTCTAGAGAGATTCTTTCCTTCAGGCAAGACCAGTGCCTTAAGAGAGAAGATTACCGGTTTCCAACAGCAGAGAGATGAACCTATTTCAGAGGCATGGGAACGCTTTTAAGATTACATCTCAGATTGTCCCTATCATGGAATAGAGGATTGGTTGCTCATGTAAGGATTTTATCATGAATTATCTAAGGGAGCACAAGAGCAACTAGATGCTACTGCTGGAGAAACATTCTTGTCACTCACCATCAAGAAAGCCAAGTTACTCATGGAGACGATAGCCTCTAATCAAGGCTGGTCGTTAAACGATGCTCCGTATTGCAAGATGAGTGAAGAAGCTGACATTGAAGAGTTGAGTGCAGTTTCAGCCAAGATGAATGTGCTATTAGACTGGCTCGAACAGTGAGACAATTATAAGAAGGATCGTCAGGCTATTTAGAATGCTATGGATTCCTAAGCAAGAACTAAAAGATATTTAGGGATCCCATATTTCTCTGACCAGCCGGAAGATCTAAGCATCATTGGCAACACCCAAGGAATGGATCAAGTCAAATAGCCATCCTTGTGAAATTTGATTAGACAGCAACCAAAGATCAATGAAGGATTTTCACAAAGGCTTACTTCTAATGAGAAGATCATAGAGAGTATGAATCTTAAGACGGAAAGTTTTTCTTCTGCCATCAAGGATCAACTGAGCTATAATAGAAAGATTGAATCACAAGTAGCAAAGTTAACCGCTGCTTTGCCCATTGCCACTAGCCCTGAGCAAATCAATGCAATCACTACGAGAGGAGGCAAGAGCACTCGTGATCCCCCATATCCTAAAGATACACATCCTAGAGGGGCTGTAAGAGTACAGGCATTGCTAGCAGCACCTGAGGAGAAGAATAGCGATGAAGTAGAAGAGGTTGTGCCACCACTAGAGCAAGAGCCTCAGCGTAATTATAATGCACCAACTTCTTACCATTTCATCGACAGAGAAAGGAATGGATAGATGAGCAGTTTGGGAAATTCGTGGAGGTAATACGTCACCTATATATCAATGTGCCTCTGCTAGATGCCCTACAAGTGCCTACATACGCAAGATACCTCAGAGACATCTTAAATAACAAAAGACCACTGCCCACCACCGAAGCTATTAAGCTTATAGAGGAGTGTAGTAGTGCGGCTATCTTAAACACATCACCAATCAAGAAACAAGATCCAGGACACCCCACTATTGAGTGCTCAATTGGAGACCAAGTGTTTGAACATGCACTATGTGATCTTGGTGCCAGCATAAGTGTAATGCCCAAGACAGTCTTCGATAAACTCAGCTACTCCAAACTCACACCTATGACGATGTGCCTTCAACTAGCGGACCAGTCACTCCACCACCCTGAAGGAATCGCCGAGAACATTTCGGTAAAAATAAGAGAATTCTTTATCCCAGTCGATTTTGTTATGCTTGACATGCAGGAAGCAGTAAATACACCACTTATATTGGGAAGACCCTTCCTGAGCACTGCAAATGCTCACATTGATGTTGGAGTTGGAGAAATCCGGTTCCACATCAATGGCAAGGAAGAGAAGTTTGCATTCAAGCCGCGACCAGAACAATACTCTCAATCAGAGAGGTGTGAAGAACAAGAGGATGTAAGGTCTCTAACTTCGGGACCAACAGACGCTATAAAGACATAATATCAGGAGGAGTCCAGTCTGGAGGACTATAAACATCGGACCCTCGCCGAAAGGTAATCGGTATTTATCCATTAACTTTTTACATTCTAAAAATCCAAAAATATTTTCCTTTATCATTTAGTGTTTTTATAAATTTGAAAATACAAAAATAATTAACCAGTAGGACCCACAAACACTAGGACCCACATGTCATATCACTTTACATCATGTTTACATTGGATACTTATCTCCACTCACCTCCTGCTGTCCTCCACTCTCTCTTTTCCACCGAAAGTTGCAAACATACACAGAATAAGAGATGATGGAGCACCAGGAGGAAGGAGTGGCCAAGTGGGCCCAGTGTGGGACCGGCCAGTCCCACACCAGATCGGCCGGTCTCCCCCCTCCTCGCCTATAAAAGAGCAAGCTCTCTTGCTGCTCTACTCACACCCCAGAACTCACTTTCACCTCTTTCGTCTCTGGATTCTGAAATTCCTCTCCCTGCTCTTACTAAACCAAATTCTAGAGGAGAAAAGGAGATAAAAAGAGAAGGAAGAAGGGAGAGAGAAGGAGAGTAAAAGTGCTAGAGAGTTGCATAGTGACTAATGAGGAGAAGTGCTGTTGAAGTTTATAGGAAGAGTTAAGCAAAGGTAGAGGAGATGATGCCTAAATTTAGAGGAGATAATCATCTAGTCTAAGGGAAACTCTGCTAAAAATTTGGTTGTGGTGGTAATCACCCCGCAAGGACCACTAACCCTGGACGACTGACCCTCTAATTGTTGTGGTGGAAACCTTCCCCGCAAGGACTACTAACTCCCTCTAACTTTTCTTTTTGTTACTAACTCAATTTACTCATTCCCGCATATATTTATTTTTTGTATTTACTTCCTCGTGTTTTTCTTGTCTATGTGGAGGTAGCAATACCCCACACTTTTCTGTATTTTTTTATTTACAAACCCTCTTGTGGAGGAGTACATCCCCACAGGAGTAACATACTCTTGGAGCGGTTATTTTCATTGTTATATTTTCTAACCCCGCTCCTAGGGTCTCTATTGTGTTTCTCTTAGTTTTTCACTTGCTTGCAGAATGAGTGGCCTATGGAGAGGGATCAAGAGCGGACTTAAGTCCCGGTCCACACGCTCAACTCAGAGCTCTACCTCTCGAGCGAGCTCTAACATGCAGGTTGACGAGACGCCACCCGCCAGCAACAGGCCATCATCTTCCTCGATGGTTATATACCGTTTGATGGAGGAACATGACCTCAAGTGGAAGAATGACGAAGAGAAAGAAAATTTCGAGCTCATTAAAGACCGCAAGTTCGTCCTGACCACAGTGTATGACCCTGAGCTTCTTCGAGACACAGGTATGGACACGGAATTCTAAACCATCTTTTCAGTCATGGGTTGGACGGGATTTGCAGACATTTCTGAGCTGGGGTGCAAACTACTTACTGCTGAATTCATATGCACCTTGAACTTTGTTGAAAATGGGGTAAATTTCCGACTCTTTGGGAAGGAGAAAACCTTAACTTGGAAGGAGCTAAGCTTAGCTCTAGGATTCCACGCTGAGTGCACGTAGATGTTGATGATGCCATTCCTGACTTTGTGAGAGAGCAGTTTTGGAGAGACATTACCAACCAAAACACACCTACGCATGCTAAGACTAGTAGCATTCAATTACCAACATTAAGGTTCATGCATAGGTGGTTGGCATTCACTCTCTTTCCATGAGGTGACACTAGCACAGTAAGGATAGATGAGCTCAAGCTGCTTTACACTATAGTAAAGAGTAGGAAGGTTTCCCCAGTCATGATGATGATGAGACAATGGTTAGAGGTTTTTAGATTTAGGGGTTATATCGGTGCACCTCCTTGGTGACTCGGATTACCAGCTATCTTGATTTGTGGCAAAATTTGCTAGTTCCGTACATTGGAGGAGGATGAGGTCGTATATCGTATGACTACTTTCGCCAAGGTCAGACCTTGGTGTAGAGAGGAAATGTGGTAATAATGAAGATTAATGGTAGACAGGTCCGGTTACCTAACCCGGAGCTCAACTTATACACCACCAGTTCTCTTCTTGTCAATGTGCAGGTAACAGCAGCAGCACCCATAAGGAGCGCATCGGCACGTTTCACCAACATGCAGCCCACATACTACGGTGCTGACCCAACACCACAAGGACCAGCCTACACCAGCTACATCAATTTTGGAGAAGCAGAGTCTTCCCATAGAGGATAACCTTCATAAGACAGTTGGGGCCAGTACGCCCAACCATCGCCACAGGCCGAAGTCCTCTGGGGAGAGACGTCGGAATGGCCATCAGGTAATTTCAGTGACTATCAAGGAAGAATGTCCGTTGATTCGTAGGAAGTGTCCTCTGGAGGGTACCAGCGAGGCCGTGCATCGGACGCCGGGATGGGCTACCACGATCAACAAATGCGACAACAAAGGAACGACCGAAGGCTTCACAACATTGAGGAGCAAAGTGCCACCCTCCTCGCATAGAACACCTCCATCCTTGGGCAGCTATTCCAACATGACCAGTACCATCAGTAGCAAATGTAGAACTGGGACTACCTCTTCCAGCACATGGGTGCAAGGCCACCGCCACCACATTGATCGACTACTGCAACATCCAACTTGGGGGAGAGCACCCCCGTTATCTCGAGGTAAGTTTTCTTTGCCTTTGTTTTCATTTTGTTTAATTAGTTTGATTGTTAGTTTGCTCGTTAGTTTGCTTAAATAAAAATCATAAAAACCAAATAAAAAGAGTGTGTCTATAGGCTTGTTTAAATTTCAGTTTGAATAAAAAGAACTTGGAGAAAAATCTTTTGACATGGAAATGATGAATAGTTGCTCTATTAAAATTCTTTTGAGTACCTAGCTTGAAACGACCTGATTTTCCACGAAGGGAAAATCCACACAGTCGAAGTGTAATACGACCTTTTAAATCATATTACCCATATTCCAGTCAAATATCAAATCCATACAACGATAATAGAGTGCAAATAGAAAGATTTACGATAACTTATTACAACGCCAACAGGCGCAAATCACAGAGTAGCATCAACTGGAACAGCTTGAGGGTGCGGAAGCAACTTCTATCCAACGACTTGAGCATAGTGATGAAACCCCTAACCATCGAATCCTTCGGAGTTGTAAGCCCCCTCAGAACCTGCGTGACAAAGTATCAGTACGATATGTACTGGCCACATTTCCACCCTATGCTTTGTTATGCTTTGTGAAACTAGATGCAATAAGGCTATTACAAGAGAACCTATATTTGGCTATGGTTTCCTATGCAATATCTGTCAAGTATAATATATTATAAGTATATATATAGTTTAAGTTTAAACACCACATCCACACACCATCCATCCATCCATCCATCCATCCCATACCACCCATCCACCTCATCCACCTCATCTCATCTCACTCGTGTCGACAGACCAACTCCCACTCGGCCTGCCTCAACGGTCCTCGACTGGCTCTATCTCACAACACGGGGGAGAAAAGAAGGACACATCTCCTATCTAGTGAAGTAGGTCCCAAGAAAGGTCCATAACTGACAAGTCGGTATATGTATCGATCGATCAACCATAACACTCTGCAGAGGTTTCACATACCCACAAGATAGCCATCCTCGACCATGCATTGTCTAGGCCAATTCTGGCTACTTGCTTGATAGATTGATGCCATCCTATCACTTAGCCCTGGGTCACCCCGGCGAACCGACACGCTAAGACTGGGGGAGGCAGTATCGGGCCCATCCAGTGGTACTACCGACTAGAACGGCACAGGAACTTTCGACATCTATGCCGCCCACCCTATCACCTCACAACCTAGCAGTAATGGCATCACTCATACCAAGTAGTCCAACCGTCTCTCCCATTACAAGAGAGCGAGTGGTATGGAAAGGATTCCCGGTGAGTCTGGATACTAGTAAGTCCTTAGGGTTGACAAGCTGGACATCTTCATCAGGTTTACCATTTTACGTGCCACCACAGCACCCCTGTCCTGGGCTCCACCTCTCAATAGGCTCACACCCAGGATCCTACCTCACACATCACATCACATCACATATACCCACCACAGGTATTCATCTCATAGGATGCCTAGGTCACATCACACGGCAAGACTCGCCTCAAGCTCGTCACATATCCTAGCTCGGTCGACACAACCCTCACCCTCCACTCACCCAAGACACACACAGCACACTCACCATCCATCAGGTTTAGGTTGGCACCACGTGCCTTAGTCATATATATAACAGTTTCCACCACGCATCACATCAAGATACAAAGCGTAGTAGAGATCAAAATAGTAATCATGATAGCATGCGTGTGTCTAGCCTAACAGCGTGTGAGCAGGGGCAAGGTTATGTCAAGATAATGGCAATCAAGAAGTACTACCATGCAACCCTAATCAAGTGATAGCAGCAGTAATTAAAGCACTAGCAGTACTACTCATTTGCAATGAGTAATAGGATATACAAGAAGTGGGTGGAATGTGGCACCTTCAGAACGGTCGTCTCCCAATTCCTCATTGTAGTCACGATCGTACTCAACACGTTCCTCCTCTTACTCTGAAACGGTATAAAAACGGTCGCATTAGCGACGCCTATAGAGGGCACAAGAACAAATGAACTACGAAAAGATCCAAATGCACTCAAACATAGCTCCAATGCGTAGAGCTTGATTTTAGATGAATTTAGAAATTTGGTTCACCAAATTTAGAGTTCGTATGCAGAAGTTATGATTTTCCAAAGTTTAATTCATTTCTAAAAAAGAGAAAGACTGGAAAAATCCTAAGGCTGACACGTGTCGCGCTCTGGCTGGTCCACAGTGTAGGGCTGACGTCAGCATGACGTCAGCAGTGGGATCTATGTGGGCCTAAGAGGGCCGGCCGGATCGGGTTGGGCCGGGCCAGGCCCACCACGTGTTGGCACAGGAGCGTGCCGCGTCAACTCACTGGATCTGGGCTCGGGCTTAGTCCACGCTGTGCGGTTCACGGTGGACTACTAGCAGGTGGCGTATGGGCCTCAGGAACGGTCCATGGTGGACTTGGTTCACCTTTCACCTCTCTGCGTTGGTTTACGTGGACCGGGTGCACACGATGGCCGGCTCTCTCCTCTCCTCCTCCCTCTGTTTCACCACCGTGCGGCACACCGGCGGCGAGCTCGCGTGCAGGTAGCTCCAAGGGCTCTCGGCTCCAATTGACGTGCGCAAAGGCTCTAGGGTGGCAAGGCGAGCTTGGCTAGATGCTCGACGGCGGATCGGGTGCCCCGGGTGGTGCTGACCGCGGCGCGTGGCTCAACCGCGATGGCGCAACGTGTGAATGGGGTAGCGGCTCCTCTAAAGTCAAATTGATAGCGCAATCGGCCAATTGGCGATCGCGTGTAGGTGTTTTGCTTGCCGGCGGTGAGCAAACGGCACGGCGGCGCAGTTGGCTTGGCTAGCGATCGCGGCGGGGCTCCGTGAAACGCCGACGAGCGCACGGTTCGACGCTTTGTGGCATCCAGTGGTTCTCTCCTTCATCTAGCGTGAGCATGGAGTTCTATATGGCAAGACGAACATGGTCCGTTGGTTTGTTGGGTGGCAAAGGGCTCGAGTATGCCGGAACAGCGGCTTGGCGCGGTGGCGGTGTTCACGGCGGCTCGCCGTCGGTGCTGGAGCATCGTGGACAGGGCTCGGGGTGGTGCTCAGGCATACTATGTGCTCGGTTCGGCTCAGTGGCTCATGGTGAAGCTCGATGGCCATTGATCGCTCGACGAGGTGGTCCGGTTTGACGGGAACGGCGGCGGCACGACGGTGCTCTGCGGCGGCATGACTGCGCTCCAGAACATGAGCACGACGGCAAGGTGTGGCTCTAAGGACATGGCTTGGGGTCTCTTGGTGCGTGGCCATGCGCACGGTGTGTGCCATGGTGAGGCGGGCATGGTCTCCTGGTTCTCGTCGTTCCCGACATCCAGTTGCTGCTAGAACGGCGACTCGCCACGGCTGGGTGTGGCCACGGCGGCGGTGCGTTCGGTGGCCATGTAGCTCGTGTCCGTTTGGCTAGGGGTGGTCCGTGTGTGTATGTGTGCGTGCTCGGGTGTACCGGAGCTGGTAGTGGCTCTCGCCTCCGCGCTCCAACGGTAGAGCGCCATGGCGGCGGCATGGTTGAGGTTGGAGAAGGAGGTGGCAGTGCTCACCTCGGTGGCAAGGAAGAAAGGCTATTGGTGCCAGGCGATTCGTTGCCGTGGCGAGGCGGTGTGGTGCCGTGCAAAGCGGCTTCGTCGACGTAGGCGTTCACGGTGTTGTCCTCCGCTCCGGCGACTGCGGCGTAGCTCCGGTGAGGTCCGGCGTCTCCATCCTCCTTGCTCTGTCCTCCTCCTCTCTCTGTCTTGGCTTGGCGTGGTCTGGTGATGGCCACCGAGTGGCGGCGAGGCGATGGGGAAACCCTAGAGCGCTCGGTGCTCGCTTTTATAGGCAGGCGGTTGGCAATGGCGCGGCGTTGGATGGCGATCGCAGCTCTCACGTGATCAAGCGGTGCTGGGGGCTCCAGAGGCCATGGGCGTGAGCTTGCGGACCCTAATTGGCAGCATGCGTGGCCAATTTGGCTTCATGGCCAAGGTAGCGAGGTTGGCAGGAGGGCGGAACACAGCAACGGGAAACAACGTTCGTCGCGCGCACGTGAAGGGGTCACGCGATTTGCGTGACCCGCGGGCCCGGATTGCAGTGGAAGAAAGGGCGGGCGAGGCGCGCAGGCGGGGGGGCGTGGGCGGTGGGGCGCGCGGCCGTTGTGATGCTTGTCGTTGAGCGGCACGGCGGCGCGAGGTAGGAGAAGAAAAAGGGGCGCCATCGGGTGGGGTCCGCCTGTCGGTCGGCGTGGGAGAGGCGGGATCCGGCTGCGACGACGCTGCCGCGCGCGTGGAAGGGGCTCGCTTTGTGCGGCTCGCTACTTGGGCCGGGCCGGTGTGATCAAGGAAGGAAGAGTAAGGGGAAGGAAGGGAGGCGATGCGTGTCTTTGGTGGGGCTGCGCGGGCCGTCACGGGCTTCTTCTCATCTTTCCTTTTCTTCAACTATTTTTTATTCTTTTCCATTTTATGTCCTAGATCATTAGTGCTTAATTATAGTTAGTCAAGATAATTAGGGTTGGATAACAAGGTGGGGTCCAGCAGGATCTTTGGTAGGGTTTGGGGGTTATTCCCTTGTATGGGGATATATATATAGTAATAGTTTATATTTTACTAGCATTGGTACGTATATATATAGTGTAGGTTTTATTAAGTTAAATAATTAATGACTATTCATTAATTATTTTTAATTGTTTGGTACGTCACAAAATCAAATGAGAGCCAAACCACCCATGGGTTATTTATGTAATTGTACAAATGTTTGTAGGATTAAAAACAAGAGCCATTTACATATGATAATAGTATCCTGGAATATGTTGGCATGCATGTGCTAATGAAAATGTCCTATTTGGGGTCCCTTATATTGCATGCTAGGGCTGGTTTACTAAATGCCACTCAACATTACATGGAGTATTTCAGGAAAAATTTTTGTAGTTAGTATTTTTGTGTTGTGTAAAATTTCAGGTTGTTACAGTACTACCCCCTCATTAGGATCTTGTCCTCGAGATTTAAAGTATGACGTACTCTCCAAAAAGGGTGGGGTTGATGTGCTTGGTGATCAGATTCTTTTACAATCATGCTATACTTGAACATGCTACTCTCGACACTAAAAGAACTAAATGCTTTAATGCCATAGTCTAGAACTTACCGTACTCCTCATTCGGTGTAGCTCGCGCATCCCTTGCATTCAGGTTGGTGAGGCGTCCATGAGTTGCCGATCCCTTGTAGTGCGACTTTGGGTGCAGGTGTAGCAGACTTGTGTGGTGCAGGGGTGCCATACTTCTGTGGTGCAGGGGTAACAATCTTCTGTGGGTAGTAGGCAGCCTTGTGCCCAGGTTGGCCACAGGTAAAGCATGTGATACGCACACCGCTTGATGGTGTGGGTGCAGGGGTCTCATGGGTGCCGGCATTTGGTGGAACTTGGTCTTGCGTGGGGTGATCATACGCGATGCGTGGCTGCGTAGAGCGGTCCTTGTTGTAGCGGTCTGGAGCAGAGCGGGAGTGGCTGGTGTGGTAAAATCCACCATTCTTGTTGTAGCGGTTACGTCCTGCTGAATGCGTCTCACTGGAGCTGCGGTACGATCTGTCATACTTGTGCTTCCTCTCCCTAAACTCTCCTCCGACTTCCTTGTGATCCTTCTCGATTTGGATGTAGCGGTCAATCAGGTCACGCAGTGTGTGGCTTTTGGTGCCTCCTAGATTCACCTTGATGCGGGCGTCCAGCCCCTTCCTGTAGTAGTAGAGCTTCTCTTTCTCGAAGGACCTGATAGAGCCGGGTGCATAGCGTAGGAGATTGGTGAAGCGGGTGGTGTATTCACAGACACTGTCTCTCTCCATCTCGATGTTGCGAAACTCCTCAGCTTTAGCTTCCATTACTCCCTCTGGGATGTGGTACTCGGTGAAAGCTTCCACAAATACCTCCCAAGAGATGTTGGCAGGGTCCTCATGCGCATCACTGTAGCTATCCCACCAGGCGCATGCGGCACCTGTGAGCTGATGCGAAGCGGCGGCGGCGCGCTCTTCGTCAGTAGTGCAAGTGGTCATATCCAGCTTCTTCTCCATTTCCTTGAGCCAGTCACTAGCTGAGAGTGGATCAGGGTCAGAGCCGTCGTAAGTGGGCGGACTGAGCTTCAAGAATCCCTCAATTTTTCACTGGAAGTCGTTGTGGTGACCCCATAGCGGCGATTTGCTTCTTCCACGAGCGATGCCAGAAGTTGAGTCTATTGGGCCATCACCTCGGCAAGCGTAGGCGGTGGAGGTGGTGGCGGTGGAGGTGGCGGGGGTGGTGCTCCTCCTCCAGGTGCAACAACAAGGATTTCATGGACAATAGGAATCTCATTGGTAGGTGGGGTCTGTTCACGGACGTCTTCAACTTCCTGGTCGTAGGGAACGTGTTCGGTGCGTCCCTGCCCATGACCACGACCGCGTCCTCGACCACGGTTGCGATTGGCTCCATGCCCCATGGCTGGTGCAGGGGACGGGGCGCGTCCTTTCAGGCGAGCAGAACGTCGTGAAGACATCTGCGTCATAGCCATAAAAAGCGTTTTAGCGTACATGACATGGATTATAGTAACATTATTTCTCTAGTAATTAAGAGTTTAATCAATTTTAAATTATTTTTCTACCCTACACTCAATCAAAGAAGTAATTAAGACCCAAAAAGAAGCATTAAGAACCGATTCACTCATTACATAGTTTAGTTACATAGCGATATCCCAGCAGCTACGCTAGAGGATTCGCGAAGATTGTACTACGTGTACCAAGTCGACATCTAGCCAAGTCTGGATTCTTTCTTAGGGGGGTACAACCTAGCTCATGACGGGTCACAACTAAAGGTCTTTGTGAGGTTTGATTGCCCTAAATCTTGTCCGAGAAGGTGTACTATGAAGGATCATGGTTGTCTGTAGCTCCAACCTTGTCGTCTTGCCTAGTATAGGTGGCCCGTGTAACTAAGGCTTTAGCTGGCTCCTAAGTCAGCTAGGTCTCCAATGAGTGTAGATGGGTACTTGAGTTGCAGCAGACATGGTCTTGTTTGAGTATTCCTTTCCAAAGCGGGTCTTAGGGGTAAAGTCTAGGAGTTGGTCCTATAGGCCACCTATATTTTCAAGGTGTTGCAGTACTTCATACGATGATGGTTAGCAAATCGGTCAATAGTAGATAAGCCTTGCAAGCAAAAGTATTGCAAGGTCTGTATATAACAGAAGAGAGGATTGGTTCGTCCTGTTTCTATCGTCCATTTCTAAGAGTTTCGTCCTAGGGTCAAGTACGGCTTTGATACCAACTGAAACGACCCGATTTTCCACGAAGGGAAAATCCACACAGTCGAAGTGTAATACGACCTTTTAAATCATATTACCCATATTCCAGTTGAATATCAAATCCATACAACGATAATAGAGTGCAAATAGAAAGATTTATGATAATTTATTACAACGTTAACAGGCGCAAATCACAGAGTAGCATCAACTGGAACAGCTTGAGGGTGCGAAAGCAACTTCTATCCAACGACTTGAGCGTAGCGACGAAACCCCTAACCATCGAATCCTTCGGAGATGTAAGCCCCCTCAGAACCTGCGTGCCAAAGTATCAGTACGATATGTACTGGCCATATTTCCACCCTATGCTTTGCTATGCTTTGTGGAACTGGATGCAATAAGGCTATTACAAGAGAACCTATATTTGGCTGTGGTTTCCTATGCAATATCTGTCAAGTATAATATATTATAAGTATATATATAGTTTAAGTTTAAACACCACATCCACACACCATCCATCCATCCATCCATCCCATACCACCCATCCACCTCATCCACCTCATCTCATCTCACTCGTGTCGACAGGCCAACTCCCACTCGGCATGTCTCAATGGTTCTCAACCGGCTCTATCTCACAACACGGGGGAGAAAAGAAGGACACATCTCCTATCTAGTGAAGGAGGTCCCAGGAAAGGTCCATAACCGACAAGTCGGTATATGTATCGATCGATCAACCATAACACTCTACAGAGGTTTCACATACCCACAAGATAGCCATCCTCGACCATGCATTGTCTAGGCAAATTCCGCCTGCTTGCTTGATAGACTGATGCCATCCTACCACTTAGCCCTAGGTCACCCCAGCGAACCGGCACGCTAAGACCGGGGGAGGCAGTACCGGGCCCATCCAGTGGTACTGCCGACTAGAATGGCACAGGAACTTCCGACATCTATGCCACACACCCTATCACCTCGCAACCTAGCAGTAATTGCATCACTCATACCAAGTAGTCCAACCGTCTCTCTCATTACAAGAGAGCGAGTGGTATGTAAAGGATTCCCTATGAGTCTGGATACTAGTAAGTCCTTAGGATTGACCATTTGGACATCTTCATCGGGTTTACCATTTTACGTGCCACCCAAAGCACCCCCGTCCCTGGGCTCCACCTCTCAACAAAGCTCACACCCGGGATCCCACCTCACACATCACATCACATATACCCACCACAGGTATTCATCTCATAGGATGCCCAGGTCACATCACACGGCAAGACTCGCCTCAAGCTCGTCACATATCCCAGCACGGTCGACACAACCCTCACCCTCCACTCACTCAAGACACACACAGCACACTCACCATCCATCAGGTTTAGGTTGGCACCACGTGCCTTAGTCATATATATATAACAGTTTCCACCACGCATCACATCAAGATATAAAGCATAGTAGAGATCAAAATTGTAATCATGATAGCATGCGTGTGTCTAGCCTAACAGCGGGTGAGCAGGGGCAAGGTTGCGTCAAGATAATGGCAATCAAGAAGTACTACCATGCAACCCTAATCAAGTGATAGCAGCAGTAATTAAAGCACTAGTAGTACTACTCATTTGCAATGCGTAATAGGATCTATGAGAAGTGGGTGGAATGTGGCACCTTCAGAACGGTCGTCTCCCAATTCCTCATTGTAGTCATCGTACTCGGCACGTTCCTCCTCTGACTCTGAAACGGTACAAAAACGGTCGTATTAGCGATGCCTATAGAGGGCACAAGAACAAATGAACTGCGAAAAGATCCAAATGCACTCAAACATAGCTCCAATGTGTAGAGCTCGATTTTAGATGAATTTAGAAATTTGGTTCACCAAATTTGGAGTTCGTATAAAGAAGTTATGATTTAGAAATTACGTCAGCATTGGGCTCTATGTGGGCCTAAGAGGGCCGGGCGGATCGGGTTGGGCCGGGCTGGGCCCACCACGTGTTGGCAAAGGAGCGTGCCGCATCATCTCACTGGATCTGGGCTCGGGCTCAGTCCACGCTGTGCGGTTCACGGTGGACTGCTAGCAGGCGGCGTATGGGCCTTAGGCACGGTCCATGGTGGACTTGGTTCACCTTTCACCTCTCTGCGTTGGTTTATGTGGACCGGGTGCACGCGGTGGCCGGCTCTCTCCTCTCCTCCTCCCTCTGTTTCACCACCGCGCGGCTCACCGGCGGCGAGCTCGCGTGCAGGCAGCTTCGGGGGCTCTTGGCTCCAATTGACGTGCGCAAAGGCTCTAGGGTGGCAAGGCGAGCTTGGCTAGATGCTTGGCGGCGGATCGGGTGCCCCGGGTGGTGCTGACCGCGGCGGCACGGCTCAACCGTGATGGCGCAACGCGTGAATGGGGTAGCGGCTCCTCTAAAGTCAAATTGATAGCGCAATCGGCCAATTGGCGATCGCGTGTAGGTGTTTTGCTTGCCGGTGACGACCAAACGGCACAACGGCGGAGTTGGCTTGGCTAGCGATCGCGGCGGGGCTCCGGCGACACGATGCTCCTGCGGGCGAGGGGTTTGGGTGGCGCTCTGGCTCCCTACGGGTCACGGCTAGGTTGGCGAGTGCACTATGGAACTCGATGGCCCTTCTACTTGACGCGAGGTGGCTGGTGTGGAAGGTAACACGCGTGGCACGGCGACGCTCCGTGAAACACCGACGAGCGCATGGTTCGGCACTTTGTGGCATCCAGTGGTTCTCTCCTTCATCTAGCGCGAGCACGGAGCTCTATATGGCAAGATGAACATGGTCCGGTGGTTTGTTGGGTGGCAAGGGGCTCGAGTATGCCGGAATAGCGGCTTGGCACGGTGGCGGTGTTCACGGCGGCTCGCCGTCGGCGCTGGAGCATCGTGGACAGGGCTCGGGGTGGTGCTCAGGCATACTATGTGCTCGGTTCGGCTCAGTGGCTCATGGCGAAGCTCGATGGCCGTTGATCGCTCGACGAGGTGGTCCGGTTTGATGGGAACGGCGGCGGCATGACGGTGCTCTGCGGCGGCATGACTGCGCTCCAGAACACGAGCATGACGGCAGGGTGTGGCTCTAAGGACATGGCTAGGGGTCTCTTGGTGCGCGGCCATGCGCACGATGTGTGCCATGGTGAGGTGGGCATGGTCTCCTGGTTCTCGTCGTTCCCGGCGTCCAGTTGCTGCTAGAACGGCGGCTCGTCGCGGCTGGGTGTGGCCACGGTGGTGGCGCGTCCGGTGGCCATGTTGCTTGAGTCCGTTTGGCTAGGGGTGGTCCGTGTGTGTATGTGTGCGTGCTCGGGTGTACCGGAGCCGGTAGTGGCTCTCGCCTCCGCGCTCCAACGGTGGAGCGCCATGGCGGCGGCATGGCTGAGGTTGGACAAGGAGGCGGCGGTGCTCACCTCGGTGGTGGGGAAGAAAGGCTATTGGTGCCGAGCGATTCGTTGCCATGGCGAGGCGGTGCGGTGCCGTGCAGAGCGGCTTTGTCGATGTAGGCGTTCGCAGCGTCGTCCTCCGCTCCGGTGACTGCGGCGCAGCTCCGGCAAGGTCTGGCGTCTCCCTCCTCCTTGCTCTGTCCTCCTCCTCTCTCTGTCTTGGCTCGGTGTGGTCTGGTGATGGCCACCGAGTGGCGGCGAGGCGATGGGGAAACCCTAGAACGCTCGGTGCTCGCTTTTATAGGCAGGCGGTTGGCAATGGCGCGGCATTGGACAGCGATCGCGGCTCTCACGTGATCAAGCAGTGCTGGGCGCTCCAGAGGCCGTGGGCGTGAGCTTGCGGACCCCAATTGGCAGCTTGCGCGGCCAATTTGGCTTCACGGCCAAGGCAGCGAGGTTGGTAGGAGGGCGGAACACGGCAGCGGGAAACGGCGTTCGTCGCGCGCGTGAAGGGGTCACGTGATTTGCGTGATCTGCGGGCCCCGATTGCAGTGGAAGAGAGGGCGGGTGAGGCGCGCAGTGCGGGGGCCAGCGTGGCAGGTGGGGCGCACGGCGAGGTAGGAGAAGAACAGGGGCGCCTGTCTGGTAGGGTCCGCCTGTCGGTCAGCGTGGGAGAGGCGGGATCTGGCTGGGACGCCTTCCGCGCGCGCGTGGAAGCGGGCTGCTGCTGTGCGGCTCGCTACTTGGGCCGGGCCGGTGTGACTGCGCGGAAGAGTAAGGGGGAAGGAAGGGAGGCAGTCTGGTGCTGGTGGGCTGCGCGGGCCATCACGGGCTTCTTCTCATCTTTCCTTTTCTTCAACTATTTTTTATTCTTTTCCATTTTATATCCTGGATCATTAGTGCTTAATTATAGTTAGTCAAGATAATTAGGGTTGGAAAACAAGGTGGGGTCCAACAGGATCTTTGGTAGGGTTTGGAGGTTATTCCCTTGTATGGAGATATATATATGTATATATTTTACTAGCATTGGTATGTATATATAGTGTAGGTTTTATTAAGTTAAATAATTAATGACTATTCATTAATTATTTTTAATTGTTTGGTACATCACAAAAATCAAATGAGAGCCAAACCACCCATGGGTTATTTAGGCAATTGTACAAATGTTTGTAGGATTAAAAACAGGAGCCATTTACATATGATAATAGTATCCTGGAATATGTTGGCATGCATGTGATAATGAAAATGTCCTATTTGGGGTCCCTTATATTGCATGCTAGGATTGGTTTACTAAATGCCACTCAACATTACATGGAGTATTTCAGGAAAAAATTTTGTAGTTGGTATTTTTGTGTTGTGTAAAATTTCAGCTTGTTACATAGCTTACAGCCAAGAATTCTCCTAAGGTTTTAGACACAACCGATTTGACATGAATATTTGCTCTGAATCTGAGACCTGTGGGTAGCATACTCCTGACTTTAAGTCTAGGTAGTTGACGGACATGATTTAAGACGGTTAGAGCTGCTATTTATCTTGTTCCAATATGACACTGAAATTCTAGAGATTTAATTCTAAAAATTTAAAAAGACATGATGAGTTTCTTGTATGACAAGTTTAAATTCCCACCAAAGCCATATTGCATATCTAGGCAAGGAAGCCTCCACACAATTGCTGCTTGTTACTGCATTGAGTGTTGTCAACCTTGTGACCCTTATGAGAAACTTGTCATGCTTTTAAATCAAGATCCACACACTCCACCTCATATGCACAACTCTACCCTGGAGTAGGCGCAAAAACATGCCATTCCATCCACCTAAAAATGTTCTACTCCTACACCAGGGGTAGACACCAAAAATATTCGTCCACCAAAAAGACATGCTCCAGAGTTTTTTGTCATCTCTCAAAATATTTTGTGCAAAAGAAGAGATATGAGCTATGCAAAAGAAAAAGAAAAAGGAGAGTTGAGAAGAATGGACAAGTGTCCAAGAAAGAAAGATAGATATTTAATACCTCTCTCCCCAAAGAAAAAGAAAAAGATAGCTCACATCCCTGGCGAGGTTTCAATGTTTCAAAAGAGAGATCCATTTGAGCATGGTAGAATTAGGTTCATCACCCTTCCACCACATATCCACCATATTCTACACACATGCACATCTTGTTTGATTGTATGACTGTTGACACCTGTTAGCGTCAACTTTTACTAGGGCTTTTTACCCGATGGACAACAAGATAACACACTAGTCTAGGGCTTTATATCGACAAATTCCACGAAGTTTTGCATATTCTGTAATTTCGGGGTGATTTCGAGAAAAGCTGAAAAAAGAGGGATTCTAATGCAAAATAACCACGAAACTTATCCGCCACGAAGGACATCACGGGAAGACTCAGGAAGACTCCAGAAGACACCGGAAGGAGCGAGGGGGCGAGAGGCCGCCGAGGTGGGGCCGGCCGGCCCCACCATGGCGGCCGGCGGCCCCCGGCTAGGGTTTGCTCCCCCCTTCGGAATGTTCCTCCACCGCCTCCAAGGATGCATCTCGGCCCTACGTTACGTCGGTTTGATCCTGCGGCGCACGCGCATCCCACCGGACTATAAATATGAGGGTAGACCCCCCCGGAGGGAGCCAATTCATTATTCATCAAGGTCTCAAGCCATCAAGCATCAAGAGCCTTCAAGTTCATCAAGAGCCTTCTAGTTCATAGGATTAGCTAGCTAGATTAGAAGTAGAGGAGATCTAGTTCTTCATCGGATCTGGAGCCCCTGGCGTTTGGCTGGAGCGCGAGAGTTCGGTAATAGATCTAGTTCTTAATTACTTTATTGTATTCATTATTCAGATTAGGGAGACTTTACTCTAAATATATTCATATGTTCTTAATTGCAATAGTCATTGTTTCTTTGATTATATGTCTAGTTTAGTTACTTCGATCTTATTGAATTCATGTAATTGCTCGTATAGCATTTATCCATATGTACAATGGGTAGATGATAGGCGATATGTAGACGTGGTGTCTAGATGTCTTGTTTATCTGCGAGTGCACCCTGATATGCCGGGACGTGTGGTAGTCTGCGTAGGTGACAGCTACGTTAGTTCCTCTATAGTCCACCCCCCGTATGTAGGACTAGCATGGGCACGGTCGCGAAGGAGGTGCCTTAGGTCTTAATACCCTCATTAGTTGATGCCTCTTTACATGCAATGATGATTTAGGGTTGATTTAGCAATGATTACTAGATGTAGTTGCACTAATTAGAGTTATTCAATTGACGTAGTTATAGACCTATCTCCGTAGTTTATCCAATGGCTAGCTGTGATTATGACTAGTAAGATGCTCTGATGATTATCTTTAATTATGATATTTGATGATTATGCTATCACCCGCATTTATCTTTATTTATCTTATGACCTCTGCCTGTTATAAGTAGAGTATACGACTTAGGTGGTATTGCTTATCATGTCCACATAGTTTCACATCAATATGGCAATAATAGTTTATTACATAGCTTTCCCAGAGGTATAATTATAAATCGACAACCCGGAGACTTCCCTAGGTAAAATGCTACAACGGTATAATTATCTCGTCCGCTTGTAGAACCCATTAGTTTATATTTATATCTTATTCATATATTTTATCTGCCTAGTCACAATAGTACAATATAAATCTATGTTAATTTCCTAGCAATATAATTGGGGATGACAACCTACTTCATGTTTAGGAATGTTAGTAATTCAAGAGTGACTAGTTGCTAATGACAAGTAATTATATACCAACCATTTTGGGGTCATTGCTAGGAGTAGGGTTTATCTACGCTTTTTTAGTAGTGACGTTAGAAATGCCAACAAGCATTTTTGGCGCCGTTCTTTGGGGAAGGCATAATAAACTTAGAACATATTGATGACCTATATACACATGGATAAAGTCATATTACCAATCGATCTCTAACTCTATCAGGTACACCCTTCGTTGTTATCATTTTCTTATCTTATGCAGGGTGATGAATGAATGGTTTTTCTCTTCCAAAGAACTTTACTGACGATCCCGAGAAACTCCTTAGAAGGAAAAGGCTTGCAGAAATAAGGGAGAAATTCGAGTCACCATCAAGAACACCCTTTCTTTGCTCAAGCTAACTCTTGAAGGAGCCAGCTCCAACACTGGAAGAAGAATTCGAAGAAGAAGTAGAAGAACAAGCAAAGAGTATTTAGGTGAAAACCTAGCTCTGTGTTTGAAGACATGGCCGAGAAGTCACTGCGAGAGTTCTCTGCCCCAACAACAGCAAACATCCGGACTGGACCAGCAGTCAACACTGGGGAGAATGGATTCGAGCTCAAGCCTGCTCTCATCACCATGGTTCAAGCCAGCCAATTCTGTGGAAAAGGACATGAAGATGCAAGTGCACACTTACAACACTTTCTAGAAATCTGCAGCACCTTCACTATCAGAGGAGTATCAAAAGATGCTATCTTACTCCGTCTTTTTCCCCGTTCTCATTATTGGGGAAAGCCAAGCAGTGGTTCTACATCAACAAAGATAAGCACACTACATGGGACCTATGCTCGACCGCTTTCCCTGGCAAAAATTCTTCCCTGACCAAGACCAATGCTCAAGCGTGGGAAGATTTCAAGTTTCCAACAACAACATGATGAATCATTCACTGAAGCATGGGAAAGATTCCAGAACTATATTGAAGACTGCCCTCATCATGGGATAGAGTGGCTATTAATGCAGACTTTCTATCACGGGCTTATCTCTAGCACCCGTGAGTCTATTGATCTTTGCGGTGAGGGAACTTTCTGTCACTAAAGCTCGCGATGCTAAAGCACTTCTCGAGAAGATGGCCTCAAACTCAACATGCAATGAAGAACGTACTCAACCTCGCAAGAAGGGAGGAGGAATCCATCATCTCAAGGAAGCCGACATGGTCTTTGCTAAGCTAGACCTCATCATGAAAAAGCTCGATATCGAGAAGAAGGAAGTCATGCACGTCAATGATTCCCATATGACATGTGAAGAATGTGGAGACTACGGGCACTCATTTTGTCGGTTGCCCTACACCGCAAGAGGATGTGAACTTCATCAACAATAACACCTACTATCGTCCTCAAGAAAATCAAGGGTGGAATCAACAACCTCGACTAGGTAATTACCAAGGTAACAACCAAGGTAACAACTTTAATAATTATAACCTTCCGCCTTTGAGAGAATTAGTTACTAGTCAATCCAAACTACTAGATCAAATGACTAGGAAGCTAACATCAAATGATAAAACTTTGGAAAACATACATGCTAGAATGGATACTTTTGCTTACGCCATAAAGAATCAAAGATAGCTTTAATAAAATGTTAAAATCACAATTAGCTCGCTTTATTGTTGTTCCTCCACTAGAGAAAGGCAAGATTCTAGGCCAACCAGAAGATTTAGAAACTGCTAACCTTGTTGATATTCACAATGCAACCCAATATCATATTGAGCCTGCAGATGTACAAGTGGATTGACCACTCTCTACCGAGAGAAGATGGGAGACCATGGAAGACCCTGTTATTCCTATCTCCATAGGATGCCACAGTTTTTCTAGAGGCTATCTGCGACTTCGGCGTAAGTGTCAACATCATGCCCAAGGTAATTTATGAGAAAATACTAAATGATCCCCTGTTGTACACAAACATGCGCTTGCAGCTTTTGAGATCAGTCCATTTGCTACCCTGAGGGAGTACTAGAAGAAGTTGTTATTAGAGTGGGGCAATCATATGTCCCAGTTGACTTCGTGGTCATGGAGACAGGAGTAGATGAGAAGGCACCCATCATTTTGGGCCGACCATTCCTATGCACAACAAAAGCCATCATCTATGCAGAGTTTGCCAAGATCGTCCTGTCCATCAAAGACAAGAAGAAGAGATTCACATTCAAGAACCGCATCCCGAAAAGCTCCTGCAGCCCCGAAGCAATTTCAGCAACAACAAGAAGAGCAAGAACAGCAACCAATGCCAAAGAAGAAGAACAATAGAAATAACAGAAGATGGAGGAGGACCAAGCATGCACCTGAGGAGACAACTCAACTAATCACTGCTCTCAACACAGAAAATGATCACAGACTACCCAAGCCATTTCCAATCAAGAGAGGTGATCCAGGTGTCCCAATCATTGAATGCACTATCAAAGACACCACCTTTCCTCACACCGTCTGCGACACTGGATCAGGCTGCAACGTAATGTCAAAGCGGTATATGATGAATTATTTAATTTACCTTTATACCCAACATGTATTCGATTGCAGATGGCGGACCAATCACTAAGGTTCCCTGAAGGAATAGTCAAGGATGTCATGGTAAGAATTCAAGGACAATATATACCTGCAGATTTTCTAGTCCTTGACATGCAGGGAGACGATGATTCCCCGATCCTCTTGGGAAGACCGTTCCTCTACATCGCTAACGCCAACATCTACATTGGGTGGGACAAATCCACTTCAACCTACCTACCGGAAAGGTATTTGTCAATTTAGAACATTAAATAACCATGAGCAGGCCAGGAAGCAACGCAAATGGGAGAAGACGCCAAGTACACCGTCGGGCTACTCGGCCTCACCGTGGATGGGAAGACTTTCCGGCAAGATCGTGAAATATGAAGATCGCTTCCCGAGCAAGAAGAGAACAAACAAGCACCTCATTTGGAATAGCTAGGCACAAGAAGTTGAAAGGATGGACCGGATCGCCAAGGAAGAAAAGGAGGAGATCTTAGCACGATTAGAAGCGTGGGAGAAAGCAAACAAAGATGAAGAGCAAGAGTTAGAAGAGAAAGAAGTAAAAGAGACTGAAGCAAGATGGAAGGAGGCACACGACGCATCACCGCAAGATAGGGAGTTGACTAAGGTTACCTCAGACGATGAACTCACCGAGTAAGTGCTCACTCTCTAAGTCCCTGTCGGTAGACTTTAAATTCGTACCCTAGCCATAAGGTCAGAATGGTAGCTATCCCATTAAATGCATTAGCAAACTCAATTTATTTAGTAGCATTATCTGTTCATATATTAAAAATAATAAAAATATTTATTGCATTATTCATGGCATCATAAAGCCCCATGTGGATACCCTATGGCATTTTCCGAAGGAATACCCACTTTGTGGTGGCATAAAAATAGAAATAAAAAAATGGAATCCTGCTTAAATTAGACAACATAAAAATAACTCATAAAGGTAATCAATTACTTTTGGCTGACCGCTAACCCATTATTCAATTCGAGCCTCGAGTTTTGGTTTCTTCGGAGTATTTATGCGGGAACAACATTATAGCAAGGAGGGACTATCGGTGGTGACCACCGGGTTCGCTATTAGCTGGTCCGCTCTAAAAGGAATCTACACTAGATATTGCGATCATCAAGCTTGGGGAGGAGCATCCCCTAGTTATCGGTGACTACACCTAAGCGATTTTTGAGTCTACTTTATATAATCATAAAATACCAAAAATATGTGGGCACATGAAGGTCCACAAGGTCATATAGTCTTTTTTGTTAGGAGTTTAATTTAAAACTATAAAAAGATATATAACTAATAAAACCAAATAAATATTTAGTTCTATATTTATTAGAGTATAATTAGTCCAGGCTAGAGCTATTAAAATTGATGAACACTAAAATTGTTTTGGATGTGATGAATAGTTGCTCTGTTATAATGCTTACTAAAGTACCTACTTGCCAAACTTAAAATCTCCTTGGTTCTAAGCATTGTTGTTTTAATTGGAGAATTTATTCTGAACCATTAATTATGGAGGTATAAGCTTGCGCTAAGTCTAGGTAGCTGATTGATATGATTCATAAAGGTTGAGCTGCTATTTATCTTCTTCCTAGCATTACTAAGTTTTGGAGATTTTGTTTTTAAAAAATTTAAGAAAAATACATGATGAGCTCTCGTATGACAAATGTGAATTCCTACCAAAGCCAAATTAATATCTTAGAGGATAGGAAAACCCTTTCACATTTAAGCTGCTTGCTTTGCATTGAGTTCATCAACCCTGTGTTGCATACCTTATGAGAGTCTTGTCATGCTTTTAAAACCAAGAATCATTTGCACACTCCAGTCCACATATGCATTATTCCTACTTTAAGGAGTAATCGCAATCATTCACCATACTTCCATACATGTTCATTATAAAATGTTCACCTCCTACACTGGGAGAGGACGCAAAAATATACACACACCCTATAGGAATAACCCCTGTCTTTAATGCTCTAAGTCCTGATTATATCTCTTGATTCATTTATTGTATTCAAAGGATACATGTGGCTATAAAAAAAACAATGGGTACTAGATGCCCGCCTCCCTGAATAAAAAGAAATAATAAAGATAGCCCATGTCTTTCCTAAGAAAGATTTTAAAAGAAAGTCATTCCCAAAAGAGCAAAAGTAGAAATAGTAGATAGCCAAAAATAACACATATGCACCCATCCACCATATTCCATACACATGCACATCTTGGTTTGATTGTATGCCTCGATTCTCTGTGGATCCACTAGTTGACTTTACAATACATGTTTTGCAAGTATGCCTATCCTTGTTAATACCAATCCTATAAGCTCCACTATATATACCTTTAGCTATAGGGGGCATAACAACATTAACGCCTCAAGAGAGAACCACAAATACCACATACATTGAGAGACTTGAGGGTGTCATACAATTAAGCTCGAGTTTTATTCGAAAAAACCTATCAAAAACTTTAGAATGTTAGTATTGCAAAGAATTTGAGACATAGCACTTAGCTTAGTTGTTCTATCTTTCGATTTGCTCAAGACTTATGCGAAAGCTGTGAGGAAGTTTAAAGATTAGAGCATATAATGTTTGATCCGGAGGAAATTTTGTTTGAAAGCATGTGTCTTTGGAAAGTATAATGATATTGTAGCAACTCCCCGATCCAAATACAAGTATCAACTAGACTTGGTGTGTTTGCCAAGGGACTGGCAAAAGGTAAAGCTTGGGGGTATTGTTGACACTGTTAGCGTCAACTTTTACTAGGGCTTTTTACCCGATGGACAACAAGATAACACACTAGTCTAGGGCTTTATCCGACAAATTCCACGAGTTTTGCATATTACGTAATTTCGGGGTGATTTTCGAAAAAGTCGAAAAAGAGGGATTCTAACGTAAAATAACCACGAAACTTATCCGCCACGAAGGACATCACGGGAAGACTCGGGAAGACTCTAGAAGACACCGGAAGGAGCGAGGGGGGCGAGAGGCCGCCGGTGGGGTCGGCCGGCCCCACCATGGCGCCGGGCGGCGGCCCCCCGGCTAGGGTTTGCCCCCTTCGGAATGTTCCTCCACCGCCTCCAAGGATGCATCTCGGCCCTACGTTACATCGGTTTGATCCTGCGGCGCACGCGCATCCCATCGGACTATAAATATGAGGGTAGACCCCCCTGGAGGGAGCCAATTCATTATTCATCAAGGTCTCAAGCCATCAAGCATCAAGAGCCTTCAAGTTCATCAAGAGCCTTCTAGTTCATAGGATTAGCTAGCTAGATTAGAAGTAGAGGAGATCTAGTTCTTCATCGGATCTGGAGCCCCCGGCGTTTATTTCGAGCGCGAGAGTTCGGTAATAGATCTAGTTCTTAATTACTTTATTGTATTCATTATTCAGATTAGGGAGACTTTACTCTAAATATATTCATATGTTCTTAATTGCAATAGTCATTGTTTACTTTGATTATATGTCTAGTTTAGTTACTTCGATCTTATTGAATTCATGTAATTGCTCATATAGCGTTTATCCATATGTACAATGGGTAGATGATAGGCGATATGTAGACGTGGTGTCTAGATGTCTTGTTTATCTGCGAGTGCAACCTAATATGCTGGGACGTGTGGTAGTCTGCGTAGGTGACAGCTACGTTAGTTCCTCTAGGCACGGTCGCGAAGGAGATGACTTAGGTCTTAATACCCTCATTAGTTGATGCCTCTTTACATGCAATGATGATTTAGGGTTGATTTAGCAATGATTACTAGATGTAGTTGCACTAATTAGAGTTATTCAATTGACGTAGTTATAGACCTATCTCCGTAGTTTATCCAATGGCTAGCTGTGATTATGACTAGTAAGATGCTCTGATGATTATCTTTAATTATGATATTTGATGATTATGCTATCACCCGCATTTATCTTTATTTATCTTATGACCTCTGCCTGTTATAAGTAGAGTATACGACTTAGGTAGTATTGCTTATCATGTCCACATAGTTTCACATCAATATGGCAATAATAGTTTATTACATAGCTTTTTCAGAGGTATAATTATAAATCGACAACCCGGAGACTTCCCTAGGTAAAATGCTACAACGGTATAATTATACGTCCGCTTGCAGAACCCATTAGTTTATATTTATATCTTATTCATATATTTTATACGCCTAGTCACAATAGTACAATATAAATCTATGTTAATTTCCTAGCAATATAATTGGGGATGACATCCTACTTCATGTTTAGGAATGTTAGTAATTCAAGAGTGACTAGTTGCTAATGACAAGTAATTATATACCAACCATTTCTAGGGTCATTGCTAGGAGTAGGGTTTATCTCTGCTTTTTAGTAGTGACGTTAGAAATGCCAACAATGACTCATTTCTCTTTGGATCCCTTGTTTGACTTCACAATACATGCAGTACAAGTATGAATATCCATGCTATCTCCACACCTATGAGCCCCACATAAGCCTTAGATGTAGGTTGAGATAAAGGCATAAGCTTCATTGCCTTGGTGAGAAATCCAAAAATACTACATATCTGAGAGACTTGAGAGTGTCATACAGGGAAACTCTGAGCTTTATTTTGAAAACCATAAAAACTCTAGGAACTTGGTTGAACAAAAGAGCTTGAGACATAGTGCTTGACTTGATCTTTCTGTCTTTCAACTTCTCATGACTCAAAGTGAAGGATGTTAAGCCCCATGGTTAAAGGTAATATGGGTAAGTGTGAAAGTCAGAATGGTTCACTCTAAGCCTAAGGAGAATTTTTATCTGAAAGCATGTATGCTCTTGAGAAGTTTAATATTGTAGCAACTCCTGATCCACTTAGAAGAATACAATTTTGCCAAGGGACTAGCAAAGGTTAAGCTTGGGGGAGTTGTTGACGGCTGTTAATTACCAAATCTATATGTCAATCAAACACCAAAAAGGGTACATTGAAGATCATCATCGCAGGAATAGGGGTTACACTAACCGAATTCCATGAGTTTTGGTGTTTCACTGTTTCTGCAGGAGAATAATGGAGAAGACACAACCCCAGAAGCATATCGAAGCGTAGTATGCATAAATGGATGGCACGGCAACACAAGAGCAATCCACAAGACACTAGAAGACACTGCACCGAAGAGGAGGCCGAGAGGGCCCAGGGTGGGACCGGCCGGTCCCACCCCAGACCGGTCGGTCTGCCCTGGGGCCCATTCCCGGCCCGCTTTGCCCAGGTTGCTCCACCGCATTTGAGGAGAGATCTCAGCCGTCCACCAATGTCGGTTTGATCCGATGGCTCACGATCATCGCCCAGGGCTATAAAAGGAGGGCAGGACCCCCCTAGGAGGGAGAGCCCAGAAACCCTAATTCATAATTTTCTCTCTCAGAGAGAGCGAAGGGTTCCATCCTCAGAGAATTAGATTAGAACTCCAAAACTTTAAGTTCTAGTTAGGCATTAGCTAGCAAGGTTTCAGTAGAGTTGAGCTACGCTCAGGATTCTAGAGTCATCATCCAGGAGGCTGGTATAGCTTTGTATCCCTCTCTTTATTATGACTTTATTCTTAATTAATATGTTTCAGTTTATTAAGTTCCTAGTTTATTCTAGTGTCTTGCTTGATATGGTATTGATTGATGATGAACTATCTGTAACACCTCAGGTGTTAAGCATGCATTAGGCACTTAATTAATTAACTTGATCATCATTAATCATGGCATAAGCATCATCAAGCATCAAACCCTAAATGCATCATCATTTCATGTGTTGCATTTTGTTTATTTAATTTTGCTTGAGTGCTTGTCTAGTTAATTAATTACCTTGCCAAATGACTTGATCAAGTTTGGATCCACTTGCCCAGCATTTCGAAATGTTTTGTCAAAATTTTATTGCAAAAGTTTTGAAGCATTTTGGAGCAAAAAGAAATTTAATTGGAAAATTCCCTTTTTATGCCCTAAATTCAAAATGAATTTGTATTTCAAATTTTATTGGGAATTTTGAGTTGAGCCCTAAATGAAAGTTGTTCAGTTTGAAATTCTCTACAACTTTTGTTTTGGGCACATTTCTTGAAAATGCTTTGAAAATTGCCAAAAGTGAGCTTTTGTTTCAGTTTCAAATTAATTCAAAAAAAAAAAAGAAAACAGCGCGAACCGGCAGGCCGAAAGCGGCCCACTACGGCCCTCGCCCGCGCCCCGCCGCGCCGCGCCGGCTACAAGGCGCTCAAGGCGGCCGACGGCCGTCGGCGCCGGCGCCGGCCGCCACGCCTTCGCCATGGCGCTGCCGCGGCCGCGTGGCGGCGATGCGACCGACGGGGCCCACGCCGCGCGCACGACACGGCCGACCACCCGGAATGGAAAAACGCCTCGCCCTCCATTTCGCTCGCTCTGCCTCGCTCATCCATATGGGTTATAAGATTTAGTAGGTAGGGCCGAGTTTGAGGAACGCGACTATGTCTACAAATCCCTAGTGAATGTTCTTTGTAGGTATTTTAGGTAGATCACGGGTGTGACACAATGTTGAGTCCTATATGTAGCCAAGATGGCCAATTCGCCCCCAAGCCCGGCTGGCCGGGTGTGGACCCCGGTTTGATGTGGACTAGCGCTAGGGTTTCGGTTTTATTTTAAAATGAATTTCGTAAATAGTTTAAATGCTTTTTAATTTTTATCTTGAGCAAATGTGATCCAAAATTGATGAGACTTGTTTTTCTAGGTTTCTAGTGAGTAGATCTACCTGTGAAAAATATGTGATGCAATTTTTGAGATATTTTCCTGCATAGATTTATTTAAATGCTTAAATGGCAGAAATCTGAGTAAATGCATGATAAATTGTAGAATGCTCTGAAAAATGTGATTCTTGTTTTGTTAGACTTGTTATGTAATGTAGTTTCTAGGAAAAATGTATGTCATGCAGTTACTGTACAAAAAGATTAGAATATGATTTTATTTCATTTCTGGGCTGATTCTTGTATGATTTTTAATAAATTAATTACAAGGAATTATGCTCTGGTAATTTTTGGTGACTGCTCTTGTGCTAAGAAGTTCTAGATAAAAATATGAAATCTGTTGTTTGACACTTTTCATAGTACAAAGTTGTTAAATGTGCAATTCTGTCCTACTGTTTCATCTTTTTGTGTAGACTGTTGTACTCAATGAATTGTTATGAAAATTTTACCATGGCTCTGTTATAGCATAGTGTAGCTCCTGTAATTTTTGTAGATTTTTCTGGACTGTTTATACATAGGTCACAGTTCAAGCTTATTTATTCACATGAAATGATAAAGCTTTAAATTAATGGTTTTAGCATGTTCTATATTACTTCTTGTGCACTTTTAATTATGCTATACTTGCTGGTCATGAAATGTTGTATCGTAACTGAAATGTGGTGTTTGGATATGAGTAGTGATATTTCTCTCGTATTCATGTGATGTGGGTATGTGTGTGTGTGTGCCTACACACCACTCTTCTTTATGCACTTCTCTAAGTGTTTAGAGAAGAGGTATGCGCATACTCTGTAAACGAAGTTAAATTGTTAGTAGAGAGGAGATATGCACCTACTCGCCAAATGATCCGTTAATCATTCCCATACATGAGCATCATGTGTTATGCATTCGCCATACTCATACACGTGCATCGCATCATAAAGTGTTCGCAGGAGGACCTCCCGTTTTCGGAGACCGAGCAGAATCTTCCGGAGGAGCCCCACCGGAGATTCCACAAGAAGAAGGCGAAGAAGAGCTGCCCGAGTGCCCGATCACCGCTAGCGGCAGACTCGAGCAAGGCAAGCCCCGGAGCATCTATTTACCTATGCTTTCTAACGGTCTAATTATGCTTTATGATTGTTGCATTAAGTATAGGAGTTGTGTGACACCGTTGATGCATTATATCCTTGTTTTTACCATTGATTATCCCACCTTGATACACCCCGCTAGTCTAGGGCGAGTAATATGCTTAGCTTGCTTAGACGGTAGAATCGGGTGATTTCTGTCATCCGCGAGTATAGGTGGTTACTTGCTATTGATGGAAAAGCTTATGTTGATATCATCCGGTTGATGGTTCGGTTATGATAAATGGAGACCGGACGGAGTCTTATGGGGTTGTTGGACCATAGTGATTCCGTGCGTGTCGATTAAAGACCGCACCGTTGTTGTACCCCAAGTCATATTGAACGCATGCCTCACATTTAGCCGGGCCGGATAAGCACTTCGAAGCCTAACACTATCCGGGCGGTTCTCGACCCGTTCGCACCGTATTGGAGATGGATGGGGACCAAGGGGCGCGAAGAGTAAGTCCGAGGTCCGTTTGGGCGGCTATAAGGCGTCGGGCGGTCCCCGGGTACGGTGGCTCCATGCGAGACCGCGCTTGTTTTCTGGATACGTGCCACGGTGATCCGTAGCTCACTTTAGTGGGTGAGTGTGGTTTGTGTGAGGAATACCCCCCGAGCTCGTAGGTAATCGATTCGAATCGCCATCGTTCTGGACGGTGAACACCTTGACTTGAGCTGCAACATCGTAGTAATGCTTATGGAATATGGTTGATGATGATGATGAGTTAAGTCGATGTTTATGGCTACGGTTACTACTTGCTTGCTTAATCATGAATAATATACTATAATGATGAATAGTATAGGTGCTTACCTAGCTTAAATAGGAATGATTAACGATTTGTCACTTTAAATATTACTACCGCTTTTATGCAAATGAGTCGAGCTACCTCCCGATAAAGCCCTGTCATACTCCTTGGAGTCTTTTACTTTTGAGTCGACGGGTAAGTCTAGCCGAGTACCTTCTTGTACTCGGGGTTTTTCCCGCTTGTTGTTTGTGCAGACGGGCATACCTTTCCAATGCTTGCGCCACTTGTCTTTTCCCGTGGACTAGAAGACCAGGGCAAGGTCAATCTCTACTATCCCCCCCAACATGCTTTTGATGGATAGACTGTGGCTGGCACTTTATTTATCCGAAATGTGTGAGTTGGGTTGAGCTTTTTTAAAACTATCTTGTTTCCGCTATTTGGATTTGAAGAACTTGATTTGTAATAACTTTATTTCCGCACTCGATGTTGTTGAACTATTTGTGAAATGTTGTAACATGCGAATGGTGACGCTAAACCCATACGATCTTGGTTGACGATGTTTGGTTTGAAATCCTTCGAGATTTCCGGACTACCGGGTTTATAACGGCTTAAGTGTGACAATTGCTTGCTTAGCGAGTGATTTTTCACTTATGCTTTTATAAATTGGTCGGTTCTGTTACACTATCTCATATGATCATAAAGCGCTTAGCTCATTACTCGAGTGGGTTAAGTGGTAGATATTAGTAAGCGCGGTGCTTAGATATGCTCTACCTACGAATGCACCTTGTAGGCCGGGTTTGGTGGTAGATCACGGGTGTGACATTCCTGTTGAGTCCTATGTATTTTGCCCCCTGTTTATAAGATTAGCAGAACGTGGTTGCGAAGGAGGAACGTGCTATGTTCACAAACCTCCCTAGTGATGTTCTTTGTAGGTATTTTAGAGTCATCAATGCTATAGATGAAAGTAATGTACTAGAGTAGATGTAAAGACTTAGTAAATCTGACACTACATAAGAATTCAATCTCTTAACTAATCTTCTGTTTTTGCCTTGCTACATTAGAGAGTTTCTAATTCTATCTCTGAGTGATTTGTCATTGCCCTACACTTATTATTTATATCTATTTGGCTTACCCCTGCATAAGTATGTCCTTGTCATGTTGATTCTATCTAAGTATGTATACACATCAATATTCTCTAGCTGTCCTTTCCCATGGGATTAAATAAATTCGACAATTGGGTAAACTCCCAATAAAATGCTACAATGGTATTTCATTTGTGCGCTTGCGGATACACATTTATATTTCAAAGATAGTTGCATGATTTAATACCACACCTCTCGATGTCACTACTAGGGATGACAAACTGGTGTTTTACATGGTGACGTTAAGAGGTGTCAACAGTCAGAAGTGGCGGAGAGACGGCTGGCCAGAGAAAAGGGCGCTTCCGGCGGCGTGAACGACGGTGATAATGGCGTTCCGGTGATCCCTGGGCAGTAGAGAGAAAAATCACGGACTGGTCACGATCACGATGTCAAGGTGAGTACAAAACAACAAAAATCACGGCGAACGGCTCACTGGAATAACCGGTCGGCATTGAGCCCAAACACGGCGGCGTTCTGGCCGGCCGCGAGGAAGACAAAGGTCGTCCGGTTGATTTTAGCGATGACAACTGACACGAATGGATGCAATCGGTTCACAAGGCAACAACGAAGCTAGTGGCAAGTGGAGTTTGACAACGATCAAGTGATGAAGACGAATTTCACGACAAGGTGAAATCGGCCGGTGATGAGCAGAATTTGGAAAAAGATGAACGACGGCCGACTGGGGCTATTTATAGGCAATGGTGTGCACAAAGGGGTAGTCAGGGACTTCACGAACTCACACACTTGGCAGCCAGTGCATTCTTGTGCGCGAGTGAAAACCGGAGAGATCAATGTAGTGGCGCCGGTGAGCAGTAAAAGAAGAAGGGCGAATGGTAGCGAGCTGGCGGCCCACTGGCGGTGGTATGGGCAGCGCTCAAGCCCTCCAATTACTCCCTGGCCTGTGCAACGCATGCTACAATGCTGGTGCGGCGTGGCAGCGGCGGCGAATCGCCGGCAGGCACGATACTGCTGACGAGAAGCTGCTGCTACTGTCGAGTACTATAGTGACTGAATCCATGATTTTCTGGCCGCCCTATCTCTCTGCCCAGACCATAAAATGGCAAAACAATTTCACCATAGTGCTCTCTAATGTATGTGCTGCAACATTGCTTGAAGGATCAAAGCTTAACTTGAATTGGTTTGCAATCTATGAAGTGCTAAACATTGCTAAAAAGAACTGCAAACTGAATTCAGTTAAAACCGACAGCTAATTACAGCAGTTAACTCTATTTGGCACTTAACTAAAAACAAACCAGAAAAGATCAAGTCCAAACAATTCCACATTAACAAAGTACAAACTTTGTACTAACTAATGATGAACTGGTTTCCAAACTTTTATTCATGAAAAATCAAATTACTCAGCCTTGAACATTGAAAAAGAAAACTGAGTTCCATGACTTAGAATTACCTTTTGGATTTTAATTCCAATTCAGTTTTCAGTCAAATTTTTGAGCTATTGAAAATGGGATTCAACCCTGGACCCTTAAATAAAAGTTGCTGCATATATTTTATACTACAACTTTCATTTAGGGCTTAACCCCAAAAATTGAAGAAATCATACACTTACACTCTAGGGCACTTAGTAACTTGATAACAAGCAAAATTGATATTATCATCACATGTGAGCTCTTTTTAAGCAAAAAGTTATATATAAAACCTATCTCAAACATAATCCTAGACATTTTTAACCCACTTTTAAGATTATTGCACACATAGAAACTTGTAATAGCTCATGATTGTAATGGAATGCAAAATGATGCTTTATACAATAATGCAAATGCAATGCACTTGATTAACATTTAGAATGTTACACTATGTCCAGGCTATAGACTCACTGTTGATGGTGGATAGCGTCAACATTTTATATATCAAAAGACATAAAACATACATCAATATCTAGAAGGCTAGGGTTTTATCTAACAATTTCCACAAGTTTTGGTGATTTACTAATTTCCAGGGACTAATCCAGAAAACACCGAAAAAGAGGCATAACTATAAATCTACACCATGGAATTATCCACAACTCAGGAATACGCCAAACTACTCTAGAAGGATCTAGAAGACACCAGAGCGAAGGGGAAGCGGGGCCGCCGCCAGGTGGGGCCGGCCGGCCCCACTGCCCAGGCCAGTCGGCACCCCCCTGTGGGGTCCACCTCCTATCTTCTGGAATGTTTCTCCACCACCTTTGAGGATCAATCTCAGCCCTACGTGTAGTCGGTTTGATCAAACGGCTGTCGTGCATCCCACTGGGCTATATAAGCGGAGCCAGACACCCCTGGAAACCCTAATTCATTCAATACCTCATTCAAGTCATTCAAGGTTGAGCCAGTTGAAGATCAAGTCATCTAGAGCTTCAAGTTCTAGTTCCTCATAGCCTTCTAGTTCATAGTTTAGCTTAGTTAGATCCAGATTAGAGGAAGTCAAGGCGTGTTAATCAGTCTTAGATTCCAGAAGTTGTCAAGAAGAGAAGAATCTGGTACAGTTCTTAAGCTTTTCTTTCTTATTGTATTATCTGCGTTTGTATGATATTTACTAGCAACATTGTTCTTCATCTTAGTTTAATTATTATGTTCATTGTCTACTTCAATACATCTAGTTTAGTTGGTTTGCTATTATATTCATGCACTGGTTCGTATAACGCTCATCTAGTTGATCATATGGTGAGTGGTAGGCAATATGTAGACATGGTGTCTAGATGCTTTGTTTATCTGCGGATATCCCCAGTTGTGCCGGGTAGTGAGGTAGATCGTGGGTGTGACAGACCCATTGAGTCCTTTGTTGGCCTTCTCCCGTACGGTGGATTGGTAGAGTGGGATTGTCAGGTTAAGAGTGTATTTATACACATGAGGTTCCTGTACTCATCTTTTCCTGTACATTGCTCCGATGTGTTTGGGAACTATGATAGTATTACTTGACAATAATTACTAGATGTACTTGCACTAGTTGACATAGCTTTGACATGTAGTTAAATACTTATGAGTTATTTCTCTATTAATTGATTAGACAACGCTAACATGACTAGAGTATTATAATAGATTAGTATCATTAGGAGATGATTGATCAATAGCTCATTATCATTATATTTATATCATATTATTTATCTTGTGACTTACCCCTGTTATGAGTAGAGTGTATGACATTGGTTACATCGTCTATTCAATGCATATACATATATATGTTATCAATACTATGAGTAGCTTCTTATCAATGCCTTGCCAGTGGTAGAATATAAATAACAACCTGGTAATACTCTAGGTAAAATGCTACAATGGTATAATTATCTGTCCGCTTGCAGAATCATTCTTAGTTTATATTCATCTTTATTTATTTCTGCCTAGTCATATAAAATGATAAGATTTAATACCAATGTTTATTCCTAGCTTTATAATTGGGGATGACAACCTAGTTTCACAGTTAGGGGTAAGTAGGGATGAAAACGAATCGGATACGGACGGATATCACTAATACCATATTTGTTTTCATATTTCTATCCGGATTCGGATTCAAATACGGATAATGTCATCCATGCCGGATAGGATATGGTTGGATATCGACATCATAAATATATGATTTTAGTATTCGGATACGGATATGGTACCAGATGTTGAATATCCGGACCCGGATACGGACAGATTTAAACCCCTCTAAACGAATTCGGTCGAACGGACGGTCGAATAAATATCCGTACCATTTTCATTCCTAGGGGTAAGGGTAAAGAGACTAGTGGCCAGTTGCTAAAGGCAAGTTAATTAATACCAATATTTTTAGCGTTATTGCGTGGGATAGAAATTTGAGATTTATTGCATTGACGTTAGAAATGCCAACACTCACACATGACATGTGAAGTCTGTGGCAATGTTGGCCATTTGGGGAATGACTGCCCTGAAACCCGTGAAGAAGCTGCCTACATCAACAACAATAGCAACGGGTATCGCCAACAAAATAATGGCAGATGGAACAATCAACCCCGCCAACAAGGAGGTAATTTGAACTTCAATTCAAATTATAATTCAAATCAACCTTCCTTGAAAGACTTGGTATTAGGCCAAGCAAAAATAAATGAAAATTTAAATAAAAAGTTATCTTATAATGACAAAATATTTAAAAATTTAAATACAAAAATAGAAAACCTTTCCTCTGCTATTAAAAATCAACTGAGCTTTAATAAGATGCTAGAAACCCAATTAGCTCAAATTACTGCTGCTTTACCTTCCAATAATGAGGAGGGATCGGGACAACCCGAAACACCCCTCAAATCTATCAAAATGGTCACCACAAAGCCTGGTAAGCCTTTCGTCCATGCCGGGTATCTTCTGGACCCTCCATTCATCAACAAGAAAGAAGACCCAGGCCAACCAACAATCGAGTGCTCGATTGGCCCAATGGTCTTCCGACATGCATACTGTGACCTTGGGGCCAGTGTGAACATCATGTCAAAGGTGACATATGACAACCTGATCGGTGGGCCCTTACAACCCATAGACTTCAAACTACAAATGGCGGACCAGTCAGTACGGGCTGCAGAAGGAATGGCCGAGGACATCCTGGTGTGCATGCAGGACGATTATGTACCCACTGAGTTCGTTGTCCTGGACATGGGGAAAGATAATGGCGTACCACTCCTCCTGGGGAGACCATTCCTCAACACCACCAACGCCATTATCTATGTGGGGTCAGAACAAATTTACTTTCAGTTCCCTAGATGGAGAGTGAAATACCCATTTAACGGATATACTCAGAAACCCACGGAGTCAAAAAGAGTTTCCAAACCACCATCAAACCCACCAACCAGCAAAAAGCAACAAAAGAAAGGTAACCAGCAGCGGAAGAAGACACGCAAGTCAAAACCCACAACAAGAGGCCAGCTTGATCACCAACCCAAATAAGAGCAAAGCAAAATGATCAAGATCAAGTACGGGCTAAATCCTCAGGGCATCAAGGAAGTAGAGATCAACCCTCTACCGGTGGGTGGCCTCCCAAAGAAAACCAAGAGCAAGGGAAGGCAAGAACAGAAAAAGGTCGAGCCAACCCAATCAAAACTAAATCCACACCATCACAAAGACAAATCAAAAAGTGTGGAAATTTAAAGAAGCTCCAAAGCCACCCACCGCACTAGCACCAAAGCCCACCACCACACCACCAAGGAAGATCAAGATGGTGTGGCGACCAAAGGTGCCAGCATTCGTGCCTTCTTCTCCAAGCACGAATATTCCATCCACTTCAGAAACCAAAGACAAGGAGAAGAGTCCTGCTCCTTAGACTCAAAATAGAGAGCCCTCTACTAAAAGGTAATTTGGTAAGTTATCCTAGTAACATTACTAAAATATCGAAAAAACACTTCTTCATGACCCTTATAAACAAAATTTTGGTTTGAGGATTATTGATTGCGCCAGCATATTTTCATTAACTTTCTATCTTTAAGCAGGGTGCTTAGCATAGAAAGTTTACTCTGATTAAACTTGACAATTGTCTAGATTTGATCACTGAACCAAATTTTAGTTTACAAAGGATCATGAAAACTAACCATAATATAAAGTAAAATCTCTGACCCATAAAAGTTTTTACAAGTATGTATCGGTTTGGAATATGATTTTATGATCAGTCATATCTTCATAAACTTCTTATGTAAGCATGGAGTTTAGATACTAAGTTTACCTTGGTCAAACTTAAACATTTGACCACTGAACCAAAAACATGACTAGTATAAACCTTTTTGGAAATACTAACATGTAGGTTAAAAGCCAGCTTGGGAGAGGACCAATAAACATAATACTTCCCCCACTTTTCAATAATAATAATAAGAAGAAAATTAATAATAATAGTAAAAATAAAAATAATAAAGAGAATTTTACTCCAAATATGTGAAATATGCTATGCATAGTTTTTTCTTGTTGAAATGATGAATAGTTGCTCTGTTTTATGATTCATCTGTGCCTAACTTATGACTTAGTTTTCTCCTAAGATTTAAGTTTATTGGTTTTAAAAATATTCATTCTAGAAACTTGAAAACTTAGTGGGATGCATAGAGCTTGATCTAGTTTAGGGATGGTATGAAGCTTGATTCGATATGACTAAGAATTTGTTACAATCTTACTCTAAGAAAAGTTTGAATACCGGAGTCTTAAAAAATTTAAATAAAAAGCAAAGTCCTTTGATATGATCTAAAGTAGATTACATTGTTATGCACCCATGATCGGAATTCACATACACAATAAAAATTATTTTTTTGTTCTCTATGTACTGATTTTCTCTTAGAAGTCAAAAGAGAGTGTGGGCTATAAAAATAAAAAGATGCCATGCCAAAGAAGCATGAGCCAATAAAAGATGCCATACCAAAAAGGTATGTGCCAAAAAAAGAGAGAATAAAATAAGGGGTGCAAAGACACCCGCCCAAGCAAAAAAAATGGGTACAAAAAGTACCCGCTAGAGAGATAGCCCCCACTCCTCAGAAAGACAGAAAAGAGATAGTTATGCATAGGAGTTCAAAAAGAAAAAACAAATAAACTTTCTTTCCGATCAAAGTGTATAGCTCAGTAATTTGCTATGATCTAATCATTTGACTTTGCTCTTCATACAAAAATGCAAACTCCGGGAAGAAGCAATTCAAAAGAGTAGAATGTATGCAAAATCTATGTCTACCTCTCTTGTTAAAAATACCAACCTAAAGACAAAGTGATAGCTGTAAGCCCCACAAGTGACAAGTAAAAAGGATGAGTATAAAAACCAATTTATTTAGATCAAGAAGGAAAACTTTGTTATAATCCTGATACTTGTGAAACATAATCGGCATTGTAGCAACTACTAATCAACAACCAAGTTCTTAGCTTTTGCTCGAGGACGAGCAAAGGGTAAGCTTGGGGGATTTTATTGGCGGTCATTACCGACATACTTTAACCACCAACTATTATCCAAAAAGGGAGAATTATCATAGATATATTCACATATACCTTTACTATTGACCTATTTCCACTTGTATTAGAGAATTATTAATTTACAGGAAACATACAAGAAATAGAGGAAAAGGTCACGAGAATGCGCCTTCCGGCAAGGCGTATTTTAACAAAATAAGCAAAGCCCAAATCCAAGATGTCAACTGGGCTAACAACCCATCGGGGGAGAGATCCAGAAGGAGAGAAGGACCAGTGGGTCAAGGCTGGGCCCGAGGGGACCCACCCCTAGTGCGGCCGCACCAGGGTGCGGGCGCACCCCCAAGGTGGCGGGCCTAGCCCAATCTTCTCTGGCGGTTCCCTTGGTCGGTTGTAGAGGCGGTTTGGCCAGGCATTTACTCACCTCAGCCCTGGAACCGACGTCAAGCTAGTATAAGAGTAGGGGTGGAGCTCCTCATTTCACACAACACACTACACCTCTCACTTGTACTCTCAAGTGTACCTCTCCACTTTTCTCTTTATCCTTAGTAGTAGTAGAGGAGCAAGGCTCAACTTGTAAGAGGAGGAGACATCTTGGCTACTTTTGGTATGAATACTATTCTTTCTATTATGCTCTTCTTCTCTTTTTATCAATATAGCAATGTTCTAAAATTAGAGTATAGTTCTTATACTATGATCTTGTTGTGTAGACTAGGTAATAGTTTGTGTGATAGGATCATAGAACATAGAACTTTTAGTTCATATGCCTTGTTCATGATATGCTTGCTAGTTCATAGTGTTCATATCGTGTTCTTAGCATATAGAACTCTGTTCTTAACCGTTCATACACTTAGATGATTAAGAATAGAGTTGTGGGAGGGATGGTGGTTCATCGCACAACATCCAAGTTCTTTACTCATTCATCCGTAGGGTGAGAGACCCGGGGAGGCTTGGGTAGTTGTTCTATATGTGAGCATGGTGCTCGGATATAGGGGAGCCGGTGATTGCATTTCATAGTCCACGATTGAGGTGGTAGGCGGCAGGTGGTGACAGCCCTGTCCGTCCCTTGTAATCCCCTATGTTCGACTATGGTGTAGGAGTTTAAATTACCACCCATCTCACTGGCAGACCAGCGGCCGGTGGTCTTCCGATCCATCGCTAACACAACTCTATCTCTGACTCATATATTTGTATGACTAACCACTTTCTAAGCATTAGCTGTATTAGGACCATTGCTCCCGTAGGATATTCATTTATTCTTTATTCTTTCATTCTTTATGCTTTCTCCATTTTTCCCCACTTGAGAGGCATTTATCTGTGTGTGTCCACTATCATGAAAACCGTATTGTTTACCCCTGTTATAAATATTGGTCTACCTTTCATACAAAGTACAATATTGTAACACCCCCGGTGTTACGTTAACCTAAACCTGCCATGTCATCATGAGCATTGCATAAGCATTCATGATTAGAGAACCCTAATTCAAACAACTAAAATGAGTTTACAATTCTAGGGTGTGTTTGAGCTCTTCTATATCACATGTGTATGTGTTGATAATTTAAATTTTACTCACATGTTTACTTTTTTTATCAATAAAAGCAACCAATTAAAATTAACCTTGGTGTTTGCAAGTGTTTGCCTAACCCCTGACTCACACATCAAACTAGTTTTATAAATCAAATGAGGTGCAAGAAAGAATCAAATTTGAATTTGGGATTCAAATCCCAATCCCTAGCTCAAGTGGCTAAGTGTTGGAATTTGAATTTCACTTTCAATTTTGATGAGCTAACCATAATCAATTTTCTAAATAAAGGTTGCTAACCAATGGCACTATTTCAAAGTATGAACTTTGTGCTTTGAAAGTGTACTATTGGTTGGGTTTGAAAAGTACCACATTATCATCAATTAGTTGCCCAAAGATTCAATTTGAAAAACTTTTCAAAAAAGGAGTGAATTTCAAAGTGTTTTTGCCCCCTTTACAATTTCATCTCAAAATATTCAAAATTTGGGAAAAATCCAAAAATACAGTTTGTGCATCTCTTTGAGCTCTACAACTTTGGTACATAAAATTTTTCAAGTTTTTAAATAAAATTTGGAGTAATTTCAAAAGTTCTTTAAATTGGAAAATGTCCCCTTTTTGCATTTTAAACTCCAATTCAAAATTTATTTGGTTTCATGAAAACTTTCTAAATGAAATTTGTAGATATTGAGAAATGGAACAACTTTTATTTTTAGAGATATTCATCTTTTATTTAAATTTTGAAAGTAATTTTAAATCCCCAAAAGTAGGGTTTTTGCCCCTTTTCAAATTCAAATTTGCAGTTTCAAAAATATTTGAAATTTGACAAAACTTGTTTAATAAAAGTTGTAGAGCTTATTATTTTGCACAACTCCTATTTTGGAAATTTTTCAAGTTCTATTCAAAATTCTGAAGTAATTTTTTGGAAAAGAGAGGAAGTGAGGTGGCACTGTGCTACAGTAACCAGGGGGAATTTCATCTTCCCCTCTGCCCATGCCGTCGCCGGCGTTGTGGCAGCCCTTCCCGCGTGTCTTCTCCGGCATTCACGCTCTACCGACCATCTGGGCACCACCGCGAAGCTGCTAGCCAGCTCATCGTTGCTCTATAAATACTGAGAACCGGCCGTCGTCGTCCTTCTTCTTTCTTCCTGCTCCCCGACGGCCGCTCTCCAATCCATCCCCAAATTCATCGTATATACACCAGCAACACCCAATTGTTCTTGCCAGTACTTTCCCAGCGTCATTGCGAACCTTTTGGGCCAATTTGTAGCCTATGCCATCGCCGGATTCACTGTGACGCCGCCTTCTTCCTAAACTGCGGCAGCAGCGCCGCCGTAACCACCTCCACCGCCACCAGCAATCTCTACCCCCTTCCCGCTGCAACCAATTGTCATTCTAAGTCGCGGTGAACTCCTCCTTTCTTCCCCGATGCTTATCGCAGTCCATCGGAGTCGGTGGAGCTGTTTCCGTCGCCGTGTCGATGAGCCAGAGACGCCTCGCCGCCATGCCAGTGCCGCTGCTCCGCCACGGCCACCGCCACGCAATCTCTGGGTGGCTATCCCTTTGCTCAAGTTCTGGGGGGGTTCGCAAGTCGGGGAGGATCACGGTGGTGCTTCTTCCTCGACACTGGCGACCTCGCCGGAGATGAGCCGGGAAGACCGATCCGCCATCGCCGTTGTATCTCTTGTTCCGGTCATCAATTGTAATCGTTTCTGTGCTCGTTGGGTTCGCCAAGGAAAGAGGAAGCCGTTGGTACCACTTGCGCCGTCCCTGACCTCATCGTCGGCGAGAGCGCCGTTCGGCATCGCCGTCGCCCTTCTGTCTGAACGGAGGAAGAAGAGAAGAGAAGAGAGAGACTGACGGGTGGGGGCCGGGTGGCAGTGAGAGAAAGAGGAGGAGGCAGCAGCACGCGCAGGAGCTGGGCCGGGCCTTAGCCGAGCCAGTTGGGCCGTGGCGTGGTTCAATTGGAAAAAGAGAAAGTTTTTTTTTTTCTAAAATGATTTTTGTTTCCTGATTTTCACAATTTGATAATTAATTATTTTGGGCAGATAAAATTGTGAGAAAAATATGTGTGTTATCCTTGAGTGATGCTCTATTTAGGAAAAATACTAATTTTGAATTTTCAGTAACTTTTATTTATATTAAAAATTGCTCTTTTAATTGATAAATGCAAGTTCCATGATTTTTAATAAATAAAATATAAGTCCAAAAATAATGAAATTTGTTTTGGGTGCTGTTTAGATAATGATGATCTTAATTATAAAGTTTGATGATGATTTGACTAATTTTACCTTTATGCTTAATTAATACCTTATTTAATTAAATGTTAATTAGTTAATTTCTTGATTGATTAAGGTTTAATTAATCTTTAATTAGTAAGTGTAGTTAGTGGCTTTCAACGACTGTAAAAAAATAGTTAATAAATTAGTAATTAATTTTAATCACTATTAGGGCTGCTTGATTTTGGGATTGAGTGATGACCCTAGGTCATTAACCCTAATGACCTTTGGCATGTTATGTTGATTGCGTATCGTTAGTCCGTCGTCGTCGGCGCTAGTTATACTTCTGTAATACAACTATACCATGAAGGAAAGTTGTACTCAAGATGTTAATAAGTTAATAATCGTCACCATGTTGCATCATTTGCATCATGTTATTAAGCATGCATCATTCCTTTACGTATAGTTTACGCGTGAGAGCGAGGGATCGCGATGGTCAAGCTTTGGAAAAGGTTCGCGGTGATCCAACCCTGACGAGGTGAACTCACGAAGATGTTGATGTCAAGACTAACAAGCTAACCTTCTCCGCAACGCAGGCAAGCCCCGGATACATTAAACCCTTCCTTGAATTTTGAAAGTTCTTTATAATGTTATGTTAATGATATGATGCATTAGGTGTAGGAGTTGAGTGATATCCTATCTTGATGTATTTACCGTACCTCGATATAATATTCCTGAAACCTGTTTTGATTTGAAAATACTTAGTATATGCTTAGTCTTCCTAATAGCATAGGCTTTACAAATAAAGTGTTTTCAAAAATGTGATAACAATATCCCCGTTGAGGGAATTTATGAAAACCTGATGTTGCTTGTTGTTTATTTTTGTTCCGACGGGGTCAAGGTATACAACAAGAACATGATGATGAGTAAATTGAGGCCGGGTGGAGTGACTTGCACCAGGAAGGGCTAGTGCCCTGGTGTAGTGTCGCCCACTTGTGAGTCGGTTAAGGACCGTCCGTTGTTTGGCCCTGGGATCATGAGGTTATTGGATAGTACTAGTCGCATGCTAATGGTGGTAAGCTCCACTTGGACTATTCGTTACTAGAACGGACAGTAGCGTGTACCCATCCTACGATGCGCACCGCCGAAGTGACCGAGCGGCCGTAGAGAGGTGGTGTACTGTACACCCGTTCTGGTATGGAGAAATCTGAGTGTTGAGTTGATGTATGTAAGATGGTTGGTCCTGCATACATCGTGCGGCTAGGAAGCCCCAGCTGGGTAGATAAAGCGGTTCGAATCGTCGGTACTCCACGATATGGGAGACTTGATCCTAGCCCCGGCATCGTAGTAATGAGGAAAGTTGCTGAGACTGGAAAGTTTTGAATTCGTTACTTGGTTGACAAGTGATTGATATATTAAGGACTGGCTTAGTCTCTTTTCGCAAAAGGTGTCTTTTGATCTTGCTAAAGCCTCACCTTGATTCCTATTAGCCAGCATTCCTGAGTCTTCTCCACTCTTTCTGTCGGGTAAGACTTGCGGAGTACTTTTGTACTCAGGGTTTGTTTGATCCCTGTTGCAGATGCTGATTAGTATTGCTGACTTCGGTCATACCAGTGGGCTTGGAGTGATCGAATATCTCCCACCTGAAGTATCCTCATGCAGGTGTTCTGTAGTCCCTCCTGCCTCCGCAAACTCAGTTAAGTTTTGTTTAATCAAACTCTGATCAAATGTTGTTATTTCTTTTGTAAAACCTTCCGCTACTCTATTATATTTTGTATAAATGGTTGTAATACTGCAAGTTCTTTGTAAGAAGTGGATCCTGGAGGATCGTGGTGTCATCGGGGTTTCACCCGACAGAACATTCTGAGTTATGTGGTACACAAGTATGGCTGACAGAGGTCTTAGGGACAATGTCAGGTGCTTGTGGGCCATATAATTTAGAAGGTTCTGCCACAAATATTCATGATTATGGTTTCATACTAAAATCTACACTAGCCTTCCTTTGGGAAAATATAAATACGACACCTAGGATTTCTCCGGGTTGAAATGCTATAACGGTAATTCCGTGCGCTTGCGGATTAACATCCAAAACTGCAAAGGTTTACCGGATCACCGTTACCTCTTTACTGTAGTTGGGAATATAGTTTTAGTACTAGTGATAAGGAATGCTGAAAGTGTGTTGTATAGCATCTCCAAGACACTAGCCGCTAAGGCTATAGTTCTAACGTTATTAGGGATATAACTCTCTTGACAGAGGTAAGAATAGTCTTGGTATGCCACGGTGCCCGTGCCAGGCTATTCTGAAACTATCATCGGAGGTGTATCACTAGTAGCAGTAAAGGGAATAACTGGTGAGGTGTGCCCCAGTGCCATGGCTGATCTAGTGATGTGGTAGCTGAGGTACACCACCCCAAGCATTTCTTACTCATTGCCGGGGATAGATTTACCTCTATTCTCAGTAATGATGTTAAGAAATGCCAACCGCATTTCTAGCGTTGTTACCAGGGGGTCCAAACCTAGTGATGCGCTAAGAAATGCCAACAGGGGCGGCCGCCCAGCCATCGCCACCGCCGCCGTCCCGCTGTCTTCACCGCAAGTTATCTTTAATTATTATTATTTAGGATATTAAGGATAGAAAATAGGGAGTTCGTGTTCGATGAGGACTTTTCTGTTACAGTCCACTTGGGACTATAAATATTAGAAGATTATAATCAGATCAATTAATAAGTAACGGAGCGAAAGTTCTTTATTCCTATTCTCCCGCGCTCGCGCTCTCTCCCTCACCCTAGCCGCCACCACCTGCCTGCCGCCGCCGCTGCACCGCCACCCCTCGGGCGCGCGGCCTCCCCTCCCTCCTCCTCTCCTTCCTCTCCATCAAGCCCAACCTCTCTCCCCGCCGCGTGCATTACATTGGTGCATCTATGATCCAACATTTTAAATATGATATATTTAGCTTGTATTGTGTTATTTTAGGGTTTTTTCTTAATGTCATGACCAAAACAAATTTTGGCTTATGCCATCCTTTTCAAATTGTTTTTGCAATATTTTCTTGTATTTTTCACCGCTTAGTATTTTTTAAAAAATTTTTTGTCTTACCACTATGTAATTAATTTTTGAAAACTAATAAAAAAACAAAATAGCTTGAAATAAATAAATATTATTTATTTGAAGAATATTGTATTCGTACTTAATTTTGTATGTAGGCACAAAATATCTCTCATTTAAGATGTAAGTTTTTTAAAAAATTGAAAGAAAGATTCTTGTCTTGAACAATTATTTCACTAGTGCAATGTAATATCAATGGCATACAATTATTAATTATTTGTTCCAAGCCAAATATAGCATCTCTTTGCTGTACATGTGAGCAAATATGTCTCGTTGTAACATTTGGACTATAGATGTACCAATTTGACAAGTTGTTGCCCTCAATTGGGCTCGGCGTGCACCTCTGAATCTTCGATCCTAGCCAATTAGTTTAGCTTCAAAAGTGGCAAAAAATCCATTGAACAAAGGGCGTATTTAATGATACTAACTGCGTAGTTAGCTGACGTAGAGATGAGAGATAAAAACAAAGAGTATTTGTTATATTTATTTACTATCGGATCCACACGCTTCTCTCTCGTATTCTTAAGCTACGTGAAAATAGATCAGCTATTTGCTCTCTTTTGAGATACTCCCTCCATCTCTAAAATCATGTAATCTTGTGGTTTAAATTTTGTCTCAAAAAGATGTAACGTGCGTAGGAGTCAGCTTTTACATAGAGTCCACCAATTAAAAAAAATCAAAACATGCAACTGAAAATCTCACGCGCATCTACCCTATGCATCCACCTATCAGCTATCACTCTCCCACCCACGCAGCCTCTTCGGAAAAAAAAAAAAGAACTGCATGCGAAGGATCGAAAATTTAAAAAAAATCAAACATGCAACTGAAAATCTCACGCGCATCTACCCTATGCATCCACCTATCACTCTCCCACCCACGCAACCTCTCCGAAGAAAAAAAAAGAACTACATGCGAAGGATCGTGACTCCCTCCGTCTCCTCTATACAGAGGTATTTTAATAATTTTACATCCTTCATCAGTAAACATGCTCAATTCTAAGATTACATTCTTTACAAGACGAAGAAAGTACTACTTACTCCCTCTATCACATATTAGGTCTCTCAAATTTTTCAGATAGATTAAGGATGCTCCTACTTTGCGTTGTTCCTACTGGCTGAGCATAGAAACTCTTTAGACATAAATATCGGCAAACCACAACTGGGGTATAGAAACTATGTAGTAACTACTCTCTCCTACTTTTTTTATACCATATGACATCTAGCTAACCAAATAGGTAGTTGCCATGCCCTGAGCCAAGTTGCTAGGCTGCTTTGCACTACGGGCCTGTTTGGTTGGTGACTTTAACTTGCCACGTCTAACCTTAGGCAAACTGTGGCTGCCAAAAAATACGGTGAGCTAAAATAGCGTTAAACTTCTGACAAGCTTTGACACAAAATGAATCTATGATATGTGGGACATGGTGCTAAAAAAGTTTGGTACACTATAGCTATGGTAGTAAACCAAACAACTGCTAAAAAAACTATAGCATAATAACCTTTGGTTTGGCAACCTTTGATCACCAACCAAACAAACCCATATATTCTCCCTCGACGTCCAATGAATCTAAATGTCTTGATCATTGAACTAGACCTGCTGGAGGATCGGAGGTCCCAACGTCTCACAAACTCGGTCATTTGTTGGGCAGTTCTCATACCCCATTTGTTGGACAGTTCCATACCCAGTGCAAAGTAGGAGCGTCCTTAATTTATCTTAAAAATTTTAGAAACCTAATTATTACGTGACGGAGGGAGTAAGTAGTATCTCAAAAGAGGGCAAGGATTCTTAACACTTTTGAATTTACTTTTTGGATTTTTGGATCCCATATTATTTTCTAGCTTTCTTACAACTAACCACTGTTACGTTTTTTGGCGATTAAACAGTCACAATGCTCACACTGACACATACTCACTACCACGTTTATTTAGCCTTGTTTTACCTCATCACATCAATTTTTAGCGTTGAATTTGCGTACCATGTTTCCTTGTCCAATATCCATCATCGATTAAGAGCAGTGCAACTGGAAGATGCCTTTGCAACTGGAAGAAGCCTTTTTTGCAACTGGAAGAAGCCTTTTCCCTTGATTTTTTTTTTCTTATGAAGAAAAGAGTGCTTTCTGACCTGGAACCTCGTATAGCTAAGCTATTTGATGGATTTGAGTGCAAATGATGTCATGCACGCAAGTAGTTATCGGATATTCTAGGCAATTGGGGTCACATGCAAATTGCCTTTTGAGTTGAAGCACATGCCTTTTTTTTTTTTTTTGTGATTGAGAGTTCAGAGCTAAATAAAGCGTGGAAAACTGTACTTTCCAGAAATCAGTTTGATTGATTGTTATGATCTGCAATACATTCTAAAAGGAAATTTTGTTATGCTCTGCATGAGTCAGGCGCTCAACCAAACGTTGGTTCTAGTGTGCGACTGTGAGCTCACAAAAACCTTTTAAAATAGAGAAAATAAAAAATAATGAAAAAAATTCACCAATACCTGGTGAAGAGATCTTCATTATTGTTGTTGTCTTCAGCCTAAGACCAGCCTAAGACAAGCCCATTTTAGCATTGAACTTATGGTTGTGATATATGTTTCTAAAGTAATTCAACTTAAGTGAGACATATATCTATAACTACTATAAGCCTAAACCCCACTAAGCTAATTCTTTTGATTGTGATTGGTTGAGGCTTCAAACGTGATATTAGCTGACATGAGAGTTATCCCCACTAAGGCTCATTTATCTCCCACTAGCTATTTCTTTTGAAATAGAAAAAAGTCTTAGCACCTAAACTAAGTATCGTAATTAAAATTCAATTGCACCATGGTGTTCCTCACAATAAGCTCTTCAAAACAAGACCCCACATGGATATATTTCGATAACTTTTTTTACAAAAATTTAAACCATTTCTAAGAAAAAACCCATTTGTAAGAAAAACCTAGCAAAACTGCATATCACATGTATTACATGTGGTCCTCTGAAACATACATAATTTTATGAAGAAAAACTCCTAGAATTTTGGGAGGGGGATGACCTTCAGTTATAGTAGGGGTGAGGGTTTCGATAGATAAGATTTAGGTGATGTGCATTTTAAATAATCTATGCTATGTATGTCAATGAATATAACCTCCGCAATTAACCTATTACATCCATATATATGTATCTATTAATTCATGGTTTCGACCATAAACTTCTTACATTTCTACTTCATACCCGCAGCAACGCGCGAGCCATCCTACTAGTTATTATAATGTTCCTTTATATCTGACCTTATAATAAACATGCTAGTTCAGAATGACACCTGCTGACTCATGAAATTTATGTATGACATCGATCCTTTACCACAAGGCGAGTATTTTATTATCATTGAAACGTATGTGAGATTCTAGAGAAAACACTATCTATAGCGCTAGTGTTACTATCATATTGAGCAAAAAAGCTAGAAATGAAGTTTCAAATATCTTAATAGATTATTGCCTGTACATTCTTGATTTTGGATCATATTTATAATTGTTTCTGCTGCTTCTAGTTTTTGCATGCTTCATTTGCATAGAACCATCAACACATGTATTCCAGTTATGTGTGGAAAACATGAGTTCAATTTTTGGTGGCCATGTTGTTTAGCTAGATCTTTGGTTGACATTCTCTTCAACGCAGTTTAGTTTGTACACATCACAACAAACAAGTTTCTTGCCCTCCTGCTGCATTGCAAACTATATCTTTTTCTGACATTTCTTTGAAAAAAAAAGAGATTGCATTGGGCATTCTTTTTTAATTATTTGGGAAAAAACAAAAAGGTGGGAAATTTTAAAAACAAAATACGAGAAAACATTGCAATGTCTAGGAAGCTGAGAAAAAGCAGCAAAGAAGAATAATCAGAGTGAAGTGTGAAGAAGGATGATGGAGAATATGGAGGATGGGCCGTTGCTCTCTGCCCCAAGTGCAGCTCAAGGCCAAAAAGCTCTACGAGGATGGAAGATAAAGCATGAGGAGGGGAAAGGATTCACCTGAAGCCACACAAGCTCGTCGAAGAAGGAAGATAAAGCATGAGGACGGGAAAGGATTCACCTAAAGCCACACAATATGAAAACAAAAAAAGATGCAAAGCAAGGCACATAAAAAGCACTGCTCTTCAGCCACACCACGCAAAGGATAAGAGAAAGCAGAAATGCGTTCAGAATCTGATGACAATCATGACATGCACCTTTGTTTTTGCCCCCCCCCCTCGTGTGCAGGACGGGCTCATCAAGAGTGGTTCGTAGCATATATGTTAATTGTTCGTATTAATTATTTCTTGATTGTTAGCCTTGCGCATGCAAACTAATAATAGTACCCTCTCCATTCTAAATTATAAGACGTTTTATCATTTCAAAATATATTGTTTTTACTATATATCTAAACATAAAGTACATCTAAATACATAGCAAAAGTATATCTGAACATAATGTATATCTAAATACATAGCAAAAGTATTATATCTAGAAAAGATAAATGTCTTAATTTAAAATGGATGGATTAGTACTCATTCATCGCTGATAGATGTCGTCGAGGATATATGCATGTAACGCATGTTGTTTTAATTTGTTCCTTGTCTATTTTAATCATATATCTCTAGTGTATGTTGACCTCTTCTAACATAATGGCCCTCCTAGCTACCACTACTTGTGTGCTACTGTCTCAAGCTTGCTAGCTTTAATGGAAGATGCACTTTGAACGGATCGATCCAGGGGAAAGAGATGCTACACATGGTAGACACGCGTGGTAGGGTACTCCGAATATATATCTGGACTGCGGTTGGCTCTTTAGGTTTATACAGGTACACATCTTTCTTTCTGGCCACAAAGCTATAGTATATACACGGGAGAAGGTGGAGCACAAATATATATATGTACAATGGGAAAAGACATATATAGGCTATGTTTGGATCTGTGATTCTAAATAATTGTGTAGAATCTGAATTCTAGCTTGTTAGAAAATGACAAGAGATGCTTGCATCTCATTCCCATACTGATTATATTGCCTTTGCAAGCAACAATCACCGAATAGCAACATTTGGTTATAGCTAGATAGTTGCATTTGGAGTCTCGTTCTAACTATAGTTATTCCTATGCGAGAGATAGAGTTCTTCGTCCCATTTTGAATTCCTTTTTAGCATATAAAGTAAAAAGAAAGAAAAAGATGGATAAGTATTGCATTCTTAATTATTTTTCTATGTTGTATCACTTGATTTATGAATTTGAAAATTTCTTTATTCTGTTGGATTGAATTTGTTTGAGAATTCAAAGAATTACAACAAAATCTATAGATATCACATTGGTTGTCATAGCTATCACATACATTTAAAAAAAGAAATTGTCAAAAAAAACTTGTTGAATAATGCCAAATCAATAAAAAAGTAGATCTTATTTGTAACAACACAGTGGGGGAGGGGGTTGTTTGGTTGGGCTAGCGGCGGCAATGGATGAGCGGTGGCGGTGGAGGGGCAGCGGTTTGAGAGAGAAAAGAGCTTTCGCTCATTTATTTTTTGATTGAAGCCATTAGAGCGGGTGATGTTGATGTTGATGATGTAGTGATTGGAGCCAGAGTCTACCAAGATCAAAACACCTAGTCCATTCATCGTCCCATGTAGGTAGAAGGGAGGTTCCCTGAACCCCTAAGTCGACCTTGCTGATGATCATCATGCAGCCAGTGCCATTTGCGGACACCAGTTCGATTGGTGGTGGTGGCGAAGTCGATAATGATGGTCAGTGAGCCAAAGCTAGTGTTGATGACAGAGTAGCTACCCATCTAGCCTCCATCATGTCCAAGAAGCGTTGCTCATACACTCGAGCGAGGGATATAGTTGTTCCCATCTTGCTTGAGTCAAGCAGGTCGGTGCAGATTATCCCTTCAAGGACGCGATGACTTCCTTCCCACGTGTGGGCTCCGCAGGTGCCTCGGGCTTCGGTGGCCTCTCTAGCACCTCAGAGAGGTGAGCGCTGACGTCGACAAGCTTATTATAGACGTCATCGAACTTGACATAGATGTTGGTGGAGAATTCCGTGAAGAGTTGCTTGAATTTGTTGAAGTCAACCATTGCAGCAGCGTGGGGATCAACTGGTCTCTCGATACCAGCTGTAACAGCACGATGGGAAGAATGGTTGGGCTAGCAGCAGTGACAGCAAGAGGCAGTGGTGGAGTGGTGACTTAGGGGCGGCGGCGTCTTAAGGCAGGGATGGCCGCATGCGTGTGGCGCGGGGAGAAGGGCAGCGGTGTCTTGAGAGAGGAGAGAGAGAAAAGAGCTTTCGCTCATTTATTCCTTGATTGATGCAATTACAAGCCCTCTATTATTTATTGTCTGATTGGGCTTAACTCTTAAACAAGACAGATGAATCCTTATCGAATATAGATCGCTCTTTCCATCAATCAACTTCTAACTTTCTATCTATCAACTAACTATTTCTAAAACAATAAATACTAGATTTGGTAGTTAGCGGGGACGTGGAAGAAAGGCGGTGGCGATAATGCCCTCTGCCCTAGGATAGGCTGTGGGGCCCGCTAGGGGCGGTGGTGCCCCTTTTGCGGGCCCCTTTCAGTCTGTTCTTGTTATCGAAGGTCACCGCTCACATATGGCGTGTGACATTATTACTTTTTTTTACTTTCATTCTTCTTAGAACGACCTAAACAGGGCCATACTTTTGTTTGCCCTCACATTTATGGATTATATTATATATAGAACTATTGTTTTGCAGCTAACCATAGAGTAATGTACTTACTCTATAGCCACTTTGAATTAGATAATTATACTATACTAATTTACGAGATTACGGTAACTTTTTACTAAGTGATTTCTTACTAAGTGGTTTAATATAACGTGACGGTACACATAACTTTGCAATAGATTAAAGCAAAGACCATGTCTGAGCTTTTGTTTGCAAAGGTTATGTTTGTGACCGAGATTAGGCTCGAGACATGCTTCTGTGTTGCGGAACTCCAAGCAAATGGAAACAGGAAGGATCTATTTTGTGGTGCCGGTGCGTAGCAAATGTAAAAGGAACAGCTAGCTAGGAGGAACAGCTAGCTAGGAATATAAGTTACCTTTTTTTAAAGAAAAAAATCAAATCAATTCAGTGGCGTGGCGACCTCAGCTCGGATCCTGAGGTTGGAACAGCTAGCAGCTGTCATTTTTAAGTGATGCTTGTCTATCTATATCATCTTCTGGATTGGACCATATTCTAACAGTTTGATGTGAGTTTTAGCCCTTGTTCAGTTCGCATGCAAGTTGCAAGATTCTCCACTCTTTCTCCATCACATTAATTTTTACTCGCATACATGGAGCATTAAATGTTAGTAAAAAAATAACTAATTATACGGTTTAGTTGTAAATCACGTGACAAATCTTTTGAGTCTAGTTGGTACATGATTAGATAATATTTATTAAATACAAACGAAAGTGCTATAGGAGTTTGAATGTAAGTTATTTGCGAACTGAACAAGACTTTACTTCACTTTTAATTTGTTTAGGACCAGGAGGAGGAGAGACCAGGAGCGCGCGGTTTTTGATTTGATTTCAATCGGATCTCAGGGTGGGCCCCGCACAACCTCCTTTTTCTCCACATCACCCGCCACCTCCCATCCCTGAGTATATTTATTTGTACTACTCTCTTTTCTGCACCGCCGCCGCCGCCGCTTCGTTTCGGTTCTTCACTGTAGTCTTCGTTCCTGCTCGCCTCCCCTCCCCACAACGGACGAGATCCTCCTCCCGTCCGTCTCCGGCCGCCACATCGCTGTTCTCCTTCTTCCTCCGCTTCTCGACTCAGCCGCCGGCCCTAATTAAGGTAAAACTCCTCCTTCATTCCTGTTAACTAGCCAGCCGCCGCCGCCGCCTGCTTGCTGCTACAGGTGTGCTGGATCCGGCAGTGTATGCTGAGCTGATTTCTCCTTTTATTTCGGTCGGAAGCACGGACCAATAATCATGGATGTAATTTGCAAAAATGTTTCTTTTATTACTTAGGAGTATTTTTATTTGCTCATTAATTACTCAGGGAGTGTGGTTGGAAATTCTTTGGCGGACTAGTAGGACGAGCTGCATCGCCGACCTTTTTACATTATACATAATATATACGACACAGGTACTACTAGCTTAGCTATGAATGAAACTTGGCTTCGTTCGGCTCTAACAGCACTCTACGTATGGTACGTTGCAAAAATGGATTCCTGATTTGTGGCTTCCTAAGCTTGCTTGCACTTTTTGCCTTTTCGCAGGCCACCACCGACCTCCACTTCCTCCCTCCATCCATTTCTTGCTGATTCACCTACCAGCAGCTACACAGACAGACAGACAGGTATTTCCTTCCGGACGTCTCTCTACTCCTGCCTCCCTCTCACTCACCTGGACGCCTAGCCGCCTTAAGAACTATGGTTTTAGCTATTATCAAGGAAATTTCTTATTACATTTGTTTTCTTTGGCTACCTATTCCCTCCGATCCAGTTTATAAGGCACAGTCAAACGTGGCATGATCACCTAAGTTACAAGTTGATCATTCATTTACTCTATATTAAGATATAATTTTTATGATTATAAAATTATGGTCATTGGATAGTATATTTGATAATCAAGTTTGTATTACAACAGCTAAAAGTTGTTCGCTAAATTGTTGGTCAAAGATTGTAAAGTTTGCATTTTGTTTTGCGTGTTCGCCTTATAAACTAGACCAGAGGAAGTAGCTATGTGTTTTGTCGTTCGCTCTCAACATCAATCACACTGGGACACGATCTAGCATACTTTCTTCAGTTATCTGTATATGTTTAGTATGGGTCTCCTCAAAACTTGTTTAATTTGCACGCAGAAATAATTCTGAGCTGTTGGATGCAGACTGGGTGTCCTTGAAGGCAAACCAAGAGTAATATGTGCCCCGTTGTCTATTCATTAACCAACGACTTGCCTCGAATCAACCGCACCACTTTCGTCTACCTCTTTGAGTCAGGCTGATGCGAGGTGTCTGTCAGCAACTGGCCGTGGATGGGCCTTCCCTCAGAGATGCCAGGATGCTTCGCAATGACAATCTGAGGAGCAATGGCCCATCAGAGGGCTTGCTCAGCAAGCCAACCCCTGGACTCCAGCATGATGATATGGAAAACCAGCAGCAGCAGGTCGTCTACTGGGACCGCTTCCTGCAGAAGAAGACTATCAACGTCTTGCTTGTGGAGAGTGATGATTCAACTAGGCAGGTGGTCAGTGCCCTTCTTCGTCACTGCATGTACCAAGGTTTGTTCAGCCTGTTTTGATCTTTAGTAAAAGTTAGCACTATGTTTGGATTCTAATTAGAACGACTAAACGTGAACTAATTTCAAAACTAATTGCATAAGCGGTGACTAATTAGCGAGGTGAATCTATTAATCCTAGTTAGGCCAGGATTAGCTTATATGGTGCTACAGTAAATATGGCTAATTGGCATTAATAGATTCCTCTTGCAATTAGTTACCGCTTATTATGTAATTAGTTTTGAAATTAGTTCACATTTATTTGGTCCTCCTAATTAGCCTCCAAACATATATCGTGCTAATTTTTAGCAGCTGCGATCCAAACAGACCCTCACTTTGCCCCTCCTTTGCTTGTTTCTTAAAACCTTTGTCTTTATCTAGCATATGCCTGCTCTATGAATATAACCATCTACTCATGGATTCAAATCTACAAACTCTAGCTTTTCTCAAGAAGTTTTATTTCACAAATGGATTAAACTAAATAAAATTCCTTGCAACATGAGGGGTGACATGAAACTCTGGGGGAATTTTAGGGTTCACAGTGACAAACTGACATCTTCAATGGCCTAGGCCCTAGTGGCCGATCCATCACGCACTGACCTACCCACTGGCTACTATTCAAAAATTCGTTTGCAACATATCAAGATTCTAGCTAATACTCAACTCAAGCTTTAGCATGATCGAAAGAATGGTTAAATTTGGGCTACTTAATGTATAAACTGCTACCTTGTTACTACTTGTGCCGTTTCCTTCATTCCTTGATACCTTTCACACTTTGGTCCTATTCATGTCCAAGTGTTGGTAATCATTCTTTTTCATGTTTTTATTAATGCATATTTTTTGACTCCACTTGGGAGCACCCCCACATATGTAAGCAACCATCTTGATATAGTCACCTTAGATGGTAGTAGGGCCATTAGGTGCAGCCTCCCTTTACATTCTTTCCTTTCCCACTTCTTGGCTTCAATGGCTTAGATCCTATTTACAACAAAACCTTAAAGTTGTACCCTTTCTCTTTTTCTCTCTAATAAGCCACCTTTGAGAAGTAGTTCGTCGGGATCGGTGAGACATTTACGTGAGTGGCAGAAAAGCTGACAGATCTGGTTTTTACTTGCGTCACCGAGCGATGAAAGGGAGGAGGTTGCATTGACACTATAAAAATGATTTTGCGAGACACTGCCCAAACATTAACGCTGACGTTCACAAAATCCAACTGTCTCGTAGAATGCCTGAGGATTTTTGTAGGCAGTCACAATTAACCGTCTCGCAAAATGTGTCTATGGAGGCGGACATTTTATTTATAGAAGCGGTCAAGGTTGCTCATCTTGTAAAATCAATTTATGGGGGCAATCTAAATTGCCTGTCTCGTAAAATCAATTTACAGATGGCCACCCCCCTAAAATTGATTTTCGGAGGTGGCTGAGGTCCGCCTCCTAAAAAGAGAGTATGCCAAATACGACAGTCACATATATAATACGGTGTTAGGGTTTGAATGCCTCCATTGCACTCAGCTCTTCCTCAACTCGATCAGCTGCCCTCCTTCACGCCTCCCCCTCTCTCACCACACACGAGCATGCCTACCTCTCTCAATCACACGAGCAAAGGAGCACGCCTGACTCTCTCTCACCACATCTCCACCACGGTAGGCTCCCTCCCTCCCTTGTGTGTAGCTCCACTAGTCCGTTGTGGATTCGGCTTGGTGGGCTCCACCATGGCTGGCCGGCTCGACGGGCTCTCCCACAGCGGCTGGCGCGGGCTGCACCACAGCGGACTCCCTCCCTCCCTCTCCCACGGCGGCGTGCTCCACCATGACGGCGGGCTCCTTCATGCGAAGGTTCGCCAAATCTGGCACAGATCCGGCTTGACGGGCTCCCTCCCTCCCTCTCCCTAGGTGGCGGCGGCACGAGCGATGACGCTCCAGAAGCTTGAGCGGGCTCCTGGAGCTTTTTTTATTTTTAATTGATTAATTGGTTTTTTGCAAACGGATGTTTTATTGTGCACGCCCTGGTAGTAGGCATTTACGGAGGCGGCGTTGTAAGTTGCCTGCCTGTGTTAATCGATTAACCGAGGCGGCAAAGTCGTAGGTCTGCAGTAACGCAGACCTTTCATCAAAGGCGGGCACTTTACCTGTGATAGGATTACGGATCCTACCGTTGATGCTACGTAGGTCGTAGGGGTGGGAGATGGTTGGACGAGGCTGGGGCCAGTGTGGGCGCCTGATCGGTGCCGTGTTCTGAGGAGGAAGAAGGCAAGGCTAGCGGCTAAGGCTCCCAAGGGGAAGCCGGCAGCAAACTTGTTGCTTCTTGCTTAATTCTAATCTGAAACGTTTACAAGAATATTTATCTCATCTAATCTCCTATAATTGAGGGGCACTTCCCATAATAATAAAACTATATAAATAAAGGTCAATTGGGATAATTGGGCCCTTAGGCCTCTAATGCCGGCGCCTCCTCTAGCCACTATTGGGCCTACGCTAAGTATAATGGGCACCAGTCATAACAGCCTGTCTCCGTTAACCCAAAATGCCCACCTCCCAAAAGTTTTCTATAGCAGTGATTCTTGAAGTATGATGCATTAACACCTATATGGGCGACCAGCATGTCGAGCAATGCAAAGGGCCATGCACATGTATGGGACGAGATCATACATAAACTAGATGAGTATCCTTGTTGTGGGCTAGAAGTTAGGCGGTTGATGCTGATATAGAGGGGTTGGTGATTCGGGGGCTTTTTTGATCTTATCGTAGGATCGAGGGGGATAACTTGACCTATGCAACTTGATGAAGCGATGGCACCAACAGCTACTATATGCAGCCACTTGTGACAATTGATTTCACCCAAAGACACACAATGGATCGCTGTCTAGCTGGAACCACATAAAGGTAGAGGCAAGCTCTTGCAAATCACAAGGTCACACAAGAACAAGTGGAAGAGAAAACTCTCAATCCTCAAAGGGGCAGCTATGGCACAACCCTAAAGACAAGAGCACTTGGCTTCTTTGTTTTTTCTCAGTTCAATTCGTGGTTTGGGTTTCTAGCAGGTATATATATAAGTTCTATTTATACTAGGAATGTTCCTCCTAGTTGGGTCTGATGTTCCTTTAACTTGGCCCAGCCTGAAACTCATGGTCCTAGAGCAGACTTCACCAATACATGCATAACTCTTTCCACATAGCTCCAATCTAAGTGCTATTTATACTAGGAATGTTCCTCCTAGTTGGGTCTGATGTTCCTTTAACTTGGCCCAGCCTGAAACTCGTGGTCCTAGAGCAGACTTCACCAATACATGCATAACTCTTTCCATATAGCTCCAATCTATGTGTCGTTTATTGCATATGAAAGTAGACTTCATAAGCTTTCCATCCATATATAACCCATGGGCTAGAAATGTAATGTCCTGCCTCCTTGAGGCCGGGCCCGCTTACGCCTGATAGCTTTAATAGGACCAATACTGCCCTCACAGACCAACACTAGTATTTTCTGCGCACTTTGTCCTCACTCATGCGCACCTGGGAACGAATTTCCGGTCGGTCACCCATCCTGAAATTGCTCCAGACCAAGCACGCTAAACTTGGAGTTCTTTCGAGATGAGCTTCCGGAAAAGAAGTTGCAACTTATTGGTATGAGTATCATATTAATCCTATTAAACCATGGGCTGGGGTGTTACATCCTCACCCCCTTAAGAGATCGACGTCCTCATCGATCAACCCCAGGCCAGGAACCTCCTCTCTTGGCCACATCCGTGTGTCCAGTGCCAGCGCATATGTCATGCTGTGTGACCACTCCAGATCCACACCAACCATGCGCACCATGCCTGCGCAACTGCGACACACGCGCCCGTGAAACCGCGAGAGTCGGCTCTAATACCATTTGTAACGTCCTGCATCCTCGAGGCCGGGCTACGCCTTTTCTGCGCACTTTGTCCTCACTCATGCGCACTTAGGAACGAATTCCCGGTCGGTCACCCATCCTGAAATTGCTCCAGACCAAGCACGCTTAACTTGGAGTTCTTTCGAGATGAGCTTCCGGAAAAGAAATTGCAACTTATTTGTATGAGTATCATATTAATCCTATTAAACCATGGGCCGGGGTGTTACAGGAAACATCAAGATTGGTACTGTTTTCATGATGAACTTGGGAGGCAGAATCTGCACATCAACGCGTCATCTCCAGCTTGCTCCTTTCGAGTAGCCTGCCAATCCATGACCTATGCTTCAAACCTGAGAAGTAATGCACCTCCATTAGGTAGTACATGATTCTTAGTAAAGACATGCTCACAATCATTAAGGAGTAGATTCACCTCATGTTGTATTAGATGTAATCTTCTTGCCTAAGTCATTGACCCCTTGTTGATAACGTTATCTTGTTCCTGAGGACCATGATCTTATTCAACATTGGTCAGTGGAGTGCCATGGGGGATGTCCTCATCAGTTGGCCTGTTTGAAGCCTACACATATCATGGTGGGTTCCGGTGATAGACGCCCCAGTGCTTGGAGCATCCGTGGGCATTGATGACCCAGGTGCTGAATAGCCTATCTCACAATCATAGTTGGAAACTTGGGATGCCATCACTAGCCTTGAGTGTGCTGCTGGACAATGCCAGGCGACACATGCACATGCAAGACAGGCCCACAGAGAACCCTGACAGGGTCATTTTCAATGGGCTCACTAGCTACTAGAGTAGACACCGGGCGTGCATGCTGTTTATCTACCTAATTTTTTTTACCAAAATTCCTGTTTTTTTACTTATAACTTTCCTGTTTGTTTACTTATAACTCAGCCTAAGGCCAATGCAAAGCCCCCCCCCCCCCAAACCCTCCGCCTCCCTCCTAGTCCTAGGTCAGACCACTGACCGTAGTTGACAGCCCACGAGGCCGCATGTGCCCACATCTACTACCTTGATGATGCATTAGACACATGAGGAGCATTCCTTTTGGCTTAATGGCCTCTCCTCTCCCACTCCTTCCCGTTTTGCATTCTTCCAACTTGGCAAATTGGTAAAATCCTAGTTTCATCTGTGACGAGCAATGTGTAGGTCCAAAGAAAGGTGCATGGCACACTGATGTGGAAAGGGCAAGCCAATGCTTGGTGTCTAGGTAGGTGGTGCCACTCTTGGTGGCTAGGTAAAGAGCAGGGCTTGCATAGGCTATGCTTTAGCAGTGTGACTTTGTTGACTGAAGTTGTGTAATTGGCTGCCAGTAGGCAACAGCCAATGGCCTAGCCAATCTTTGCTGCAAAGGGAGTGATAGCAACAGCTGAATTGTGCAGTAGGCCAACAACGTTGGTGAGGAACCTCAAATCCCAATTTGTCAGTATTGCTTGGAGCATTTTTAGTTTTGTACGAACTAGTCTTGGGTGAATCGATGAAACAAAAGTTACAAATAAATGATAGTTACACATAAGTGATGGTATGACAAGAACATTGTTCCAAGCGAAATCTAATTGCGGTGTGGTAAGAATGGAAGTACCTTGTGAAGAAACAATAATACTATTGCCATTGCCTATTTTGATGAAGGAATGGGCAGGAGGAAGGCGAAAAAGTATTATAACATATGTAGACAACCATGGGAGGATGCTCTAGAATCCATCACCAAAGGTCTGGAAGTCTAAAGGGGCATGTCGTTAAGGGTCAAGACCACAAACCAGCACTTGGTTGCTCTTGTGACGTGGAAGCCTACGTCATCGAGATGTAGGTAGAACGACTATGTTGTGTGGGCCTAGAGATATGGACCTAGCAGGCCGAAACTTGGAGTGTGCAAACAAGTAGATGTAGTCATGTGGATGGATGGGGCTAGCCAAGGGTTAGCAATGCACGGCAAAAAAACGTGTTGACAACGACAACACGTAAGGAGAATGACACATGGAGTGGTGGCATATGCACAAAAGGAAATTGTGGCGTGGAGGTTGGTGGTAATGACTGTAGGAGCCACTGTGCGATCAATCGTCTAGCTTAGTGTAGATCGATGCTCTAGGGTTAGTAGGTGGGATATGTAGCAGATGAGAACTTGGGTAGAAAGATAGAGATGAGGCAAACGCTATACACACTTGGTGGGGGAGTGACCTTCATATACATAGCCAATGTGGTTTGTTATACAAGATACAATATGTGCAATGTTAGTATGGCTATACATCTCTAATACTCTCCACTGCTGTCACCAAAACCATCGTTAAAACAAACCAATTGGGGACTCAGGCATGGAGACTCACTCTGTACAATGCTTTTCTTCCCAGTTACAAATGTTTCCTAGAGGTTCATCAGGAAAGCAAGCTCTACGGGCATCCTAAGCCCACTCAGTCAAGTGGTGATCCGTCAATAGTGCTCACTTTATGCCATTGACGCTATTCTCTTCATCTCATCCACCAGGCAAGACCTCAGCATGACCATAGTGCCTGTGGTCTGCACACCAATCTCCAAATGAGTGCAAATGTGCCCATAAGTTGTGGAAAAAAATCGACCTATAGGGGAAAAGACTGCCTCCATAGTATTGCACTGAGAAGAAGGTTCTTGTCGCAGGCCAAGAACTGCCCTGGACATGCTACCTAGTGCCTAAGGACACATTCCTGCGGCCATGTGTTGAAAGTGACTCAATGGTTACACGTATAATTCAGTAACATAACAGATGGATTTTTCTTATTAACTTAGGCATGTTTAAATTCATCCCCATTGGGAGTTGTTCCTAGGACCTGAGGTGTTACTAAGGTTTCTGCACCCACTAGGCTACAAAACCCTTTCACCCTATAAGTTTGTGAGAATATGAAACTGATCAAGTAACTTGTCATTGAGCCATAGACAAGGTAGCAATTTCTTTGAGCTATCAATAATGGGAGAATGTTTCTACAACCATAAGTTTGGCCACCACGGTTCAGTGAATGCAATCATGTGACACCCACAGAGTTGATGAAGTGGTTGGGACCATTAGTGGTAAGTTCCAAGACCTTTGTTCATCCTACATTGTGGGGACAATAAAACATCAATTGATACTTTGTAGTTGGCCCATCTTATGTTGTAATCTTGTTTGACATAACCATAGTATAACCCTTTTCATGATACCCCTTCAGCCTTCATGTATATTCTTTAGAAAGGCCCTTTCCTAGCATTGTTCATATGTAGGATCATCTCCCGAGGTGTGTATTACACGTGCTAGAGACATGAGTTCCTTTATTCGACTTTCTTGTTTTGAGCTGGGAACTAATTTCAGTTTAATGAAAATCTTACATATATAATATTTTTCAGATGTCTTTGACCAATTTTGTTCTTTAAAAACTGAGTTAAGCTAGCCAATGTTTTCAGTTATCTCTGCCAAAAATGGCCAGCAAGCATGGACTTATCTTGAAGATATGCAAAACAACATAGATATTGTTTTGACTGAGGTTTTTATGCCCGGTGTATCTGGAATTTCTCTGCTGAGTAGGATCATGAGTCACAATATTTGTAAGAATATTCCAGTGATTAGTAAGTAACTTTCCTCAACTCTACAGTGTAGTTCTTGTCATGATCAAAGTGTTGCTTTCATCATTTATTTAATTCCAATGCTTTTAGCTGCTACACTGATGTGGTTTGTGTGCAGTGATGTCTTCGAATGATGCTATGAATACAGTCTTTAAATGTTTGTCGAAAGGTGCTGTTGACTTTTTAGTCAAGCCTATACGTAAGAATGAACTTAAGAACCTTTGGCAGCATGTATGGAGACGGTGTCACAGCGTAAGTTGTTGATGGTCTGGTTTTGCATATTATATTTTTCTTCGAAATCTATCAAGTGATAACTGTTGCTTCAATTTCAAGGTTTATTCTAATTATGTGACTTTATTTATGGTTCTCTGGTTAAATTTGTATAATTACTCTAACAAGAGTTTACTTGTTTGGAACTCAGTCAAGTGGAAGCGAAAGTGGCATTCAGACGCAGAAGTGCGCCAAATCAAAAGGTGGAAACGAATCTGGTAATAACAGCAGTAGCAACGACGATCATGATGACGACAAAGCAGGCATGGGACTTAATGCAAGGGATGACAGTGATAATGGCAGTGGCACTCAAGTATGGGTTTTGATCCTTTTTTTACTACTCTAAAGCTTATTTACTCTAGCTGTTATCATGTTGTTCAAGGTATGAACATAGTAATACTTAGAATAAACGAAACTTTTTTGGTGCAACTGTCTATATTGGCCAAATGGAATGTATTTGAGGTCAATTCGCATAGCAACTAAATTTAGTTACCATTTATAACAGCAGAATTAGACAGTGTATTCCTGTCACTACTAAACGTTGATTTCATATGATAACTATTTCTATATTGCTGGTTGAAGTAAATTACTATGGATCTGCATTCAATTTTAAAAGTTTGCACATGAACTAGACAATGCCTGTGATTTGGTTTCATTTCACCTAACACACTTAATTTCATCTTGCCTCTGTTCTATTTTTTGGGCCAACGAAAAGTGCTGACTGATGACATCTTACTTTTTTCTCGAACACACCGGAGAGTTGCATATCTCATAGCACCCCTTGTATTTCATACATGTATATGTTAGTCTAGTTTCATTCTCACTTTTCCTTAAATAGTAGCAAGGGTTCAATGTAACCAGTGCTTGGTTCAGAATCCATTTAGAAACATTTGGTTGTAGAAAAGCTTGAGATGAATTGTTTGGTTCAGAAACAAATGGATTTTCCATATGCACAGTCGATGAGTTTTGACATCAGAAGCTCATATACACGCAACAACCAAGCACACGAGAACATTTTGTATCTTGGAAGTAATACATACAGTTACTTTTAAACATGATGGAAAAAATGCTTTTAAACCTATCATTTTCAAGAGTCTTTTGCTCCTTTTGTAAATTTCTTTTGAACAGGTGTTGCATTTTAATATATAAATGTAGTTTCTCCTATGTACCAATCAGTTATACATATCACTCAGTTATTACTGATAACGTGTGAAAGATGACAAATCATTGTGGTGTGTGGATTACTTATGAGGCAAAAGAAGTGCGTAATTTCAAATTTGTAGTCTTGGAAACATAAAGCTACCTGTCAAACCTTGCAAGCACATGTATGTATTAGGATCAACTATGATGTTTTCATGTTGACAGGATTTAAACGATCTAGTGAGGTTGGGTGGTATTCAGAGAATGGTAAGTACATTTTTATGAGGTGAAAATAGTGAAGCATTTGAGAAGTCAGGCTGTTGGGAATGCTAGGCCGAGCATGTCTGCATGACAACTAGGTCTAGAAAGTATTGTGGATTAATTGTTGGTGACAGCTACCCATGTAAATGCAATATTGCATACCTTTTATTTGAAATATTTGGATAACTGTTAACAAAGTGTTTAACTCCAATCTTAGGAAGAAAATATTGCACCTCAAGTGTCAAAACATGCACAGACTACCGTACGACAGAACTTATAAATTAATCATGATTTAAATGATATTATTTTCATTAAAGGGTTATGAAAGGGTTGAGTTCTACTCTTTCTATAATTGGTGATGAACCAAATTTTGTTTTTCTTTCTTTTTGTTGCTGAGCCATGTATCATTTATTTTTGCACTAAGCCATACGTCTATTCTGTTTGTGGCTTTCTGTTGCTAAGCTATCTCACTGATAGGTAGGGTCTAAGCCCATGTAGCACCGAAAGATCCCAGTAGTTAAGTGGCAACATATGCAATGTTCCTAACTATATTTTTTTTACGACAGTAGCACTCAGTGGAGTGGCTATATCAAAATTATAGCACAGGCCCATTTTAACTTGTTTCCTCGTTAATCTGTTATAAGGCACAGAGCTCATGGACGAAGCATGCTGTGGAGATCGACAGTCCACAGGCTATGTCTCTGGATCAGTTAGCTGATCCACCTGATAGCACTTGTGCTCAAGTAATCCACCCAAAGTCAGAGATATGTAGCAACAGATGGCTACCAGGTACGAGCAACAGAAACTGCAAGAAGCAAAAAGGCACTAATGGTATGGCACGCTCAACTGATTCGCTATGCAAATAAACTACTTGAATTTTTTATTTATTAAGTTTGGTGGTTGATTCCAGACGGCTTCAAAGGGAAGGACTTGGAAATAGGTGGCCCTGTAAATTTATATGTGGATCACCAATCTTCCCCAAATGAGAAAGCAACAGATGGACGTTGTGAGTACCCACCACAAAACAAATCGAAGGAGTCAATGATGGAAAATTTAGAGGAGCCAACTGTTAGAGCTGCTGATCTAATTGGTTCAATGGCCAAAAACATGGATACCCAGCAGGCAGCAAGAGCTGCAGATACCCCTAATCTCTCTTCCAAAGTGCCAGAAGGGGAAGATAAGAACAACCATGATAATGTTTTGCCATCGCTTGAGTTGAGTTTGAAGAGGTCGAGATCATGTGGAGATGGTGCCAATATAGATACAGTCAAAGATGCTGAACAACGGAATGTATTACAACGATCAAATCTCTCGGCTTTTACAAGGTGCAAAACATAATATCAGTGTCATTGGTGAGTTATGAAAGCAACAGTACGTTGCGTACTAACTGTTACTTTTTCTTTCCAAGGTACCATACATCTGCTGCTTCCAATCAAGGTGGCACAGGATTGGTAGGGAGCTGTTCACCACATGATAACAGCTCAGAGGCTATGAAAACAGATTCTACTTACAACATGAAGTCAAATTCAGATGCTGCTGTAACAAATCAAGGCTCCAACGGCAGTAGCAATAACAATGACATGGGTTCCACTACAAAGGATGTTGTGACAAAGCCCACGACAAATAAGGACAGGGTGATGATGCCCTCATCAGATATTAATAAGGCTAATGGACACAAATCAGCATTTCATCCTGTGCAGCACTGGACGATGGTTCCAGCTAATGCAGCAGGAGGGGAAGCCAAGGCTGATGAAGTGGCCAACAATGCAGGTCATCCCACAGGTGACATGCAGAGTAACCTGATGCAACGGTACCCTCTTCCAACCCTGCATTACGTCCACTTTGATGGTGCACGGGAGAATGGTGGGTCGGGAGGCCTGCAATGTGGTTCCTCCAATGTATTTGATCCTCCACTTGAAGGTCAAGCTACCAACTATGGTGTGAACGGGAGCAACTCAGGCAGTAACAATGGAACCAAGGGGCAGAATGGAAGTACTACAGCTGGTGCAAGCACGGATGCTGCAAATGCAAATGCTGGACGGACAAACATGGAGACTGCTAATGGGGCCATCCACAAAAGTGGGCATGCAGGAGGTGGCAATGGCAATGGGAGTGGCAGTGGCAGTGGCAATGACACATATGTGAAACGGCTTGCTGCAGGCATGACACCACGACAAGCACAGCTAAAGAAATATAGAGAGAAAAAGAAAGATCGTAACTTTGGGAAAAAGGTAGCCTGTTTTCAATTGCATGTTTGTGGAACTTAAAACTAAATTCCCCTCAACCCACCCCGACACATGTGGATTGATGTCAATCCGACTAATACAAACAAGGCCTGAACCAGGAAAATAGCACATCATAAGCAATAATAAGCTATGGAAAAAAGGAGTGCATATATTTGTTTTTCTTGGTTTTTATATGATGTGTTTAATAAGAAAGCATTATATTGGATAGGACCGGTTTCTTTCTGATGGCTGTCTGCCATTTTCAGGTGAGGTACCAGAGCAGAAAGAGGCTGGCCGACCAGCGGCCGCGGCTTCGTGGGCAGTTCGTGAAGCAAGCTGTGCAAGATCAGGGCGGACGGGATGGAGCTGGAGACAGATGACCTCCCGCCACTGCTGCTCTGACTTCCGCTCCGACTCCACCTCCACCTCTGGCACGGTTGCTTTGGACTGAAAACACTTGACAATTAGACGGTTGATGATTCTTCCTTCGTTTGTGTGATCTGATATGGTCGCCAACAACCCCTCCTTCCTTTCATCATTGGTTTCTTCACATCCAGAATCTACTACCTAATTAAGCGGGAAAGAATAAACAAGGTACTGCTATAACATACATGTATGCGTTACTAAGCATGTAGAAGAATAAGTGTGTCTTGACTCTAGATCGGCTGTAATTCTAGGCTGAGTCATGCTCGCTCCTACATGTAACTAAACTACTGTTGTGTGTTGTCATGTATGGTCTTGGATCAACTGTCAGTAGAACTGAACTTCTGCATGACTGCACAGCAGTTGTTAGCTTACGGCGGAGCTGTGCTGCTGCGCTGTGTCAGTTTCAGTCAATATATTATATATATTTGAGGTTCCTTGATAAGTCAGTCGTGTACTCGTGTTACACTGTTACTTGGTTATTAATGAATTCTACGTGCTAAGATCATGCATACTTTTTTTTTTTGTTATTAGTAGTGCTATTGTTGCAAAATCCTCATGAGTGGATAGTGAGGAGGTGTGTCATAGGTGCAGCTCAATGGAGTGATCAACCCTGTGTGCATATAGTATTTTTATCTTGACTTGCAATAGGGGGGAGGGGGAGAGAGAGAGCAATATGTGCATTTTCATCTCATTCCAGAGCACGAGAGAACCTCAGAGAGAGAAGAAAAAGAGACGAAGAAGTAGGAGATTAGAGAGGAAATCTTGCAATAGATAGAAAGGTTCATTCTTAAGGTTGTGAAGTTGTAGATCCATATTGTACCTCTAATTTGAGTCACATCGTCATTTGGTGAGCTATTTCTTCACCCTAATTAGCAGTCCCCCATAGACTATTAGCCTGAAACATAAAATGAGATGCTGAAATTAGATTGCAGAGGGCTAAGCATCTGCTAGGCCAGGAACAAAGTCCTTGTCACAGTCGATGGACTTCGATTTGAAAGTCTTCTCTACAAGTTGTGCGGATGAGGAAAGGCTCATATTGCTATTCAGCAATCCTAGGACTTTCATGACATAATGCCACAACAGTAGCCTCTTCTCTAGCTAGGCTGTATGAGGACAGGCCTTCCCACAATGTGTCGTGGCTCCATTGCAGCTTCCTTGAGGACCTTGACAAAGAACTCAATCTTCGAAGAAGAATCATGGCAGACAATCATATTATAGCTAGCATCTTAGACATTGTAGTGGAAACCTCAGACTCAGAACAACCAAGAGTCTATTGAAGAACAAGCTTGGCAACAAACTTCTCTGTTTCCTCCGGGCAAAAGTTTTGTCCTATCACATCTTTAGGTACCAATTAAGAGTATTAAACAAAAGCTAATTACAAACAAATTACACAGATTGAGGCTAATTTCAAGATTAATCTATTAAGTCTACTTAATCTATGATAAGACAATGTGGTGCTACAATAAATATTTGCTAATAATGGATTAATTACTGTTAATAGATTCATTCATTAATTACTATACTCTTGTGCAATTAGTTTTATAATTACTTCTATTTTTTAACTTTCAACTTTGGATTCCTTTCCGTGTTTCCTTTTTCTCTCTTTACATTTTAGATTTCCTTTTTTACTTTACTTCTGTTTTTTCCTTTTTGCATTTCTGAATTTGTTTTGTTTTCTATTGTCAAATCGGTGCTTTGGGTTTGAGATCTTTTTTTTTTTTGTTCTGCTCATTTGAGTTTTCTATTTCTTTTTGTTTGAGTCATTATGTATTTTTGTTTTCTTTTATGGGTCCCCTCCCTAACTATCTAATCATTTATACTCTATCTATTCTAAATTATAAGACATTTGACTTTTTGACACTAATTTTGACCATTCGTCTTATTCAAACTTTTTTTTTTGCAAAATATCACTTTTGTTTGTTATGACTTGCTTTACTAATAGAAGTTCTTCAATAATAACTTAAATTTAGTCATATTTACATAAATTTTTTTGAATAAGACAAATGATCAAACTTGGAGCCAAAAAAAGTCAAACATCTTATAATTTGGGATGGAGGAGTACACAATAATCCTCCTTGAGACACCGTTTTCTGCTGTCTATGGCCTCACCATGCTCATACCAGCCACCAGTAGCGTCTAAATCTGCCAATGAAGATCATTGGGAGAGAGAACATTAGCACCTGACACACATGGAAACAACTGCTAACAAAGTGTGACCTGACGCACATGGAAACAACTGCTAACAAAGTGTGACACACTGTAGCTATGACGGTGAACCAAACAACCATCTAAAAATTTATGCAATAACTCACTGTAGCTATGACGGTGAACCAAACAACCATCTAAAAATTTATGCAATAACTAATTTGTTACGTAACAAGTTGTGGTTATAAATGAAACAGACCATAAGCCCCGCGGTCATTCTTAGACTCAAGAAAAAAGCTCCTGTTGCACACGAGTATATTTGCTAGTTTAGCTAAAAAATGAAATCAAATTTCATATTTTTCCTAAAAACCATCATCTATCCTACGGTGCCTAAATTAGATTTAACTGAATCTTATACGGACTTCTTTTTTGGTGCTTATTTGCTTGTAGATACTACTTTCTTATCTATTATAATTAGTCTATGTTTCGATGATAAAGGGACTTACCATCTAGATTTTCATATCACGCTCCATAATTCATGCGGCAGGGTGCATGCAGCCACATTCAGGCTAGTACAGGTACATTGAAAAATTATCTGGGGAAAGAAATTAAGATCCACTATGGTCAATGCTCTACTAGCACTTCTATACGTGGTCCGACAATCGATGTCGGCTAATTAAAATATGGTACGAGTGCTTTTACTAGCAAATAAACACCAAAATCAGTCCATAAAGATCAAATAATTTTGAGCTAGCCACCATAAGACAGAATATAATTTTAGGAGAAAAATATGAAACTAGTTTTATTATTTTCTGAGCTAAAATAAAATAAATAAGATTAAAACAAAATTTATGATTTTAATTGTATTATTTTTTTTTTTCATGTAAAGTTTTTTTTGTATTTTTAAAAAAGAATTTGAATGAATTTTAGATATTTTATAAAACTTCATTACCTAACTTTTTAACTTAGTCCAATTTATCCTATCTTAATTGACTTAATGCTACATAACATCAGAATAAACCCCAATGAAAACTACCTAGGCGTAAAAACAAATAATTTTAAAAGATAAAGGGTAAAAAAAGCTTATTTTACATATGAGAGTGAAAAATCGGATGACCACAAATTTGCCGCGGTCTATAGTTGCAGGTTTGTATTTGTTTTGGGTTGCACTCCTTTGGACATTTTCATCTGTTTACTGTATCAATCTACTAATGCACCAAGTTTTCTTTGTTACAGCCACACATAGAAAACATCCCCCGCTGAGAAGTCCCCCCTTCATCCACCCATAAAATTGTACCTAGAAAAACAATATCATTAAAACAAACAGTCCAGTTTCGTTCTAAACCTTCTCTCTCCTTACTCACTCAAATCGTACGGTCGATATCAAATGTGTCACACTTCCTCCTCCTTCGTCCTACCGTGCGCATCTCCTCGTGGCACCGCAGAAAGGCACGCAAATCACGGCGACAAACACGCCTGCTGCACCGTGCGCAACGCCGGCTGCCCTGCCGCCACTCATCGCTCGCTGCCAGCCGTGGCTCGCCCGCTGCACGGCGCGACTCCACATCGCCGCACCCTGCCTGCGCTCACGTCGATCGAGGACGACGCCGGACTGCGCTCGCAGCCTCGCGTGATCTCCCCTGCCTGCGCTCGCCGTCGACAGAGGAGGACACCGTGACGCGGCCAGGATTGCCGTCGATCGAGGAGGCCTACCGCGAACGGGAGCTCGCCCTCGTGCTCATCAAGTAAGGTTTCTTTATGCAGACCTATTGCTCCGCGATCCAGGGCCGGCGATGTTACACGCGGCACCACGCGTGATCGGAGGGGGTGAAGTTCTGACAATGCAGGTGGTTGTGAAAGCGCCGTCTGTCGCGACGCCGGCCCCGGCGGCCTGCTGCGGGCTGTCGTCGTCAAGAGGGACCGAATTCACGGTTCAAGTTAGAGTTCGTCAGTTCATGCTCTTACTGTACTGGGAGATTTTGGATGGACGTACATGGTGCAGCTTAGATTAAAGTGGCGACAATGCGTACGAGAAGATATTTGGGCGCTTTGGTGGCACTGTGTGACCTTGTTGGAGAGGATGAATACGTTAGATGTCATGTCATCTAATCTTTCTCCAGGTTCTTGTTTAAACTTTTCTTTTCACCATGTAGCTTAGGCAACACATGTGTGCTTAAAATGGATCACCATTGCACTTGGGTACGATTGCACACACACTTCATTCAGTTCACTGCGTGGTATATGCAGATATTATATTTGCCCTCTTTCTCTATTCTATCTGAACTGAAGCACTTCTCGCTTGCTTGGTGGGCGAAGCCTAGAAGATTTTCTCCATGCTTTAATTTCACTGCCTGCACAAATTTTCTTGGTAGTGAAACTTTTCAGCTCACGATTATTCTCCCAGTGTTATGACCATCTTCATTGGCTTGCTAATTCCTACTCTTGTTTTTCTCCAGGAGTACAACAGGCTTCTGACCTTTGGTTCATGTTTGATTTGATTTGATTTAAGGCCTTCAAAGTCCAGAGCATGGGACACTTGGAGATGCACGCACTTGTCCTCAGCGATGTGATAAACTTTCAGACTCCAGGTATATCCAAAAACAATATCCCCACAATATAGTATATATATACGACACCGTGTATAAACACCGCCATATCAACAGCTTGCAGTGAAGAGGAATGCAAGAGATAGAAAAGGAATAGGAAACAACGTGCGTACCACACTAGGATAATATAACTTAGATGTTTAATACGAGAAATAACTGTACTATACCTTCTTGTGCAAAAGTGTCTGCAGGTACATGCTAAAAAATAATTATGTAAAACTTAAACTATGCAAAACAAATATTGATTATTTTTATATGCATCCACAAAATAAAATCGTGGCGTTAGCACGTCCCGTCGGTTCTTTCTTTACCGATGCCGTCTTCTTGTCTTTACCCAGTGTCGAAAGAAGGAATGACTTCTGACGAAAGCAAGGGTGACTCTTCAACTTGACCCTATGCCGCTAAAGACGATGAAACCTTTTCCGAAGCACCCTATTGAATTCTCAAAAGAATGTGCCTTTGGGCGTGCCTTTGACCTATCGCTCGTCATATGCGTTGTTGCCCGAGAATCCTCATTCAAGGAAATCTACTACTGGGTACGGGTCCGCTTGACTTTCCTTATCATACTCTAATAGAATAGCTTCTGATTTTTCTTGAGGCTGGTGTGGGGATAGCTTTCATCGAAACTGAGGATACAGATTCGATTGGAAAGGATGGCTCCGTTATAGCATTATTCTGGAATTCGTATTGGGATTAGATTTGCTGAGGAGCTGTGCCGTTGTACGAAAGGATATCTATTTTCTAAATCAATATTATCGAGATTTCACTAGATATAGATTTGGATTAAGGGGCGGTATGGATGGAAGAGCGCTTCTATTGCTAGGCAGTCGCTGGCCGAGGAGGCTGCTCTCTCTATCTAGAATGAAAAGAGAAGAAAGCAGGCAAGGATCAAGTAACCAACATGTTGCGGAGCAGCCAAGTAAACCAAGAAATGACTCAAGTAATCCAAGGGCAGAGCAACGTAATCCAACAGAGGGGCTACGTGATCCAACAGAAGAGCTACGTAAACAAGGAAGACATGAACCTGCTAAGGATCCATGGAACCTGCCAAGTAGACCAATCACAAGAGCTCGGGCCAAGAAATGAAATGAAGTAATCTATATCCATATGCTGATTCAGCAAGCCAAGCAATAAAACGGATGCGCGTTAGCGCAACTTCGCGCTAGTAGCTCAATCCCATGCTTTTCATTTCCATCCTGCCTTTCCAAAGCTATTTCATTCCTGTACTTCCGCAAGCTTAAAACCTTCCCCTAGGGTCAAGTCCAACTCTTTCCATATATCACTCATAGCACTATGCCTTGTTTTTCCATAAACAAGAGGCATATACACCTTTTAAGGCTACGAGTAAGCTGTCCACTAACAAGAGTTTAGGCACCATACACATTCCAGACATTCAAGACCCTTAGCTTACACCCTCCACTAGCCCTAGCACTTCTCCGCAGCCATCCAATGTGCCACTTCCCACACATTAACATTGAAGCGAGAATGTGTCAATATGATAGAAATCCGTGTCAAATCTCCTTCTTCGCCTGGCACCCGGTAATATTACTTACCCTTTTTCCCTCACCAGACTAAGGGCAGATGCCGCAATCTTACTATATTGACTCTATTCAATTGTGGACTCTCTCTTCTTTATTTAGCATTCCTCTCGGGCTTCAGCAACTGTACACATCATTCAATTGGCTAACTCCTTCCTCCATCCCCTGAAGAACTTATGGGACGAAGTTGGAACTGCTCGTCCCTCCGGTCCCCTGGGTAGGTCAAATAGCTAGACTGCTTTTTCATTGACTTATATTGATGGCTATAGTTGAAGCCCGGTCTCCGGTGGCTTCTTACTGAAGTTGGGAAAGCTAATAGATATCTACCCACTACTTCCGGAACGACTACCGCCAACAGTTCACTATTACGGAAATGGACTAAATGAGTGCGGCGTCGGGTGCTAAGAGCACAGCAGACATCAAGGTGCGAAGGGAGAGAACGGAGTGAAGATGGAGTAAGGGGATCACCGTGGGTTCAAGGAGAATGGAAGCTCTGCTACGCTAGATCCACGAGAGGATGCTGGGCTTAAGATATAAGGCCCTCTTCTCTTTTTTCGCTACGCGACCAAGATTCTCATGAGATGGGATTCCTCCTCCTGCGGCCTCGGAGTTCAGCCAGCGAATAAGTTAGCTAAGCAGCCTAGTAGGCGAGTCTGATAAGTGTCAAACAAAAGTTCCAGGCACCGACGGATTCTCAGGTGAACCTTAGAGAAGTGGACTGGGATGGTAGTAGAGGGCCCGAGGGCAGAAGGTGAAAGGCCTAGAGTAGAGGGGTAGGTGACTAGGCTTATCTATAGAATGACTTTCTCAAGTGACATCCTTTCCATTCTTTTGGAGAGAACTCGACTACTAGAAGGCACTAGACTCTGGGCTCCTCGTTCATCAGGAAATGGGCCAAAAACCGCGCTGCATATCTTCGGCTTCGCCTAAGGCGCGGAGCGGTTTGTTAAGTTAGTTCTATCAGCTCAAAACAAGTTGACAAGTAATCGCATCACCCTGCGGCCTTTGTCTGCTTGGTGGACGACTTCTCACGGCACTGGTTGGCTGGCATACCTGTACCCTTTTGAACTTTTTTGTATCGACTTCATATCCCCAACAAAAGACTTTACAGGCGCTACGCGTTTAAGGTAGAAGTGAAGCTGGCTATTAAGTCTTCGTTTCCTACGCACTAATAGGAGTTATAAGTTTGAAGCCCAGCTAGAAGTTTCCTATCTTTAGTAGCCAGGCATAAGATTGTAAGTAAGCTCTCCGGTTTCAAACAAAAAGCTAAGGGTACAAAGTATGCAAATCAGCTTGGCGAGTATTACCAAGCAAGTAAGTAAGGAATAAGGGTTCGAGTCGCTTATAAGTCAGCTAGTCGTATCTCTGGTATTGAGCTATCCTATCAATCGGCCATGTTGTATATTGCCGATTACCACCAAAAGTCAGAATAGCTCCTTTAAGCGCAGTAAGAAGAAGTGAGTAACTCCTTATGAGCCCAACAACGCTCGGTAGTTTCTACTGTTTGAAAAGGTTGCGAGCCAGAAATAAGAATAAAAGCAGTGATTTAGGTTGTCGTTGGCGTATCGCCTTGTTAATTATCCCTCTCGGCTAGAGTCTTTTACCAAGCAGTAAGTGAATTAGCAGATTTAAGTTAAGTAGGAAGATTCAAAGTCGGTGATAAGCTTTCAAGAGCTGCTGTCGTACCCAAGTGCTTTTAGTTCTCGGTATCAGCTCTCCGGTTTCGAGTAAGCAAGTAGGTTCTCGAGAGTATGGAGCTGTCATATCTACTGTTTTACCAGCTCACAAATAAGATTGCCAGTACAAAATAAGAATTGCGATCGGGTATTCGGTTCCGTAGTAGCTGTTAATTATCTCTCTCACCTATAACAATGAAACTCTGAAATAAGAATAGCAGGCTTGCCTAGTAGTTTACGTATCGGCTATTGCAGTCTCGGAGCTATAGGCTTTTCCTTCTACTTAGAAGTTTGTATGCCGTTTAGAAGCTTTCAAGCCCGACATCAGATTCTCAGTCAGCTAGACCAGCTAGAGGAGTAAAAGTACGAGATAAGAATTCAAGTCCTGTAAATAAAGTGAATAGATTATTCTTTTTACTTAGGCTCACTCTTCTTATCTTACTACACCAAGCCCCACCACGACCTTTTACTTCTTGAGGCACGCCACCATGCACCAGAATACCTACGGGTTGTTAAGCATGGCTCAATCAGCAACATGTATCTACACCCATCTCAATGTACCTAGTATCTTCATCATCTGACTGACTTTCTTTACCCAGGCTCAATCAAGATTGTACTGCCCTCCTCTGGGCTTGGTTGGGCAACAGCGTCCTAAGTGAACTAAACCTATTGACTCAGGCCTTTGATAACAATGGAAAGAGCAGGATCTTGAAAAAATAAATAGCCAGATACGACTAGCCAGCGGCGTGAACTTCTACTGCTACCGTGATTCCAATCCCTTCTCTTTACAGAAAAAAACTTCCTTCTTTAGTTCAAATCAATGTTATGACCAAAATATGGGGTTTCCTACTCGATCCGTCCTTTAGCCAGCTTCTTACTAGCTTTCTTACCCTTAGCTCTGCTTTTGTGGGCGAGCCTTCGGCAAAAGAGCAGGACAAAAAAGCTGGTCAAAAAGCAGAGTGAGAAGGAAGGCCGATAAGGAAGGTTGACCCGATACCCTTAACCTACAGAGAGCGAGTTCAGTATCCGCCTACAAAGAAGCAACTAAAATCCTGACTGACAAGGTTTGAGGGTATCTAATAGCAAAAATCTCCTTCTAACAAGACAGGGTATTCACTACTGTAAGGTACTGAGAGAACAGGTACTTAGATCACAGACTTTGCTAACAAAATCCCAGGGGAAGGCTTACTAAATAGAGGAGTAAAATAGGAAAAGGCATACCAAAGATTTTTGGAAAGACACATTGAAATGGAAGCTCTCGAACCTATTCCTAAGTTAGTTTAGGATGAGCGATCCGGTTGGTGTTCCGACATCCCGAATCGAGGTGGCTCTAAACTCTGGTTTGCCTACCTCTCTAGTTACAGAGAGAGGAGATGGGGCTTCGTCTTTTTAGGTCTCTGAAAAGCCTGTTGACATGCAATCCAATCAAGGAAGCAGTACTTCTGCCTGAGTTCCTCTAGATCCTACTCGTCGGGATTACCGTGCTCCCGCAGGTTGTTCACCATGCGTTCCATAGCACTTTGACTTTCTATCTTTTACCATCTTGGAAGAATGTAGATTGCTTGCAGGGTCATTCCTGAAGGTGGCTTCAGCTCTTCGTATGAATCGAATTAGGAATCAAAAATATCTCGTCCAGCTGTGGCATTTGACACCATTGATTCATTTTCTTTAAACAATATGGAATTCGATGATTCTAGGGCTGGCTTCTCCGCCCCGCTCGTCTGCCGAACTATGCCATAAACTTGGATCAAGGTCTCTTTTTGATTTAGTTGACTGTAAGTGAACCGGCGACCTAGGCTCTCTGAAGTGAGAAGGTAGGTAGTTGAAAAGGAAGGACGCAGAAGGATCGGAAAAGGTCAGCTAGAGACGGGTGGGTCGGTCGTCCTCAAGTGAAGGAAGGCACTTGTTTAGATTGATCGCGGGACTCTGTGATAATGATCAGTCTGTCTATTCGTTTTCTTCCTATTCGAAAAGAAACAACTACTGTCACTCCAGCTCCAAAGAAAGCAGAGCCATAACTTCACCTGCAACCCAACCCTATGCTAAAGAAGGTGCAAGATAAGCGTATGCAGGTGCAAGAACTTACCCTCTCTACGAAAGAGACCTTGCCACTGCCCTACCCATTCAATACCTGCCCAGGGAAGGTTCATAGATTTGCCAAGAGAAATAAGCTTTTTACTCCGCCTACCTCCTTGTGAGCAGCCGCTTTTTCTTCTTTCCGTGGAGAAACCTAGTAACTTGGTTTTATTTTCCAACTCCTACTTTATTTGCCGCCTATTCGCTGGCACCAGTGACTTAACCAGTTAAAGCTTCTTTTTTTCATTTCCAGGATCGGCCTACTGAGGACGTAGCGAGATTAGGACTTTTGCCGGTATATGATCCTACTTAACTTTCTTACCACTGCTTCCGTGGGCTGATCCGAGGGACAACACTAGGTTCCTGTCACACCGTATTCCAGTCAGAAAATAAGGACCATATGACTATTGGAAAAGGTAATAACTAAAGTGCATTTCATCCCTGCTCTCGCTTACTGTGCGCGCTTTCCTTTCGCCCACATCAAGGCAAAAACTCAGTATATAAAGTCTACCGGACAAGATTCATTCAATCAACCATAAAGCAGGGAGGCATATGAGTTAGACGAGGCACGATCGTGAGTTAAAGAAAGAGCATCGACCCTACCTACGTATTTTTGATAAAGTGCAGTATCTCTTCTTAGCCGGATGAGCCTTTTTCTTTTCGAGAACTAGTACCGCCAATTCAAGCCGTCATACTTCTCCTCGTACCTTGCGAAAAAACTGCGTAGCGTAGGTCTCCTGCATGCCTATCTTGCGATAGCTAGTGATAAGTGGATTCAAGGGATCGAGCCAGATCTAACAGAAACAAATAGAAATCCTACAGTCTAAAAAGAAGGTGGGCTTTAGCTGAATCGAGCTGGGTGGGAGAAGATACGCTTATGAGAAACCAGCAAAGACATTATTAGACCGCTCAGAAATGGAAGGAATAGCTGCTGCGAAGGTAAACCATAATGCTGCTGAGTGATCTCTTGGAGATAGAGGTGAGACTTGGAGTCGAGAACTTGTCTCTCTATCGGCAGCATCTTGATCTCGATGTGCCTATCTTGGGAACTGCTCTTTTTTAGAAACTGGAAACTGAGTTAATGGAGTCAAGCAAGAAAGAAGCTTGTTAGGAATGGCCATTGCTTTGGCCAGGTCCTATATTCGTTCCCCATCCCAAGGGCCTGAGGCAGGTTCGGAATAATAGCAACATGAATACTCGAGCGAACGAGAACTCAAACGCTCTTTTCATCGGTTCACGGTGCGCTAAGCAATGGCTCAAATATCAAATCAAATCTATTCTCAACTCCTCGCGGAAAAACCTGTTTGTTATAGTATAGTAGGCAATCAAGTTGTTTGAAAGTGAATTCATGTCCCGAGTAATAACTGAGATGGGAGTCTTGGGCTGGGAAATCGAATCCAAGATATGATGGCTAACTGACTCTAACATTGGTATCTTTCGTCCACTGCTTTGAGGCTACTTTTAGGCTGCAGAGTCAAGTTAGGCGCACAAAAGGCATGGTTGGGGACCAATACGTACACATCCTCTCCAGAGGCGGGTATTGAAGTTGCCCGAACAGAACACTAAGGTCAACGGTTCCCGATTTGAGAAAGAAGCAAGTTCTTTTTGACCGAGAAGCAGAAGCCAATACAGCGGTGGAAAAGGATGGAATGTTGGACTATGGCCTTGCTTTATGGCAGTTACAAAACACATGAAGTTGAGAAGGGGTCCCGTATCAACCAACAAGCTATCCGTTGACCTATCTTGCCTAGCAAGAAAACGGCTTGCGCCTCACTCAAGCAAGTGCGAACGGTTTGAAAGTGAAATAACAGATTTTATATTGAATTAGTGCGTTTTATATGCCATCGATCTTCAGGTAACTCATTCACTGGATGAGAGAAAGTTCACGCTCCCTAGTAGAAATTGATTACAAAACTGCCGCAGGCAAGATAAATATAAGTACAGGAGAGGAAATAGGAATGAATTAAAGAAAGTAGGACTATCTCCAGATAAAGTTGTTAGAGCGAGGTATTGCAAGGATGGATTCGAGAATGGTGTTCAGAACGACGCTTGTCCGCCTGCTTGTGAGTCAGTTCTGCCACTCTTTCCTGCTGAAGCAAGAATCCGAGGCATGACTAGACCACTCTTCGATGAGATAGTCAAGACCCTGGTAAGCGTTAAGAAAGAGAGGCCATAGGCACAGTCTCCCCTTGGAATAAAGGGTCTTGGCATGTAGTCTGGTCCAACCACAACAATAGGGATTGGAATGAAAAGTGTTTGTGCCCACCTCACCAACCATCTTGTCCCGATACATACCTTCCCCTAGCAAGAGATCATGGTCAGTTCTTTGTACAGCCCATGGTATGATATTTGTCGAGAAGAAAAGAATGGCAGCCGTGTTATCACAGTAGATCACGGTTGTCTCATATGCATGCTTAGTCACATCAAGACAGAGAAGAGAATTTCTCAGCCATATTGCTTCTTGAACTGCAGCCGTGCATGCTATATATTCAGATTTAATGGTAGACAAAGAGAAACAATCTTCTTTCTTACTGCACCAAGATATTGAGCCTCCTTCAAGGATAAACATATACCCTTTCCTTTTTTCGTCCATTTCTCAGCAATAGCTACCTGAATGGAAGCAAGCAACCCTCGGGAAGAAGAAGAAAAGTGGTCGAAGACTACGAGTCAAAACTAAGAACAATCAAAGCCAATTTCCCTCAGCTGGAAACTCTCTAGATAGCTTCTTAGCGCTTAGCTACTTTCTCCTTCTGCGCCGCTAGCGCTACTACTCCTAGTGATAGGAATAACATACTATTTTTCGCGATGAGGCCCATCTTGGACCGGTAACGTATTCTAATGATTTGGATCTCTGGCTTATCTCTTACTTGACGGATTCTATTTCAGCTAGTGGGATTTCATTTAAGTGACGATAATCAGGAAAGAACAGGGTGGATTGGCTCTGATCGATACCATCTAAAAGTGCTTGCTTCATTCATTCGTAACATTACTGGTTATTCTTATTTAGTTTCGCCTCGCTCTTGGAATCATGCGCATGGCTCCATGCATATTCATGGGGGCCTAACGAGTGCTACGAGTGAATGCGTAGCTTTGTCTTCTCTTATTCAATTTCGAGTTAGAGGTTAGAGGGAAAGAGAACTCCCCCAAAGCAGCCATTCTCTTAAGAAGAGCTATTATCCCTTGTTATTTCTAAAATGTGTATCACCATACTGAATCTAGCGCAAAGCTAGGAATGATTATCGGAAGTTGGCTACTTACTTAGGTAAATCAGTTCCTTCTCTAAGACCTAACTGATATACACAATTGTTTCATTCTTCTCGTGGCAACAACCATTTCCAGCGCCCTTTTCTTTGCATCCTTTCGGTTTTTAACTGTGCTTTGCCCGTACTAGGTCTTGAAACTTAGCTTCAACCTCTCTGTAGGAATGAAGGTTCTTGTCATGCAATTTCTCGTATGATAATGAATCGACTTTTGAAACACGGTTGTTGTAGGGACTTTCTTAAAGGAAGGCTCTCTGCTCCATTGGGTGACGATTCAATGGTTCTATTCATCCTATTCCTAGCTCGATCCGTTAACTTGGGTTTTGTTTACCAGTTGGTTCACTCAACTTGTGGCATAGCTGTATTGGACGCGATACGGTGAATCATAAGACTCCCTTTTTCCTTTCCGATACTTTCTTGTTAGTTTAACCTCCCACTTTGAGCTTTCCGAGCCATATACCTAACCAGCTTGTTACTGATAATCAAAGTCAGAGATAGAAGACAAGTCAGAGATAGAAGACAACCCCGTTCATGATACCCATTAAGGGCAGAGCTCAGTCTCTTCTTGGCGGAATAAATGGTATGACACGACCTCTTTTTGCTCCCCTTTTCGTCGTCTTATCCAACCATCTATATTTCAATAATCTGCATTCGAGATGTCGTCCGGTGGAGTCTGTCTTCCTGTGGAAAATTCCTTACTTCCAACCAACTCCCCACTTCCACTTAACCTACTAGTTTCACTTTTCAAGACCGCTAGGAGCTCTAGTTGGAAAGGACTTGCTTATTTGCTCCCCTGGAATAGACTAGTTCTGGTCCGGTGTCAGCTTCTGCCTTTCTTCCCAACCGCAACAAAGGTCGTCTCATCTAACCATAATAAGGTTAGGATCTTTTTATGCTTATTGCAGAGGAGCCTCTAGCTCACAATTCTGATCCCACTCAATAAGAGCTCTGCCACCGTAGCCTAATAGAAATTAAGGGATGCAAAACGGATAGTTGAAGGACACGACTTACCTCCCTATTTCCGTCCTATAAGAAATATTCTTCCCAAAACTGATCTGTACTATTGCTTGAACTGCGAGACTAAAGGATGTGAAACCGTGGGGGAAATTACTATGAACATTTTACTGATGGAAAACTCTCACTACCTGCTCTTTACCTGCAACAAAGCAGCTCTCCTAACCGTGACTTTAGCTTTCCATCTTCTTCTTCTGCCTAGCTTCTATAACAGGATGCGGGTACTGTTTAGTAAAGAAGGAACAATCCTCGTATCGTATTGGAACTGGTCTAGGAATATCTCTATCGTATTAATAGCTCGTATCCTACCTATAATTATTAGCTAGTGCTAGGGGATGATTCCCTTCGCTAGGGACATGGGCATTTCCTGTAAAATACTATACTATCTTCGAAAAGACCCTTTCCAAAGCAAACTTAGGCCAAATCAACTAATTCATCTCTAATACCACCTACTACTCTATCCACTAGCCCCTACTCCTCTATCTACTAACCCCGAGGGTCAGAACATATAGGTCTTATTGCTTGGCATGGCTTTCTTCTTTTTCCTTTATTTTACGTACTATTACTTCCATTCCCACCCTTATCTGCTTACTGGTGCTTTACTATCTATCTGCTTGCTGGTGCTTTGCTATCCGATTGTTGTAGAAAAAGAGCGGTCTGGTTCAAGAGATAAATAAGACATTGCCGAGTCCGCTGGCTGGTGCTTTACTATCTATCCGATTGTTGGTGCTATCCGAACTACCATTGCTAACTCTAACTATCATTGCTAACTCTGAAGAAAGGTCTGCCTCCTACTTGATTATGGACCCTTATTCAATGCTTTTCTCTAGAATACTACAACTCCCTGTAATCCCTATCTCGGCTATCCACCCTTCTTTACCAAGTGACCGGAATCTCCTATATCTCTTGCTATCCAGTAGTTAATCCGCAGTCCTCGTGGGAGTCGCGAGCAAGAGTTATATTGTGGGATAAGATTTCATGACTTAGGAGAATAGTAAGGAAAATAAAGTATAGAGAAAAGAAGCGACCTGCTAAGTTCCTAAAAAAGAGTGATTCCGAGCCGAAGATTCTATGCTTTTCTTTTGGGAGACAGTAATGAGCCTTACCAAGGCCAGAGGTAGACACCGCCTTCTTCACTTCAAGAAAGTCTAATTCCTAACCCGGGGTGGACGCAGTTTTATATATTTGGTACTCTCTTACTTCATTTTAACAACGCTCCGCGCCTTTTATCTTAGACAGTCACCACCTGGGCAAAGAAAAAATAGTCAAATACTCCTCGTATTCATAAGCAAAGTCGGGTTCATAAGCAAAGTATAGTTAGTGGGCAACTCTTACTGCTTACTCTTCTTACTGCTTATAGTGGCAACTCTACTGCTTCTTATAGTGGCAACTCTTACTGCTTACCATTAGAAAGTCTCACTGCTTACCGAGGCAACTTTCACTACTAAATAAAGAGTAGTCAAAGTAAAGAGTAAAAAATAAGAAAAGCATATTTTGAACTAAAGAGTAATCCAAGCAGATTGGGAAAAAGGGCATGCTTCTGTTTATGCAATTGCAATCGGGGATGAACTAACTAAATCCATCGCTGCGCGCCTTATTAGTAGATATTTTAAGTAGGAAGGAGGGCGGATTCATCCTGCAAAAGTTTCCATACTAAGAGCTCTGGAGACTCCTTGCTTCATGAGGACGAAGACTTATTCTGCTCCCTTACCATTCTCGGACACCCACATTCCCAACAGGCTAGGTCCGAAGGAATGAAGTCGGAGTGATTCCAGCGCGATCCACTTTAGAGGGAATAGGTCCCGATCTTTCTAGTCTCTCTTATTGCCTTTCCTTATCCAAGTCATCCAGCCAGTGTGTTCTTATTTTCAGTGCCATTCTGCGTGGAAAAGAGCTTTCTTCGAACCTCTGGTGTCCGCCGTATAATATCCGTTCAGTCGTGGAAGACCCGTTGTCAATTTTCAAACAGGCCTTCCGCTCCTCTCTATTTTGGGGAGAAGGTGTATCCTGGCAAGTACTTTAATAAGTATACTGTGCTTGGAAATGATGTGTGCATTGTCGATAAGCAGGTTGTGGCTCTGTATCGTGAAAGACTAGAACCCTCTATCCCGATCTCGAATTGCGCTTGGCGCCCCCAGGTTGGGCACAAACCCAGGTAGCCCCTAAACCCGGGCTCAGTCAAGAGCGGCATCTGAATCCCGCTGCAATCCCTCCTGCGCAGGTGGAGAAAAAGGGGCAAAATCTCAGTGGCCGACCTAATATGTTGGCTCCACTACCCGAATCTATTCCCCTTAATCCTCCAAGCCAATCAATGCCCCATACCCTTATCATGGTCAGTCTCATCTTTAGTGACTCCCGTGGTAAGGGGTCGAGGGAAGTGGTGTGGTGGGCCCCCTCACTTTTTTGGAAAGAAGACAGGACCAACGAGAAATTCTTTTGCATTTTTGGAAGAAATCTTCTGAAGATGTCTCTTCTAGTAAGAATAGAGAAGATGTCTCATCTAGTAAGAATACACTTATTTGTGATCCTCCCTCTGTGACTGCTATTCCTATACTATCAGAAAGTAGACTATCCTAAGATTCGGGTTGCGATCCTCAAGGAAATAAGCTTGAATCTAAAAAATACTATTAGAGTGGGTTATAGCTACCTGCTCTTTCATTGAAATGAACGAATTACTGCCAGTAATCAGAGAATTCATTGGTTCAAGGTGATGACACACCGCCTTTTGGCTTGGTTCAAGCCTGCTTTCCAGCTATCCAATTACCGTGAGAGCTCTTGGACTGTTAGACCAAGTAAAGTTGTCCCTTCCCCTTACGAGCCTGTGGGTGAAAGTGCCCCTCCAATTGCACAAGTCTCTCCAGTCCCAACAAGGGAAAATCAATCCAGTTAGCCAATTTTGGAAAGCTTTTTAAAGTGCATTACTAAATAAAGTTCTCTTTCGGCCATTGAGCAAGAGCAAGTATTCAAGCAGGAGTAGAAAGCTTCGATGCATTGGAAGTTCGTTCTTCTACCTGCGAGTTCTGTTACAGCAATTGGGAGTACCCTTTTCACCGCAAGTTCTCTTACATTTAGTAAGCCAGCGGCGAGGGACTCTTACGAGATCTCACCCCGATTATAGTGAGTGCTTATCCCTTGATCTTCCCTTGGAGTGCCAATTGTATAAGAAAGTCTTAAGCAAGTATATTGAAAATCTTAAGCTCATCTAGTGCCAGTGCACGTCACTCTATTCCCTTAGGGAAGCAGGTCAGCAAGTGGGACTTTAGGTAAGAAAGAATCGTTCTATCTGGACTCTTTTTTATAGGGTGTAGCATTCATTCCTCATGGGAGTGTAGGATTTCGAGGATCTACGCTATGAGGTAAGAGTTCTTTGTATGCCTTTCTTTGTGGGTCAGCAGCTTTCTTATTCTTAGTAGGAGCAGTTGCTTTGTGTTCTCCAGTTCAAGTTGCAGCTACAATCTTTTCTTTTCTAGAGCCAAGCTCAGGAACTTATGAAACTTATTCTTATGATAGGTCCGATACTGAACTTGCATTGAAAGCTTAAGTCAAGTCGATACCAACTCGCATAGTTTCAGTGAAGTCAGTTGTGCATCCGCCTGTCTCGGCATAGCTAAGTAGAGTTGAAGTTGGTATGGGAGTCTATGCTCTGAAAAGCTAAGTTCTTTACTCACACTCATCAAAACCAATATCAAAGGAAGGAATTCAAACTACAAAGCTTTGCAGCAGCTTACCCTATATATGATAAGGCTGTTGACCAAAAGAACGAAGAATCTTTCACTTAGTCTGATCAGATTTGTGCTTTCACGGAATCAGTAAGAAGGTGCCCCGATAAAGTAGTAACAAAACCTTTGGTAGATACATGCCAGACTCATCAAAGTAGGAAGTAGACTGTTTACCAGCCTTTTTAGCCGCTGGTGACATACTACGTAGAAGAGCAGGCAGCTTATCCTAGTCATGGGCACTTAAGAAGAAAAAACGCAGGTAACCCAAGTAGTATGATCGCTATTCCATATTTGGTAAACTAAAAATTGGCTTGCTCGGGACCCGGCCTGGCTGGAACTTCTCGAATCGAGAGACAAAGATCTAAATTTTCTTTATTGGCTCGTCCGTTACGCTGTACTCACTCGTTCTTTGGCTCTAATCACTCACGTTTAACTCAACGTTTTTCTTTTTAGATTGACTAAAGAATTTCCAAAATTGTTTAAGATTGAAAGGCTTGAACTACCCTAGCCCACAACCCGGAAGAAATAAGACCTATGGCAATCTAACAGGGTTGGTCTCACATGAGATTGACCGGAAGGAACACTACTCCTTTTCCCGATTATAAGATTTTGACCCGAGTTTTAGTTGATTGTTCAGCACAGTATAAGCGGCACCTAAACTCAACCACGATTGGAACTGGGCAAGGTAGGGCCCAACTTTACTTTCGAGCCCTGAACTTTATGCATTGAGTCTTCTTGTAGTAAAAGACTTGCCCAAGGTACTTTTACTTACATTGAACTTAACACAGGGTCTTCTAACTGATATTTGGTAGAGAAGGAATGAGCCGGAACTATACCACTTCTTTTATCAGAAGATTATTTAACACCGATAAAGGCTTTTCTTCCGCAGTCCATTGATGACCGATTCCCTGCCTTTTACTGTTTCCCCTGTACACCCATGGAATATATAAACGGTGAACAGTCCACGTGCCGACTAGTACACCAGACAGGAATAATAAACGAAAGACAGAACGACAGAAAGAAGGCTTACTCCCAAGTACGGAGATCACGTTGGTAGCTACGACCAATCTACACTCTCTTTTAGATTATTATTTGACTGAATATCCTAGTGTAGTGTAGGAAAAATAAACTACTTACATTGTATACTTATCCACTCCCTTAGATACCGAGGACCTCTTCTAGGCGCGAAGCGATTCATTTCATTATATCGGATATAAATATAAGATTTGTTTCCCTAAAAATTATAGGTCTCTTTCAACCTTCGGCCTCCTTCTCTTTGGTCGATAAGAATTCCGGTGGCTAAGTTCCGAGAAATTGATTCGCTCGAGAACGAAGAGTGTGCCGTCTGAAAGATATTATTTTAAGCACGAAAAGAAGAAAAGAAAAAGGGTGCGAAGCAAAATAGAAAGGATACGACTTTCTATTGTTGGTACCCCGTGCATCTGCTTCCTTTTCACGTGTGTATAGAGATAGAAAGCGCGGGAAGAAGTTTGCCTCACTCATCTTTTTTACGTACTCTAAGAATGAAAGAATGCATTCTCCTTTTCATCTTGCAGCCTTATACCGGGCCTAGCACACCAGAGACTTATGATGATCCTGCTTACCAAAAAAACTCCTTCCTAATTCGTGTATGCGCGTCGAGTAGCTTGGGTTTCCCACGCTCTGGGTTTAGGAATAGCCAAATCCAGTGTTTTTAGTGAATATTGATTATTTTTATATGCATCCACAAAATAAAATCGTGGCGTTAGCACGGGCATTATACTAGTTTCCTAATAATAGAACATGATACAAAGGAAGCGTACCTGTTGGGCGGCGGCGGCGTTGGTGGTTCACATGGGGGCTGGCTAGAATGAAAGGAATGAAACGTGCCAAATAGAAAAGAAAAGAAAAGAAAAGAAAAGAAAAAAGTCTCACTTTTTCTCTCTCAAATCTTACGAAAGTCTATTTTTTTTTTCCTTTTTAGCTTCAAAACCAGACAAACCACCTCTCTCAGCATTTCAAAACGTATATTTTATCTTTTTGGAGTAGTTTTGGAAGCGGTTTTTTTCTTCCGTATTTCTAAATATCTGCCGGCAGATTTTTCATGATGTTATCTTGCACATTTGTGTGGTTTAGATCTTTGTTAAGATCCGTATCTTCTTTTCGTGTACATGTTTGTGTAAATAACAATGGGCTCTTCATGTCGGCCCACGGTGGTTTTTTTTGTGACTTGCCCACGGTGGTTGTGCTGCTATCATTCCGTTTGACACATGGAACCTCAGTCTGATTCAGTTTAATTTTGTACTAGTGGAAAGGCGCGTTCCTGCGCGCACGTCTATGCAGTTGAAAAAATTATCATGTAATTTGTATAGTTACTAATATAAATATATGTCAACTTTATTAGCTTTTGTGGACCATCATGAGTTAAGATGGGTATGTTATCAGTTTGTTTATATACATGGAAATACTGGTGGCACAACGTCTATCGCTACCATGAAGTCATGCATAGTTTCAATAAGCACACCAGCAGCTCGGTTAATTTCGTCTATTTCAGGAAGTGGATGTCGTTATTTTCCTGAGAATTAGGTTTGTTGAACAGAAAGGATTACAGTGTTCAGAAGATGATATTATTTTGTAAAAAACATTGTAAAGACGGATTCCTTCAAGAATATAGTAATAAAAGAGCACGGAACATTTGAATTTTTTTCCTCACTGTCCGGGTTATGCACATTCTGAAACTATCTTCAATGATGGTTAAAGCAGCTAGATTCTTGATATTGGCTGATAACACACAGGCGAGTTCATATATATTTCACTGCAAGGATGTGTTAATACCATTGGAATTATTAGGAATGAAAGGCCAATAACAGTGGAGCAGAAAAGCATCTCCATTTAATGATTTTACAGAATACTTGAGTGGGATGGCCAAAGAAAATGTAAATCAAATAGATTTAATTTGTTCAATACCTGCAGTGCGCCTAGAGCAATCCCAAGGCGTGAAGAAATGACAATAAAAATAAAGGTCGTGATGGTACATACATTACGAGATTTATAGACATAATAGTGGTCCTAAGAGAATACTTGAGTGTTGTTGGTATTTCTTATGCACAATTAAAATATGAAGGATTCCGCAAGCGCACAGAAAACCATTGTAGTATTTTACCGGGAGTATTCCAGGTATCGTTATTTATATTTTACCACTGGAAAACAATGGATAAACACATTGATAGTTCACCATCATGTATCTACTAACTTAATACACCAACTAGACTATAGTAGGGGTAAATGATAGATGATAGGAATTATGCATATATGACACACACAGGAGAATTGTATAATAAAAGAGTAAATAGCTAAAGTGAGAGAACAACGGGAGAGTTTAAGGTTCCTAAATACTTCTCTATTACTGGGGTTCTATAATAACTAATTTATGGAAGGTAAAGCAATCACACAATAACACTTCGGGACATCAGAACACTAGTCACGGAAACGGGTGTGAAAGGACTAGGAAGCTCCGACTACGGTCCTACAAACATCAACCCTAACATGGTGGAATACGTCGGCCGTCAGGGCTGTCACCACCTGGAGCTACCACAACTATATGTTGGATTGGGTGTAACATCAGGTAACCAATAGTTTAGACACCATGTCTATACTACAAATTACTACTCTAGTCACACGTAATAACTAGAGCACTCAATACGAGCGGAGATCCTATGCTAAAGTATAACAACTATACTAGCCAATCAAATGTAATGCATAAAAGTAAATAGAGAAGATAAAATATATTAAAGCATAAGTCTTACAAGAATAGATACAAAGATATACCAGAACTCTGACGACTCCTCCGAAGACTCCTCCGAAACCCGGGCGTAGCGCCGCTCTCCTTAACTCTCAACTAGAACTAATCTACTACATTGAAAAGTCTAGCCCTAATTCTCTAGAGGTGAGAGGTCATCCATTCGAGGGACGCCTCTACATCTCCATAATAATGTGGTGCTAAAATATGAGGGTCTACCTCTATATTTATAGCATAGAAAAGCCTCTCACCTCTTCTGGACAGTCGATGTGGGACTAATTCTTCCACCATTTGCTCTGTTGGGCTATTATACATTCAACTTGGGCCTTACAATCATCCCTCATATGAGCCCACTCAAGGGAGCAGCTTGGGACGCCCCTCTTGGGCCTCTATCATACCATATGAGCCTCTTCTCACGTCATGGGCCTTGCTTGGATGTGGGGCCCATTAGTGGTAATTCTCCTTTATTTGTAAAATTAATATCTTTTCACTCCGGACTCCGAATATAGCAAATGATATGTCCGTTTCGATCGTCTCGACGAACCTGTCACAATGGTGTACTCCAAATCATCATTTGAGATACTTTTATTGATGAAAAATTGTATATTCCTATAATACAAGTGAGAACACTAAAACTCATGGAATTCGTTAGAATCAAAACCTACAACTATGCTTTGTGATTTATTTTATATCAAATTATGCAATAGTTGATGGTTATATTTGGTATTTAACGACCGTCAACAATACCCCCAAGTTTGCCCTTTGCTAGTCCCTTAGCAAAGTCAAACTTAGTAGTGGATCAGGAGTTGCTGTAATATTTTTACTTCCAATCAGGTACACATACCTTCAAACAAAAATTATCCTTTAAATTTAGAATAAATATACCATATTATTCATCATAGGGCATATTGCTCTTACCTTGGATCTTGAGTAATTGCAAGATAGAACGATCAAATCAAGTACTATGTCTCTAGTTCTTTCACTTCACCTTTTATTTTGGAGTTTTTTTAAAAAAAATTTCAAAAGCTTAGAAACATATATTGTCAAATTAAACAATGGATCCAAAGAGAAAGTCAACCATACCATTGAATTGAGAGGTGCATGTATATGGAAAATGGAGTTAGATGTTTTTTTTAATATATCACTCTCTTTTGTTTATTAAAGATATATGACTATGAGGCTAATTCTACTATCGGGCACGTGCCTATTTTTTTCTGATATTTATTTCAAGGTTCCGGACACTTGTCCCTTTTTATTTCCTCGGGATCTATCTTTTTGAGGTTTTGGACACTTGTCCCTTTTTATTTCCTTAGATACTTTTCATAGTCATATATCTTCTAATAAACTTTTGAGAGGATAGCAACAGATAATTATGAGCATTTATGCGGAAAATAAATGGAATGTATAAATGATCTCAATTCAATAGCATGATAACTTCTCATAGGATCAATAAAACTTAATTTAACTCAATGCAATTACTAGTCATATTAATATTGGTAAATCTCCGGAACTCTAGTGTTGTTTTAGAACAAAATAATAGCAGTTCAGACCATCACATATCATATCCACCAATTACCTAGACTTTTAGATTAAGCATTTGCAACCTATGCATTTAATTTCATTTTAAGGCATAATTATTAATTAGAAGAACTCATGTTTAAAAGCTAGGTACTGGAAAGAAATTACGATAGAGCAACTATTCATCATTTCCACTTTAAGAAATTAGAGAGAGAGTTCTTCAAATATACTTTAATTAATTAATCTAACACATACTGTAGCTTACTAAAATAAAACTAATAGTAAAGACATACCTTAATCACGATGATAACGGGGGTGCGTCTCCCCCAAGCTAATCCCTTCGATCGCGTCGAGCTTTCATGTGTCCGAATTTTTTTTTGTGTTTTTCTTAATTAAGGATTAAGGATGAGCCTTCATGTGCTCACATATTTTTGGTATTTTTAAATTTTCCTATGATACTATTGTGAACCTTTATGTGCTCACATATTTTTGGTGTTTTTTGACTATATAAAATAGACTCGATAATCGCCTAGGTATAGTTACCTGATAACTAGAGGATGCCCCTCCAAGCTAGTTGTTGTCATGGTTGAGCGTTGAAACTGAGGATCCTCATGGAGGAGATCATGCTTATAAAAGCAAGTGTTGCAAGGAACATCTCGATCTTCATCTTTCGAGAAGTTACTTCCTTCACACAGTGGATAAAGCGTATGTAGAAAAGGTGTACAACGAGGAGTGAAGATGAGAGCCCCTAGGTAAACTAGCTCTTGGAGTCATCCTGCAGAAAGCTCTCACAAAACACCAAAACTTGTGGAACAGATTAGGATAAAACAGTTTGTGGTTAACTGTTTCAAGGATTGGGTGTTATGGAGCTTCAGAAATATTTTTTAAATGGTAAGATTATAGCAGGATGCTCATCTAATATTTTTAGATTTTTCTGTTTTTATGCAGAAAAAGAAAATATGTACGCATGATATTTTTGATATTTTTATGCCACCACAGTAAAAACTCTTACAGACTTTTACACACTGAGGAGAACTCACATGGGGCTTTAAATATTTATGATGAATGAAGTCTAATGCATGCTTATTTATTTTTGTTGTTTTCTATGCAATACTAATGCAGAAAAATAAACATGCTTAAGAGAAAATAAAACATACAATGCTCAAAGTGAATATAAATAACCACCGATGTTACCTCACGGTGAGGGTTTGATGTTTTGAGTCCTCCGAACTAGACTCCTCCTTGTAGTAGTTTCTTAATCGAGTACTTCAATTTGCTCCTAAGGATGAGGATTGAAGTGGTGTCTCCACTAGTGGCGCTTCCAATGGTGGTGTCACCTTCTTCTTTTCTTTTTGTTCGCATCTCGGAACCAATCTTATGTGCATCATTGTTACTGGTTTAAAACTTTTACTTGTAGAATTTGGGGAATCTCCCCACACTTTGCTTGAAGTGTGTTCTGCTCATAAAGACAAGGTAGAGATCAAGTGCATGGGATCTATTGGTGGGAAAACACCAATAGAACCAAAAATTTATTCATTCTCTAACCTTAGCACAATAAGATTGCTGTTGTTCACATTTTTCATAATTTATATCTTGGGTGAGAATATCAAAAGTATAAATATGGTATTTAAGCTTATGAGATAAAGGAGTAGAGTTACTTAACTTATGGAAAGATTGTTCATCTTTATAAGTTATTAAGATTAATATGATGACTAACATCTTCTAAAAATAAGATATAACATATTTGAGCTCATTTGGTTAAGATTGAGATCAAGAGAATGGTGCTATGATGTGTACTCCAAGATCAAGAGGAAATGACGACCACTTAGCTTTAAGACGTTACCTTTATTACTGGGGCATGATGACACCATTTGGTAAAGGGTAAATTAAATCTCAATGGTCTTTTCCTTCCTTGCATCTTGAGTTGATCAGTAGCATCTTGTCTCATATGTTGTACTCCTTTCTCACTTTTCTAAACTTTTGTTTCTCTCATTATTTTTTCTCTTATGTCTTGCAAGGTGATTTGTCCACTATCATGGTGAAGTGTAGAAGGTGTCGAAGTGTTCTTTCATCCATTTTTTTCCAACTTGATCCTTTCTATACGCTTGTTTTACTTCCTTTTTGTTTCGAAATGAATAGATATTTATTGTTTCTTTTCTGCAAAAATGTTAGTGGACATATACCCGAAGGATTACAACAAGTTTAGAATGTGGGTTATGGTCTATAATTTTTGTGAATTTTCATCTATGATTACTTTAGCATAGATCTCTTCTAACAAACTTTGTTGGTGGCTGCACTTTTATATGGTTCAAGGCAAAGGTAACTTGTGACAAAAGATTAAGTGAATAAACTTTAATGCTTACAGTCCTTTTATGGAGAATGAGCTGTGTCTTCCTTTTGTGCAAAGTTATTGGATTTTATTGCACGCCTTGATTCATCTCTGATGTGAGTTCATCTCTTGACTTACCCGAATTGAATTTAGGAGTTTTTTGTAGAGGTTAGTCTAACAAAATATCCAGTGTCTACTAAAACATACTTTAAGTTCAAAAATTAACCTAGACACCACGTCTAATTTGATTTAGAAAAGCATTTTAACCTAAGCACCACTCTTAATTTAAAAGCTTTTTAGAAGTAAACTCAACACACCTTATGATTCAAGAACCAAACTAGACACCATGTCTAATATAATTTAAGAAGGCGGTTTAAACCAAGCACCATACTTAATTTAAAAGGTGTATGAACATACTTCAAAACCTAAGCATACAATAGCAAACAAAGGTAGCATGAAAACACTTAGAGGTTTACTTAAATAGAGATGAAAGCATGATCATGTATGGTGAGAATATATATTTTTTTTCATTTTTAAGTAGGGATGAAAGTGATATGCACATGTGCAAGGAACTGAACATGCTATGGATTTAATATGAGATGGGGTAGATGCATGGATTATTCAAAGTAAACATGCAGTAGAATGCAACAGGATAACTACTCATCAAATTTAAAGTCTATGAGCAAGACTGACTCGCTATTCTTGATCAAGCTTACCATGTCTCACAATGGTATTTATAAGTAGTGCAGCGTCTTTGTTCGCCACATGTGATGAACCTTGAATTTATGTGATGACGACTTTGTCTCCAATCCTGAGTTCTTCAATATCTCCCATGTCTTGTTCTTGTGGAATTTCGCCAGAAGGTTGAAACGGTTGATATCCTGCTTATTCCACAACTCAATAAAACAGGGGTAATCCTACTAAAGCTAGCGGCATACTAGATTAGTAGATATCAAAATCATTACGCCAATTGTTTCTCCGGTAACGGCGCCAAAAATGCTTGTTGGTATTTCTTATGCACAATTAAAATATGAAGGATTTCACAAGCGCACAGAAAACCATTGTAGCATTTTACCGGGAGTATTCCAGGTATCGTTATTTATATTTTATCACTGGGAAACAATGGATAAAGACATTGATAGTTCACCATCATGTATCTACTAAATTAATACACCAACTAGACTATAGTAGGGGTAAATGATAGATGATAGGAATTATGCATATATGACACACACAGGAGAATTCTATAATAAAAGAGTAAATAGCTAAAGTGAGAGGACAACGGGAGAGTTTAAGGTTCCTAAATACTTCTCTATTACTGGGGTTCTATAATAACTAATTTATGGAAGGTAAAGTAATCACACAATAACACTTCGGGACATCAGAACACTAGTCACGGAAACGGGTGTGAAAGAACTAGAAAGCTCCAACTACGGTCCTACAAACACCAACCCTAACATGGTGGAATACGTCGGCCGTCAGGGCTGTCACCACCTGGAGCTACCACAACTATATGTTGGATTGGGTGTAACCTCAGGTAACCAATAGTCTAGACGCCATGTCTATACTACAAATTACTACTCTAGTCACACGTAATAACTGGAGCACGCGATACGAGCAGAGATCCTATGCTAAAGTATAACAACTATACTAGCCAATCAAATGTAATGCATAAAAGTAAATAGAGAAGATAAAATATATTAAAGCATAATTCTTACAAGAATAGATACAAAAATATACCAGAACTCTGACGACTCCTCCGAAGACTTCTCCAAAACCCGGGCGTAGTGCCGCTCTCCCTAACTCTCAACTAGAACTAATCTACTACATTGGAAAGTCTATCCCTAATTCTCTAGAGGTGAGAGGTCATCCATTCGAGGGACGCCTCTATATATCTCCATAATAATGTGGTGCCAAAATATGAGGGTCTACCTCTTTATTTATAGCCTAGAAAAGCCTCCCACCTCTTCTGGACAGTCGATGTGGGACTAATTCTTCCACCATTTGCTCTGTTGGGCTATTATACATTTAACTTGGGCCTTCCAATCATCCCTTATGTGAGCCCACTCAAGGGAGCAGCTTGGGACGCCCCTCTTGGGCCTCTATCATACGATATGTGCCTCTTCTCACGTCATGGGCCTTGCTTGGACGTGAGGCCCATTAGTGGTAATTCTCCTTTATTTGTAAAATTAATATCTTTTCACTCCGGACTCCGAATATAGCAAATGATATGTCCGTTTCGATCGTCTCGACGAGCCCGTCACAATGGTGTACTCCAAATTATCATTTGAGATACTTTTATTAATGAAAAATTGCATATTCCTACAATACAAGTGAGAACACCAAAACTCGTGGAACTCGTTAGAATCAAAACCTACAACTATACTTTGTGATTTATTTTATATCAAATTATGCAATAGTTGATGGTTATATTTGGTACTTAACGACCGTCAACAAGTGTTTGAATGGAAATACATTACACAGACATAAATAGTGCTCCTAGTCTTTGAATACAAATAGACTTTGTAGATATAGTAGTGGTTTTAGGAAAGTAGACAATGTTTGAGCGGCAAGGAAATGGTGGAACTTTGTATATCACACATGGGCGGCATAACATATTTATATGCTTTATGTGAAATGGCAGTTGGTGTAGGCAGGTAGTGTACACAGAAATGAGGTGGTAGTATGAAATATAACAACACCTTGGTAAGCATGTATTGTACCCAGAAATTAAGAAGGTCTAAAGTCCATAAATATATGTTTCCATGTTCTGCTCGAGGTGGCGTAACATGTACATATATAGGTTTGACATGTCGAAGTGGACTCAGTTGCTTGGTTTTGTTGATCTATACCTGTATAAAACCATACTGTTATGATGAAAAATATATATTGATAAGTAGATTGGAAAAATTCAGACAACAATCCAATCAGCCTAAGTGAGCAGGCAAACTTCGGGTTTACATGTGAGGACACAAATCTTAGTAAAAACTGGAGGCCAAATGCTGCAGGGTCAATATTCCCCAAAGAAGACAGGGCTGAATACAGATATAGACACTTGTGGAGTTAGTAAACCAACACAGATCTAGGCAGTGGTGGCCTGATTAGAAGGCCCCAGAACATAACAAAGAAGATTAGAAACGAAACCTCTTGGAGTATTAAGGCATTAGAGTAGCCATACAATGATAGAGAAAGTTGGATTCATAGTGCATTTGGTAAGTTGAATAATAGATAAGTACTCATATACACAAAAAAAAAACCTATATTTCTGTCGATTGTAATCAGAAACTTTTATGATAGGAGCAGTTTCGTTTGGAGTAGAGTAGAACAGTATGTTTGTATGAAGTTATTAATTCTGTGAACTAAAGAAGCAAACTTATAATTTCATAAATGATGAATTGGTGGGTCCAGATAGCTTGATGATATCCTCCATTTTTTTTAAAAAAAAGGATACATTAAAGGGCCTGAATTGGATGTATGGATACACTACATTTTTCTGTGTTAGCATTATGGACGTTTTGTTTGAATGGCCAAATGGTTTATTTATCTGTCAGGTAAACAAGACTGAGTGGATAATCATATATCTATCTTGAGTCATGGAACAGATGTAAAAAATAAAATAGGCTGTGTAGCATGGCTTTAAATGAACAATCAAAGTCCTTGAAGATTGCAAGCGCAGGAAAAAAACACTGAAATCATGAAAACAGGTCTGTCTTTTACAATGAATTTTTTGTCTTTTTCAGGAACCAGTGTAATCAACCGGTAAAATGGAGTAGTAATTAAGCCAAAATGAAGAGGCACAGCAATTAGGTAGTTCTTGTCACTGACAAAAAAGCAGGTGGGAAAGTCCAGTAAACAGTACGTTGTGAATCTGTATAAACCTCATGGGCCATAGCAGGTGACGAGTTTAATCAACCAGTAAAAATGCAGTAGTAATTAAGCCAAAATGAAGAGACACAGCAGGTACGTAGTTCCTATCAGTGACAAAAAAGCAGCTGGGATAGTGTACTGAACAGTATATTGTCTATCTGTATAAACACCATAGGCAATAGCAGGTGCTAAGATCATACGAATTAACCCATGAGATACTATATTTTAATATAGTTTGCAGAGCCGATATGTGATAAATATCAGTCAACAGGTGAATTATGTATTGGTGCAAGTAAGCGATAATGTCTTTTATGGTATGGTCAATTTCATTGTTTGTTCCATATGTTTTTAATCAAGATGGAAATCTAAAAAGTCAGTGACTATTTGGAATTTAAATATTCTAGAAAATAGATGGAATTTTAGCACCAGCTTCACAAAACAGTCTAATCCTAAAACAGTCTAACACATGGCATGCATGCAATTGCAACACTCTGTTCTTGTACTATTACAGCAGAGTTTAAAAGCCTGACCTATCAACTCATGAAGCAAACTTTAGTTGGTATTTCGTCTTCAGTACACTATCTTGTAAAATATATAATTTCTATTAGGCATTTAATTTGAAAATAAGCACCTCTTGAGATAGTGAGGTTATTGAATTTTGCATGGGTATAGAAATGGATGCTAATGCTAATAAAAGGAAATAGTGAGGACAACAAACTGAATTTTGAGTGTGTGTAGAAATGGAACCTGCATCTATGTATTTGAATCCTATTATATCATAATGAAAAGGTTTGCCTGGAAACATGGAAGGGAAGGCACAGAATGACAGAACCCACTGAAGCAGTACCACCAATCCTGTTTGGAGCTAGCCTAAATATATTATGTGCCAAGACATTGATCCAAGACCCCAACAAAGTATGATATAGTAAACAACAAGACAACTTTTGTTAGAATTAAAATGATAGTAATCAGGCCCTCTTATGTTTTTATTTAAAATATAGTAGGTTCCATAAAAAACTCAGTGTGATTCTGCTGAAAATGGAAAATACATCATACACTGTACTCCTATCAAATTCATGGGGAGAGCCATAAAGAAGCATTCAAGTATTTGAAAATTTTGAAGATGTCAAATAGATAATAATATAGAACGTCCAATAAGAAGGCTGCCAATGATACAGAACAAGCAATGCTAATTATCTACCAGTGTAGCGGTTTGGAGCCTGTGAGGCTCATCAAGGTACACATAATGCCATATATAGGCCATCTCTGCCAACAACAGAGAAGAAGGTTTGCTTTAAGGAAACTAATTTAGTGGCATCAGTAATAGTTACTATAAGCATGGAACAATAGGCAAATAGCATAAGCATGGAATAGTATGTAGTTGGCATATATAGTATAGGACAACGGGAGGTTTGACGGAAACGAGGAATAGACGGAAAAGAAGGTGAGAGTAGCTACTCCCTAGGAGTAGGATGGAATTTCCTATATATATATATATATATATATATATATATATATATATATATATATATATATATATATATATATATATATATATATATATATATTATATGACTAATATGACACTGCAGCTCAAAATTTAATGAACTAATGTTCGTAAGAAAAAATTTGTACCTCATAAATCTATGGAATCAAACAGCAAGCAGATGGTGAGCACCAATGATTGGTGAGCACAGGCCAGGCCAAGACACTCAATGTCAACCCTGCAAAGTTTGCATTGTCAACTGGGATCATAGAACATTTAAATACAGATATCATTACTGTATATAAAAAACATGAAGTAATTAAATAGAACAACAGATCTGAAGGCTGCAGATTATTGTAAATCCAAGAAGGCTGCAGATTATTGTAAATCTAACAATGTTCCAGCTGCCACATCTATTTTAAGAAAATCATTCAATCAGTCTATGTTCCCTAAACAATTTAGGGGCATTAATTTAGAGCAGATGACAAAATCATCATGAGCAATGGGTGAAATCATCAAAATGGGGCCATACGTTCTGGCAACTCCTAGAATATATTCCAACCTGCACAAACTTCTAATAACCAATAGTTGGTGCTGAAATCATCAAAATAGACATAAGTTGTGCCAACTCCTAGAATTTATACAGATTTTGATGTGATTTTCAGATGTCTGAATGAAAATAAACAGGGAAAATGGAGGAGTATTTCCTTTGCCGCTCTGCATGACATAGTCTTGCTGAGCCATACTCTTTGCGTAACATGGTCTTGCTGTCCCCTATTCCATATCTATCTTACAATCCAGGATGTAGACTAGATATCATATACTGCTAAATATATACAGTTTTAACTAAACTAAAATGAATTCCCGTAATCATATAACCTGAGGAACCATAATATACTATAAATAAACATCCTACATAAATCACGTAGTGTAATGGCAAGAGAAGAAACATAAGAGCATCCAAGTTTTTTCATTGGCCGAATGGCAAAGTCACTAACAGTTTAAAGATTTAGCATAATGGAATGAACCCTTCAGGTAGCGTGGACCTGCAAAATCAGGAGGAAATAAGCAACATTAGTTGCAAACATGAAAAATACCCCATTAGCAAAAGATAACAGAAGAATATGAACTACAAAATAAGGATCAGATGATTAAATCAATCTAAAGTCAGCTGCAGGAACAATTGGTGGTGTCCTCCTAGAGATAAACACACAGCAGATAAAACAATGGAGCAGCAAGTATAGGCCAAACCCTAGAATAGGGATCCAGAGAGAGAGAGAGAGAGCACGTCGAGGAGAGGGGCAACGGCTTAGCCGATCAGCAGGACCGGCCGCACTGGTGTGCCGCCTTGCCGGAGGATGGCCAGCGCTGGGCACCGGCCGGTTCGCCGCCCCTTCGGGAGAGTAGAGAGAGGCGCGGTGGAGGGGATATGCCGGAACGACGGCGACGGCCACCATCCACTGCCGCGCCGGAGGGCGCCCACAACGCGGATCTGGTGGGTGCCCGAGGGGTGCATGGAGGAGGAGCTGGGAGGCGGCCGCAGCGCCGAGGGCAGGCCACCACAGAGGCCCGTCGCGCCGCCACCTTGACCGCGTCGAGGGAGGTGGGGAGAGAGGGAGGGGAGGAGAAGAGACTGAGATGGGGAGAGAGAGAGGGAGAAGAGGAGAAGGGACTACCGGGATTCACCTGCACGGGGGAGAAGGGGAAGGAGGGCGCCAGTGCGCCACCGCGGGTTGCGCCGTCGCCCTGCTCGCTGTCCCGTTGGGAGACTCCGAGAGGAGGGGATGGAAAGTGTGCGGTTTTTTTTTTTAGTGGAAGCTGAAGCTGATGCCTTATATATTTGATACTCGGATTCAGATGAGAAGCTGGAACCGAAAGGAGAAGCCGCTTTCGCTGGAATCAGCTTCAAGCAATCTAGGCCATTCAGGTAGACGATCGCCCACAAAATTTCAGGCGGAGGAAATAAGCAACATTAGTTGTAAACATGAAAAATACCCCATTAGCAAAAGATAACACAAGAATATGAACTACAAAATAAGGATCAGATGATTAAATCAATCTAAAGTCAGCTGCAGCAACAATTGGTGGTGTCCTCCTAGAGATAAACACACAGCAGATAAAACAATGGAGCAGCAAGTATAGGCCAAACCCTAGAATAGGGATCCAGAGAGAGAGAGAGAGAGAGAGAGCACGTCGAGGAGAGGGGCAACGGCTTAGCCGATCAGCAGGACCGGCCGCACTGGTGTGCCGCCTTGCTGGAGGATGGCCAGCGCTGGGCACCGGCCGGTTCGCCGCCCCCTTCGGGAGAGTAGAGAGAGGCCCGGTGGTGGGGGATATGCCGAACGACGGCGACGGCCACCATCCATCGCCGCCCGGAGGGCGCCCACGACGCGGATCTGGCGGGTGCGCGAGGGGTGCATGGAGGAGGAGCTGGGAGGCGGCCGCAGCCGGCCGAGGGCAGGCCACCACAGAGGCCCGTCGCGCCACCACCTTGACCGCGTCGAGGGAGGTGGGGAGAGAGGGAGGGGAGGAGAAGAGACTGAGATGGGGAGAGAGGGAGGGAGAAGAGGAGAAGGGACTACCGGGATTCACCTGCACGGGGGAGAAGGGGGAGGAGGGCGCCAGTGCGCCACCGCAGGTTGCGCCGTCGCCCTGCTCGCTGTCCCGTCGGGAGACTCCGAGAGGAGGGGATGGAAAGTGTGCGGTTTTTTTTTTTTTTTTTTTTTTTTGAGTGGAAGCTGAAGCTGAAGCCTTATATATTTGATACTCGGATTCAGATGAGAAGCTGGAACCGAAAGGAGAAGCCGCTTTCGCTGGAATCAGCTTCAAGCAATCTAGGCCATTCAGGTAGACGATCGGACGGCCCACAAAATTTCAGGCGACGTGGCCTGTAGTTCTCTTAAGGAGCCTGTTTCAATTTAATTAAGTAAATTTCAGAGGTCGTCAACGGCAGCTGCCGGCGACGGAGCTACTGGTGGCAGTGAATCTGCTGCGGAGGCTACCTGCTACTAGCTAGTTCCCACGTGTTGCCTTTATGCACAGTTGTGATAACACAGGAGATGCATAATTTTATATATTAAAAATTTTCTATGCACATTTTAGATGTGCAGTATATGTTCATATATTTTCTGGCTTTTTTTCTCTTTCTTGTTGGCCAAGCATTAATGTATTATATATGTGATGTATGTTGTAAGTTGTTCCTATTGGTTGTATCATGTACGTGTGCTGTCACTTTTTTTAATTTTTTTTGTCATTCTAGATTTTGATTTTTCTGAAAGTGGAAGATAACAAAGATCAAAATCTTCCAGAAGCTATCATATATGACGCATATGTGTGGTATTTTAGTTTTGCTTTTTTTATAACATGTGATGTGGCAAATTTTTATTTGCTAAAAAAGTGGAAGATAACAAAAAAAATCTGCTAGAAGATGTGTAGTCACTCCCTTCTTCTTTCTCTTATTTATTTTGGCTGAATCTTTAAACAATAATAGTAAATCATAGAAAAACCATAAAAATAGAAAATCCAATTTTATTGGTTTTCACATGAGTAGATCTACATAGTGAACATATAATATATTCTTTTATGTAATTAATTGAAATAATTCGTAACTGTAGTTTCTATGGTCCAGTTACGGTGAATTAATTTTTATAGTGGTCTAATTACTATATGCTTGAACTGTAGTTAAAATTTAGTACTCATTGGATTATGTATAACTTAGTTATATATTTATTTAGATTTAACAAACATAAACCCTAAATAAATCTATAACTAAGTTGCATTGTAATGTAGTTCCTAATATAATAGAACATAATATGAAGGAAGGGTGACTGTTGGGCTGCGTCGACGTTGGTGGTTCACATGCGGGCTGAATAGCCAGAATGGAAGGAATGAAATGTGCTGAAAAGAAAAGAGAAAACGAAAGGAAACTATGGGGCATGGGCTGCTGAAGGCTGAAATAGACAGATTTAAGAATTGGACCCTAGCTTAGGATAGGATGTATGATAAAGCTTATTCTTTTCTAAGATTTAACTGAAACTGGTTCAAGTGGAGTTTGAATTTGGTTCAGAATCTGGTACCATTGCTGGTTCACAAATATTTCTTAAAAAATAGATAGAAATTGATTTCGTATTAAAACTAGGTTTTGAAATCATTAATGAGTTACCAAATTCTTAAGCAAATCAAAATAAATATGCTGATCTTTCTTATGTATGTTTTTAGTAAAAGTTTCCAAAAGTAGTATTTACAATCAATACATGCAAACATGTTATATTTTATTGACATTTAAAAGATACCAATCTTTTAATGAATGTTATGGTACGTCAAATACACGGACCAGAAATGTTACATCAGTCCTTTTATATCATATAATATACCATTTATAGTTGCTGCGAAAAAAAATATATTTACGTATGGCACATTGGGACTTGTATGATGCCGCTAGCTTTGTCAGCTGTTAAATTATTTTTTGGCTAAAGGAGTCCAAGGTCCAGCATGGATGACTTGAAACGCTTACGGATAGATTTATCGTTCGGTGAGCGATGATGCTTAGGCTATCCGCACTCGTCGTACTCAAAATCTATCCTCTAAAAGGAATATTCCGTCCTAGTCATCGAGATTCTCTCCTCCATATCATTTTCTTCCGCACTCATCCATCCTCTATATCTCTACTCTATACAGTGGGACCCATGTGTCGGTTGTTTTTTTTTTTTCCCCACCAGACTCCGTGCCGAGGAGGAGCGGCGGCGGCAGCGGGCGCGGGGCGGCTCCGGGCGCGGACGCGTGCCGAGGAGGAGCGGCACGGCGGCTCGGGGCGAGCGGCCGCGAGCAGGCAGTGGTGCGGCGGCTCCGGCCGCTGGGGGCCGCGGGCGGCGCGCGCGGCCATGCCGAGCAGGAGAGAGGAGGCGCGGGCGGCGGCGAGAGGCGCGCGGCTCCCTCCTTCCTCCCTACCTCGTGCGCGCTAGCCGGCGAGCTTCGGGGCGGCGGCGCTTGCTCCAGCAGCGCGAGCGCGTGGAGTCCCGCTCCGACAGCGCGCCCGGCCGCCCTTCTCTCTCCTTTGCCCGCCTCGCCTTCGCCCTTCTCTCCCCGCGCCGTCATTCCTCTCCTTCTCCCTCGGCGCTCTGGCAGATTACGCCGCCTGGCGATCTTCTTCTCGGCGGTGGCGGGATCCCAGCGCCGGTGCTCGGGACGCCGCCTTAGCCACCTCCGTCTCCGCCGCGGTCGGGCGTGACGGCGGGCGCGATGGCGGCCTCAAGCGCGGCGAGCGGAGGGGATGAGCGGGCCCCGCCTCACGCCACGCGGCCAGCGTAAGCGTAGGCACGCTACGACGCCACATTTGGCGAGCGTCGCCCCTCTTCCTGGATGAACTGGCGGCGTAGAGCACGCCGCTGCGGCGGTTTTTGTACGCTAAAACGTTTACCGAACGAGTATACCGCACCCAGTGCGGATAGTCTTAGATCGGCTCTGTTGTGTGATCCCTGGTGCAGGGTACTTGGTAAGGGGTCCACATGTTGTGTGATCCCTAGAGCAGGGTACTTGACGAGGGTTCCACATATCATCACAACATACTTTAGTTCAAAGGAGAGGAGGAACAATTGCAACGTATCAAGACACAATTGGTTCTACAGTTAGGCCTCATTCGTTTTGGCTAGAACGGTCTGAAATGTGGCCTGTTCTAGGTGGATTGGCCAGACGGAATCAATCCTAGCCCAATTAGGAATGGATGTTCGGTTAATTTAGAGCTGAATTGAAGCCGATCCATTCTTGGTGTTTTTCCTGTCTCATTCCATGGGATTGAAACCTGGCCTCCTACCCTCAGGAATAAATACAGGCCTGTTTTCGGTATGGTGACAAGGTTCTACTGAACCACTAGGATCCACTCAATCCAGCTCAAAAAAAAAAAATATGCCTGTTTCGAATCTAGACCAAACGAACGAGGCCTTAGGAGTATGTAAAGGTAGATAGATCTGAAGCAATAGGAAGGTAAGCAAATACAAGTTGTTCTGAATCAACAAGAAATTAAGCAACTGCTCTGCTATGAGTGAATTTTTTTTTAAATTTGAGATTGGAGTGGATTTTAACGTAGACGCAGGGGATCAGAGGATTTGAAGGTGATCGACTATATTTTGAGGTAAGAGAGGTGGTAATCTCGAAGGAGCTGCAACATAGCATCGTACTCTCCTACCATCTGCCTTTCCTGACAACTGCGACTTCATCACCATCTCTGCAGATCGCTTCTGAGCAGCCTGCAAGCCGCATGATGACAACGATGAAGACGTAGCCACGACGGTAGAAGGGGAGAAAAGTTGTTAAAAAGGTAGTTGAGTGTCTCAGATGGTGCCGTACATTGTAGAAATAAATTAAACCCGCTTAAAATTAATGAACTCTTTAGTTAATCTGACTTGTTAAGCGCCTTCAAATAACTTTTGCATTGTAGATTAAGCTCTTGGAGAGAATTTTGCTGACATAGTATTTTCTTTCTGTTTCTAAGCGTCTTTACAGGAGTCTTTGCAGTGTATGTGTTAGGTCACAGGTGGGCTATCTATGTCCTAATTTTTGACAGTACAACTTTGGGATACATGCTAACCCAATTGTAATGTAATGACAAAAATATGTTGTCACGATACTTTATAACCTGTTTGGTTTGTCACATCAATTGGTATGGGTTGGATATGTGACGCACAATCCATTGATTTTTTGTGGGGCGACTCGGTCTGAGCGAATATGCTTGTTGGCAGCTTAACGAGCAAGAATGACATGATAAAGGATGGCTTCGTTCCGTGTCCAAATCCAAATGAGATTATTAGCTTCTGATGATGATCGGGTGGTTCCTGATCAATAGATGACGTGAACCAAACATAATTGGTCCATGGCATTTTTAGTTTGGCATAAGTGATCGTTTATATGGCGTTTTTTACTATTCATTACTGTTTCAACCTCATGCTAATTAATCCTTGTGACGTTGTCTAGAGAAAATATCATAAATAAATAAAGAATTACTTTGTCATCATAGGAAACACGTCAAGGTTAGATATGTTGTAGTGTTTTTTAGTACAGCGGCATGTGTGAGCTATGTTTTGCGGCGATGCATGTTTGTAGAATTGCACTGTGGCACACACAGACCTTCAAACTATGTGCTATATGAATCGGGCACACAAACTTTCAAACTATGCGCTATATGAATCGGAGGCGGATGATGGCAGGCTTTGTTGGATCCCCTGTTTTAAATAGCGGGCTATGCCTCTTAGCGGCTGCATCTCCCAAAGGCTAAGAAAGGCTATAGCAGGCTAAGCCATTTAGCGGCTGAGCAAAAAATATCAAATATCAAGTAATTTTGAACATAATAAACACAGAAGATCCTGACATTACAAATACCAATTACTAGTTCAAAGTCTAACACATTAGATCACAGCTTCATAGTTCATACATGAATACATGAATACAGACATCACTGACACATACACACATGAGTTCGTAGTTCATACAAAGTTGACAGACGACAAACAAACATAAGGAATGGAGCCATAGACCATAGTCTAATACATCAGTTCAACACATGCATTTCAGCATCTGAATAGGTTGTTGTACTCACCTAATCATCTTCATTATTAGAAGACATAGATACCATAGCATCCTGATTTTCCTCTGATTCAAAAGTAGAAGCTGCAGACTGAGGCTTCATCAGAGATGCCACGGTCCTGAGTTTTTTCCTGTGACGCATGTTGACGGTCACTAATGTCAATTATAACCCATCAATTATCATCAAACTTGACATGAAATGAACCACTGAGCATAGGTATAGGGTTTTGATCTAATGAGTTCCACAAGTTTTGGTGAATCTATGTTTCTACAGGTACATGCTGAAAAAGCTATCAAAGTTGACCAATATGACAGTGTAAAAGTATCTCAATTGATGGATTAGAATGCACCATTGCAACGGGCTCGTCAAGACGATCGAAACGGACATATCATTTGCTATATTTGAAGTCCCGGATGAAAAGATATCGCACCTGCAAGTGGCACCGAAAAGAATTTAGAAGGTACCAGAAGACACCACGCCGAAGGGGAGGCCTGGCGGCCACCAAGTGGGACCGGCCGGTCCCACCCCAGACCGGCCGGTCTGGCCCAGAGCCCACTGGCGGCCCGCTTCGCCCAGGTTGCTCCACCGCCTTTGAGGATTGATCTCAACCGTCCGCCGATGTCGGTTTGATCTAAGGGCTCACATTAATCGCTCTTCCCTATAAAAGCAGCCCCAGACCCCAGGGGGAGATATCCCATGAAACCCTAATTCATTATTCGTTAGGATGATACTCTCATGGAGATCAACACACCAGGGAGATTAGTGCTAGACTCTTCAATGTAATAGTTTAGCAACTTGAGAGCTAGGGTTGAGAGACTTCGTTCTGGATCTTATCGTGGAGACTTGGAGGTCTGGTATATCTCTGTATCTTATCTTTGCAAGACTTATGCTTTAGTATAATTATCTTCTCTATTTACTTCTATACCATATTTGTATGGTTAGTGTAGTTATTGCATCTTAGCATAGGATCTCCACCTGTATTAGGTGCTCTAGTTATTATGGCTAGAGTAGTAATCGATAGTGTAGACATGGTGTCTAGGCTATAGGTTACCTGAGGTTGCGTCCAATTCTTACGGTTAGTTATGGTAGCCCATAGGGGTGACAGCTCTATGTGGCCTTCGTATTCCACCACGTCGAGATTGGTGTTTCGTAAAGCTTTTGGCAGCCTTCCCCAACTACTTTTTTCTCATCTATTCGAGAGTTGGAAAGGTACTGCTGCTCCAAAGTGCTATTGTGTGTGCTATACATACCCATGCATTAGTTACATTCTAGTGTCAATTAGAATAGAACCCGAGTAATAGAGAAGTACATAGGAACCTTAAAATCTCCCATTGGTCTCTCAAGTTAGCTTAACTATACATATATTATATGATTCTCCTCTGTGTGTGATATTATGTATAACTCTTATCATTTACCTCTTACCCCTACTTTAGTCTAGTTGGTGTACTAGTTAGTAGATACATGATGGAGAAGTATCAAATATCTTTAACCATTGTTTCCCAGTGGTAAAATATAAATAATGATACCTAGAATATTCCCGGTAAAATGCTACAATGGTAATTATGTGCGCTTGCGAAATCCTTTATATTTTAATTGTGCATAAGAAATACCAACAACGCATAGGCCTTTTCCGTTTGGGTTTTGCTTTAGACCCTGAAGCTCCCTCTTGTGCTCTTGCTGCAGTTTCTGCACATCCCTGATCTTCTTCACTTTGATTTGTTTCAGGTTCTATTCCAGTAATGAACTCATTGTTGTTATCCTCCAACACATCATTTATTTCCTTCTCTAAGGGATCTCTACTCTTGTTCTATCTCTTTTGCCTTAGTTGAGAGTTAAATTTGACAAATACAAGGTCTCTCATCCTATCATGAAGTAATTTGTTGCACCTTTTTGTGTGCACCTAGTTATGTTCATGTGAATAAAATTCAAGGCATGAAAAATGATGCAAAATATATTCATGTAGGTGACTTTATGGAAGTAGAATTATTTTTATTACCTGCTCAAAGGCTGATCAATTCCTCTCACAAGCAGAGGAGCTACATGTCAAACTTAGAATCTTTATCGCCAATTGCCTCAAATTAGGTGTAGTTGTGCCATGATTCAGCCACCATGTTGCTGCATGAACAAGCAAAGAGTTAAACTCTTGTGATAGCATAAAAATTATATTAGATAACTCATCAATCACATTAGTTTTATAAATTTCACCTGGGTTGAAGTTCTTATTTCTCCTCTGCCTTGTGGCAATGTCTTGTCCAAATGACCCTTGCTGTTCCTTATATTTGTTGAGCTCTTCAATTGTTTTATCTCGAATTTCTTCATCAGCAATCAGTGTTGTAACACACTCAATTACAGCAGCTCTAAATGACGCATCATTCTCAATCTCTGACTTGTTTGGATAGTAATAATAAGGGTTCAAATAATACCCAGCCAAGTGTAGAGGAGTCTTCAACTTGCTGTCCCACCTTTTGTCAATTATTTTCTAAACATGTTCATACTGTTTCTCATCATTGTCAAACCTCAAAGCAATTTCCTTCTTTGCCTAAAGCAGATATCCATGCAAAAAACCCATTGCAGGCACATCGCTATCCATTCTTCTCAGCACAATAGCCAATGGCTCAAAAATATTAACAGCCCTATCAACATTTTTCCAAAAGCCTTTAGATTTTACCACCTTTTCTGCCCTCTTTCCCTTAGCACTCTTCAAGTAAACCATCTCATTGAGATCATTATCTCTGAACAGCCTCTCGGGCTCCTTCTTGTTGTCTTGCATACTCTTGAGATTCAAATAAGCAGTGGCAAATTGAGTAACTCTAGAGCGAACCAAGTCCTTACCAAGACATTTTCTCATCAAATCTAGGACTCTTGTATGAGCATAGAGAAATGTAGTCACTTGCCTTGCACATTCAATTGTTTCTTGAATTTGTTCAAGCTTCCCAATATCCTCCAACATGAGATCAAGGCAGTGAGCTGCACATCCATTCAAAATATTTTGGGTCTCTTTGCTGCTAGAAGGCTAGCTGCTGCTACATTAACACTAGCATTGCCAGTGACCACTTGGATAACATTCTCCTCTCCTATGTCTTCAATGCATTTATCCACAAGGTCAAACACATATTTACCATTTTTCTTGACACCAGAGCAGTCCACAGAATCCAAAAAAGGACCCCTTGAGCACTATGCACAACTAAATTCATTACTCCCCTGCCCTTCTTATCTGTCCATGCATCAGTCATAACTGTACAACCTAAGGCTTTCCATGTTTCTTCATGGCTCTTGAATCCTTCCAACACCTTCTATTTCCTTTTCTGCAAAAATGGTCCACTCATCTCATAGGGACTAGGCCCTCTCAAACCTCTACCAAAGGCTCCAATGGCCTCAACCATATTAGCAAAGCTAGGAAGAAGGACTGTATTGTGTGCAATGCTAGCTTCATAAAAGAACTGACATATATACTCACAAGCTCTATCCCTCCTCTCTTCTCTTTTCTGAGTTGTTAACGTTGCTTGAACCTTTTGGCTAAGGCTAGCTCCTTCTGGTTCTTCTGAACAGCCTCTTCTATAGAAATCGGCTTGTAGAACTTCTCCATAGAGCCACTACCCGATGAACCAACAGCACTACAACTAGGTCCTTTTGTTGACTTTAGCACGATAACCTCATTCCTATAGTCAGAGTCTTCAGTGCACATTTCACCATCTGAATGATCAAGATCAATTACATCTCTGGCCATTTGCTTTTCCATTTGCTTTTGTTCCTTTGCACTAGTTTTCTTGGCAACCAAAGCTAGCATCTCTTGTTTCACATCAGTCGGAACCTTATCACACTTACTGACATTATGGCCACCAAGACGAGCAAGATGGTACTTCACTCTTGTAATTCCACCATTTATCGTCTTCTTATAGTAGTTGCACACTATTGAATACTTCTTTTTCGGATCTGGGCAATAACAATGACCTCATGCAAGGTCATCAGAGTTGATTACGACTTTGGTTGACGCTGATTGTTGTACTGATTCAGATGCAGTACCACCTAAGCAACACAAATTAATTTGACAAAAAATATCTTAGCTTATTGTACATTGCAGATATTCATACGAGAAGACCAAATTGGAAAAAGAAACCAGATCTATATCTATCATCTATATGATCTATCTGCACTTATAATGTTTGGATTAATCAAGAACGGGAAAGGAAGGAACTTGCCTGTCTGCTCTGGTTGGGAGGACATGGCCGCCAACACGATGCTCCCCAGACGCCAACCACAGGTGCTCGTCGCCCATGGCCACAGATCGATGACGGGCACTCACGGCTCGCCGCTCCTCAACGAAGCAACAGCAGCGCCACCGCAGGTCGAAGCAACAGCCGCCGCCGCCGCCGCCGCGAACCTCGTGTGGACACTGGAGACAGGAGAGTCGAGAGTTCGAGAGTGGTCTGTGGTGGTGAATAGCTCTATTTGGGCTGGAGCTAGATTTGGGCCGCAAGGTGCTGAAAGCCCATGCTGAATCTGGCCTCATAGTGGCGCTAAGAAGCCTCCAATTTAACGCTATTTTGCCGGCTATTAGCCGCTATTAGCGGCAAATCACGTTTAGCGTGAAAACTGACAAAGCTTAGCGGTGGAGCTCCTCAAAGGCTAAATAGCGCTATAGCGGAGGCTATAGCCCGCTATTTAAAACAGGGGTTGGATCTGATGGGCCTTACTTGGATTAAATTCAGAATGGATTATTATTTGAAACAAACCGAGCTGAATTTCCGAGGGCCCTTTCTCTTTTCCTTGTTTCTTATACCAACAATATCTTTAGCCGAATTATACTAACATGTTTATCTACTTGGCAATAATAATAGACTAATAATTCCATAAAACAACAAAAACACACACATCCGGTTGTCGATCAGTCTGTACATATATACTTCAAAAAAACACAACAATGGTTATCACCTGTTTGTCCACTAGGCAGTACTCCCTCACATCTCGAGGAGTCAAATAATACAAACTTTAACTAAAATTATATAAAAAATATTTAAATTTATAAGACAAAATAAGTATCATTAGATTGCTTATGAAATATATTTTTATAATAAATTTATTTTGAAACATAAATGCTAATATTTTTTGTTATAAATTTAGTTAAAATTGATATAATTTGACTGACACGCTTTTTATAATTGTATATTTTTTTAACAGAGGAAGCAGATAGACTAATTCCCCTATCACTGTGACTGTGACACTATCGCGAACCACGGACAACCATGCATGGGATGGCGATCCTGCTTTGTCCATGTCCGCAGCTTGGGTACAATAATGATCAAATGATGATGAAGTTCACTTTCATAAACAAGTGAAATTAAAAAAAAAAAACTGAACAATTGGCCTGCAAGAGATAGATTCATCACCATTCGCCCACAGCCTAGTAGTCCAGCGTCATGTCTACTACTCCTAGCACTGTGGTTACCGGAGCGCTCAGGGAGTCCGCCGGCGCCGTCCCCGCCCTCCCAAGCAACCCCAAGCTGCGGCTGCGCTAGCTGCTACCAGGGCACGTGGGTGCTGGAGCCGTGGGTGCCGGCGAACATCGCCATCCAGCGCGGCGGCGTCGTCGCGCCGTGCCACGGCGACGTCGTGCTCGCGAGCATGCCCAAGTCTGGCTCCGTGTGGCTCAAGGCCTTGGCATTCGCCACCATGGCGCGCGGTGTGCACCCGCCGGCGCCGGCTGGCAACCCCACCAAACACTCGCTTCTGCAACTGAGCCCGGACGACTGCGTCCCGTCCATGGAGAAGTTGTTCGCCGCCGAATCGGGGAGCAAGGCGGCAGAGGCGCTGCCGTCGCCGAGGATCATGGCCACGCACATGCAGCACTCCATTCTGCCGCCGGCCATCTCCGATGACCCCCGTTGCAAGATTGTCTACATATGCAGGTGTGTGGATGATGCCCTCCATGAATTTTATTTGCTTCCATTCTAATCGTATATTTAATCAAAAAATCATCATGGCAGGGAGCCCAAGGACATGATGGTTTCTATGTGGCACTTAGCCAGGAGGTTCAATCCTGACCTCGAGTTCTCCGACGTGTTCGACGCCGCCTGCGAGGGCAGCTGCTTGAGCGGCCCGATCTGGGACCACGTCCTTGGGTACTGGAACGCCGGCAAGGCGAAACCAGAGACGGTGTTGTTCTTGAGGTACGAGGAGATACTACGCGACCCGGTTGGCAACCGTTATGAAGCTGTCACGGTTTCTCGGCCGGCCGTTCTCGCCGGCCGAGGAGGAAGCAGGGGTCGTCATGGACATGCTGAGGTTGTGCAGCTCCTACTCTTGGGAAGGGGAGACGGGTGCATGGTCAGATCACATGACACCAGAGATGGCGCGGCGTCTGGACGCTGTCGTGGAAGAGAGACTCCGCGGATCAGGATTCTCCTTCGCGTGATCTCGACTCGATTTGGTGTACTTCTGTTCTGTGTGAGTGAAAATAAGTTTTCTGCATATGCTCCAAGTCCAACTGTCCAACATGGACACCCGTTCGCGATGAGTATATGGTGTTGTCATATGGTGTTGTCATTGTATTGCATATATATATATATATATATATATATATATATATATATATATATATATATATATATATAGTATAGGAGTTCAAATAAGACAGGCATTAAGATAATAATATATTGTAAGACAGTCGTGGTTTGTGTTGATGTCATGAGCAAACTTGTTTTTAGAGAGTTCACATCGATTTTGGTGGCTCCCAATCAGAGAAGCTGCTGCTGCGCATGTATTCGAAGCCGTGAAGAACAGGGGAGATCTGGAAAGTAGTAGATGCGAGTACGCGACAAACATATGTTAAGCGGACTCTCAAGTCTCACCAAAAAGAAATTATGTGTTGGCGCGTTCCGATCGTAGTCTAGTAGGGTAAGCATATACTCCCTCTATCCTGAATTAAGTGTTATTTTTTATTTTTATGCCATAAATTTAATTCAATTTATAGCAAATGTATGCAATGTTTATATCTATAAATAAATTGGTTAAAAACCAAATTAAAAAATCTTTCCAACGATACTAATTAGAAGTATGTATTATAAATATTAATAATTTTTGAAATATATTTAATCAAAATTATTTCTTAAAAAACAAAAACAACAATTATTTTAGGACGGAAGGAGTGTTGGTATAAATTAACTGCACCCTAAATAATGATTATAATTAGATTATCCGCAAGCGCACAAATATATATTGATCAGCACTTCACCAAGATCAACCCGGTTTTAATATCGAACCCAAAGGAACAGTAGGTGAATTATGAAATAGCTCAATACTCTTAATCTAAAAAGGAGGTACAAACAATCTAGAAAACTATTGAGAATGAGGAAATAGCTAATGTAATCTAGTTCTAACTACCGATAAACTTTGTATAATATCGTCTTATCGGACCCGTCTTATCGGAAGTGACTGAATAGGAGAAGAAACAGAGTAATCTACCTACCGGACACCTATAGGCCTATCAGTCCTATCAACGGAAGTGGACTACGGAGGATTCAACGCAGCTATAAAGTCACCTACGCGAGCTACCACTATCCCGGTGATCGGGGGGACATTCACAAGCAATCATAACCCGGACACCACGTCTACGCTACGAATACTACTACTCGACCTAGGAGCTACCCAAATCAAAGTACTCAATATAGTATGAGTTGCAAACCAAAGAACGAATATAAACAAATGCTCACTTGAATCGAATGGTAAATACAAAAGTACCTCGAGAACACAGCTCCGGGCGAGGGAGCGAATCCGACGAATACGACTCTTGAGGATGCTCCGACGGGCCGGGGCTCCTCCGAATCTCTACTCTTCTACTCTATCTCTCTAATCTCTATCTTGATTGCTAGCCTAGATCTAGTGGATCTCTATCTAAAGCTCGATTCTTCATCTCTTGATCCGGCCTCTTCCGGGGGGGTATGACCCTCCTTTTATAGCCCGGTGGGATTGATACGCCGTTGGATCAAACCGACGTAGCAAGCGGCCAGGATGACTCCTCGAGGCGGTGGAGGAAGGTTCGAGAGGGGGGGCGGCAAACCCTAACCCTAGGGGCCGCCCGGCGCAGGTGGGGGCCGCCCGCCCCACTTGGCGGCTGCTTGGCCCCCCTGTTGCTTCGGGTGTCTTCGGAGTATTCTGAACTCTCGGTGATGTGCTTGCGTCGCGATCAAGTTTCGTGGTAAATTAGCACTTAAATCCCTCTTTTAGGCTTTTCTGGAAAATTCCCTGAAAAATGCATAAATCACCAAAACTCATGGAAATTGTTAATGGTAACCCTATTCTTATCATATATCAATGTCTCGGGAAGTGGTAATTACTAATAAATTTTGGGTGATAACAGGTGTCAACAAGGAGTATTCTATCCTGAACTTGATAGCTCATTCATTATTCATGCTTCCCATGCAAAATATTTCATGCCAAGTTTGAACCATTGAATTGTATTCTCTCTATCCTATAAAATGTGTAATTTCCATTTTCTAAGAAGTCAAGTATTATTAACTTTAACTAAATATATATAAGAAAAATATCAATATTTATAGTACATAATTAGTATCATTAGATAGATTATTAAATATATTTTCTATAGTTCTTTAAAAAAAAAATATATTTTTATAATAAATTTATTTAAAGATACAAATGTTGCTAATATTTTCTACAAATCTAATCAAACTTACTTACTATCTCTCATATAAGGGTGTCTTCAATGAGACGCTACAAATCGCCAGCCGATTCAGAATATAAAAAGAGGAAAACTGTTCAGCCTGACAGCATACACGGGAGCGGGCCATGAGTCAGAGACAGGGAGCGAGCATATGGGGGAGTGTGCGAGCTGAGCGATGAGTTCGTTGCTGGCTGCTCACCTTTTTCCGTTCTCTCTCCATCTATGTTAGCAAATAGCTAGCGATTTAACCCTTATTGGGGACGCCCTAATGTCATTTTAGCGTGTAAAAGGTGTCCAGGAAAGATTGACATTTTAGACGATCGGTCCCATACCTGAGCAGCTCCATTCTGCAGCGTTATAGCCAGCAAGCTGGTAATAGCATGCACTGAGGTAATCAATGACTACGGACGAGAAGAACAGGTGAACATGCATTACTAGCATAGGGGTCCTTTAGTATTTTGCCTTTCGTCTTGGTGGCTTTGTCAAATGCTAAAACGACATTAATTGTGGGATGGGCACTACTACAGCGCAGTGATATAGTAACATCAAGTTGTGTTACTATAGGTTGGAAAAAGTGTTACTAGCTCTCTTAGTAACACATTTTTTTTTGTGTTCCAATTGGCCATGTTACTATAGACTAGCCTATTGTAACACATTTACTTGTCAACAGGAACATTTGTTCAGTGTTACAATAATTTTCATTGTAACACTTTTTTTTTGCTCTAGTAACACTTCTCACATTATGGTGAATGCACAGGTTGTAACACATTTATTAATCTATCAGAACATTTGTCTAGTGTTACAATGACTGTCTATTGTAACACCTTTTTAGTTATAGTAACACTTCTATGTTATAGAAGAGCACAGTACAAAACAAAGGAACACATGGTTTGTAACACTTGTTTGTATCTTTTGGAACATATTTAGATTATTAAACAAATATTTATTTCACCTATATATGTGGCACACAGATTATTATAGAATCACACAAACATGACACATTGCAAAATCACATAAACCATAAATTTCAATAATGATTGCAAGATCCACACAATATACAATTATTTCAAACATAATGCTTTGTTTAGATCAAATCATAGTATTTATACATAATGATATGTATCTGAGCACATACACAGAGTCCATGCTAGAAAGACAAATTCAAGAACTAGCTAGGTTTTAGAAATTCCATTGCTTCTTCTTCCATCCTTTGGACACATTGACGTACGTTGGAATTGACCATTAATCATTTCAACCTGCAAAGAAAATGAAAGTTGTAACATTATAAATTAGGCCCCATATAAGTACATTGATATGAAATTAAGAAATCTAGTATGAACAAACAAAAATCAAAGGTCAACTGAACAAATAAACATCAAAGGTCAACTAATTTAGACTCCTTTGGCTTCGACATCACCAATATTGTTGCATCTAGGAATGGGCCTTACTAATGGCTCATCTTTTGCTATAGGATGATTGATAGCACTTTGTAGAATTGTCTTTGTCTTAACTCTAGCAATAATAAGTTTTGGATCAGTGCTGAAGAGAGTTGCATAGGCCATATTAGCTTTATTAGGATATTTTGAAGTCATTAGTAGCACCATGGACCTAAACTACATTAATTTGAAATAATCTCTTAGTGACCAATAACCCTCAGTTATACATCATGATCATGCAATTGGAACAAGTGATATTGTATTCGTCTACCTTCACTAGAGAGGAAGTTGCTAGTGGCATGTAGCCTTGTCATAAGTCACCTCTTGGTGTAGAATGGTTGGTTGTAGCCTCTTCAGGCTCTTTCTGATGACCCGTACAAATATAAAATGAGGTATGAAATAGTAAGACAAAAAATTCTACTATAATTGTAGCAAAGTGTGGTTCATAGGTACCTTTTGCTTCTTTCTTATTCTACTTGTAGTAGAACTCCTTTGAAAAAAAATCAAGCTGAATTCAAAGTTAAACGTTTTTTTTATTCTTGTAAAGGAAAAAACACAGTAGCACAAGTTAGTATAAAAATCCTTTGTAGATAAAATAAGCATTAAATTCACAAGCAAGCGACTTTACATGGAAAATAGAGCAAATACCTTTCTTTTAAAAGCACTGCTTGATTCTAAGAATTGTTATGATCACTCCTAGCACAATTTCCCTATAAAAGATATAAAATCTGAGTAACACATGTGAGTCTCTATATCAGATGATGAGCCATCTATTGAAACTATAATGTCCTTAAAATAGTGTGTTGTTTGACCATAAACTTGTTTAGGAACTAGAAGCAATCCCATGCCATGCACTTGTATAGGTTTCTCTTGTCCAAACACCTAATGTAATGCATCACCTTCCCATACAGTTCCTCCCTGCTAATTCTGGTTGTGTCTTTAGAAGATTTCCTAGTTGAACCTACAAGCAAGAAATCTACACATGGGAAAACAGAAATAATTTTATATTTTTACAAAAAATCCCATGTGCATATAGCATGCCACACATTCATTTATTCCTTTCCACTTTTCCTGTGAGTTGCTAGGTAAACCTTTGTTCCATGTGGCTGTTTTTTTAGATCAGCTTGGCAGTAAAAGAAAAGTAACAAGAATCACACCATGTCCTCAGACCAACCAGCATACCTCTTTGTACCCGCTATATGTTGACTTATTCATTTACGACTTAGTTTGTTCTTCTCACTAAGGGTCTACAAGAGAAGTAAACTAATAAATAACAAGCATTATACATATCAAAATCAACAGTAGTAGAAATGATGATAGTTAAAAATGCCAAATAGTGTAAATAATGATGCCTTACTTTTTCTTATTTGAACGTCCAATATTTTATTATGGCCTTCCATTCATCTTCATCAATTTCATTTTGATAGTGTCTGTTCAAAATAGTCAATAAGTATCTCATTGGAACATTTGCACTAAGCCATATGCAATGCCCTGAATGTATATGCTTACATAATTATCGAACTGGGGCTGAGCTCCTCCTGCTATCATTGTTTTGCAAAAGTGCTCTGTTTTCAATGCAAGAACACAAATTGCACTAAGTCATCTCTAGTCTGCAAAATAAATTGCTAATTAAATATTTGCTTATACAAATGTCAATTGAGTTTCTTCCACAAAGTGACGGATCTAGAACTTTATCAAAGGGTATGTCATTCTAAATTTTCATATACAATTCGGATTGATGATAAATTGTAAAATTTGCACTGTAGTTCAGTATCATACACTAAATATAATAAAAGGCTTATTATATATTGAATGATTAAGATAATTGTTTCACAAATTATAATAGATGTAGTTCAAAACTTCAAATACTAGACTAATAATTTAAAATATGCATAGAAGAAGCAAGATAAGTACGGAAGAATGTAATAAAGCTCATTTGATGATATAATCATAAGTCACAGATGATGTAATAAGCTCTTTAATCAGCAAATAAACAAAGAATACAGACACATGGAAGAAAAAAAAAAATACTAGTACTGGTGATCTCACTTGCGACTAAACAAACAATTAAATAGAAAAATACTAATGTACGACATGGGCGAATCCCCGGTGTAACTAATTAAGCTCTGCAGAGGCATGGTCACATCTGCATTAGAAAATCAAGCATCATTTCGGAGATTACAAATCAGGCATGATTATAGAGATAAGAGATCACAGATGAGAGGAGGATTGCAAAAGAAAAAGGACTATGCATGGGAAAGAACAAGATGATTATTTCTACAGAGTGCAAACCTGTCGCCACAACCACAACCATGATCAGCGTCAGGCAGCCTGTGACCTATCGGCGAGACGGCAAGTCGATGTCCAGACGCAGAACGCCGGACACGCCGACACAGTGTGGTTGATCTACGTACGGAACCCGGGAAAGAGAGGGCCAGGGCTGAGCATCGATGGGCACTTTGAAGGGTGACAGATCCATGGGGGTTTGTTCACGTACCTGCAACTTGGCCTCAAACAAGCCAGTGAATTATGACGACGGAGACGAAAGGCCGCCGATGCCGCCGCCATCGATGCTCACAACGTGGTGAGCCTTGCCTCCGATGGTGGAAGATCTGGAGGCGAAACAGACTAGGAAGGGAACCGCCGCGATACCGGGCGCTTCGGTCAGTTTGGAGTAAATGAATCGGTTGGAGGGAATGAGGAGGGACTTCGTCTTTTTTGCCGCTAGATTAGATTATCGGATACGACTGAAAGTGGCAACTGTTACTGTTAGGGCGGTAGATGGATTCCTGAGAGGAAAATTTTGGTGTGAAATACTTTCAGTCAAATTTTTAGAGGGAAGGTAAGCTTCCACGTGCAAAATTTGGTGGGAAATACTTTCAGTCAATTTTTCAGAGGGAAGGTAAGGTTCCACGCGCTTTTGATTCTGAATTTCTGGTGTTTATCGGAGCGTGCGCATGAACTTGAAACACGTACGCATTAAAAAAAACATACGGATCGAATTAGTTTGGCCTACCAAAACATGCGAGTGAAATCCAATAGTGTCTACACATTCTAGCACAATTTTAAGACAAATAAATTTGTTTAATGGATCTATTTGAATCAATTTTCGATTATTAGTTTTGAGATAATATTTGTACCAAATTATTTTATTTTCAGGTAATGAGTAATTTTAATATTAACATTTATACATCAATGAAATTTATTTTTTAACTAGCTCGTGTCATCAATTTAATGTGGCCAATTATATTACTTTTTGTTAATAAGACAAATATTAATCAAACATAGTTTCTTGATACTTAGCATTCTACTTAAAAAGTACATAGTACTTGGATTTATGTTTATCTAGTTTTAAAATACGTATTTGTGATACTAAATGAATTTAAACAAAATTTTTGTCAATTATAAAGTTTTATAACTTTTGGAGGTCTACAACTTTGGTTTTGGTCATTTCTCCATATAAGGTCATTTGAAAATTTTGAATTTTAAATGTGAGAATTCGAACATATTTTTTGTTCAATAAATGATTTCAAATAAAAAAAATTATCAACTACAAATTTATTTTGAGATCTAGAACTTTTGTTTTACTCGCTTACCCATACGGGATCCTTAACTTGCGCACCGTTAGTCCTGCTCCTCCCCATGCTCATCCCGACTCGCGCGCCGCCGGTCCTGCTCGTCCTCAACTGGAACCCCTCCCCACCGACCACCCCAAGTCCCCAAGGTGAGCTCCCTTCCCTCCCATGCTCCTCTCCCCTCCCATGCCGGCTGCCCCTCCCTTGCTCATCTCCCATGTATTGCCAAAACGCCTAGAAAAACGCCTAGTAGCGTCTAGGACCGAGTGTTGCCGACTAGGCGCTTAGGCAATGGGTCAACGCCTAAATTCCGTCTAGCGCCTAGCTGAACTTTGCTTATGAGTATAGAGCATTTTAATTTCTTTGTTATTAACATTTGTGAAATCTAGTGTATCAAATATTTAGATTTGAATTTTGATTTGTGATCAAGTAATAGTGTTTGCACATATTTGAAATTTTCACTTCGTGTAATGTATCCATCTGTCATATCCCAATAATTCTATTCCTCTATTCTAAATTATAAATTATTCTGACGTTTCTAGATATATAGATTTCATTAAGCACCTAGATACACACATTTCTTCTAGATACAAACTAAAAGCTTGTATCTAGAAATCATAGATTTTGAAAAAGCCAAACTAAGGCAGTAATTTTTATGTGAAGATAAGACGTAAGTAAATCATTATACTTTTCTCATAAATTTCAAATTTTAATCAATATTTCGTTAAATAGAAATATTTCTATTAAATAAAAAACTTATTTTATTCTAATTAAATAATTGTCTTTTCCATTTAAAGAATACAATCTATTTTGCTCTTACCCCCTTTTTTTAGCCCCCTTTTTTTTAGATATAATATATAACACGTCTTTATGTCTTTAGCTGCATATATATATATCCGTGATTTTTTTTAATAATTTTCAGAATATTTTGACCATAATTCCAAAACTGTTCCCGGCAATAGCCTGCTGTGAAATCGAAAATTCGCGGCAATAGCGGAGTCCACGAGCCTCAAATCTTCTCAAATCCATGCGCCACGGTCCTCCTAGTAATCCTATACTCCAGGCCAGACGCAGACCTCTGCCCGGCGCCCCTCTTCTCCAGGCTACCTCCATCCCCCGTCCTGCCGGCCGCCGCCGCCGCGGCCGCTCCAGATCGGAGGTTCCACGCCGCTGCTGCCGCTCCAGGCCAGGGTGGCTGCGGGTCGGTTCTATTCCAGGATTTAGCGAGATATGTATTCCTCCCGTGCGACCCTGCCCGTGCAGCAGCCGAGTGTCAGAGCGGCGGCGCTCGCTCCATGCTGCGTGGGCGCCCCGGCGGGACTTCGCTTGCCCGTCCGTCGCGCAACAGCCGAGCCACGGAGCGGCACACGAAACTTCCGCCTCTACTGACGAGCAGATAACTAGGTAAGTAGTTCGTTGCTGGATAATTGGTCTATTTAGTTCATGTTATTCCGTTTGTTTCATGTAATTAGTTGGCTAATTTAGGAATTAGGACTGGTAATTGCCTAGTATTTGGTTGGTTAATTTATAACTTCGATGAAGCACTGAAATATAAAAGTAATTTAGTAAATACGGATCTATAAAAATCGTCAGTTGTTGCTAACTTGTGTGAAGTGTCATTGTATCAGTAACTCAATTGTCATGCTCATATCAATGTTTAAATGAAATAACAGGACAGTGCAAACGAATGAATAAATGGAGTAGTTCTTGTGCTTTTGTTTAGAAACTAGATTTAAGAAAGACTGAAACTAGTTCATTTTCGGCTGTAACTTTACTGCTGATGGTGGTGGTCTGTTGTGGCATGAGCGCCTGATGCCTGATGCCTGATGCCTCTGTTTATCTATGCACAATTGCATAATGCATTATTGCCTTTGGTGTATTGCACTGTTATGTGATAACCTGCTGTGATCATGTAATTCCTGAGAAAAGCTTTTGCTTATGAATTAATTAATTTGTCCTAAAAAGTTAGCATTACCAGAGTCTATCTATTAATAAGTTAATCAGTAATCCTTCCCAGTCGTTAGTATGGTCCTGCTTGCCCTCTTTGAACAGATTCATAGTTTAATGCAAGAAAAAAAAATGCTTTTCAAGTTCATTGCCTTGAATGTAGATTATCATGACAAGAGTTTGCTAATGTTAAATTTCCTTTTCCCCCTTACATTTTTGTTTCTGTCTACAGTAATGAATAGTTGTAATATATATTCCTGTAAGCTTATATAGAATGGCTAAAATTTTTTTTATTTGTACTGTGGTCTGGGCAGGCTTTGTATCATGTTCGATTTGCTACTAATTATTGCCAGTTGCATTTATATCATGTTCAATTTGCTACTAATTATTGCCAGTTGCATTATCTTAAGCTGTATTTTCCTTGGCCAAATATGTCTTCAGGTCTTCGAAATGTTGTTGTACTGGACTAGACTAAGGAAAGATGTTTTAAGAGGCAATAGGTTTCATGCTCGGGATATGTGAAAATTATGTTAGCTTCCTATGAATTTAACTTGCTAGTGCTGAAAGACCATGTTCCCTTTCCTTAGAACCAGGGCCTTATACTTGCAGTGCTGAAAATTACTGTTTGCCATGTTTGCTTTGCCATCTGTCTTCTGCATTAGTCATAGATCAGACCTTTTAGTTTTCATGAAGATGCGCATCTTCTCTCTTACGGAAAAAACATCTAATAAGAATGTCATGCGTATAATGTGGCCTGAAAAGTTTACTACTCAAATGCTAACACTTTTTAGTTTAACTACTCATGCTAACACATTTTATTTCTAAACCTGGTTTGTCTTCCTGGTAATGTTCTCGCTAGCCTTTTTATCTAGAGCACAGTAGTAGAAAAATGTGCATGAAATGGAATACTTGGTGATAATGAGATTTATGTTATTGGCCTTCTCCTTGCTAGAATCTTCATTATTTTTGGTGGGGCGACAAAACTACGCTTAGATGACCTTTAAACATTTCATTGATGAACTTTGATGAAGTTACTGTAAGTTTCTCACTAGCATGTTCAAATGCTTCCAAAAGTATACCTATCTTGGGGTTACCCACATTAATCAATAATTTAGTTTGATCACACTATGATCATAATCAATTTAGTTTGATGGCATTGTGATGATAAATAATGTTAACTGATTTTTTTTTGTTTGGCAGGACCACATTGTGCTGAATTGGATCCTCATGTTTTCCATGCCGTGTAAGATCTAGCCTTAGTTATGTAAACCATGTAAATGGGCAGCTGAGAGGATTCTTAGATGTGTGTTTTAATTTTTGTTGTTATATGAAACTATAAACATTGTAAACATGTTACCACTTTTATGAATATATAATATATGCCTATGCATGAGGGCAGTAATTATTATGTGACAACCCTAGTCAACATAGATTGTACTTAGGGTCTGTTTAGCTCGTGTCAATTCGATGATTCATGCTATTTTGAATATCACTTTTGGCAGTCTCCAAATTTCCAAGTTCTTTTCTAAAGGCATATTTAAAACGGCCTAAAATATTATTCTAACTTCTAAGGCTGTACTGATATGTTTTCTTCGGCATTTTAAAACATTATCTTTGCTCACTTGAATTTAAATATAAATCATGAGAATGTCATTTGGTGGATAAATCATGAGGTTGCTGAATAATGATAGTTGTTGGATATGGGATTGCAACTCAAATGAAAAGCTATTCTCCGTTCCCATTTTAATAATTATAGGGTCAAAGTAATTATAGGGTCAAAGTAATGGCTTCGGTCAACAATGTTAAAAAAATATGGTATTCTCCGTTCCCATTTTAATAGTTTATCTTTTTTTTTTCCTGTTGTACTTCCTCTCATCATCTTGCTACACCTATGGCGTTGAGCACATCAGAACAATTTCATAGTGTGTTCTGGCATCTACATGATCCTTTGAATTGCCACTCGTTGCTCGAATATCACACGAATACCACGATGTGATTGTCTATTACGCAGGGACACCTATTGCGAAGTCCTTGATGCCAATGATTGGAAGGTCCACATGTATGTGTGTCTTTGTAACACTTTAGTTGTATCGTTATTTTGTGTTACTATAGGGTGTATATTTGTCACATATTTGATATGTTCTATTTATGTGTTACAATATAGTACCACTTTTGTAACATTTTACTTGTAACATTAACTTTTGTGTTACTATAATTGTTGTTAGTAACACATTCACTATGCCAGAAAAAGCTATCGGTGACGCGTCTAGATCGACATCGGTGGCGCATAAAATTCGCGTCAACGTTCTTGCGTCTCGATAAGGGTACATCGATGTGGCGTAAATACGCGTCAGCGATAAGAAGGTATCAGTGACGCGTATTTACAACAACGCGTCACTAACAATTGAAACACGCGTCAGCGATAAGAATATACAAGTGACGCGTGTTTGGAACACGCGTCAGCGATAAGAATATACGAGTGACGCGTGTTCCAAACATGCGTCACCGATAATAATATATGAGTGACGCGTGTTTGGAACACGCGCGTCAGCGATAAGAATATACGAGTGGACGCATGTTTAGAATATGCGTCAGCGATATGGGGGTACCGGTGACATGTGATGTTAACACGCGTCACTAATAATGGAATATGAGTGACACACATTGAGAATACGCGTCACTAATAGTTGATAGTAGTGACAAGTGTCAACAAGACGTGTCACTGATAGTGTATAAACAAGTGGCGTGTTCTAATAACTATGATACATATTCTGTCATTCATATTTTCCACCGAGCCACATGCCACAATCATGCCACAATGCTTTGTTCACAACACACATATATATAAGCCATTAATATATTACAACATGTTCACAGCCCGAGCCCCTCAAAATAGATATCAAGTTTAACAGATTCACATTTATATCAAATTCATGTTCACAACTTGTTTGAATCCATCACAACATTTGACTTAACTATTGGATCCCCTTTGATAATAGCAAACACACATCACTAGTGCTTAACTTGCAGGATGATGGAACTCTCCTTTCTTGTCAATGACTTGTTCCACTGAGAACTTGGCCAGCTTCTCTCTAATCATGCGCATGTCGATGGGTGCCGTCAACACTTCAAATTCCTGTGTAAAGATGGAGCTTTGGTCAAAAATAAAATATAGTACAGTGTACAATATAAAGGAACATGTCTGGATGTTGGTGCTTGTTAGTTGCATTGTTACTATGCATAAATATTGGTAAAACAACAACATATTTTTTCTTAGCTTTGCTTCACTTAGCTGAACCTAGATACATTCAGATCCACACGCACAGGTCCTTTCCTTGCCAAAAACGCCTTGCTACTACACTGCTTGCCCGATTGCCATTGCAGCACCGCTTGCTGCTCCAACACCCCTCTCTCTCTCTATGGTCATTGTTTGGTGCGCTGCTGCTGCCCTTGGTGAATCGCAAGCAAGCAAGGCAATACACTGCTGCTGCCCCTAACATCAGTATGTGCAGTACATGCATGTTTTGTCTATGTGCATGTGCACATTCTCTTCTTCTAAATTTCTTTGCCATCTTGCTCCATCTCAGCTCCTGAACTTCTAATTAAATATTCTACCATCTAGATCTTGCTTCTTCTATGAGAGTATGATCTAAAGATGGAGGCATGGTCAGCAGCCACACTAACTGGTCTCGCCTACTATTCACTCAATAATTATAGCAGCAACTACAGCCTACAGGTAGGTAGCACAAAGCAGCAGGCCACACACCATCTCTCAGCTCATTCCCCTACTTCTTCCCCTTTCCTGCTTTTCCCCATCATCAGGAGCAGGAGCTCTAGCCCAGGAAGCCACTTGCTCATCAAATCCTCTCCTTCTCTTCTTCCTCTTCTCCATCTTGCATGCTGCTACTTCTTGCTTCCAATCTCCTCTGCTGTGGAGTGCATCTACTCCATTCCATCCCATTCCATTCCATCCCATACCAACTAGTTAAATACCTAACATTCTGGACAGCAGCAACATAGTTAACTAAATAAATCATTACTAGAGTTCTAGCCAACCAAAAATATTGTTCGTAGATAGCTTGACAAGCTTATGAAATTATCTACAATTTTTTAGTTACCAACAAAAGCTAATTCAGTACTGATCAAGGTTGAAAAACACAAAAAGTCTAGAACCGCACACAGCACGCAGCTAATTCTTGACAGGGAACTAAAGAAAATAATAACTCCCAAATTTGATGAGCTAAAATCATGAAATTTTAGGAAATAATAGATATATGCAGCAACAAGATTTCATGTATGTTTTTTATCACATGAACTGATATAAGAAGTTCAGAGGCAACCAACAACACAAGTACCTCAGGGCATTCCAAGTCTGTCTTTCTCATAGCCAAAATCAAGTTGTGTGCAGCATAGAAGCTGGAACCCTTGGAACCCTTGGCAGAAGATTGTTGTTGGCACTGTATGTAATACACTTTATTAATTGGATGTGAATACACACAATCATTTGAAAATGGAAATTGAACACCATACTTAATATACTAGAGGCACAATACTGAATTTTATTTTTGGAAGCACTTACCACAAATTTAGTAGCGTGTGTCAATGGCAGAGGTCTGTCTTTCATCTTGCTTGTGTGTGTTGCAAAAGCCCTACATGTAAGAGTACAACACACACATATATGCTTCATTATGTTCATTCAATGAAATTGGCATTTATGAAACAAGTCAATAGTAGATAAGCAAACAACTCACTCGTCAATCAACAATGTTAGCATGCTGAAATCATGGTTTCAGATTTGTTCGAATCAAGGTATATGACCTTGTTCCACTTTTGAATTACTATCACAACGATCCAATGACCACTAGCTAAGCCGCCAGAGTTGTAGGCAAACATTATGTGGTCATTCTTGGTATACTTGGTGAAAGCCTTTTGCACATACTGCAGAACTTTGTGTCTATCAAACTTTATGTTGTCTAGTGACATCACTTGTGGATCAAGAAAGCCCGCAGGAATGCCCTTAGCCTTAGCTTCCACAACCAGTGAACTAAAAATAAGAAAGAATATGTAGAGAACATGAGTAGAGACTGCAGCATTTCTAAAAATAGGAATAGTAACTATCCTAAAGATACAACAACACATCAATGTGTGACATCAAGCCCGTAATAATGCAAATAAAGGCAAAAATCACTGTCGTCTTTGCTACTACAAATCCTTGGCTACTTACTACTTCTAATCACCGCATAAATTCTGAATGCAATAGGAAGCGCTGGCTGCAGTAGCAACACTACTCAGTAAGTGGAGCCGAGCGGGGCCATCGACAAGCAGAGCTAGCAGCGGCAACACTACTAATCTATTCAATCTTCACAATCTACTAGCTCTTCCATGCGGTTGTGCCCATGGTCACAGATCAAATGAGCCGGGCATGTTGCATTTTTCTGTGAAGTATCATGTGTGTGCCCATGGATAGATGCATAACAGTGGTGGCCTGGTGCGCCACTCTAATGACCATCAAGCATCTTTTCAACAGTATATATACACAGGTTTTGTCCTTGGCTAGAAACTCTAGTGCACACAGATCTGCTAGCAATTGATTGACAAATGTGCAAGGCAATATAATGAACATAATTGTAATAAATAAATCTAGAACAATTAACATAGTTGATTCAGAAGTTAAATGCTTGAGAGACATAAACAAATCTTGAAAATTCCAACATGAGAATCTCGGATGCCATCCAAATGTAATTTGCATATTCCAAAAGTAGGGTTCAAACAATAATTAGACTGGGTTCTAAGGGAATGAGAGTAAGAAGGATCATTTGTAACTTACAGTGTCCAACACTGAAGAAGCGAGGAGTCCAATTCGATAATGTTGAAGAGGTCATATAGATAATTGTATCTCATGAGCCCCACCTCAAAATCTGATGAGTTCAACATATAAATACCCTTGAACCTAACTAGTATCCCACTCTTCTCATTGTCAACACAATCTTTCATGTAATAAGCATGAAGAGCGGTACATCTAGGTCCTAGCGCCTTGAGGTCCATCGTTGGGAGTAATGAGTGACCACATTTGTACTTAGAAGTCCATTTTCGCCGCTTCTTTGGTGCTTTGTTTTAGACTCTCTCCAATAGGCTTACTAGCCAACTTTTCATGTGTGGCCATCTTTCCAATCTCTCCAGCAGCCTTACTAGCCCCTTTGTGTTGCTTGGGTGGCCTTGCACTCTTTCCAATGACCTCGGTACCCAATTTTGGAAGCACACAGGCAGCTTAGTGTCCTCTAAGCTCTTTGGATTTTTTGAAGGATTGGCTGCATTAGGCTCCTTTGACACACTCTTTGTTGCATCAGATGTGGCGGGAGTTTCATGATTTGAAGAAGTTGAATTGGCCCCACAAATTAGCTTTGTAGAAATAATAGCATTAGTGCCCTTGAAGCACTCTTGGTACTCTTTGTGGTCTCATTTGGTTGAGATATGGTTGGTTGGGTCTCAAGTGTATGGTTGACTAGAATGTGAAGCCTCTTCCACTTTATTCTCTCGTAGTAGAGCTTCTCTAAGTGTTTTGGTATCATCATTAGGGGCAGCTGCAAAGCACAAAATCCTCATAACCCGGATGTACACATTCCACTTGGACTACTGCATGATCATATCCTACTTCAACTGATTGTAGTTCAAACTGCTTTGGGAACACCCGACCCTCTGCAACAATACCTTGATAGCCATTAAAGTTTGCTATAAGGGAACATTGGGTTGGCTCGTAAGAAGATCAATAGTATCCGGATCACATGAAATAGGCCCCAAGTCGATTCATTTTTAACAGCGTTTGGATTTGAGGCACGCTGCTCCTTCGTCCATGGGCAGGACTAGGGGTCCTAGAAGGTGGTGCTCTTACCAACAATCCTTGGCCGGCGAGATAGGACATTACATCTGTGTGACCTTGTTGGTAACCTTAGCCGTTACTTCTTACGTGACTTGAGCTGTAATTTCTTGTCTAACCTAAGCTGTTATTCTTTGCCACATCTACCACAGCCAGAGACCTCTTCCTCTTTTTACGTACATGGTAGAACATCCAGGCCAAGCATGCTTCCAGTTGGTGTAACTTGACACAAAGACGCACGCGACACTGGGGCTGTTCGGGGGCCCGGACATGCGATTAGCGCATCATTCTCCCTTTCCCAAGTGATGCCCGAAGCTTCTGCGGACCGATTGCTTCTCTTTAATGTCTTCAGAGATTTTTTTTTGTTGAATCTTGTTTCCAGATAATCTCAGCATTATCTTCGATATAGCAAGCTTACTCCTTCCTCGCAGAAACCTCACAGGGCGGCCTTCCGGGGGAAGTCATCCCATGGGTTAGGGATGCCTTTACTAGCTAAATCTGCATCCTCCGCCTCCCCATGTTTTCGTTTTCCCCTCATACCCTGCTGTGCCCGGACAATGGTTGTGCACATTCTTTTGCCGAAGAATTTTGAATTTCTCCCTTCTTTGCTATTGCATCTGCAGAATTCATCAAGGTCACAAATTCTTCCCAATCTTCAGGTACAATGTACGGGTGCTTTGTAAAGGGACTGAGCTCTTTGTCGATAAAATTGGTTACTAGCCTATGTTTGTGAGTTCTCCAACTCTTAGATATCACCTTCATTATATACTTAAACCCTGCAGGCTTCATTTCAGTTGGGAACTCCAAGTAGGGCGTGACATATTTATCAAACAATTCCCATTTCTTCTCATCAGTAAGGTATATGAATGATGGCATAACTAAGGATAGTTGTTCCCTAGCAATCAAACGAGCAAGCAACCTCAATCTACGTTGTTCTTTCACCTCAGTTGGCATCCCATCTGGACGAAGCTCCGTGATAACAATCTTGTCGGTCGGCCACTTAGATGGTGTCTTTGCTTTTCGAGGTCGATGCACAGGCCTAGGCACGCAGGCTGCTGTTGCTCGTCATCAACAGGTGATTCTACTTCCTCAGAAACAGTTTGTTCTCCCACTTCGTCATCACCACTTGATGAAGATTCCATTGAAGACACCTATCAATCGAATTCGAGAAACATGTGGTTCAACAAATTGCACAAGACTAAATTTAGATGCTAGAAATATGCTAAACACTTGAAATGATTGTGGGCAGTGATTGCTTACCATTTTGATGTGGAACTGGACTCAAAATTACCCACAATACTAGCGATCCAGCATATCATACAAGTGTTTGTTCACATGTAAAAAAGTAACAATCAGCATATTGTAATAATACTGTAAATAATGTGTATTAAATTTAGCGTTTTGCAAAAAAATCCAGTAGTAACATAGCCGGTCAGGAAGATCCATTAAGTTGAGTACTTGATTCAAATCATACTAAGTTGCTAAAAAGTTATCAGAAATATGCCACATAATGCTTTTCAGTATGATTAACACAGGAAGTGAGCGTCCATATGCCAGATCTCAAACTATAAATTAATGAAAAAATTATGCATGCAGGAGGTTAAATGTAGCATTTCCTTTCTGTATCCAGAATCTATAAAGAGCTTTATTTGAGGACAGATAAAGTCATTAAAGTGTACTAATTGATTAAGTCACGGATTTGGTGCTCTATTTCGCACAACAGACCAGATCAGATACAAATAGCTTTAGTCGGACGGATAGAGGCCGGATAAAGTGTGCTAATTGATTAAGTCATGGATTTGTGCTCAGTTTGCATGGCAGTTCAGATCAGATACATATAGCTTAAGTCAGACAAGATCGATCTGAATACATAAGTCAAGGCTTTACCGGTTAAATGTAGCATTTCTCAGTCTCTAGAATCATAGGGAGGATCCAATCACCAAAAGGAGGTACTTCATCAAATTGATTGTACTCTTCCTCGTCCACAGCATTTTCAACTCCGACAACCCGTTTTTTGGGGGGGGAGAACTACAAAGGCGTTTCTTGTTTCTCGTGTCGAGCACATAAAAAGACTTGGGAAACCCTGAGCTGCAAGTACGAATGGTTCATCCTTGTAACCAACCTGTTCAAAATCAATGGTGGTGAATCCATATTTGTCCTTCATGATGCCCCTTGTGCCCTTAACCCAACGGCACCGAAAAATGGGCACCTTGAAGGGCACCTTGACACCAGGATAAGTGAGCTCCCAAATCTCCTCTATCTGACCATAGTATGCATCCTTCGTACATCGGTGTTGTCAAAAGCATCTACACGAACACCACTATTTTGGTACACACTTTTTTCTGGTCTTGAGCCAAGGTGTAAAATGTGTATCCATTTATGTCATATCCTTGATAACTTGTGATTTGTGAACAAAGGGCCTCTGCTAGGTTCCGAAGCCCTTCATCATGCGGGGAGCTCAAATTGCGGATCCGATTTCTGAACCAAATGTTGAATCCCTTCATATGTGCTCTCGCTAACCAAGCTTCGCTCCGACCTGGATTCTCTTGACGCAGCTGCTCCTTATGCTCATCGATATAAGGAGACACTTCTGTTGTGTGTTCCAACACAAGAAAGTGAGCTCGTCGGAAATCATCGGATCACGGAATAAATGTCTTCTCCCCAAGAGTCCCTATCCCCGCTAGCCTTCCCTCATGGCGAGACTTATATATGCCGATTGGATTTGTAGGGTCAATGTAACCAAGGCACCCGGTCAATCACCTCCTCATTAGAGTAACCCTGGACCATGCTTCCCTCAGGATGAACCCAACTCTTTGTATACCTATTCAAAGTGCTCATGAATCTCTCGTACGGATACATATGATGGAGGAACACTGGACCAAGGTACCTTATTTCCTTAACCAGATGAGCAATGAGATGAATGGATACATCAAAGAATGTCGGTGGGAAATATGCCTCCAGAAGACACATTGTCTCAAAAATGTTCTTCTCAAGATTGTCCAATGACCTCTCATCAAGAACTTTTTGAGATATTGCATTGAAAAAGGAAGCATAGGCTCATGATTGTCATTCGGACTTTTTTCGGCAAAATGTTCCCCGATCCCAACCTGCAAGCATTGTTGTGAGCATGACATCGCAATCGTGAGCCTTCATGGGGAGCATTTTTGTTCTCTTTCTTTGCCACAAGTTTCCCGATGTTTGCGGAGTATCTAGAGGGAACTTTCACGCTGCGGAAGAAGTCACACAGCTCCTGCTTCTCTTCCCTTGTTAGATTTATAGCAGATAATGGTAGTTGGGCACTAGGGCCCTCAGGATGCAACTCGGGCCTTATATCCAAATCTCCCATATCTGCCCGTGCATTCATATGGTCCTTGGTCTTTCCCTTACAGTTCAAGAGTGTTCCAAGTAAACTTTCACAGACATTCTTTTTCACGTGCATGACATCGATGCTGTGGCGAACTGCTAAGTCTTTCCAATATGGTAGTTCCCACAGAATTGACATCTTCTTCCATCTCATCTCATTAGAAACTTCTTTCTTGCGCTTTCTCTTTCCAAGGGCACTCTTTTTGTTCTTCCCCAATGTAACATTGAGATCATTTACCTGTTCATAAACATCACGCCCAGTGAAATGCCTCGGAGCAGATCCTGTCTCAATAGTGCCATCAAACTGGCATGTCATGTGCCGGTAAGGATGGGATCTAGGAAGCCAACGGCGATGTCTTATGTACACCCTCTTCTTTGAATTGCTAAGCCAAAGAGTCTCGGTGTCTCTAAGCATTGAAAACAATCTTTCTCTCCTTTAGACTGCCCTGATAAGCAACGGTGTCCTAGAACATCAGTGATGGTGCTTAACACCATGGCACGCAGCTGGAATGACTCTCGCTTGAAGCCATCATATACCTTAACACCGTCTGACCAGAGCGTCTTGAGCTCATCCACAACTGGCCTCAGATACACATCAATGTCATTCCCTGGCTGATGCGGACCAGAGATCAAAAGCGGCATCATCATGAATTTTCGCTTGTTACACAACCATGGTGGGATGTTATAGATAGACAACAACACCGGCCACACGCTGTGCGAGCTGCTCATATGACCGAACGGGTTCATGCCATCTGTGCTCATTGCGGCGAATGTTCCTTGGCTCATCTTTAAAGAATTTGTACTTCGAATCGATGACGCGCCAGCGAATAGCATCTGCCGGATGCCGTAGGTAATCATCAATCTTGCGTCCCTCCTTGTGCCAACTCAACAACGTGCATCCTTGGCAGTTACAAATAAACGCTTCAAGCGAGGAATTATAGGAAAGTACCACACCACCTTCCGAGGAGCTCCATGTCTCTTACCATCATCACCCCCATCATTTCTTCGTTTGTATCGAGAGATTCCACACTCGGGGCATTCAGTTAGATCAGCGTCATCACCACGGTGCAGGATGCGGTCATTCTTACAGGCGTGAATTTTCTCGACCTCTAATCCCATAGGGCACACAATCTGCTTGGCCTCATATGTGGTCTTGGGTAACTCATTCCTCTCAGGCAGCATGTCCTCCAATAGATGTAGCAATTCATCGAAGCTCCGATCACTCCAAAGTGATGTGTCGCCTTCAACTGGAGAAGCTTGAGAGTAGCAAACAACTTTGTATAGTTCTCTTTGCAACTCTGATAGAGTGGCATCCTCATATCTGCTACTAGCCTCTTCAACTTCTTCAACTCTGCCTCAGTATACTCATCAAACGCCATGGCGTCACGCACCATCTCCTCGAGAACCTCTACCTTTTGGACATAATTGGCACCGATATCAGTTAGCTTCTCATCACCGAGATCCGGGCTACAAAAGGGTCCTTCCTCACTTTGCAAAAGTGTGCTTCCTCATTGTCCTGACCAGCAGCATGAGTTCCATCATCCTGATGTTGGTTACCAAAGAATCCTTGGTCCATACAACCATCTTGCAAGTCTCGATCATTAACACCTCCTTCTCCATGCTTGTTCCAATATCGGTAGTCACCCATGAATCCTCGGATGATCAAATGAGCATGGACTGATAATGAACTTGAGTACTGTTTTTCATTCTTACAATCAATGCATGGACACCACATAGCTGTCTTGTGCTGATTCAACATATCCTCCTTTGCAGTGCTTATGAATGACTTCAGACCATCTAAGTACTCAGCACATGTACGATTGCGAAGAGACATCCAGCTCCGATCCTCCATAGTCTACAAATGTATGAAGAGAATAAATTAGACTAGATAGAATATAGTATTAAGCTGAATACCATAGATAGAAAAATATTTTGCCACATTAATAAATGGAGTCTAGTAGAAATATTACTATCACTCGATAGAATAGCATATGAGGTGCATACATAGAAGAAAACAAACCATGATGAAAAACATCTTATAATGCAGCATGAATAGTTTGAGTTGAAATCAAAGGGCTAAGGAGAACAGTTTGAGTTGTTTTTACCAAACTGCACAAAGGGCAGGTCCTCTGTTGAACTTCCCTGAGACTGAGTCGCTATAGCCAGACGTCTGAACCTGTGTGTGCCACTTCATTACTAGACAACTATTTGCTTGAAAACTGAAATCTGCCTAGTAAAAACAGAAGTATGGTATACCTTGTTCACAAAAAAGGAGAGTTCCCAGCAGATCATTCAGTAGTAAAGTGAACCTGAAAAGTGCAGTCCATCAAGTCAGTGTATCTGCGCATCCTTGTATACTCAAGATAATACACAAATTAATGCAATGATACCTTGCCACCAATCACCTCTAGTAGCAGAGCCACCCGGGTTGTCCTCCTTGTACTGGATTTAAAATTCAAAATAAATATTAGACTTAAGTGCTCCAAATGATCTGTGCAATTGTATATGGAAAGGTTCTACGCTGTAAAGTGCTGCTGTAGAACTTCCGACCACCATAATGCACGGATGAGCCAAAGTGAGGGGATTCTGATGACTCATTTGGATAAGAATGTTTTACATCCTTGTAAGCAGGCTGGCCATGGGATTTGCCATCTGAGCACAAATTTAAATTTCCATAGTTACATCAATGCTCCAGATCAGTTCTAAGCTAAGATGGTCAACAAATACGTATTAAGGATCATTTTGTTTATGAGCAGAACCTAAATCGAATAGCAATATCAAACTGACAGGAGTACCCAGAACGAAGTCACAATGTCAACATCATTATCCAAATATGCCTTAAAAACATCCAAATAGATTTTTGCAGAATCCTATAGCTCCTCTATTATCAAAATTACTCCTCATCAATCAGAGTTAAATTGAGAAACCGTTATGCTTCCTCCACAAATCATGACATAGTAACAGACTCATCAGCAAATCGCACCAACTCACTAATCATGAAAAAAATTTCCTAATACCCCAAGAATCTGAGAGCAAAGGATCAGAAGGATGGCGTGAAGAGGCGGCGCGGAGAAGACGGTGCTGAAGTACCTGTTAGCCGCCGGCGGCGCCGCGGCTCCGGCAGTGGCAGGCCAACAACAGTTCAATCAAGCTGAGGACAGGGTAGGGAGCTGCAGGTGCCGAGGCCGGCGGCGACTGTCAGAGCTGGAGGTGCCGGCTGGGGTACGGAGCGATGCCAGCTGGGGTATGGAGCGATGCCGGCCGGGGCAGTGTTGGGCTAGGGGCTGCCACCGGCCGGAGCTGCAGGTGCCGCGGTGTGGACTGTGGAGCGGTGGTGGTGCGGCTGCAGGCATGAACTGCAGACTGCGGCGGCGGCGACCAAAGGAAAGAGCGACAACCTCATCAGATAAATGAATAAACAAATAATATTTCCAGCCAGGTAATCAGTGACACGGGTCAGTGACGCGTCTATCAAAAACGCGTCACTTTCTTTATCAGTGACGCGTTTTCTTGAGCAGAGTCACTGATAACGCCTTCTATCAGCGACGCGTGCAGAGAAAACGCGTCACATTTCTTATCAGTGACGCGTCTTCATAACCCGCGTCACAAATACAACTATCTATCTGTGACGCAGCTTAGCAAAGCGCGTCACAGATAATATTAGTGACGCGTTTTGTTTTCAAGGGTCACTGATATAGTGTTATTAGTGACGCGTCTTGTTCCTAGACCATGGGCAACAGCTAATCAGTGACGCGTATTGTTAACCCGCGTCACTGATATATTATCAGTGACGCGTTTCTTTTCTGAGTCACTAATCATGATGTCACTGATAAGCTTTTCTGGCATAGTGATTGTTGTAAAACAAGTATTTTTGTGTTACAATCTACGTCTGTAACATATTATTTTGTGTTACTATGACATTTCTTAGGAACACATTGACGAATGTGTTACAAGAATGTGTTACAGTATGCTTGTTTTGTAGTAGTGGGGGGAGTAGTAAAATTTTTTATAGGATAGATTAGCAGGATAGCGCTGCATAAAATTTTGTGTCGTGAGCCAATTGGCTTCATCTGTACCGAAGGAGTTGTTGTAGCTTTAGGTACTCAATAATTTCCTCTCTTTCTATATCTATCCCTAATACTTAAAATGCAAAATTTTTTGCGATAAAATCTTTCGTCCAACTAAGAGATCGACTCGGTTACCGTTTAGTGTTTCGTTTCCATATCGGACTGAAGAAGAGGAGAAACTAATAGCAAACAGTTCGGCAATCCAAACATAATAAAGAGGCAAAACTTTCAGCCATTTTTTTTCGTCCATCTATTTTTCGGTCCATCTTCATTTAACTACTGCTCATATGAGTTCGAATATCTCTTGTGTAACACGATATGGAGTTAGATTCTAAAACAGTTTGGTTTGTGTATGCGACTCGGACTACTTAAATAGAAAAAATGTCGTAATCAGTTTGATCTAGAACTCTCTTTTTTCTAGAAAAAGTTATCCTAAGTCCACGTCCACGCCTATACCTATTATAGAATCCGTAAATGACTATTATAGTCCTGTCCAAATAGGATTACGTATATAATCAAACAAATATTGCTCTAGAGAGCATTAACCATCGAAAAAAAACATTTAGATGGCAAGGCAGTCTCTAATTTTGAAATAGCTCCGGATCCTGCCCATGGAACAAGTAGTAAGCCAGCATCTATCAGGATCCTCTCCCTGGTCATGTACTCGAGCACGAACACGACAGCTCCTCCATCGCCGATGCCTGAGCGACCTCTTGAACCGCTACCTATGTGGAAGCGTTGACGTCCAACGGGTGGAGCAGACCATCCAAACGTCGAGATGTAGCTGGCCTTCGACAAGTGCACCTATCAGGGCTTCATCTGCACAACATTCTAGGAGCGTGCCACCCATGTTTTGCACGGCAATACGCCCTCGAGCGCCAAGGCGTTGGGCGACACTAGCCTGGCCACGATCTTGCGGGCGACAAGAAGTTGCATGAGATGGTCCACCTGATGCTTCACCAGCGACTGGATGCTGTTCGACTCCGTCAACCCGTCAAGCAACCGCAGCACCTTGGCATTCTCTGGTGCCATCGTCGCCTCCCGCCTGCGCACGTGGCCGTGACCATACGCCGTCGACAGAAAGCGACTCGCTGTAGTGGTGACTGTGTGTTCTATGATACCAATGTGATGCTGGTCGTTGTTAGTACATAGTCACGGTCACAGAATGCCTCCACAACCGGCGGGAAAATGCTGCTGGACTCTAGGTCAGTTTTGAGAAGCGGCTGCTCGAATATGTCCGTAATGGATCTGTAGGCCTGGGAAGTTAGGATGGACTCGCTGCAAATCTCTGTGGCTGTATGCAAACACACACAAGTTTCACTAAGGTAAGAGCCACGCAACTAATCCTAAGCATGAACACACTCGAATACATGTTTTCTAACAAACAAAGGATATTTCAATTTCTAACTCCTAGCGAATACAAATCGGATACATGGTCTATATGAACAAAAGGATATTTGAATTTTTAATAAACTCTTTGACACATACAACTCGGATAGCTGTTTTTAACCATATAAACTCTTTGACACATACAAAAAGATATCAATGAAGCCCATATTCCATATCGGGAAGACATCAGGATTGATGCCCGTGAAGATGTACGTGGAGGAGGTGGCAGAGGGTTTCTGGCAGAGGCACTCGGTGAAAAAAAAAGAATTGCAAGCGGGTAAAATTACTTTAATATTGTTTTTTATTGCATCCAAGAAAGATATGGTACTATTCTTATTATACATTGTTTTTAATCTACAGATCCAAACAGTACACAATTAAAACACCATGCAAACAATCCAGTGGGGCTAGAATATCCAATCGTGGATGCCCACGAAAAAAGAGGGAGAGAGAGGCATGCACAGATGAAAAGGTAGAAAAAACTAAAACTGGTGATGTGAATCCTATATGCAAAACAAAGATGTCGTGGTCATCATATAACATATAATAAATTATATAGTTCTTAAATTTTATTTTATATAAAAGAGTAAAACACTAATAGATTCCTATCTATGTTTTTCATTACTTTTTTGATAGTATTTCTCTTCCCGTTGCAACGCACGGGCATTTTTGCTAGTATATATAGTAATACAAAATTCACCCAGCAGAAACGCGTGGGAAGAAGTATCTAATTCTGAAAAAGAACAGACCTAACCACCCATTTGTCGACCAGTTTAATTATATACTGAAAAAAACACAATGGTTAACAAATGTTCTCCACTATGCACAGTAGCCTAATTCCCTGTACATAACTCTACAAATGTGTGCCATGCAGTTTCACAACACAAAAAAGCAAATTTCAAAAAAGATTAATATTGATGGAGTTTTTATAGAGGAGGCAAGAAAAGAAGCCTGGGGTTTCATGGTCAGGGACAACAGAGGTCAGACCGGCTTTTGAGGCTGGTAGTTTAAGTGTTGTGCATGATGTGTGTTCTGCGTGCTGAAACTCAAGCCTGCCTTTCTGCATTTGCTGCTGCCAGCCAGAATGCTATGATCAAAACTATCCCCAGGATAGACTCAGCTACACATGTCAATACCTTGAAGTCAGATGCCTTTGATCAAACTCTGAGTGGAATGATGTTGAAAGAAACTAGATGTAAGTTAGAATAAACGTTTGTGTTGATGTTTTCTATTGTCACGTGAATGTAATTCGTGTGCACGAACTTGCTCGCTCCGCTCTGATTGGGGACACGGACCACCACAACATTTGGCTCGATCCCTTCAGAATTTTGTTATGGAACTTGTGCTCCGCGATCTCATCTCGTTGGACCTCATGTTAATGAATAAATGAGCAATTATTGAGATTTAAAAATAAATAAATCCTCCGTCACTTTTGTATCCCGAATCTCCATGGAATCGCGATCTTGCCATTGAACGTGCTAACGCGACACTTCCCACTCTGCAACTGCGACTTGAGGGTACAATATATACTGATGAAGATCGGCTAGGATATCTTCGAGGATCATTAGGCAACAGAGGAATTTCTTTTAGATAGAATAATTGGCATGCAAGAGAAGAGATACAATCATTCATACTCCGAGCAGGCTACTATAGCGAAACTATATTGATTGAGCTGCAATGACTACTACAGACCATGCGCCGATCGACAGCCTGATTGAATTTGCATTTTTATTTTGTTTCCACTTGACTTTGCGTTTGCTATAGTACTGTGGGTACCCATATTGGCAAAATTAAAAAAAAAAACATGAATGGGGTTTGGTAGAACATATATCCCCTCAATCCCGGGCACTTTGGCGACATCCCCTCTTATTACGGTTGCAGCTTGGAAATTGAATCTTCCGACGTGCAAGAAAATCATTCTCGCAAGCCTAGCAGCTGGTTAGCATGGCCACTACTAGTGTCGTTCCCGCCGGACCTACGCCGGTGCCGTTCAAGGACGCCGTCGGCGACATGGACGCCGCACAGGCACAGCAGCAGGATCCCTTGGCGCTGGAGGAGTACGCCGGCGCCGTCGCCGCCCTCCCAAGCAACCCCAAGCTGCGGCTGCGCTGCTACCAGGGCACGTGGGTGCTGGAGTCGTGGGTGCCCGGGATCATGGCCATCCAGCGCGGCGGCGTCTTCACGCCGCGCCACGGCGACGTCGTCCTCGCGAGCCCGCCCAAGTGCGGCACCACGTGGCTCAAGGCCCTGGCTTTCGCCACCATGGCGCGCGGCGTGCACCCACCGGCACCGGCCGGCCACCCCGAGCACCCGCTCCTCCGCCTCAACCCGCACGACTGCGTCCCGTTCATGGAGAAGCTGTTCGCCACCGGGTGGGGGAGCAAGGCCATGGAGGCGCTGCCGTCGCCCAGGCTCATGGCCACGCACATGCACCACTCCGTTCTGCCGGCGTCCATCCGCGAGAACCCGCACTGCAAGATCGTCTACATATGCAGGTTTGGACGAGCTCATGTGATGATATATATATATATATATATATATATATATATATATATATATATATATATATATATATATATATATATATATATATATATATATATAATTATATATCTGCTCTATCGATCACTGAATGCTCTTCATGTACAACAATTCGATCAATTTTGCTGGCAGGGACCCAAAGGACATGCTGGTTTCCATGTGGCACTTCGCCAGGAAGATTCGACCGGACCTTCTTTTCGCCGACCTGTTGGAGGCCGCGTGCGAGGGCAGCTGCTTGAGCGGCCCGATCTGGCACCACGTGCTTGGGTACTGGAACGCGAGCAAGGCGAGCCCGGAGACGGTGCTGTTCTTGAGGTACGAGGAGATGCTGCGCGACCCGATCAGCGGCGTCATCAAGCTGGCACGGTTTCTCGGACGGCCGTTCTCGCCGGCGGAGGAGGAGGCCGGGGTCGCCATGGACGTGGTGAGGCTGTGCAGCTTCGAGAAGCTGAAAGGTCTGGAGGTGAACCGGATTGGCTCAGGATCTTCATCCTCCTCCTCCCTGCAAGGCGTCCGTGAAAGTGCCTTCGTCAACAACTCCTACTTCAGGAGAGGGGAGGCGGGAGACTGGGCAAATCACATGACTCCAGAGATGGCGTGTCGTCTGGACACAGTTATGGAAGAGAAGCTCCATGGATCAGGCCTCTCCTTCGCTTGATCTCGGTCCATCTGTGTGTACTTTGTGTTATCCCATATTCGATCTCACCGATCAATTAAATTAATAGAGTTCTGCATAATATGCAACAAAGACGATCATGCAAGGCTGGCATGCATGTGCAGTTCCTCTTGATTTTATATTTATGCCTCAATACTGTAATGCGGAAAGTAAGCATGGGGCACAGTACACGCAGCAGCACGCCATGTCGCTATTCATCAAACACGAGAAGAAACTATGTACACGAACTTGCGGAAGTTTTTAGTGGAACCGCCGTCGGGCTTGAATGCCAATTACTACCGGAAACAGGATTTTTGCCGAGTGCTCGCGGCTTTGCTGATGGCTATTTTTCGGGCACTCGGCAAAGCCCTAGTTTGCCGAGTGTCGCGCTCGGTAACGATGGGCGCTCGGCGAAGCAGAGTTTGCCGAGGGCTGGGCGCTCGGCATAGTAGGACACTTGGCAACTCCTAGTTTGCCGAGTGTCGCCCCTGAACCACCTCCTTGGCCTGCTGCTCACACGCTTTGTCCTTGATCGGGACCCCTTTCTCCCTAGTCGGAGAGCAGAGATGAAACCGCCATCGGCCATGCTGTCGCTTGTCTACTACTGCAGAACAGATCATGATATCACTCTGGCAGATCAAAATCCTTTGTCATTGCTGGATTTTAAATCGCCACAACCAAAATAACAAGGATATGGACATTATCGGTTTTTATAACCAACCGTGATGAGAGGGCTTATCACTGGTGGTTCTAGAAGTGCCGGTAATATGGTTTTGAAAAACCCAATAATCCAGGATCCATATGGTCGTGCGAAACAAAAGTTATAATTTACGTGATTTTTCGCAAAAAATGCACACTTCCTGGCTAACATCAACACTTGAACCCCTAACCTCTAGCTTCGCGTGTTTTTCTTCTGATCATATCACCTCTAAGATACTTCAATCCGGTTAGGATATTTATCCTTTCCATTTTATATCCATGTCTAGGTTTGAAGAGTATTTGGGATCCTAAATAAATCTAAATGAAAATATTGTCAACTAAGAAAGTTTTATAACTTTTTAAAATCTAAAACTTTGGTTTTGATCATTTTGAAATTTGAGGTTATTTGAAGAATTTGAGTTTTAGATGGGAGGAAATTCAACCGTAATTTTCTTAGTTGGATAGAGGACTTCTAATGAAAAAAGTTCTCAACTGAAAAATTACACAAAATTTTTTGAGTGTTTCTCTTAGGTCATTTGAAAATTTAAATTTTAAATTTAAAACACAATTTTCGTTGGATAGATGTGATTTCCAATAAAAATATTATCAACTATAAAGTTATATAACTTTTTGATAACTTTTTAAGATCTATAACTTTTTTCTTAAATACTTAACACATATAATTATTGAACATATGGATTCCTTCGATTTAACTTTTATATAATCTTGCGAATCAAAGTGTGTAAGGACCATAACGCCTGTTGGCGGTCCTTAACTCATAAACATTAACCGCCAATACTGCATAAAATAAACATACATGATCACCAAACTTAAAGTTAGGGCTTATAACTAATCAGTTCCACAAGTTTTGGTGATCTACCACTTGCAGGAGGACATACTGGAAACACATGAGAATATACAGATAAAGGGCTACAAAATATACATGAAAAGGCTCAAAGAATGAGTGGCCCAGTCACCAGAATACTTGGGTCCTAAACATAGATACAAACACCAAACATGGGCCCAAAAAGTGAAAGCCTGAATTCAGCCCAGGCTGCAAGAGTAGTCCCCGGTAAATTAGACGCCCAGGATGCATACGAACTCCGTTTTCAGTGATCTAGGACTTTTCGGAAAGCTAACGACGAGGCCGACGCGCTCACCAAAGATGGGCCTGATTGGATCCCACTAGGGTGCGGCCGCATCCTGGTGCGAGCGCACCACCAGAAGGCCCAATCAGCCCGAGCTTTGGTCGGTTGCTTCCCATCGTCTTCCCAACGTCGGTTTGCATGGGCGTCCAGGTTCAATGTACCAGGAAAGGTCGGTTTGGGTGAAATCTTGCAAAGAGCCCCCTCCACCTCACATATAAAAGGAGGCCTCCCCCTCTCCTCATTTCATTAACCAATCAAGCAACCTCCAAGGGGCAAGAGTACACAAGAGCTCTCCTTCATAGGGGCCTAGGCCCTAGGCCTAGGCCCTAGCTAGCCTAGCTAGTTGTAGTATAGAGAGTAAGGATGAAAACAGTCGGAAATGGTCGAAATACTTCTAAATTATTTTCTATTTTTACATTTAAAATATGAAAATGAAAGTGAAAACGGTGAAGTCGAACATGAAAATGAACATGAACTTACGAAATATCGAGAATTTTGAAAACGAACTAATTCGAGCGGATTTATATCGAACACAGTCGATATACGAAAACTCAATAAGGAATATGACCCGCACAACCAAGTGCATGACTAAGTATATATATGATCAAGTTTAAGTGCATATAATAATTAATAAGTACATAGTGAATAAAAATGAGGCTACACACTGTCTATATAAGAGAGGGTAGCTAGCTACCAGTAAAAAGAACACGACTGCATGGTAAGCAGACTGTAATTGAGCTGCATCACATGTACAGTCGACCAAAATCGGTTTAAACCGAATTTTGAATTTAAAAAATTTCAAATTAAAAGTAGAAACCAGTCAAAAAATGTCTAAACCGCTTTTTACTTTAACATTTGAAATACGAAACATCTGAAATACGAAAACGAAAATGATAAAGCCGGACAAGAACATAAGAATTCAATCGGATTAAATATAGAAAACGATGCGGTTCGGTTCAAGATATTTCTATTCCGTTTTCAACCATAATAGGGAGTGAGAGAGGGAAAGTAGAGGAGGTTCGGGCGTGTCTGCCATCTCTTGTCTCGGATCCGGTGTCTCCGGGTTGAGGAGGCGGAGTGCCGGACGTGTCGGCTCTCTCTCAACGTGTACCTCTACGGCCACGTACTACTTGGAGTATAAGGTCCGTGTTCGACTATGGTGGTGATTCTCTATTCGTGTTATCTTGTGCATTACATTCTTGCGGGTTCGTTGTCTGTTACTTGCCTTAGTAGCGGATGCTGTAGTAGAGGGTCTCTGATAAAGACGGATAGCCCTGCGCGACGCTAGAGTAGTAGTCGATAGCGTAGACTTGGTATCTAGGCTAGAGGCTACTATCGGTGTTTTACCACCGATAGCCTGCCACGGGGTTCCCGCAGCAGTTGATTCGGATCTCGGCGAATACTAGAACTCGGCGGTTCACGCAAGAGACACTTGGTTTATCCTGATTCGAGCCCTCGTCATCGAGTAAAAGCTCTACTCCAGTCGGTCTTGGCCTTTTGCGTTGGATTGATGTATGATTGTGTGTTGTTGTTCGTTGTTACAATGAGGGTGCTCTGGCTCCTTTTTATGAGAGAAAGGAGCCAGAGCTTTGGTTCTAATCCTAGTCAGACTAGTAAAGAGAGTTCTGTTTCTATTACAGGAGTTACTTTCTATCTGTCTAACTAGGATAGGATGTCATCTACTCAGAATCGGTCCTCTTGCTTCTATCTTGTGGACCCGTCCGGGAGAGAGTTATACCGATAGGGGACCGTCTTGGTCCCGCATCGACAAGCCCCTGAGCATGTCAAAGTAGAACTCAGGAGTCAACTTGTTTTCTGAGTAATGCTTTGAAGTGGTCTTTTGAAAGCTTCTCTTCTCTTTTATGTGCACCATAGGTGCACTTATTGAGTGTAGCCCCCTTGCATCTTGCTATTTGTTTGCAAATAGCTGGAGGATCTTAAGGAAAGTAGAAAAAAATTGAGGGTGTATACCCTGTAGCCCCCGAGCCTTTGTCCGAGTTGTTTTCATAAAAGAAGTCGGATAAAGGCTTTTGATGTTTTTGGGTTTTTCTTGAATGCATTTTTTAGTTGTGCGCCAAAGGTGCACTCATTGAGTGTAGCCCCCGAGCCTCTTGCTATTTGGAACAAAAAGCTGGAGGGTTTTGTGCACCGAATGGTGCACTCAATGAGTGTAGCCCCGAGCCTCTTGCTATTTAGAACAAAAAGCTGGAGGGTCTTGGAGAAAGAATAAATTAAAACTGTAGCCCTCGAGCCTTTTACCGAGTTGTTTTTGTAAAAAGAAGTCAGATGTTGGCTTTTGATCTTGTTTTGGTTTTCTTGAATGCTTCTTTCCATTGTGCGCCGAAGGTGCACTCAATGAGTGTAGCCCCCGAGCCTCTTGCTATTTGGAACAAAAAGCTAGAGGGCCTTGGAGAGAAAGTAGATTGAAGCTGTAACCTGCGAGCTTTTTCCCAGTTCTTTTGGGAGGAATTGGATAAAGGCTCATGACTCTCTTTTTGCTGATTTGTCCTTGACTATCCTTTATGTCTGCTCTTTTATGGTTGGGCATTGGCAGCTGGCGTAGTAAAGGCTGTACGCTTTTACTGTGAGGGGATATTCTCAGGATATGCTTCTTTACTATGCTCTTTATTGTCCTCTTTTAAGTCTTATCAGTGTTTCTCTGTTTGGGTGAACTTGGTCTTTGTACGCTGATCTTGTCCTATAAATAGGTCTTATCCCTCGGTTGTTTCTAGTGCCTTGAAGTATGCTTCTTTCTGTTCTTGTGAGGATGATTGTTTGCGAGATGGATCAGCCTCCGGGCTTTTTTCTTTTTCTTCTAGTATGGTCTTTTTAGTGGGTAGAAGAATTCTTGAGATAGGATTAGAGGCAGACTAGTCCCAGAGTAGCATTGTGGTTGGAGGCTCGTTCTGGTAGGTAAAAGAAGTCTTGAGATGTGCCTTGTGCTGGGCCATTTTGCAGTCTCAGTTCTTCTTTTCCACTCTGCCAGACATATGCTCTGTGTGGGAGAGTCGCCGAGCCGCACGGTCCTCTAGTTGTCCGGTGCAAATCAGCGGCCGCCCCACGCAGAGCTGGAGCCCTCTTGTTCACATGGGGTTCGATTCAACTTGTGGCTGGAGAGGCCTGATATGATGCTTGATACGTCAGTGCTACTTTTGGCGATCTTGGATGCATTGTGTTGGTGTATCTAGGTTGCTTTGGATCTGCTCGGCAACAGCTATCACCTTGGTTGTCTGGGGGTTTTGCGTGGTCGTTTTCTATGGCAGAATTCTACTGGGTTCCTTATAGCTGTTGTTTTAGTTTTCTTCTAAATTCAATGGGTCTTGTAAGACTTATATCCTTGTATTTTGTAAGTTCTGTTGAAAAAATATAAGTTTCTATCTGAATCTAAGTTGTTTGAACTTAGGATGCTGGTTGTCTGCCTTCGTGCTGACTTGTTTTGGTTGAAAAGCTGATTGTCTGCCTTCGTGCTGACTTGTTTTTGTTAAAAAGCTGATTGTCTGCCTTTGTGTTGACTTGTTTTGTAGTTCTAGCTTCATTTGTGTTGTGGCTTTTGTCACCTTCTCTTTGTTAACGGAGTTGGATTTTACCGTTGGTGAGTAACAGGATTAGGACCATTATCCCAGATTTTGGGGAGTTTACTGGGTCTTTCCTGTTATTGCGCCATGTATCCGTTGGCCTTTTTACCGTTACTCTGTTAAATGGGCCTTAAGCCAGGCCCTTCCTTAGCTTATAAATTGGTTTTTTGGGTGTCCGTTCCTCTTCTTCATCTTGCTTACGCATCCTAAAACCCTAGTAAGAAAAAATCCCCAATCTATTCTTGCTTGCTCTCGCTGTGCGTCCTCCATCCATTTGCTGCTGCTTTTTCGTTGTATGGGGAGGAAGAAGACCACGAGCAAGAAGCTGGTAGTTGAGAAGCCTGTTCTTGAGGAGGAGGTTGACGAGCTGCTGAATCTAGAATTTGCTGTGATGAAGGCGACGGCGAAGTCCTTCCCTGCTCCGACTACTCAGGAGAGGCACCGGCTGAGCTGGTGGAGTGGGGAATGATCCAGTCAAAGGATTTGGCTGGATGGTCCATGCCTGATGAGCATCGCGTTCCCGTTCCCCGTCCTGTGGAGATTGTCCTTTTTGTTTCTTTTGTTCGCACCGGGCTTTGCCTCCCGGCGTGTTCTTTTCTTCATAACTTTCTTCATTATTTCTGTATCCCTCTTCATGATCTCACTCCGAATGGGATCATTCATCTTTCTATTTTTGTTCATTTCTGCGAGACTTTCCTTGGCATCCCTCCTTCTCTAAATCTATTCTGCTTTCTTTTCCGCCTTAAGCCGTAGCCCCGCTCTAATTCCCTCCAAGCCCTTGGTGGATGTGGGATTCAATTTCAGCAGGGGCGTAAATCGAGCCACTTCTTTGAGTATGATCTTGTTGAGTCCGTGAAGGACTGGCGTTTCGAGTGGTTTTATGCTGGGAACCTCAGCGGTGATGACGCTTCCCCAGCTCTCGAAACCTACTCTGGAGTCCCGCCAGTGCCTAATGATCAGTGGGAAAAGGAGCAGCTTAGCGCTGCCGAGTTATTGCTGCTTCAGCCGCTCTTCAATAGGATTAGCTACCTAAAGCAGAACGGCTTGTCGGGCTTTGCTATAGTGACTAGTTATCTTCACCGCCGAGTACAGCCTTTGAAGGCTCGAGAGCATCTTGGCTTCGAGTACTCTGGCGCCGAAGATCCATCTCGGATGGTGGCCACTACCAAGTTGTCCAACGATAAGGTGCTTCTGCGCCTCAAGAAGATTTTGAAGGGGGCCACGGTGGTCCCGATGATTGGCTTTGAGTACTCTACTGAAAATCCTTCCCTTGCTATAAGTAGATTGCTATGCTTGTTTTTGTATCTCCGAGTACATCTTGATTCTTTCTGACTTGTTTTTGTGTTTTTGTAGCCTTTTGGCAGGGGATTTTCTGTTGATGCATCTCTCTTTGTTGATGGAGAGATTGCTCCTCCTCCAGAGCCTCCAACTGTTAGCCATAAAGTGGTTGACGGCCGAGTTGTTCTGCCGGGCGTTTCTAAAAAGGAAGACGTTCTTCAGTATGTCTCCTACCAGCCGATGGCCATCCCTTGAGTTATTCGCTCTAAGAGGCCTGCCGCTGGTGATACTTTTTCTTCTGTGCCACGGAAGCGGGCATGCTCTTCTTCTCCTCGGCCTTCAGGTAACATTCTGATAGGTGAGAGATTTATTTTGCTGCATTTTTTTCTTTTTTGTGTGTGGTCTTGATTCTTTTTTTCTTGGTAGATGGTAATGCAGTCCACTTATATGAGGATGAGACTGAAGATGTTGATGATTCTCCTCTTCTCCGTCGGTATGTGCTGCTTTTCATCTTTTTCGAATCTGGAGTAGTTTTTTCTTCTTTCTCTTGATTTTTGGCCTTGCGTTTGTAGCCCCCGAGGAACTTCCATTTCTTCCTCGGGTTTGAAGCTCTTCTCCTTCTGCTGCCGAGTTGTTGGAGGGTCTAAATGAGGTTATGCCATCTCCTCTACCTCGGCCTCTTCTTGCTCTCCGGCGTGCTCACCGGTAAGGGTTCTTTTTCTTTGAGTTCTTTTTCCTTTCTTGTGTCTTTTTGTCTTAGTTTTTATCTTTGTAGGTCGACTGCTGCCGTTTCTTCAACTTCGGCTTTCGATTCTGAGAAGACTGTGAGTGTGGAGGTTGCGGGCCAGGTAGTTTCTACGCCTGACCCTCAACCGGCTGTGGAGTCACCTCTGGTGGTGACGGAGGTAGTAGCTGTATCTTCCGTGGCTACGACTTCAGTTCTTCCAGTCACAGAAGTTGTCGCGGCTGCCACTTCGGGAGGGGAGCAATTGCCTATTGCTCAACCCCTGGCTTCTTCTTATCATCGGGTTGGGTGTTCTTCTTCTCTGTCTCCTCCTCCTGCTCCTTGGGATATGGTTCGTGATATGAAGTTGGTGCAAGAACTAGAGGCGGAGTTTGATCCAAGTTCTTGCCTTAGGGGACTCGAGTCTGGATGGAACTCTGTCCAGGCTTCTTTTCATGCTTTTGCTCAACAATTCCAGGTGAGTTTTGGATTTTTCTTTTTTTGCTTTCTATTGCTTGGTCTCTTCTTCCTCTTATCTCTTTTTTGTTGTAGGATTATATCAGTGATTCTGACCTCTTCTTTGGCTCAACTGAGTCATAAAGGAGGTTGTTGGAGGAGTTGGCTTCTTTGAAGTCTGAGCTCGAGACGGAGCGCCAAGGGGGCCAGTTGTCAGAGACTGCTCTGCGGGCTCAGGTTGCTGAGGTTGAGCAGTAGAAGTCGGCGGTTGCTGAGTCTGAGAAGGACTCTTCAAGGAAACTAAAGATTCTTCTGAGGGGATTTCTAAGGTACTTTTATGCTTCTTTTATGCTTGTCTTTTTTATATTATTTTTTTGCTGATTTCTTCTTGTTTGTTTTGAAGCTTTGAAGAAGAGGTACTCTGAAGAGACAGATGCTCTGAAGCTTGAGGTGAAGACCTTCCACAATGACTCGGAGAAGGTAAAGGAAGATGCTGAAGAAATCCTTGCCAGAGCTCAGTTGATTAGGCGTGGTGCTGATCGAGATCTTTTGCAGGCCAAGGCATCAGTGGAAGACTTGTCAGCTCGTCTGAAGGCTTCAGAGGAGAAGTGGTCGGCTCTTTGGGACTCTATCCGGAAGCTTGCTGACATGTTGAGGAAGCCTGAAGATGCTGGCCTGACTTGGGTTCAGTTTTTCCCTCGGCTGACTAGCCGAGTTGTTGGCTTTGTGAAGGATGGTATCCTAGTCGGCGTCCAAGGTGTCTTGGGGCGTATTCGGTTGATTGACCCGAATTTGCCTCTCGAGAGGATCTTGGTATCCTAGTAGCCGTCTTGAATTTAGCTCAATAATTTGTGGAACTTGTGGAGATAGACTCTGTACCTGTTGGTGATAGTAGTGGCCAATAGTAGACTTTTTATTGTAAGGATGCTTGGCGTCTTTCTGAGGCTTTTTGTATAGAAATTTCTCTGCTTTGCCCTTGATTTGTTCTCAATCGTGTAATTTTGTGTGAGTTGAATGTCTTATACTTGTCTGAATAGATGACTCACTGTTTTGGACTTGTAGGTTCTGTCCGTATTTTATAGTTTTTGGAAGTTGAGATAGATCGAGCTATTCTTGCTTTCATTTCGGTCTTTGAAAGGTGCTAAGGTATTTGGGACCTATGGGCCTTCATCCGAGTTCTATAATCTAGAAGTTGGGATAGGTCGAGCTTTCTGTTGGCTCTCATCTAGGCCCGAAAAGATGCTAAGATATTTCAGACCGTGGGCCCTCATCCGAGTTCTGTAGTCTAGAAGTCGGGATAGGTCGAGCTCTCTGTTGGCTCTCATCTGAAAAGACGCTAGGATATTTCAGACCGTAGGCCCTTATCCGAGTTCTGTAATCTAGAAGTCGGGATAGGTCGAGCTCTCTGTTGGCTCTTATCTAGGTCTAAAAAGACGCTAGGATATTTCAGACCGTAGGCCCTCATCTGAGTTCTGTAATCTAGAAGTCGGGATAGGTCGAGCTCTCTTTTGGCTCTCATCTAGGTCTAAAAAGACGCTAGGATATTTCGGACTGTGGGCCCTCATCCGAGTTCTGTAATATAGAAGTCAGGATAGGTCGAGCTCTCTGTTGGCTCTCATCTAGGTCTGAAAAGACGCTAGGATATTTTGAACCATGGGCCCTCATCCGAGTTCTATAATATAGAAGTTGGGATAGGTCGAGCTCTCTGTTGGCTCTCACCTAGGTCTGAAAAGACGCTAGGATAATTGTGGATTTCTTTTTGATGAACGGTACTTTATTGAAAAGAGATAATACAGATTTACAATATCTTTTTGCCTGTGGTTATGCGAAGAATCGTCGTAACTGGGAGATATGCCAAGAGTTCTTTATTGGTAGCCCATCCTCTATCATTAGCTCGTAGAAACCAGGTCCTGTCACTCTTGCTACTATAAAGGGACCTTTCCAAGGGCTGAGAAGTTTGCGTCTTCCGTCTGGTTTCTGAATTCTTTAGAGGACCAGGTCTCCGGCTTGTAAGATTCTTGGTTGAATGCTCTTGTCATAATGTCTTTTTAATCCTTGCATGTATCTTGCTGATTGTAATATTGCATTGATTCTGACTTCTTCCATACTGTCGATTTCTAGCTTTCTTGTCTCCTTTGCTTCCCCTTTGTTATATTGTTCGATCTTTGGAGATGTCCTGATTAAATCTGCTGGTAGTACGGCTTCTGACCCATATACCAGAAAGAAAGGCAACTAGCCAGTTGCTTTGCTTATTTGAGTTCTTAGACCCCAGACTACTTTTGGTAGTTCGTCTATCCATTTTGATCCATAATCTTTAAGATCCTCATATAATCTTGGTTTTAGGCCGGCCAGGATGAGGCCGTTGGCCCTTTCGACTTGTCCGTTTGCTTGTGGATGGGCGACTGATGCATAATCTATGCTGAATCCGTAGTCTTGTGCCTAACTTTTGAATTCATTGGCTGTAAAAGGTGATCCTAGATCTGTGATTATTCTGTTTGGCATCCCAAATCTGTGCATGATTTCTTGGATGAACTCTTGTGCTTTTGCTGAACTGTATTTTACCAAAGGTTTGTATTCTATCCATTTGGTAAATTTGTCAATGGCCACGAAAATGTACTTGAATCCTCCTTTAGATTTCTTGAGTGGTCCTACTTGATCAAGCCCCCAGCATGAGAAAGGCCATGCGGGTGGGATGCATATCAAGTTGTGAGCTAGAACATGAGCTTGTCTTGCGAACATTTAGCAATTTTTGTAGTGTCTGACTAGTTCTTCAGCATCTTTTAGTGCGGTTGGCCAATAAAATCCTGTTCTGAACGCTTTTTCGACTAGTGTCCTTGATGATACATGATTTCCGCAGCATCTTGAATGCATTTCTAATAAAATTTCTTTTCCTTCTGATGTTGGGACATATTTTAGTAGAACTCCTAATGATGCTGCTCTTTTATAGAGATTGTTTTCTACCAGGACGTAGTTTTTGCTTCTTCTGATAATCCGAGTTGCCTCTGCCTTGTTATCTGGCAGTTTCTTTTTTTTGATGTAGTCTATGAATACTTGCATCCAAGTTGGGTTGTCTGAGCTGATTGTTAAGATTTGCTCTTGTTCTGACTTATTTTCAGGCATTGTCTCGTTGGTCTTTTTGATTGAAGGTTTGGTTAGTTCCTTGATAAAGACCCCAGCTGGCACTTTTGCTCTGTCTGAGCCAAGTTTGGCTAATACATCAGCGGCGACATTTGAGTCTCGTAGTATATGATGAATTTCTAAGCCCTAGAAATTCTTCTCGAGTTTTCGTATTTCTGCGCAGTAAGCATCCATGTTCTCTTTGGTACAATCCTAGTCTTTATTTACTTGGTTGATAACTACCGCTGAGTCTCCATAGACGAGTAGTCTTTTGATTTCCAGTGAAGTTGCGACTTGTAGGCCATGGATAAGGGCTTCATATTCTGCTTCATTATTAGTGGCTTGCCATAGAATTTGTAGAACGTATTTGAGTTGTTTTCCATCTGGTGCAATAAGTAGTACTCCAGCCCCTGCCCCTCCTAGTTTTAGAGATTCATCGAAGTACATTTTCCAATGATCCAGGATGGCATCTGGAGTGGGTTGCTGTATTTTAGTCCATTCTGCAATGAAGTCGCTCAATACTTGAGATTTGATTGCCTTTCTTGGAGTGAATTCGATCTTGAGTGCTCCGAGTTCAACTGCCCATTTTGAGATTCATCCTGTTGAGTCTCGGTTTCTTAGGATATCTCCGAGTAGAAAATCTGTTACGACGATGATTTTGTGATCTTTAAAGTAATGCCTGAGCTTCCTTGATGTTATTAGGATTGCGTAGAGTAGTTTTTGTACATGAGTGTATCTCACTTTTGATACTGTAAGTACTTTGCTTATGTAGTAGACTGGTCTCTGAACTTTGTAGATGTGTCCTTGTTCTTTTCTTTCGACTACGATAGTAGTGCTTACAACTGAAGTGGTTGCAGTGATGTAAAGCATGAGATATTTACCCTTCTTTGGTAGTACTAATATTGGAGATGTGCTGATGTATGCCTTCAGTTTGTCAAAACCTTCTTGGGCTTATTCGTTCCAAGTGAACTTGTCTGTCTTCTTTAGTAGTTTGAAGAAAGGTAGGCTCTTTTCTCCGAGTCTTGAAATAAATCTGTTGAGCGGCCATGCAACCTGTTAATTTTTGTAGGTCTTTTATATCTGTAGGTGGGCCCATGTCATTTATTGCCTTGATTTGTTTTGTGCTTACTTCGATTCCTCTCTGACTGACTAGAAATCCGAGTAGTTGTCCTGATGATACGCTGGTGACGGTGGATAGCATCAATATTTTATATATCGAAAGGCATAAAACATATATCAATATCTAGAAGGCTAGGGGTTTATGTAACAATTTCCATGAGTTTTGGTGATTTATCAGTTTTCAGGGACTGAACCAGAAAACACCGAAAAAGGGACATAACTATAAATCTACACCACGGAATTATCCGAAACTCAGGAATACTCCAAACTACTCTAGAAGGATCCAGAACACACCGGAGCAAAGGAGAGGCGAGACCACCTCCAGGTGGGGCCGACTGGCCCCACCTGCCAGGCCGGCCGGCCTCCTGTGAGAAGAAGGTGCTCCCCCTTCTGGAGCCTTCTTCCACAGCCTTTGAGGATCAATCTTAGCCCTACGTGAAGTCGGTTTGATCAAACGGCTATCGTGCACCTCACCGGGCTATATAAGCGGAGCCAGACCTCCCCCTGGAAACCCTAATCCATTCAACTCATTCATTCCATCTTGAGATATTTGGTGATTAAGTCATCTAGAGCTTCAAGTTCTAGTTCCTCATAGCCTTCTAGTTCATAGTTTAGCCTAGTTAGATCTAGAGTAGAGGAAGTCAAGTTCTTCATCGATCTTGGATTCTCGACGTTGTCAAGAAAAGAAGAGTCTGGTATAGTTCTTAAGCTTTTCTTTCTTATTGTGATATATGCGTTTGTACGATCATTACTAGCAACATTATTCTTCATTAATATGTTCTTGATTGCATTGTTCATTGTCTACTTTAATATGCCTAGTATAGTTAGTTTGCTATTATATTCATGCACTGGTTCGTATAGCGCTCATCTATTCAATTGCATGGTGAGTGGTAGGCAATATGTAGACGTGGTGTCTAGATGCTTTGCTTATCTGTGAGTATCCCCAGTCATGCCGGGTAGTGAGGTAGATCGTGGGTGTGACAGACCCATTGAGTCCTTTGTAGACCTTCCCCATACGTTGGATTGGTAGAGTGGGATTGTCAGGTTAAGAGGAGGTTCCTGTACTCATCTTCTCCTGTACATTGCTCCGATGTGTTAGGGAACTATAGTAGTATAACTTAGCTATGATTGTTAGACATACTTGCACTAAATAGAGTAGCTTTGACTGTAGCTTGAATACTTAGGAGTTATTTCTCTATTACCTGATTAGACAAACGCTGAAATGATTAAAGTGCTATGATGGGATTAGTATTATTAGGAGACGATTGATCATATTTATCATATTTATCATATTTATCATTTATCTATTATTTATTTTGTGACACCTTCCTGTTATTGAGGAGAGTTGACATTGGCTACATCTCTTATTCACTGCATATATAAGTGTTATCAATACTATAGAGTAGCTTTTTAGCAATGCCTTTCCAGTGGTAGAATATAAATGACAACCTGGTAATATTCTAGGTAAAATGCTACAATGGTATAATTATCTGTCCGCTTGCAGAATTATTCTTAGTTTATATTTATCTTTATTTATTTCTGCCTAGTCACATAAAATGATAAAGATTTAGTACCAGAGGTTATTCCTAGCTTTACAATTAGGGATGACAACCTAGTTTCACAGTTAGGAGTAAGGGTAGAGAGGCTAGTGGCTAGTTGCTAAAGGCAAGTTAATTAATACCAACATTTCTAGTGTCATTGCGTGGGATAGAGATTTGGGTTTTATTGCAGTGATGTTAGAAATGCCAACATACACCAAATACGCATTTATTTGTATTGACTTTCCACTTCCATCTTTTGAGATTGTCGAAGGTTTGTTGTAGATCTTCTATTAGGGAATCTGGGTTCTTTGTTTTGAAGACGATGTCATCCACATATGCTTCCGCGTTCTTTCCAATTTGATCTCCTAAACAAGTCTGAATTGCTCTTTGATAAGTTGCTCCTATGTTTTTAAGTCCGAAGGACATTGTTTTGTAGCAATATGCTTCGAACGGTGTGATGAAAGAAGTCTTACTTTGATCTTCTTCTTTTAGTGCCATCTAGTGATATCCTGAGTAGCAATCTAGAAAAGATAGCAAAGCTGCTCCTGCTGTAGAATCCACTATTTGATCAATCCTTGGTAATCCGAACGGGTCTTTCGGACAACGTTTGTTGAGATCGGTAAGTCGACACACGTACGCCATTCGTCTGTGTTCTTTTTATGTACAAAAACTGGGTTGGCTAATCTGGATGTAAGATTTCTCTTATGAAGCCTGCTTTGCCTGTATTTGGCTATTTCTTTCTTTATTGCTTCCTTCTTGCTGAGTGAAAATCGGTGTAACCTTTGTTTGATTGGTCTTGCTCCTTTGTTGACTTCAATTTTGTGCTCAGCCAACTCCCTTGGGACTCCTGGCATATCGGTTGGTTTCCAAGCAAATATGTCTTTGTTGTCCCATAAGAAGTTGGTGAGTATGAGTTCCTATTTGATAGGTAAGTGTGCACTGATAGTGGTGATTTTGAATGGGTCGCCAGTCCCTAGATCAATCTTTTTGGTGCCTTCTCCTTCAGCTGTGGTAAGGATGCTTTATTTTTTAGCTGGAATTTCCAATTCTTCTGCTCTTACTTCGGCTGTTGCCGAGTTGATTTCTCCTTGAACTTTTGAAGATATCTGAATGGCCTACACATCGTATTCATAGGCATATTTCAGATCTCCTTTGAGAGAAAGTACTCTGTGTGGTCCCGGCATCTTAAGTAGTAGAGACAGTTAGTGAGGTATAGCTAGAAATTTTGCTAGTGCTGGTCTTCCCAATATTGCATGATAAGATGATTCAAAATCTGCAACTTCAAATTTGATGAGTTCTGTACGGTAATTTGTAGGAGTTCCTGTTGGTATTTCTAACGTCATTACTAATTAAAGAGATTAGAAACATATGGTATTAAATTAACTTGTCATTAGCAACTAGCCACTTATTTATCACTAGTATTCCTAAGCATGAATTAAGTTGTCATCCCTAATTATAATGCTAAGGAATAAATATAGGATTTACATGTATATATTAGTCAATATGACTAGATAGAAATATGAATATAAACTAAAATCGGTTCTGCAAGCGGACAAATAATTATACCATTGTAGCATTTTACCTAGGGAGTTCTACCAGGTTGTCGATTTATATTTATACCACTGGGAAAGCTTGTAATAAACTCTAATCTATTATATTGATAAGAAATTATATACAATGAATAAGTGATATTACCAATGTCATTTACTCTACTCATAACAGGCAGAGGTCACAAGATAAATATAGATAAATACAGGTGATAAGCATAATCAAGTATCATAATTATATTGATAATCATTAGAGCACTTCCTAGTCATAATCATAGTTAGCCAATGGATAAACTAAGGAGATAACTGTCTACGGTAATTCTATAACTACATCAATGAATAACTCTAATTAGTGCAATTACATCTAGTAATCATCGTTAAGTTAGCCCTACATCATGATCACATGTAACGGGGCATCATCTAGAAAGGATGTGAAACAGAGTCATTATCCAACTTCGTGACCGTGCCCTGCTGTCCTACGTACGGAGGGTGGACTACAGAGGAACCAACATAGCTGTCACCTACATGGACTACCACACGTCCCGGCACATCAGGGTGCACTCGCAGATAAACAAGATATCTAGACACCATGTCTACATATTGTCCATCATCTATCCATTGTACACTTGAATAAACGCTATACGAGCAATTACATAAATTCAATAAGATCGAACCAACTATACTAGACATATAATCAAAGTAAACAATGACTATTGCAATTAAGAACATATGAACTATTAAGAATAATATCTCTCTAATCAGAATAATGAATATAATAAGAAAGAAAGAACTAGAACTATACCAAACTCTTGCGCTCCAGACAGACGCCGGGGGCTCTAGATCCCAATGAAGAACTAGATCTCCTCTACTTCTAATCTAACTAACTAGAACTATGAACTAGAAGGCTCTTGATGAACTAAAAGGCTTCTTGATGCTTGATGGCTTGAGGCCTTGATGAATAATGAATTGGCTCTCTCCAGGGAGGGGGTCTGGCCCTATATTTATAGTCCTGTGGGATGAACGTGCGCCGCAGGATCAAACCGACTTAACCAAGGGCCGAGATGCATAAAAAGAGGCGGTGGAGGAAGCTTCCAAAAGGGGGCACCAAACCCTAAAGGGAGCGCCGCCCGGCGCCATGGTGGGGCCGGCCGGCCCCACCTAGCGGCCTCCTGGCCCCCGGTTGCTTCGGGTGTCTTCTAGATCCTTCCCATGTCCCGATGTTGATCTTTCCCGTGGCGGATAATTTGCATGATTAATATGCACTCTAATCCCTCTTTTAAGCTTTTCTAGAGAAGCCCCTAGAAAATATGGAATATGCAAAACTCTTGGAAATTGTCAGTTAAAACCCTAGACTAGTGTATATTCATGTATCCTCTTATGTCTAAAGTTTCAATAAATATTGACCTTATCCACCGTCAACAGTTCGAAATGTTACTAGTAGTGTTATTTGCCCGAGAGGCATTGCTGGCCTTCGGGACTATGCCGTAGAATGGTACACTTGTCGGTGTAATCATTTTTGAAAATTCTGGCCCCATCTTCCTTAGGGTGTCAGCAAATATGATGTTGAGTTCTGCTCCTCCGTTAATGAGTACCTTGGTTACTGATATTGCTGCAATTGTTGGTCCGAGTACTAGCGGATATAGTCCTGCATTTCCGACACTTGTCCATAGATCCTCTCGTGAAAATTGTATTGGATTTTGAGACCAATTTAGATATCGTGGAGTAGCTAGTTCTGCTGCCATGATTGTTCTTCAGGCTAGTTTGTCTTCCTATTTGCTTCTAGAACCAGGGACCCCTGAGAATATTACTGCCACTGTTGCTCTTGGGTTTTGAAACCCGTTGTCTGTTGGATCATTATTTTCTTCTTTTTTCTCTCTGTTTTCTTCTTTTTCTTGGTCTGTCTTTTTTCATATATCTTTCTTGGAATATCCGACATTCTCCCATTGGGTGAATTTTGGTTGGGTGATAGGTGCATTTTATTTTTCTCAAGTTCTTCAAATTTTCTAGCCGGGTAGAATTTCTTTTTTTCGGTGGCGGCCACCGTGTTGTCTGAATATCTTTTCTTATTGTGGAACTCCTGTCTGTTATCAGGATTGCTCCACCTTTCTAAGTTGTCTTGTCTATCCGAGTTGTTTCTTCTACCTGAGTTGTTTTTTCTATCTTGGTTGTTTCTGTTGTCTGGGAATCTTTCCCTTGTTTTTTCTTCTGCTATGATCATTTTTTCAACTGTTCTCTTGAATTCTTTGTTTGTTCGTGGGTTTTCTTTGCAGAAGTCGTGGAACATCCATCTTACTCTTAAGCCATATGAGAATGCTTCGATCACTTCTCTTTCAGTAATGTCGTGTACTTGTGCTCTTAACTCCCCAAATCTTCTATAGAAATCTCTGAGGCTTTCTCCCTGATTTTGCTTTAAGCCTTTCAACTCGGCCTGCGTTATTGGTTGTATGAGTATCCCCGCAAAATTTTCACAAAAAGCTTTCTAAAGATCTCCTCATGTTTTGATTGATCCTGGGCACAACTTGTCGAACCATTGTAGTGGTAATGCTTCCAGTGCCATTGGAAAAAATAATTCTTTAGTGTCATCATCTTCTCCGGCTAATTCAATCGACTGGGAATAGATCCTGAGCCATTGCATTGGTTCTGTCTTGCCATCGTATTTTGAGTGATTTGATGGTTTGAACTTGTGAGGTAGTCTGACCGTGAGTAATCTTCCCGTGAAGCAGAAGAATCTGTTGGGTACTTTTTCTGGTTTGTAGTCAGAATCTGCTTGGCTGTCGTATCTTATAGGTGATCTGATGGGGCTTCCAGGAGGGTTGGGCAGTCTCTCCCTATTTTCTTCCGTTCTCTCAGCCCAGTCGTGATGTGGTTGAGTTCTTCTGCTGTGGCTTGGGACAGATAATCTTTCGAATACAGAAACTCTCCGACTTCTTTAGCTTGTCTGTTCAGAAGGTATGCGACGAGGGGGCACTTGGTCATCTTGTATTCTTTGTGCAGTAGTTCTGAGTAAATTTCTGAGTTTGGCTTGTTCTTCACTTGGTCGCGGTATAGCATCGATTTCGTTGATCAATTCTTGTATTTTGTCAATGGGGTCAAGTCGAGCCCTTGCTGATGCTCGCCTCTCCTCGGCTTCTTTTTCAGCTCTTCTTTTATTGTACTCGGCTAGTTCTTCTTCGTATTTGTGCCATGCTTCCCTGCGCTCTCGAACTCGGTTCCTTCTTCCTCCTCTTTTCTTGTTTCTTCTTTCCCTTGTGGCCCTTTGACTATCAGTTTCTCCATCTCTGGTCATAGAGTCAGGTGGGATATCTGCTTAGGATCTGTAGTCAGGTTGGACTGGCGGTACCAGCGGTTGCCTGATCATGAATACTTCTTTTTGTGCATTGAGCGAGTAGTCAGATTCTTCTTCTTCTAAAGATCTTCCATATTGAAAAGGGAGAGAGATGGGGTACTTATCTTGTTCATTGATGCTCCTTATAGTAAGATCATTAGATTCCATCGCCCTTTGAATAATCTTTTGATATGTTCCTACCGTGTTGTCGAGGCCGTAGAGGGAAAGAACTTGGTGTGTTTGGTAGATTTGGTCTTGAGGCTTCTTTTTCAGCTATCTTGAGTTTTGAAAAAAATTTTATGTGTCTTCGGTTCAGGTTCTTGAAGTAGTCGACCGTGGAGAGCTCCGTAGTCGTCTGCATTGCAGATCCAGCTTCTAAAGACGAAGGTTGAGCCCTTTGGTAAGAGCATTGTGTGTAGGTCCGCTGAGCCCTTGATGTCGAATTCACCGAAAGCCCCTACCTGGCACGCCAGCTGTCGGTGTTTCACCACCGATAACCTGCCACGGGGTTCCCGCAGCAGTTGATTCGGATCTCGGTGAATACTAGAACTTCGGCGGTTCACGCGAGAGACACTCGGTTTATCCTGGTTCGAGCCCTCGTCGTCGAGTAAAAGCTCTACGCTAGTCGGCCCTGGCCTTTTGCGTTGGATTGATGTATGATTGTGTGTTGTTGTTCGCTGTTACAATGAGGGTGCTCTGGCTCCTTTTTATGAGAGAAAGGAGCCAGAGCTTTGGTTCTAATCCTAATCGGACTAGTAAAGAGAGTCATGTTCCTATTACAGGAGTTACTTTCTATCTGTCTAACTAGAATAGGACGTCATCTACTCGGAATTGGTCCTCTTGCTTCTGTCTTGTGGACCTGTCCGGGCGAGAGTTATGCCGATAGGGGACCGTCTTGGTCCCGCATCGACAGCTACCCTCGTTTGCCTCACACTCCACGGGTAAGGGGATGGTGCTAGGTGGTGACAGCCCTAGCATCCCTTGCATTCCCCCACGTTCGGGTGTGGCGTAGAGTTATAGTCCGGCATCACCTAGCAGACTAGGTGCGATCCGGTGCTCGAAGCAAGAGCGTAGTAAGCAAGGTTACCTCCGTGTAGAGATCCTAAATTGTAGAAGAACCTCGCTACCCCTTTCCTAACTCTACCCTTGTGTGGTCCTTGGACAAGCTAGTTAGAAGAAATACCTCCGTTCCTCATGGAAATATGATACCCGGATTCTTTCGCATTGCGTTAAGAAATACCAACAAGCATTTCTAGCGCCGTTGCCGGGGAACGGTTGTTGCATTTCCTTTGAACCTAGTTCGTCCTCATATCTGTATCTTTTATTTTTTAAAAAAATAAAAAAATTCTCACTGATCCCATTTACCATGAATTCCACTCCTATTCAAAACCTTTCTTCTAAGGGAGAGTTCTCTAGGCCATCATTCTCTTCCAAACCAAAACTCCTATCTAGCTATGAACTCCACCCTCACTTGATAGCTATGGTTCGGGCAAAACCCTTCTCAGGGCTTGATAATGAAAACCCATGCAATCACCTGCAAGATTTCAAGGAAATGTGTTTATGCCTGATCATCTTAGGCATGACACAAGAAACTCTAAAGTGGAAATTGTTTTCCTTCTCTCTTTTAGGGGAGGCAAAGCAATGGTACACTCATGCCGTAGGATGTATGAATAGGGATTGGAAAGAACTTAGAGACAATTTTGTCTTGCATTCTTCCCTGTCTCATTCGTCTCTCTACCAAGGGCAATCCTCGACTTCGAGCAGCATGAGAAGGAATCCATAGGTGCAGCTTGAGCTAGGTTTTTAATGTTAATTCATGCTAGCCCGGACTTGTCTTTACCCAATGACTTTTTGTTGCGTCTCTTTTGATTTGGGTCTTGACATGGATGCTGACCTATTCCTTGATGTGCCCACTGGAGGTCGTTTTACACATAGACCTATGATGGAACATGTGAAGCTCTTTGAAAACTTCCTAGACACACACTCTTATTCTATCATAGAACCTAAATCCCTCTAGAGAAGGGGCATGTCAAGCTTTGAGGAGCCCTCATTAGCCAAATCCTTTACATCCCTAGGGCCCTCACCCGAACCAGGAGGACCGAAGGAATGAGTAGTTCATCCTTCGGAGTTCCCCATCCAATTCGAGGATAATGGTAGTACCTCGATGCTTTTTAGGCACAAAAATCTTAGTTGTGCCCATCATGATAGACAAAATCGAGGTATACTTAGACTTCTACATCTATGCCATCCTTGAATTTGAACTACTCATAGGCTGCCCTTTGGAAACACTTTTTCAAGAAAAACCATCCCATAGGAGCCTTAGTGAGAAGTTGGGACAGATTGCTCCCGCCACTCCTGACCCTTGCCTAGAAATCTCGACGGTGGAGCATGATCCCAACCGTGACTTGTTCGAGAAGGTGAAATTCATCTCTCTGTTTGTTTCACCTGAGTTTTGCTTTTATCCTTGTGAAACTAAACCCTCACTCGAACATAAAGACATGTCTCTTTGGCCATCCAAGCATTGCTCTCAATAGTCATGACTTCTCGCTTAAGGAAGAAAACGCTTGTGCCATGGACATCTCGCTTAGTGCCATGTGCTTCTATAAGGATCCAAACCACCTCTTGATCCTTGTTTTTAAACTTTTTAAAAGAATGGTTATGGATGCCTTTGTTTATCATAAGCATTGCAAATCTCGTATATGCATTGTGGTACCAACCTTGCAGCTAGAATGATAATGCTAAACACTTGGTGGTGAAGATGGCAACTATACCACCATTGAGAGCTGCAAGATGAAGTTCCCACGGTCAAGCTTATGACCATAAAAAGCACTACTGGGAGTTACCTCGGATTATCATAAAAATTAAAAAAATAATAATAATTATGTTACTATTAAAAATTATTATAACACAACTTTTCTTCTAAAAAAGAGAGCAAGAACATGTTGTCAAGATAATGTGCACCTTCGGGTATTCTTGGTTGCTAACTATTTCAGATTAAAGATTGAGAAGAACAAAGGTACATGCGACGCTGGAGAACATGGAGTTGCACCGAGTGCACATTTTTGATGGTTTTGGTGGAGGAACACATGGCACACTTGACTTTTTCACAAAAGTCCAAGTGTGGGGGAGGATGATGAGTCTCATCACAAGCTCCATACACATCGAAGACCGTCTCGATCAAGAAGTGCTAGCTCTATCTTGCTAAAAATTTCTTAAAAAAAGAAAAAAAGAGAAAGCTATAGAAGAAAAGAAAAAAGATGAGAGAAAATAAAAAGAGAAGAGAGAAAAAATTTTAAAAAAAGGGAGAGAGAAAAAAGTGTGCGATAGAAAAATAAAGAGAGAAAAAAAACAGATGCTACCCTTTGCTGCTTGTCACCAAGGCCTATGGCCTCTACATACTATTTGTGTGTGTAGCTTAAGCTTTGTTGGTCACCCGAGTAGGATCATGTGCAATCAAGCCACCGTGCAGCAAGATCAAAGCTTCATCTTCATATACTGCCGGTAAGTATACTCGGGCATGCAGAGGTAATAAAAAAAATCACCAACTCCTTTACTCATATTTATCTTCATAGAAATTTATGCATGCTCATTCATGCTTTCATTATTTATGCCACGTGCTCTGGTTTGGATGTATTCTTAAGATATATCCATAGGCTTTTTAAATTAAGCATGGTGCTTAGGTTAAAATAGCCTTCTTTGATCAAAATTTGACATGGTGTTGAACTTTTATTAATGAACTTTGATTTGGTCTCATATATAATAAAAGTAATCTTTGATGGAGATAAACCAAGGCTCGTAATTTGTTACAAAACTTTATCTTAGCCTTGTATGAGTAAAAGTTTAGTGATTAAAATAAAAAATATATAAAAATAAAATAAATAATGATAATGAATTTAATATGGCAATCTTGTTTGGATCCATGCAACTTGACTTTTGCATCTAAGTTCTTTTTATAGCATGGATATGGTCATACTCTCTTCTGCCATGATAAAATAAATTAATAAAATGAATATAATAATAATAATAACAAAATAAAATTTTATTATGATAATAAAACTTAGGCTCCCTAGTGTTTGAGCTGGTAGAGCCCTTTCTTGTTTCTATTTTTTGTTTATTTTGTTTGTTTAATAAAATAGGTACAAGAATAAGTGTGGGGGAGATCTGTCAAGCTTAACACACACATTCGAGATCCTCCCCTAACATGTTGCACAACATCGTACGATTCGACATGAAGGAGGACAAGACAGATGGCTCAAGAGAAGACTGGTTGAACTTCTGGTTCATGCCAAGCTATCTCTACTTCAGTTCTCCTCTACAAACGATGGTTTGTGCAACACCTCCCTCATCTCCCTACAAACTTGAGTTTAAACAAATTTAAATTCTAATTACAAAAATTAAACTCAATGAACCAAATGCCTCCATGCAACTTGAAAAATAAAACCACACTTCTTTCTACATTCTTAAAAGATGACATGATCATAATATTTCTGAGATAGAAGCTTGCATGAAGTTTGTTCCATTTACATGTTATTATGCTTGTGGAAAAATATTTTGATAGGACAATCATGTTAACTAAGTTGTTGAGGGGTGTGATATGGTTCTGACTTAGAAAACCTACCAATTCTACTCAAAGTATTTGGAGAATTTGTTTAAAAAAATATTACAAAATCATAGTTTCACATACTCCTCATTTGGTAAAAAAATTCCTACTAAGGCCAAATATGACATGCATCCTGCAAAGTTTTGAACCTGCTACATATGCTGCTTGTTATTGCATTGAGTTTGGTCAAGTCTTGTGACCCGTGTCGAGAGATTTATCATGCTCCCAAGATCAAGATCACACACACACACCATATATATGTGCTGCTCCTACATTGGAAGTACACAAAAACATGCTTTCCATCTAGTCCCACAAAAAATATTCTACTCTTACACTTAGAGTAGATAAAAAAAATACATTTAGTAGATAAATACTCTATGTTTAAAAAGATTATGATCTCTCTATATATATGGTTTATAAGATAAGACATGGGCTATGCAAAAGTGTAAAAAAAATAGGGACACATGAAAATCCTAAAAGAAAAAAATATGGACACATGAAGGTCCTAAAAGAAAAAAAATATGGACACATGAAGGTCCAAAGTATGAAAAAATGATGATGAGCACATGAAGACTCATGTATTCAAAAAAAAAAAAGAGAAGATAGCCATGTCTCAAAAAATAATAAATAGTAGAGAGAGATCATATCTACAAAAAAGGAGTATAGTGTTTACCATATCATCTTCCACACACATGCACATCTTGATCTAAGAATATGATACTTCTCTCCTTGGATCTTTGATTTGACTTTACAACATATGCAATGCAAGTATGCCATCTTGTTAAACCCTACCCAAAGCTCCATATAAACCTTTTAGAGGTAGGAGGAACAAAAAGAAGGCAAAAACTTTGCTATGCCTTGTTGAGGAATCATACACATTCGAGTGATTTGAGAGTGCCTTTTGAGGAGTATAAAGTGATCTATGCTTTATTGTTAAAACTTTCAAAACTCCAAGTTGTTAAGATGTGAATTTGGAAAGATGACTTTGTTTCAAGAACCATTCCACTTTTCAACAACCCAAAAAAATATGTTAGCTAATGCCACATATCCCACCTGTGTAAGAAATATAATGGAATAATTTTCATGTAAGTTGTATGTCTTAGGATTTTATGCTCATGTTTACTTCTACCTTTAAAACTTTGCTCGAGAACGAGCAAGAGGTAAGTGTGGGGGAGTTTGTTGGTGGTCCTTAACTCATAAACATTAACTGCCAACACTCGCATAAAATAAACATATATGATCACCAAACTTAGAGTTAGGGCTTATAACAAATCAGTTCCACAAGTTTTGGTGATCTACCACTTGTAGGAGAACATGCCGGAATCACATGAGAATATACACATAAAGGGATAAAAAATATACATGAAAAGGCTCAAAGAATGAGTGGCCCAGTCACCAGAATAATTGGGTCCCAAACATAGATACAAACACCAAACATGAGCCCAAGAAGTGAAAGCCTGAATTCAGCCCAGGCTGCAGGAGCAGTCCCCAGTAAATTGGACGCCTAGGATGCATACGAACTCCGTTTTTAGTGATCTAGAACTTTTCGGAAAGCTAACGACGAGACCGATGTGCTCACCAAAGATGGGCCTGATTGGAGCCCACCAAGGTGCAGGCGCACCCTGGTGCGGGCGCACCACCAGAAGGCCCAATCAGCCCGAGCTTTGGTCAGTTGCTTCCCACCGCCTTCCCAACGTCGGTTTGCATGGGCGTCCAGGTTCAATGTACCAGCAAAAGTTGGTTTGAGTGGAATCTTGCAAAGAGCTCCCTCCACCTCACATATAAAAGGAGGCCTCCCCCTCTCCTTATTTCATCAACTAATCAAGCAACCTCCAAGGGGCAAGAGTACACAAGAGCTCTCCTTCAAAGGGGCCTAGGCCCTAGGCCTAGGCCCTAGCTAGCCAAGCTAGTTGTAGTATAGGGAGTGAGAGAGGGAAAGTAGAGGAGGTTTGGGCGTGTCTGCCATCTCTTGTCTCGGATCCGGTGTCTCCGGGTTGAGGAGGCGGAGTGCCGGACGTGTCGGCTCTCTCTCAACATGTACCTCTACGGCCATGTACTACTTGGAGTCTAAGGTCCGTGTTCAACTATGGTGGTGAGTCTCTATTCGTGTTATCTTGTGCATTACATTCTTGCGGGTTCGTTGTCTGTTACTTGCCTTAGTAGCGGATGCTCTAGTAGAGGGTCCCTAATAAAGACGGATAGCCCTGCGCGACGCTAGAGTAGTAGTCGATAGCGTAGACTTGGTGTCTAGGTTAGAGGCTACCCTCGTTTGCCTCATACTTCACGGGTAAGGGGATGGTGCTAGGTGGTGATAGCCCTAGCATCCCTTGCATTCCCCCACGTTCAGGTATGGCGTAGAGTTATAGGCCGGCATCACCTGGCAGACTAGGTGCGATCCGGTGCCCGAAGCAAGAGTGTAGTAAGCAAGGTTACCTTCATGTAGAGATCCTAAATCATAGAAGAACCCCGCTACCCCTTTCCAACTCTACCCTTGTGTGGTCCTTGGATGAGCTAGTTAGAAGAAATACCTCCGTTCCTCGTGGAAATACGATACCCTGAATACTTCTAGGTGAAGTGCTATGACGGTAATTCCGTGTGCTTGCGGATTCTTTCGCATTGCGTTAAGAAATACCAACAACACCTAAAAAAGGGTAAATTAGGCAACTTTAAATCTACTTCTAACTATGGTCTCTAAAACAACCTAGTTAAAACTTATGCAAGAAATAATCTATCTAGATGTATAACTAAAGTTTTGCTAAGTGTGTTTCTATCTCTACCGCAAAAAAATTCTGCAACCTAGGTTCCGATCCTATCAAATAACCTATTAACTAAGGTAGAAAAGGTAAAGCACACAACCAAGGTACATAATATAAATACGGAAGCTAAATGTGAAGTAGAGATACAAACTCCTGTCGAAGACTAGTATTTTTATTGAGGCATCAAGAAGCGCTCAAACTTTTCCCTAGTCCTCGTTAGAGTTCCTCACAAGGAACCCTCACAAGGGCCAAGCTCTCGGTAACTCCGTAGATAGCTCCGGGTCTTCGTCACGCGCAAGTGGGTCTCCAGTGTGCCTTTGCCTTTCAACACTGTGGGCCTTTTTCCGGTACACGGTGGCAGCCACACCGCCATCTTCATGATGAAGCAAGACTGTAAGCCCCTCCGATGTGCTTGCACGCACCATTATTGTACATTGGAGGTTTGCATGCAAGCGCATAAGCGGTGGTCTAACTAGCCTAACCACTAAACACTATGCATGTGGAGAGCACTAAAATAGAGTAGCAACACTCTTCATATGTTTCCTCACTCTTCCGCCTATCAAATGGCCAGTTGGGATAAGTATTTATAGCCCCCAACATGAAACTAGCCGTTGGAGCTGAAATGGGCTCTCTGCGCATGCACCGGACACGTTTGGTAGAAGTGACTGGATGCTCTGACTGATTCCGGTCAGTCACAATGGTTAACGGACCGTTTTGGCACATAGTTGCACCGGACGCTGCTGGAATTGGGTTGACTTTGCGCCTCTCTAGAACCTCTCTAAATTGCACCAGATATGTCCAGTCAAATCCTATTGCTATGTTCGGTCGCAGCATCTGGTCCATGCTGGATGTGCGACTTTGCCAGAGCCTTGCCACCGGAGTGTCCGGTCATCCTTCAGGGTCGAGTCTAGTCACACTGGACGAGTCCAGTCAGGGAGTCCGGTCACCTGCAGACTCTTTTTCTTTGAGTTCTTTGCTTGCGACGTGGTTCCGACTTATTTGTTGAATTGTTACTCAGTCTTGTGGGTCTTCTAAGTGTCTTCTAATGTCTTGCTTGAGGTGTTATTATCTAGATCATTTCTTGCCTGAGTCCATGTCCATCTTGCATCACCTTTTCAAAAAAAGTCCATCTTGCATCCATTTAAACTATACCTTGTATACTAACAAACAATATTAGTTCAAGTGGTCATGTTGTTCATCAAATACCAAAATTCAAACTAAATGGCCTATGAGGTCCCTTTTCCTTATAGTAACAACTTTAGATAAAAAAAGTTATGAACTAAAATTTTATAACCTTTCAAGATCTTTAACTTTTGTTGTGGTTGCTTCGCCATCTGAGATCTTAACTACATCTACACAATCACTTGTGATTATATAGCATATAGACTCCTTTGGTATTAACTCTATAAATTATTGTGGTGTATATTTGGACATCCACATGATCTCAAGTTAAATAAATATTATAAATGTAGAGTTGTCTCTCGTCAGGTAGTACAACTATGTCATATATTTTATCTTTATCCAATATCATACGAAAAGTTATAAAGTTTTTGTTGTAGCATATCACTGTCGCTTCAAGCATAAACGACCAGTAATAGTACTAGTGTCGGTTTTAACCAAAAACCGGCACTCACTAGAGTTTTATGGCTAAAATTAGCACTAATATAAACCGGCAATGATGACCCCAATTTTCACTATCGGTTGGTCATATCACCGGTGATTTTAGCCATAAACCGACAATAAGATCCAGAAGCCACAATCACAGGTGATTTTTTAAAAAAACGGCAATATGGACCAATTGAAATTCAGTTATGTAGTAGTAGCCATGGGGCCTCGTCATCCAATGACATGCTGAGTATGGGGACCTCTCGATCCCGAGTCGTCGGTGGTTGCTGCGCTCGATGCTGACGTCCACAGGCTCAGTTCATAGGTACTGCATTCGTCTCAGAATTCTTGTCGCTTTCGCTTCCTGAGAAACAACTGCCGGCAATTTTTATAAATATTAAACATCATCAGTTAGTATTATAATTAGTATCATTGGAAAGATCTCTTTGAATCTAGTTTTTTAATAAATTTATTTGAAAATATAAATATTACTTGTATTTTTTATAAATTAAGTCAAATTTATGATATACACACGCAAAATGACTATAATTTTGGACAGAGGGAGGAGTTTGTTCGAGTTCAAGTTCTTCACCAGCAAGCGATATATAGGGCCGAACTAGGCCTCCTGGCCAGTTGGCCAGTTACATATGGGCTTACTACCATTCCTCTAATATATTATCGCGATACATAACACGTGAATTACTAGTCGTACGTGACACCTGTATTTGAACTATTTTATATTGTGATTTGTTGAAATTTTCTAGCTTCAAATTTGAAATTAAGACTTCGCATGTTATTTAGTGCATGTACATGTCCACCAAATTGACAATAAATGACTTTACAGAATTATAAATTTGTTTAACTTTTTGATAAAATTCAAGATCCGAGATAATTACAGAAAAGATTCTGCTCGACCAGGGAAACAGGACGAGAGAGATTCAATCATAGCAATGAATATAGCCACACTTTTGCTAGTTCTAATTAATTAAATTTTATAGGCATAATATATGGTCCTCAATAGTACACGCGAAGACAACAGCACGTTGTGACTTGCTCTATGGCTCCATTATTAGTTTATTAATATTATTAGTAGTAGATAATATTTGAATGGACAGAAATTGCACTCATGCCATGAAAGCAAACTCTGAAGGACGTCAATAGATCGAAGAGGCAAACTCTGAATGCTCTGCAAACCTGCATGCAGACTATCGAACAGAGAGTGAGAGAAGGACACGGGAGGCACAACACAACAATGGCGGTTGCAACAGCAAGCAACAAGATCGTCAATAGAGACGAAATCACGGACGCCTTCACCGACTCTGCGCAGATCCCCGAGAAGTACATCCGAACCGATGAGGTGCGTGCCGGTGTCGTCGTCGGCGAAGACGACGATGCCTACTGCGAGCTGCCTATCATCGACATGGCCAGGCTTCTTGATCCAGAACTATCGGCGTCGGAGACGCTCAAGCTTGGCTCTGCATGTAGAAACTGGGGTTTCTTTCAGGTCAGAAAGCTTGGCTTTGCATTTATTTGCTCGTTTGAGTCTTTGAGAGAGCTGTAATAATATATTATCCTGACGTTTCTTCTGTAGCTTACAAACCATGGAGTTGACGAAGCAGTGGTACAGCGAATGAAAGACAACACTGTGCAGTTCTTCAGCTTGCCACTGGACAGCAAGAACGCAGTGGCAGTCCGAGGAGATGGCTTTGAAGGGTACGGCCACCACTACAGCAGGCTGTCCAAGCTGGATTGGGCAGAGAGCGTGATCCTCATCACGCAGCCAGTCCAGGACAGGAACATGGAGCTGTGGCCAACAAACCCACCCACGTTTAGGTCTGCATCAGTTTGGTTTTATGATAACAAGTCATTAATTACTAGTACTATATGATTAAGAGTGTTGAATATGAATTAATTTGTTTAATTTCCATGCATGGATTTTTAGAGACGCGCTTGACAAGTACTCGACGGAGACGACGAGTCTCATACGGCGGCTCCTGAGCGCCATGGCGGCCGACCTCGGCGTCAGGGAAGCGGCGCTCCTGGACGGCTTCAGCGGGAAGCGGCAGAGCATGGCGATCCACCACTACCCGCCGTGCCGGCAGCCGGACAAGGTGATGGGCAACACGCCGCACACGGACGGCCTCGGCCTCACGGTGCTGCTGCACGTGGACGACACGCCCGGCCTGCAGATGCTGAGGGACGGCAGGTGGTTCCCCGTGCGCCCGCTGCCGGGCACCCTCGTCGTCAACGTCGGCGACATCCTCCACATCCTCACCAACGGCGCGTACAAGAGCGTCGAGCACAGGGTGGTCGTCAACGCCGAGAGAGGCCGCACCACCGCCGTCATATTCCAGGACGCCTCCATCGATGGGATGGTGACGCCGCTCCCGGAACTCCTGCTCAAAACCGGCGAGGCGCCGCGCTACAAATCCATCCGAAGATTTGAGTACCTCAAGGTCAGGTTCAGTGCCCTGGCCAAGAAGACAGGGTTCATGGAGAGCCTCAAGCTCTAGCGTCTAGTATCTATCATTCTACTACCCCGATATGGGCAGCCATGCCCCATTGTCCATGGAAATAAAACGTATACACGACACGAGACGGCATCCATGAATGCATGCATGGACGACGACCAGCCCAGTTACGAATTTGCGTTGAAATACTTTTGCTTAAATTTTCAGATTTCTGTCTTATTATATTATAAAATAATATAGAGGAAACCCGGTCCCTCAAGACTTCTGTTTATTAGGTCTATATATCTTGTTGGGCAAACAACCCGCTCCGACAAACTACTATTCAAGTCTTTACCAACGGTAATGATCTGACACGTACGTCCGGCTCTTTTGGCTGCTTCCGGACGTAGCGCTCCCATGTCGGCTCAGCGCACTGCCCCTCCTACTCATGCCCTCTAGATAAGAAAAGAAAACTCGCCTGCTGCATCGCATTCTCCGCTTTCTCTCTCTCACACTCCTCCCCCCCCTCTCGCTCGTTGCTTCCCGAGCTGCTCGCCCATGAGCGCCGCCCTACCCGCGTGCCCCCGCTCACGGGAGGCCGCTCGCCAGCGCCGCCCCTGCCTGGGTCGCTCGTTTGGTGTGGCCCCCAAAGCTGCTCGGCCGGCGCACGCCCACACGAGTGGTTCACAGGCTCCTCCCCCACCGCTCACTGGCATGCCCCTCCCCGACCTGCTCGCTGGCGCGCGCCCCCGAGCGGCTCACAAACACCTCCTCCACCTGAGTCGCTCCTTCTCCCCCACCCCGACGGCTTTTCCCCAAACCTGGCATCCTCCTCCCCCACCCCGATGTTCCTTCCTTGAAGTCTTCCCCATGGGGAGCTCCCAGCGCCCTCAGATCTGGCGGTTATGACGCTCCCGCGTGCACCGGGCTCTCTCTCCCCCCCTGTTGCAATTGTATCTTTAAATTATTTTAGATGCTTCAGAGGTATGTTGCCGTTGAATCATACGGATGTTGCAAAACTAGATCGGGGGATGTTGAACATATTGCATATGATGCAATTGTTTTAGGGACATGTTGTAAGAGTATGTTTCAATGTTTCATCTTTTCTCAGGCATAATGTTGCAAATGTTCTTGATTTGGATGTTTGGATATGTTCCGCACATATGTTACAAGTGTTACATGTTGCAATTTTTTAAGTATTTTTCAGGTGTTCTCCATGTGTTTCATAAGCATGTTTCAAATGTTTCATTTATTTTTAGACGTATGTTGCAGTTATTGTATCTGGATGTTTCAAAACTAGATCGAGTGTTGTAGTGGATATTTCAAAACTGGATTTGGTGTTTTGCATCTCCCTCCTACCCTTTTCTGCTACCTCGCTTCGGTGGCATGTAATAGCAACAGCAGGAGGTAGTAGGCATGCTTGCAGCAGCAGGCATAGACGGGCGCGGTAGGCGAGGCATGGGTGGGTAGGCGTAGCGGTGCAGGCCGGTACAGTGAGGGATCACCCTAGGCACCAAACACCGAAAACCGAAAACCGAATTGAAAATACCGAGAACCGAACCAAAAGTACCGAAACCAAAATTTTGGTACCATGTTCGGTTCCTAATTTCGAGGAACCGAATTTACCGAGGTATATTCGGTTCTTTACCCCGGTTTACCGAATTTACCGAAATAAGTTGACCATGAGTTTTTTATATTATTAATTGTACTATTGTTGACTATTATATTATATATTTTTTAATATACTTTTATAGTCTTATAAACTTTTTATAGTCTTATAAATATATATATATATATATATACTTGGCACTATAATTCTCTATAAAATTATGTCAAAATTGGCTTTTAAACATGCAATTTTATGTCTTTGTGATGAATTTGGTACTTTTCGGTAAATACCGGAACCGAACCGAAATTACCGAAACCGAATTTTCTCGGTACCAAATTTTCGAAGGAACCGATCGGTACCTATTTTCCGAGGAACCAAATTTACCAAGAACCGAAGTACCGAACTAATCGGTTCGGTAAATACCGAATGCCCAGGGTGAGTGAGGGAGGCAAGTGCAGCGCGCACACGTAGCAGCAGGAGGAGGAGGAGGAGGAGGAGGAGGTGGTGGGCACGCGTGTAGTGGTAGGCGTGGACGGGTGAAATAGGTGAAGCATGGGGGCGGGCGTAGCAGTGCGAAGAGCGATGCAGGAGCAAATCACGCAGCCGTCTGGATAAAGGCTAGCGTCTAAACATCCGAGTGCTAGTTGTACCGCTTTACTAATTTAGAATTTCCCCACATATCGAGGTGTCACCTCTCCTTCCGTCGGCACTGCCACCCGATCTGATTCACCATCGACGAGCCGACGACTGCCCCCCCCCCTCTATTATTATTGGCTAGATTTGGCCTCCTTGTCCTCGTCGCACCACCACTGAGCCCGAGCTCATCCCAACGCTTGAAAGTCCTCTCTACACTTAAAAAAAAGGCCGTCCTCCTCTCCGCCGTGCCACCATAAAGGCCAAGCCCTGCCCTCCCCATCATAGCCCTCCTACTTGATGTTTACTGGTAGTCTGGTTTTATATTTTTAAATTAAATCATTTTATATTTTTAAATTAAATCATGTGTATATTATTACAAAAAAATCTCCCGTGTTACTGTTTTTTAAGTAGCGTATCTTATGCCAGTGGCGGAGCCAAGGCCCGGCCACCTCGGGCGGCTGGCCGGGCTCCCTTGCTGCAGACTCGTCATGATATACGGAGTATACTCTTTCTTCTCTGGCACTGACTTTGGGCCACCGTGGGAACCAGGGAGGCGCGCGGAGGGCACTGTGGTGCGGCGGCGGCGGGGAGAGAGAAAAAGGAGGGAGGGAGAGATCAGAGATGAGATGAACATTGCGCTAGGGTTGGGGGTACACGCCTCTGCGGAAGGGGTTCTCCGCAAAATGTTAAGGGGCTTTTCGCAAAATGGTTAGACTACTGAATTTTGTCTTGTTCGCGTCGACATAAAATTCACAAGAGGGTTCGTGTCATAAAATATCGTAACACATTTACTGTTTAAAGGAGACAAGGCGGATGGCGGGTTGATATTCTATAAGTTAAAGGATTTTTTTGCAAACCATACGCAGACGCGTGTCGGCACACGAATGAGCCAGCAATGCCTGGAATGCTCTCGTTCCAGCAGAACCGAGTGGGTTTAAAGGAAACCTGATTAGTACCAGTTTCTCTTTAGAAATTTGGGGCGCCACGGCCAGCAACCAGGGGATCCACTTGGCGTCACAGTACCGTGTGTCTCCGTGATCGCTATTTGACCGTTCGAACGTGCCTCCTTGCGATTGGTTCCCTGTCCAATATAACACACAGCCTTCTCCTTCTCAAAAAAAAAAAAGGAAAAGTCTTAAAAAAAAACGACCTTAAATCTTTTCCTTTAAAGTATCTCCCATCGGTTTAGGACGCTGACGTGGACGGCTTGGAGCAGTGATTCGCCTCTTTCTCTACCCCGTACCGGGGGCGCCTCGCCTCCGCCTCGCCCGCGGGCCCGCCGACGCCGCTTCGCCGCCCCTGTCCCGTCCCCGCCCGCCTCTCCCCCTTCTCCGCCCTCTCTCCCGGCATGGCATTCGCGCGCCCGGCTGGGGCTAACTCAGGCACGCTGCCGCGGCTTCGCGGGGGCGCCAGACGCGGCGCTTCGCCGGCGGGGCCTCGCGGCGCGGCGCGCTGAGGCGCTTCGCCCCGGGGCTGGCTGCCTTCACGCTTGAGCTCGTCGATGCGGCCGCCACCTCCTTGCCCGCCCGAAGTCGCCGCCCGTCACCAGCGCCACCTTGTCCTTGAGCTTGTTCGCCGGTCCATCGTGTGCTCCTTGGGCTGGGAACCCTGCTTTTGCTGCGGGGCGGGAACAGCTTCCGCGACGCCATGGCGCGAAGAGCCGCCGGAACGAGGCGTCTTGCCCGGCGTGGAGTACTTTGGCTCCGCCGAGGTTGGGGAGGAGGAGGAGTGTCGGTCGGAGTGGTTGGTGGTGGTGATCTAGCGACGACGTGGAGCTGCCGAGGAGGCGGGCAAAGGCGCGCATGCGTGGGCGCGTGGCGATGGACGTGGCGGGAGGCGGCACGGCCCAGTCCGTCTGGCTGCTCACCCATTTGGGGTGGGCCGACGCCCGGTGGCCACAATCGCCACACCGGCCGCCACGTCGCCAAAACCACCCCCAAAACCGCCTGGGGGTGAATTAGACGATTCGGCATACTTTAAAGTGTAAAATACCCGGTTTCATAGGTCGGGGCTAAACTATTCGGGGCCAATAGTTCAGGAGGTTATTTAGACTTTTTCAAAAAAAAACGACCTTATCTCCGGTCTCCCATCCCCTGACGGCGGAGCTTCCCAGGCTCGTACCACGCCGCCCGCCTCCGTCGCCGCCCCCTCGCGCCCCGTCCCCGCCCCGCCCGCCTCTCCCTTCCTCTCCCTCTCTCTCTTTTGGTCCACCCCGGTCTCTCTCTCTTTACCTGTTCCTGCCGGATCTCCCTCTCCCAGTGCTCGTAGTTTGGTCCACCTTCCTCTCCCCTTTGTTCTGTGGCCCCTGTGATCTCCCCTTTACTTGTGGCGCCTGTGTTCGAGGAAACCCTAGACCCTAGCGGGTTGTCCTCATCTTTTAGCTATGACTTTGTCTATAAGTTTCCTGATGTGCATACCGTTTAATCCACACATATTATTTATGCTACGTGTAGTTAGTTAATGCTTGGATATACATCTGGTCCTACCTCTCACCTAGCTTTTTGCTTTATCCGAGCTGCTGGTTGCCTTCAGCGTATTTAATTTTGGGTACAACATATATCTGCATTTTTGGGTTACCTGTTTAGTTTTTGTACTCGATCTGTACAGCAGCGTTGGGTGCCTTGTTTTTCAATGATTCCATGCCTGTGGTTTGGTTTAATTAATCATGCCTAATTGATTGATTGCTGCTCTTTTTAATTTTCCCTGAAACAATGGTAGCAAGTAGTAATCACTGAAATTCTGGTTGATGGGTTGTTCAGAAAGGTCTACAAGCATATGAAGTTTGGCCACAAATATACATGGCTGTCTGCCCATGGTGCTGCTTTATTTTAGTCTGAGCATATGCCATTGTTGATGATGTACTTATTCCAATTTGATCATACGACGATACCTCGGGGGTGCTTCCGATAGACCCGACCATACTTTCATGGCATTGCTATTTTGTTTTTTTTTTTTGGTTGACCATATGCCAGTGCCAATGATGTTACAAATAGATATCTTTACCTCAAATATAACATTGCCATGTGTTAGGCCTAACCATATTTCCATGCTATTGCTATTTTGCATTTTTACACCATATTTCTTCTCTTCATTTCGGCGCCTTTCGGCTACTTTCTAGAAGGTGCACGATAGCGTTTTTACTTTAGTTTGTTTGATTTCGTTTTCCCTTCATCCGTTGTTACCGCGTGTCCTCGGCATCGCTGTTTTACCGTACGCGCGTGCCTCCCTGTGATTGGTTGCCTTGTGCCAAACCAATATATACACAGGCTTCTCCTTCTCCTTCCAAAAGAAAAATCCTCTCATCAGTTGGCCGGACTTCCAGCGACCGGACTTCCAGCGCAGGAGCCGTGTCCACGCCGCTCCAATTTGTTGCCTCCTTTCGATCTTCCATTGTATGGTCCAGATTGCTTTGACCTGATTTTGCTGGGAGCGCCTCCTAATGCTTCTCCTGCACTTATCTGATGCTGGAAACAAATACCTTTTTCCTTAGCTGTGCCATATGATGAAATAAAAATTGAGACCGGTGCTGGTGGTTTTTGGATTGTTGTTTCCGTTTGGGTCATGTGCAGTGATGATGGCAGTGTTTTCATTTGAGGGAATAGGCCAGCGCTGTGACGATTGCATTTTAAATTATGTTTTCTGACCCCTATAATCCTGCTACGATTGGGCGTCAACTGGCCTATCCACGTTACCAAAATTGATTTTGGCCGTTTGAGACGATGATCATAACCAGTGTTGATACTATTTTTGGCATCTCTTTCTACCTATACCTTGATAGCTGAGGCGATGGTGCATTGGTTGCTTCTGTTTCGTTGTGTTTTGATATGCCTGTTCTATTTTGTGTATTTTGGAGCCACCGATCACATCTGGTGTTTATTGCCTATTTAGTAACATACTACATGCCTGTAATTGGTTCTTGATTATGAGATCTCAGCTTCCAATGCCATTGATTGTGATGATTTCTTCCTTTCTCTTTGTTGTCTTTTGCTTTGCATTCTTATACTTTGCTAATTATTCTGAGCGCATGCCCTATTCCCAAGGATTACACTGTCAGGCACTTCGGTTGTATGCGACCACTTTTGATTCTCATGTTTCTTTGAGTTTTGAGTAAAGTTTTTATGCACATTGGTATTTTTTTTAGCTCGAGTGAAATAGGTACAGGATTGGATAAGAGATACGACAAAGGTCCGTGCGTTCTTTACGATTATGTATGCTGCTGCCTTGAGCATTTAAATATTTGATGTTTCATTTCCTTCATTGATGTAGGTTATACAGGGCATTTTGTTGCCTGCCAAAGCCACCTCAATATTAAGGTGCTATGATCCCTACTCTTTCTTTAACCATTCTTTTCTTCTTTGCAGCCAGGTATGTGCTCTATGTGCTTGCTAAGAATTTAATTCTTGGTTCATTGCAGCCTGGAGTTCAATCCTAAGCACGGGGGTTTATGGCTGTGACTTGGGAATATGTCATCATTTTTGAACTATATATAAAGTTAGGCTGCTGCAGCCAGGTACTCCTTAGATAAATATGGGATTTACTGTATTTGTTTTAGTGGGTTTGAGTCTATTTAATACCTGTTTAGTTCTGACCGATATATTCAATATATATTGATTCCGCGATTTTGTCAGTTTTTGGTTCCATCTACGAATTTGTATTTTGGTTTAGTGGGTCTGGGTTCGATTTCATATCTGTTCAGTTCTGACTACATATATCAAATATATATCGATCCTGCGATTTAATATTCTGAAGCTAACGACGTGTTTCTGCCTCTGTCAAACTAACAAGGTATCATGGTCTGCCTCTGAATGCCCTACTTGCATGACAAAGGCATTATCCACAGATTTTAGGTCTGCCAGCTTTTTACTGGGTGAAGATCATGTATGTGCGCTATGATTGTTAGTATGTTCATAGGTTCCTTGCATTTTGTGGCACTCCTATTTTTGTTATTACAAAATTTTATCATGTTTCTAGCTTCTAATTAGTAGTATACTGTCCTCGCTTCACTCTTCATTGTTATGCACGTGTAGGACAAAGAAAAAAAATACCACGATGAGTTTTGATCATGACAAAACTATTTATCAGAGTAAATGATAGTTCAGATTGCTAGGCCATCTTCAAAGCCTAGATTTCCAGATAGCTCTGAATTGTTCCATTCCTGTAGCCTGTACTGCCTTGTTCAGAAAAGGGTTGCTTCTGCATGGTTTCTTTGGAAGGTGAGTGGTTCTATGAATCTCTTACATGAGCATTGTTGTGCAGTTAACACACCTCTTGCCGCAGCTATGTTTATGTTGTCCTTGCCTCCTCCTAACTTCCTATTCTGAAAATCCCTGACAAATTTATTTCCTTAGTTCCTACATTGATGCTCCAGTTTGTGTGTGCATTTGTACAGGTTTCAGGATGTAAGGAGGGTTTTACCTCAGCTTCGTTACATTGAAGTGATTTCAGGTATGTTGCGGCTGTCAACTTTTTAGTACCATGGAATTCTTAATCACTGCAGTGTTAGCTTGCAGTGCTTTGTGTGGGCTTGAGGTTTGAAGACACTATTCTAGATTTTGCATTGTAAGTTAATGATCATGGCCTATCTTTTCATACATTATATCTCTTTCTTTTCTTAGATAACTGATGCAATGTTTAGACTTGATGATTCTTCCTCTTATATGTCTTCATTATGTTCATAATTGAGGCAATCATCATGCCCAATGTTGATACCATTTTTGGCATCTCTTTCTATCTCTTCTATGATAGCTGACGCAATGGTCAAGTGATTGATTCTGCTTTCTTGCATTTCTTCCTGGCTGCTCTGTTTTGTGTAGTTTTGAGACAAACATTGAGAGCTACTGTTTATTGCCTATTCAGTCACATACTATGTGGCTGGAATTAGCTCTTATTTATGAGGATCTGAGCTTATAATGGCATTGCTTGTGATGATTTACTTCCTTTGTCTAATCTGACCCTTGCCTCTGGTTTTCCACTCAGACTTGCATAACATAGTTGTCTATCATGTCATTAACATGTAACTGTACAATTTGATCTTGTGTTTATTGCCTGTCAAGTCCTAGATATATTGTTGTTCATTCTAGCCTTCTGGTCATTGTCTGTGATTATTGCCTGTGACGTCAAATTATATACTATCGCTTCTGAGCGCATGCCCTATTCCCAAGGATTACATTGTCAAACACTTTGGTTGTGTTTGACCACATTTGGTTCTCCTGTTTCTTTGAGTTTTCAAGACAATTATTATGCTCTCTTCTGCTCTACTTACTTTTATCTTGGTCCAATTAGCATTTCCGTTGACATTTTCAGCACCGTTGATGAAGCTCACGTGGTGCTTAGTAAGAAAAATGTTCATTGATGCTTTTCCATCTAATCTTACAGCTGCACTAATAATTGCAGTGTTCTTTTTTTAAACCACTAAGCTATAAGCTATGCATTTATTTAGTATGTCATTTGGAGCAGCCTATTGCCATATCTATGTTCAGTATGCATGCAATTAATTTTAAGTGCTATGGTGAGAGCTAAAAGTCATAGATCCTTGGTAGATTCATTTGCGCAGCAAACACAAAAAATGGGTATGCTCATACTTTAGATAGCAGGTGCAATCTTCACTTTCTTTGTCTAGGAGATTATTAAGATTCCTTTTTCTGCATATTGCACGTTCTCCCTTTTATGCCTAACCCATTTTCAATGCTTTGCATGTGCTCAAGTGCTGCATCGCTGATTGCCTTCGCCCTCTTATAATCACGAGGTAAGCCTGGCCCTAAGCCTTATCTTCACGATTTCTAATCCATTCGGTGAGGATTTTAGTGATATCAATATGGATTTATTAGTTTAGTGAGAGGAAATGCCATTTATGTATTATATAGTGATAACTAGTAGAGTAATACTTAACATTTTCATATATACTTAACCCGTTACCATTATGTTCCTTCTAATTCTTTCGTACACACATCATCATTAAAGTTTTACATATTTAAATGTATCATATTCCTTCAGAAGGATAGTGATCCATTCTATTTTATAGGATCCTGAGCTATTCTAATATTTTGGTACACACATCATCGTTAGAGTTTTACATATTTACATGTACCAGGCTTCTTCAGAAGGTTAGTCATCCATTCTGTTTTAGTGGATCCTAAGCTATTTTCTAACCTCCAGAATGCATGTCGACAACATATTGGAATTTATTCTAAGCTACCTAGATGGAAACTATGATTACATGGCGACATGATCAGTTTTGTCGCCTTTTTCTTATCTCTAAATGTCCTTTTTGCCTTCAGAGGCTCCTTGTGCTTCCAGTTTTCAGGTTGTTCCTTTAACGCACCAATCTTGCAACTTGCAGATTTATGGAACAACTCCTATCCTAGAAGCAGTCTAAACAGCTGCACTCTACTGAATGTTAAGCCAAACTTTAATTTTGCGTAATCTAGCTTCTTCATTTTCCCAGCAGTCCTCAAACACATCGCAGAGCTACAGGATAAGAAGACGATGCCAACCAGGTACGGGAAAAAAAGAAGATAAGGGTCTAGCGCGGCCGGTCAAATGGACGCTCGTCAAAACTTCTATGCATATGCAGGTAACACCATGCAAACCTACTCTGAAACAACATCTACCTACTTTTCAGTTACACTCATGCTATTGGAAAACCTTTCTACTTTTCAGTTTTGCACTGCTAGAATCACTTCTTATAAATCATTTGAACTTACTTTGAAAATACAGACTATGCACCTGACAGCTCAGGTAAACCCCCACCCCCCCCCACCCCCCAAAAAGCACTCCATACACACACAAATGCTCCTAATTTGAACTAACAGATGCATTATTTAACAGAGAAGACCCATATGCAGCCTGATGAACCATGAATCTCATCAATGCCAACCACAACGACCAGCACCACCATTTCCACATTGTATGTACCACCGCGCCGCCGAACGCACCAGCAGCGATGCTAATCGACTCTACAGCCTGCGTCTTTCCTGTCTATGACACCCACATAGAAACCTACTGTAAAAACAGTATATGATGCAGCCACAACCTCCCTGTAATATATTGGCGTACCTGAACTGAACTACCAACTCAATGTAATGTATGATGCAGCCAGATTTTCTTTGTAATATATTTGCCCTACCTGGACTTGGACAATAACTTTAATCGCTATGCAATGTATAAAACTACCCTCTACATGTTCACCATCCTGTTATAACCTTCGTTACAAAAACATTCTGAGCATGCCATCTACCCGCTGCCACAATTTTGCACAAGCTGCGTGCAAGGGCGCACCCATAACACTAGTACATAGCAAAAGTCAGTACACGCAAAGTGTGGCAGCAGAGACTAGCAATAATGAGGGTACGAAGGCCTTGACAACACTAGAACACCCTCAATATAGAGTTTAAATTTCTATTCTCTAATATATATAGGGGTTAAAAATTGAATGGATGTTCATACTTCCCCTGTTACCAAGTGATACTTAAATTTATCTTTAATTTTCATTGTCCGTCACAATGAATTTGTGTTCTAAAATGTATTTTAATTTAAAGAATAAAACTATTGTGACGAGTGTCTAATTTTGTTGTTTTTTGTTATATAATTATGTATGCTATTTGTTCTTAGTATGGTATTATGTTTCGCCCGGGCTCCGAAAAAATCCTGGCTTCGCCACTGTCTTATGCGTATCATATTCGATACACGTATCTGTATTTGAGCAACCAAGATCCAGGGTATGGGGATGTTACATGTTTTTTTCTGAAGAAATAAGGATTTGAGTATTTTTTCCAGTTAACTAATTCCAACTATTTAATGTGAACTACTATATGTATGTACAGACAGAATATTCCCTCCATCCAGTATCATAACCGTACCTTGACCAATGAAAAGTCATATAAAATATATTTCGACTCTTAATTTTTTTAAAGGCAATTTGAATACAAATCCATATATGCAAGTTTTTTTTGGCTAATCTGTATATAATTTGATTCATTGGTGGGCAAATTTTATAAAATGTAGATTTTTCCCATACAAAATACGCTTATTATTATGCATTTTTGTATACATAGTGTATGTAACAAAGTTGCATGCTTGGCGAACTACAATTAATAGTAAAGGATCACAAGCCTATACCAGTTTGGGTGGCAATGTCAAAACTGAGGGGTTGTTTAAGTTCTATGTAAAAAGTTTTGGCGTGTCACATTTGATGTTTCATGAAATGTCAGAAGGTTTTTCTTTCAAAAAGACAAATTACATAACTCTCAAGGAAACCGCGAGGTGTATTTTCTAAGTCTAATTAATTTGTTATTAGTGCATATTTATTGTAGCACCACATTATCAAATTATGGACTAATTGGACTTAAGATTCGTTTCACAGAGTTATCATAATCTGTACAATTAGTTATTTTTAGTCTGTATTTAATACTCCATGAATGTGTCCGACATTCAATGTGATAGTGAAAAGTTTTGGAGATGAAATTAAACACCCCTAAGTAATTGTGAGAAACAAGGGATTGGGAGGAAAACAAGTGGATTTGGCTACTAGTGACAGGAGATAGCGGGATCCAAGGATCAATAGAGGGAGAGAAAGATTCTTACATGTGCATATACATGTTATGTCAACAAAAATTTCCTTGGAAAGCACTGAGAATTGCAGGATAAGATTAGCACTAGCACTCTAAGCTATTTTTGGTAGACAAGGGACAAAAACCTGTTTAGCGAAATCCCTTGTTTAGATTCTAACTTTTTTTTCAATCTCTCTCTCAATCACATCAAGTTTCTATCCACATGCATGGAGTATTAAATGTAAGTAAAAGAATAATTAATTACACAGTTTAGTTGTAAATCACGAGACGAATTTTTTAAGCCTGGTTGATCCACGATGAGACAATATTTGCCACAAACAAACGAAACGTGTTACAGTTGTAAAGTTGAAAATTTTCAACCTTTTTACGCAATCTAAATGTTTAGATGTTATTGGATTCACCTCAATCAATGTGCATTAGGATTGAATTTAGTAGTTCCACTCCAATCCAATTTAACACATGTGAATTAACATAAATCTAACTGCATTGAAACAAGGTCTCAAAGTACACACAAACAACGTCTGGAAAGGAGGCCCCCAAGAAACAACTCTCCAAGCCCTCGTACACGAGGCTCTTGAAGCGCCTCGGATGAACATGCAAAAAATCGATTTTGGCTTATGGCCATCGGACCTATCCCAGCACGCCTGCAATCTGCTTTTGGATTCAAACTCGTAGCCGTAGCATTAGCTTTGACCGTCTTCTCAAATTCCGATCAGACACCCCAAGCTCTTCAGTTAACACGAGATCCATATCATGCATGGCTCCTCGACCATCTCTACCCCAAGCTCCTCTAGCCGCCGCGCCTATTAACTGTGCCAACATTCTGAACTTGATTTTGAGTTGAGATTTCCAGCCTGAGACAAGTTGAGCTGGGTTTATTCAATTCGGAGACAAGTTCAGAAGCAAATGTTGCATCCACAAAATCAAAAGCAGTTTCAGCCAGGAAACCAAATTAGGTAGCTGTACTAGTTTTTTTTTTTTTTTTTAAGTTGCCTCGTGAAACCAGTTGTCATCAGTCTTTGAGACTGAACATTGTTGTTACGATGGTAAAGCTAAGCACAAAAAGGATGATCAGGTTGCTGCTTTCCTTTTATACGAAAGACCACAATCGCCAAAGGCTGTTTAGTCTTCCTATTCCCCAGTAGAATGCAAGCTTCAACTTCGAATAAAAAAGGACAAAAAGGAAGATGAACTTCCCCAGGCACAGAGGTACGATTAAAGTGCTTAAAACTCTCCATTCAGCAAAAATATAGTAGTAACATTGAGGTCTCTCACAAGATAACACTAAGATAGCTAGACAAAAATAGATGGAATCACACTGCTTGGCAAGGTACATCAGCAACATGCAGAACACCACTTCAGCAGCACCAATGGTAGTTTCCTTTGATGCCTAGTCTGCATAGATAGACGAGAAATGAATGTAAGACATGCATATGTGCAGAGGATTTCCTCGTTATTTGAGGAAACAACAGCATTAGTTAGTAATGACTATTCAACATCAATCAATGTTGAATCTCATGATAGAACAAGCAATGTGGTTCAGACTGAATATTCAGCAGGACAAATCGACCACTGAAACCATGTCCAAATAAGGTAAACGTCTAGGACAGAAACAATAACAAATCTTGGAAAAATTGGCCGCTATATAATCCATCAACATTCAAACTGAAGCAGAAAACCACTAATTTCGACAATTGACTGACCAAATGAACCATACTAATTGGATCATTGGTCAACTAAATGAATATCTGGAACTTAATCAATGAAGCAAACAATTAGAACAAATAGTGCTGGACCATCACTCAAGAGGATACAGAAACAGATGGTTTTAACTATGAGCCTCTCAATAGCATAAATGTTGTGCACAGCAGACCCTGGTAAACTTTCTAGCACTATTGACACACAACTGCAGAGGCTAACTAAACACACATCCATCAATCAATATATCAATATATACGAATGTTTTAGCTTCCCACCAAACAAATCAATAACAGTAGCATCGGCCTAATCTAAATTTCTGCAATCGGAGCATGAGCAGACCTTAGAAGTAATAAAAAGAGAGGAGAATTAATTTCACCTTTAAGCGGATGGGATCTCGACCTCGCCGTCGTCAATCTCCTGTTGCAGGTCCTTGGGGTCCTTGCCGTCGACGGTGCAGCCGACGCTGACGCAGGTGCCGAGGATCTCCTTGACGGTGCCGGCCATTTCCTTGGCCATGGACCTTGGCCTCATGGTCTTGGCGATCTCGACGACGTCGTCGAGGCTGATGTTGCCGCTGTGCTTGATGTTCTTGACCTTCTTCCTGTCCCTCTCGGGCTCCTTGAGCGCCTTGATGACGAGCGCGGCGGCGGAGGGCACGACGGAGACCTTGGCCTGCCTGTTCTGGACGGTGAGCTTTACGGTCACGCGGAGGCCCTTCCAGTCCTTGGCCGTCTCCTTGGCGATGTCCTCTCCGATCTTCTTCGGGGAGAGGCCGAGCGGGCCGATCTTGGGCGCCAGGGACGACGCCGCGCCCACCTCGCCGCCCGTCACGCGGACGAACACCTCCACCACCTGCGACGGGTCGAGCTTGGGCGGCATGGCTGCTGCTTGTTCGGCGGCGGCGGCCGGGGGGGAATGGGTAGGGTTTGGAGAAGGGTGAGGACTACTGGCGGCAGCGGGCGGCTAGGGTTTCGGCAGGCCTCGTTGCCCGTCGTTATATATGTCTAGGTAGCTTGCGCCTCCCGTTGGGCTGTAGTTTGGGCCTTGGGTCACTTTGAAAGCCCGCCTAAAATAAAACTCGGTCCAGCGCCTTCCCTCTCTTTCGGGCTTCAACCAGATGGGCTGGGCGCAAGGATGTGGCCCATCTGGGCTGATGAATGACGATTGGTTGCAGGATGCACCACCCAAACAAGTGGATGGATCAGTGGATGGATTGATGTGGCGACCAGTGAAGCGTCAGTCTCTCTCTTGATTCCTGCTCACTCATAAACAAGATTCTTCCTTCTCTGGTTCCATGATCGTCGTCAACCATGCATGCATGAATGGCCGAGTTGCTCACTTGACAACAAGGCAACAAACAACACAATGCCTTCAGTAAGACACACACTGACTGGCATCGATCGATCGAGTGCTCCCACCGCCATGGATTCTCCAGCCTTGGAAGCAATGATGAGCTGACGACGCGGCGTGCCGCAGGCCATTGCATGGATCCCAAGCAATCATCAGCATCGTCAGCTGGTGCGCTGCTACTGCCGCTGCACCGTCAGCTTCCCCAAACAGTGCGTGTGAGTGTGACGACTCTGAGACGACGCCTGGCCGCCATCGCCCATGGTCCATGGTCCATGGTCGATCGATCACGAAAAGTCAGCCTGTTTCTGTTCTCCTAATCCGATCGACATCACAAATCCTATATTAGCATAAATTAAACAGCCGGTATCTGCAGATTTCCTGTGTTCTTGTCAGGCATTAAGTTTGAGCTTCTTCCACTAGCAGCTAGCTCCAGTTTGGATTGGTTGCAAGTAGTAGTACGTACTAACATGGGATCGCGAGCGGAGCAGATGGAAGGTCCTTGTCTGCTAGCTGTCCAAGTCCAGTATACAATAATCTAGTACCTTAACTGACACTGTTCACGGCCGGTAGTTAATGCCCTTGATGAGGCCTTGATTATCAGAGAGCGAGTTAGCTAGCAGCCCCCCTCCCTGCTTTGATTTTCCTGATAAGGCAGGACTACACATTTAGCATGTGTGTGATTAACTAGTTTAATTTGTACTAGTAGTTGTCGTGTGCAAGGAGCAGAGCCTTTTCCAATCAGCCAGAGCTGCAGTTGATGAATGAATGAAGAATCTAATCCCCCTTTTTTTTTTTTCTTTTCGGTGCAGTCAGCGTTGGGGTTCTGCAGCTCCATGGCCATTACTCATCATCACCTCCTGTATTAAAAGAAGGCTAGGAATCGACGGATAACCTGCCGTTGCACTCGGACTTGCACCAGTGGCGGGAGAAAAGGAAGCTTCTTTCTTCAGTTCAGAGATGATTTCATTTCGTCACTGGATGATGTCAACCTTACCTTGGGCTGATGCATGCAGTGCAATGCAAATATATATATTTATGCAATCAAAGATTCAAAGCCAAAGCCTGAGCAAGGAGAGAGATCCAATCCAAGGCAAGGTCGTCACTCACCCTTTGTTTCTTCAGCAAAGCAAAGCTTGAACTTACAGGTACACTTCGTTTTCAGGGATTCTCGATCTGCCGGATCGTCCGTCCGTCCGTCCGTCCCCTCATACATACATCACGATGGACATCCTTCTAAGCGCCGCCTCCGTCGGTGGTCGCTCGCCGCCTCTCGCTCTCGTCCTCCGCTGCCGCCACGTTCTGAATTTCTGATGCAGTAGTAGGTGCTGGCCTGGCGTGCTGCTACTAGCTACGACGAGGCAGCTAGCAACGGAGACTAGCTAGTGCAGTGCAGTTCGCCTTGTTTATCATTATCCTTCATCATCATCATCATCTCGTCGTCTGTGTGCACTGCCAGGTGACGGATGGTTAGTTGAGATGCCGCTGTCAGAGCTTGTACTTCCATTCCAATTCCAACATCTAGAAGGATAGCGTCATCGGTTAACCTCACCATGCATCCTGAACGTTCCAATACCTAGAACGAAGAAGAGATTGTTTTTCAGTCAGTGGCAGTGAGTAGTGTACGTTGGACCGTCTTGTTCCTGTCTTGCGTGCCCTGTTATCCCCTTTCCCTGAATTTTTAACTTGGCCTCCTTTTTTTCTTGCGAGTGCAAAAAAGACGCACCAAGACAGGACACAGGAGAGCGTGCTGTTGTTGCTTGGAGGTCTTGACGACCTCACCTCAGCATCACCCATGGCTCAGCTCGTCCTACTGATGACGGCGACCTACTACTGGCGCCTGAGACTGAGAGTGGCCTCTGCCTCTGCTACTAGATGGAGGGAGGGAGGTATTTGGTGACACTGAAACGTCTGATGTGTGGCGTCCCATCTGAATATCTGATTGATTCATTCGCCTTGTTAATTTGTTGCTGTAACATACTGTTACTTGTTCTTCTTCTGTTCTGACTGTTTGTTGAACTGAAAGGTGAAAAAAGAGCCTTTTTTCTTTTTATTATTATTTTTATTATACTGATGTACTACTCTATAGTAGAAGGCCTGAAGACTAAGGAAAACAATGACCGTTACAGCCATACAGATACAGTACAGACCTATATATAGAGCTCAAACTTTTGGTCATGAAAAGTCCACAGCTGCTTGCTCAAGTTTCCAAATAAATAATTAAATATAAGCAGGTAGCAGTACACACATCTTGTGTGACATGAAAGGCACTGATACAACTGAACTGCTGTGGCACAAACCACTGAATTAGCCAAAAGAAACAAGAGTTCTCTAGGGTAAGTAGTCATGAATCAATGAATTCTCAGTGCGGTGTAAGTTTCGCCCCTCTGAAAAGAAAGGTCTTTAATTTAATTTCAGCAAGAACGGGAAGGGAACATGCGTGCGTGCGTGCTGCTTCCACAACAAAGAACAGAAGCGAGCAGCTAGCGGTGAATGATTAGCAAAATGTAACGGCTCAACTCTGAGGATTAGTAGATCAGGTCAACTGAAGGCCAAAATGGCTTGGAAGCCACCACTCTTCAGTACTCGTACACCTCTGTCAGGCAACCTCGTCCAAGCTGTCATGTTCTCTCCAGCACTTGTGTGGAGAAGAACAGCCTTCGGTCATCTGCCGGTGAACTGCCGCGCCAGACCACCTCTCCTATGCTTCTTCAGCGGATCATCGGCGCGGCGTGCTGGCGGTCGGGAGCTCGTGGCCGTCCGTCATACCGCCTATTGCCGGTCCGGCAACAGCCGTGCCGACAAAGGGTTAGGAGGGGCAGGATGCCAGAATCTACATTTCTGTGAGTGTCATCGGAGATTGGGGAGTGGTTGGTTGGTCCTCTGTCTGTCTGTCTCTCTCTCTCTCTCTGTCTACTAGGGTCTTCTGCCGTACTGCAAAACCATGAGGTGGTTAGCTGCTGACATGTCCGGCACCGACGGTGAGGCAGCAGCGTCGCCCTGGCACCAGATGCCGTCCCGGACATGCTGCAGAGTCAGGAACGCGGGGAGCTGTCGCCCTCGGCACATGATCTCCACCTGCACACATTGACGCAATGCATGCTTCGTCAGTTCAGTTCAGATCAGTAACTTCAGATTAGTTCAGTGCTGTCATCAGAAAATTAACAAACTCAAACTTGTGCATAGAGCATCCCTAGCTTTTTTCTGAAAAGAATGTCCCCACGCTGATGCATCAACGAATACAATCATGGAAATAGTGAGAGTGATTGGGGTCGGAAATTGTCTTTTCCCCTGTTAGTAAGCAAACCTCCCCGACACACATTGCAAGCATAACGCACTACAAAACTTGCGACGGCCATGGTGGATGCTCTCTGCCTGCAAAGGCTACAACACGCAAAGGATGCACGCCCAGACAAACCAAGTGGTGCCTGACGCCGATGTCTGATTCTCCTGTTAGTTTGTGATAATGGCAATGCAATACCTTATCTCCCACAGGCCACATCCACATGTGTGAGATGCCCAGACAACCTGCTACTACTACATGTACGGTTAATCTGAGACAAACTAGTAGAGCAAACTAAACGTGCTTGCAAAGTTGCAATTGCAAAGCACAGATCTCAAGAGCTATCAGTCCCAAGTTTATTCAAATTACCAAGCACAGATCTGAGATGCAGAACTCTATGTAATAATGTAACTCTTGCGTGCCTTTTTCACCCCCACCTATCTTACTAATATTTCTCACCGGCCATGTACGTCCCTCATTTGTTTAACCAGATACCTCAAGATCAAGTCAATGGCTTACAGTTACAGTCTTGAAAAGAATGAATTGCCAAGGCTACTGAACACCACAGATATTCAGAACCTATTAGTAGTATATATGCAGTATGCACTAAGCAGGGTCCAAGAGAAGTTAACGTTGATTGATTGGTTGGTTGGTTGGTTCTTCATTGAGCAAGCATGCATGCATGCATGGATGGTCTTTTAGCATAACAAGTGCCCACACCCGTGACCCCAGGTGTTGTAGCCTCCTCCGGCCGGCCGTGCTTGCTTTGCCTTGCCTACCTAACATGCCATGGCATGACAGCAACGCCTGGCCCTACTATGATTTCTTTTTTAAAATTTTGGGTACAAATACACTGGGCCACCGACATGGTCGACGTTGATAGCAGATCCTAAAATAGAACTCGTGATGCATACTCACTAAATAAAATAGATGGCAATTGACTTAATAATTGCACTCTAAGCCCATAATTAGTGCCCAAGGATAGGAGAAATTCTACCAGATTGCATTTTCTTTATTTCTTAAAGACGATTTTGCAGTACAGATGCTAATTTGGAATGTGCATGCGCCAGTGGGGCTCTTTCCGGTTGAAGTCCAACTGCTCAACCTCTTCCCTAGCTCCACCGACGCCAATTTTCAATCCTAGTGCAGAGTTGCTTCCTCGAAGGCAAAATTATTGTATTCCATCTTTCTCTCTCACTGCACCCTCTCTCACACACAGAGCGAAATGCACCTTAAAAGCATGCAACATGGATCCATCGTTATGAAAAGAAACCAGTCACTTCCAAATATACTCACAGACTGAGCTTTTCCAATTCAATGAACGCTGTGTATTTTTTCTCCGGCACGCATATGTGGCACAGAGGAGCCATTCTTTTGTTTTTATTCATTTTTGCTTATGCTATAATAAAACAGTAGTTGACACTTAAACATCTGTCATTGTTAGTACTTGTACGTTTTGCATACAGGCCAAGGAAGTACACTGGAAACACTATGGTACCGTACCACTATGAATAGACAATGCAGTCTCACACAAACAAATTAGCATTCTGATTGTTATTGCACATCCATCACCTAATTAATGATCTGTATCTAGTGGTCCAGTATGCATCCATTGCCTAGAAAACAAGTAAGAGTACCATAAATCTAGATAAATCTGTGTACACAGGTCACCACAGAAAGTTAACGACCTCCCAAAAAAGTCTCTGTAGAAAGAGAAGTTGACCAATCAAGTGAAGCATGTTTTCTTTGCTTTCTTTGCTACCTCTACTGCAAATAGAGATTTACACTATGCAACATGCACAAGAGAAGGAGAAGCTATCATGTATACGAGTTTTAAGCTCTTTCCCAAGATAACTATAAACAAAATTACTAAAATGTCATTAAAAAATGCATACAATGCAAGGGTTAACGTTGCAGCTTCTAGTGATGATAGAAAATATATTATCTTGAATGGATTCATGGAAGCTATTTCTCACGAGAAAATGCAAAATAACAGGGGCCTAATTAATGGAAGTTAATTTGTTGACACTTAGATGCACAATTTTGGTCGCAAAACAAATTGGATTCCTGAACTATTCACTTTATGTCAGCATTTATTTACACTAATAGCATAACCAACCCAGAGATGATTGGAACTACTTATGCAATCATGTAGATGTATAGCTTTCTGATGCAAATTATATCACTTGCGTATATATGTGTGCAAATCTCTTACTAGAAACTACAAATTTAGTTTTGAGCCTATGAATGGAATAAATATAAATCTTAAAATATCTTAAAATTTTGGTGATACTTTGCCAAAATTTCATGAATCTTGATAATTTTGGGGGTGACCTAAAGAAAAATCTGAAAATTTGTATTACCCTAATGCATATGCTTTATTGGAAATATATAACTCTGGACTTATTTTCTATTTTGTTTAGATCTAACTTTTATGAAAAAAATCATATCTCTTTTGAAGTCTGTAAAGAAATTTGGCTGAAATTTCGAGTACTAAAATTGAAAACCCAGGCTTTGACTACAGCACAAATTTTTGAAAAACCTTTGCTTTGTGCACAGCAAGCAGTAATACAATGTATGTCAAACCAGTTCAGATAAAATTAATTGATGAAGCTCATGAGCATGCATATGAGAAAAATCATATAACCTCTCTCCAAGGACAAATTAACTTCACCAATATGCATGATTGAAAAATGTGTACTTAGACGGTATTAGTAAATTCTAATTATCCATAGTCTTATATGTTAAATGCCCTATACAACTTCATGCATGTCTTTGCAGAAGATTTTTCTCACCTTTTCCAACTGATATATTCATCTACTTATATATGCATATAGACTTTTATTTTTGCTATCTTTAAATTAATCATTGTTGGTAAAATATGTTATTCAAATGATGTTCATTTAGTTTTAGCATAACAGGACATAGTGCAGCGCAAATAAAGTTGCCCCCTCAGAAAGTTATATTTATCACCAGCATTAAGGTAGCTAGTTCATTTCTGTTAGAGTAGCTAAAATTCCAAGAATAACTAGGTAAAGCTTCATTTCAATGTTGCTCAAACAATAAGCAGCGCTAATTATTATAAACGCTGCCTAGCTGCAAGCCCAAACTAACTGTAGGAAAAGAATCAAAATAATATTAACTATAAGCACTAGCATTAGCTAGGTCTAACATGATCATGCATGTGGGAATGCATTTTTCTACACAGAATAATGCAACCATCCACCAATCAAGCCAGGCCAAGAAGAGGGGGATATAAAAACTTAATCATGCACCAGTACTGCACCGCACACCAAAACAAAAGGAAAGGAGCACCTAATGTACATAAACAAGTACATAATTAAAATACAAATACGCGAATCTCTAGTCCCATCCGTCATGGCTCTCTCGATCCCTATCGATCGTGCGTAAATATGTTTGACGGTATTAATTAGATCGTGCTGGATGGAGGCACTTTGCCGATCAATAAGAATTATTTAAAGACCAAGGGCCAGAATACAGACACATACTGTATATGTCATATGGCCATCATCAGATTCCTTGCAATAATTAGCTGTCATGCATGTAGCGTGGATTATAATTATGTGCAAGATGATGCATTACATCCCTACAACAATTGTGCACGAAACCAACAATTATTGAGGTATTCTATATGTATGTGCAATTTGGTGGCTCACCTGATTCCTTTGGATGGGTGCAATTTTCCTAAGGAGTGTGTCCTAACCTAACTATATATATGGTGCGGACCTGTCATGGCTACATTTAATTTGGCCTGGCCTGCGATCCTGTGGCCATATCTGATCGCGCCGGCCGAACGACCAAGACGTACACATCAAAGTTACTCACGAGCTAATGTATAGTCTAGTCTCATACAAATCAGTATAAGAATATTGTTAATTTTATCTATATTCATTATAAATAATAAATGAACACGGAGCATTTAGTTTATTTTAAGTGCTATGTACATATTTGTGGACGTTTGGTGTGGTGAAACCTTCATTACTCGGCCTGTTGTGAGACCCGTCTTTTATGTTAGCACTCATAGGTAACAGTGTATATCCTGGAGTTGTGTACAAAAACATGAGTGTTTGGTTTTCACCGGGAGAAAAACATGTGTATGTATAAATATTGGTAGAGTTGCCTTAGGTTTGGCCAATATACTTTTATGAGAGACGAAGGTGTGCCTTTTGTCATCTTTTCCAGGAAAAAAAAAAAAAAGAATATTGGTAGAATTCCTCAAAATTAAAGCATCCAAATTCAAATAAGGTAATGCATGCATATACACGTATCTAAAGTAGAGACAGAGAAAAGAAAAAGGATAGAAGGCCGGCATGTTTGTTTGCATGAAAATTGGATTGATGTGCAACGTCTACCAACCAGAATGGAGTATACTAGTGTCTACGGGCAGGGCAGGCCTGCATGAGAAAGGTAATGCACCTCTCACGTTTGTTTGGCCAGGCTTGGCGAGATGTGCATGCATGCATGCATGGACATGCATCCATCAATCAACGATCCCCAAGGAATATTTTCTACTCATCTCCTAGCTAGGGGAAGGCCACCACCACCAACAAGTACCCTCCAACTAACACTCATCAGATCCATGGCATCCATCGATCGATTATTATGGAGCTAGTACATCCTTTTGCATCGTGAATTCGTAATTAATCGTGGCCCTTTGCACTTAATGAGTTGTTAATTACAGTATATTGGAGGCGATATATCGATCGAGCACGCATGCAATAAATGCCGGTTCCTTGTTGCCTAGCGATTCTGGTGAGAGTGACCTAATTAATTGATCGTATATATATTAATTAGGTGGTCATTTGTAGTTGCGTTAGGTTTACTAATCTAGTATATCTATTTATTACAAGCTACACTAGAAATTTCCATATTGATTCCTGATTGGTAGGTGCACCCAGTGCTTCAAACTCTCTCTCTCTCTCTCTCTCTCTCACTAGCATATCTATGCATGGTCCCCAACTGAAAGCATGCATGCATGCACATCTACATGAGAGAGAAAGTGGCAATTCATATTAAAGCAGGAAGAGCTTGGAGATGGATGGAGCACGTACGTAAAAGCTAGCGATTGAGTAGTGCCCTCATCATCTCTAAAGCTACGTACTCCCTCCTACCTAGCTGCTTGCTTGCTCATATCATATCAACGCAGCAGCCAGCAGCCAGCAGCCAGCAGCGATGGTAGCTTAGCTTTAATCGATCCATCGACCCCTCCTTCCCCCAAATCAGATCGCAACAGCTGCATCGATCGTACACGTATGCATGAACCAGTACAAATCAACGAGAGGACACGTCCGCTCCATGCATGCATGAGGGAATTGCAGCACTGCAACTGCAACTGCTGCTAGTGTGGTCCTCCTCTACCACCTCTTGGCTTTTGCTCACCCTCACTTTCCTTCGATTCATTCTGCTAGTGCAACAGTACTCCTATATATTGTGTGATGCCCCTCCCTCTAGATTATATAGCATTATAGCTCACTTGTAATCTTCACCACATGCAACTTGCCATATTATTCTCTCTCCGTCTTTCTCTTTCTCTTTCTATCTACACAAACTATACATATACATGCAATGCGTTTTCTGCCTGTCCCCACTTCCATGCACATTCTTTCTCTCTCAATCTCAATCTCTCACTTGGATCGGAAGCCAATCATATGAGCATAAACTGCAGTACTCTTGTGGATCCATTTCATTGGCCATAGCTAATAATAAGATGCTGTCACTCATTTAAGTTCAAAAAAAGATGCTGTCACTCAAAGTGCCGCACTTAACGTACTTGTATTTGTCATCTAACAGCCACACACACACACATAACCCCAGCTGCTAGTAGTGTTAGTGTATAAATCTAATCTACCTAGCTACCTACTCTATCTAATATTAATTCGTTGTATGATGTGTGAAAGAAAAAATGTAGATCATGCATCTCTACATCAAATAGACATATAGTTTGGCTAGTAGCTTCACAGTTGAGTGAGGTCTGAGGTAAGCTCAACGATAGCATGACAGTATATATAATACCACGTGCAAGATGTTTGTTGCACTCGATCATTGCATCAAAGAGTAATGACTATGGCATGTTAATTACTAGTGGGGTCATTTATTGGAGGGGGAGGGGGGTGGATTTAACAATTATGCTACAGGGCATGCCTTGTATTCACTCTAATTTAATCTTCTTTTCTTTATGGGAAAATACGGTAGTACTAGAATTTTGTTTGAGTAGTTATACTTATTTCATTTTGAACATCACAGTTCACAAAATAATCAGTGGATGACATCCTACCACTCACAAATTCCCTGGCTCGGAATTGTCTGTAGTGATGGCTAGATGCTTGTTGTATTAATTTCACGACTAGGATAGCAACTAAGGAAAAAAAGAGCATCAATCTAGTAGAGACAAAGAAGAAAGTACAATTCATAAGCATATAGAAAGTGGAGGAGCCGTTTGGTGATGATTTCCAGTACACTACTATATTAAAGCACAAATATATAGATGGAATCTTTTGATTAGCTAAGGCCTGTCACTAAGCCCTCGCTCATCAATATAATATCCTAATACAAAAAGCACGGTCACATTCCATATTCTTGTGCATTGTTAAATCCACATGCTCCATATCCCCCTAGCGAGTCATGTGGGCCTTTCACCACTCACGGTTGACACATGTTCCAACCTAGTAAAACCAGGAACCTCTTTAATTTACAGAGAACTAACCTCCTGCCTCAATTATTGTTGGTAAAAGTTTAGATAATATATAATTGGTTGGTAGAGACAAAGTTGACCTTGGAAATGTTTATTATGCATGGCATCTTTGTATAGGAAAAAGAAACGGCTCTGCATGGCGTCGGTGAAGGTTGCTAGGCTATTCGAGAGAAGATGATAGCTACATAAATTAAATAAACCAATTACTCCTTCTAGCTGCATATGTTCAGCTTGACAGATATATAGTATCACGTTGTGCACACATCCTGGATGACAGTTGACAAAAAATATGGTATCATAAATGCAGGGCTTCAGAATTGTGAGCACTTCATTTTGAAATAGGTAAGTATCATGTGTTACTGAATAGTGATGCTACTAACCCTTTTCACAAGGTATGTATGTGTGCTCTCTTGGCTTATCTAAGCGTCGACGACACCACGACTCCACAAACTGCTACACCGCTCCCACGTCATTGAGGTGAACATTGTAATGGCTTACTATCCTCTTAATTAAAAACACATCAACGGAATTGTTCTAAAAAAAGGTCAAATTATGGATCTAACTTGTTCTTGGAATCATTCTAGACACCAGATATTTTGTAGGCATTAATCACTTGACTTGCATTGTGTATTATTATACTATTATTATGTTCTCATATTAACAGAACCAATCCCTCAGGATAGATTAATAATGCAATTAATCAAATGCAGATGAAAGAACATGTTTATTAGTGCATTATGTTCATCTTTCTTTGGAGCTGTGGCTGACCTAGCTAGGAAACCAAAATAATAAAGATTAACTTATTATCTCAGACTCTTGCATGGGGTTCAATTCAGAACTTTACATCTACGTGTTCTGAAGAACCATGCCAAGTTGGGCCCACTTTAATTTGTTCAATATGTAATCGACAGGTGATAAAAAATTTAATTAAGCCCTTGATACACTTAGCTTGGGTAAATGATAATTTAGTTGAGACGAGGAGTTTTTTTTTTTTTTTCACTTTCCCTATAAGCTATACATTGACTGCACAGAGAGCTACTAGCTTTTCACAAAAAAAAAAAGGAGAGCTACTAGCTAATTCCTCATAAAAGAAAAAAAATTCAAATCAGTAATCACTTGGTTTCAATTAACTAGTACTAGGCATTACGTACTTAAGAGGGTCTGTTACTGATTGCTTATACCTTAATTTACATAGCTTGACTAAACACCAATTTCAATTACTAATCTTGTGATCGAGCTTATTAGGATCTGAAAGACTGAAAGTCACCGGTGAATATGCATGCATGTACAGTCATGTATACTTATATGTGCTGCCAGTCTGACACACATGAGAACAAGTATTATATATATTTGGCACTCAAGTATAACATACTGCGTACGTACTTAAGGTTCAGACCATTGGTTAGCACGTCAATTCCTTGACACATATAGATTAATATCCACACATATATATACATCCTGCAGGCCCGTACGCTAGTTATATGTTTGTATCCATACGCATCTTTCATATCTAATTGTTGCTTATACGGTTACACCAACGACACTCATTTTGTAATAAGATGAGATATATTGCACAATAGCAAGCGCATTAGCCACCTGAAAAGTTAGCTTGCCTTTCATCATTGGGTATGGCATCTCTACTCCGGTAGCTGTGCTGTGTGCAGGTATGTATTAGCTATATAGCTAGCACTAGCTAGTGGAAGTATTTATGTTTAATCTACAAGAAAGGAGATTCCATGCATGACAATTATTCATGTTTTCATTTTGCATGAGATTACTGACCATTTGACCTGATTAACGGAGGAGTGAAAAAGGTCATGCATGCATATATTTTTGGGAGAGGACACGCGTATATATGTGGTGGTTCAAATGTGGATCAAAAGAAAACAAAGTTACGGTCATGCGTGTATGTATGTATATACATGCGTGTGTGTAGTTCTGAACAAAAAGAAGCCTATCATTGCAGTTGCTGAGAGAGCATATGCAGGCTTGCAAGGTAGGCCTATCGAGTGGAAAAGGAAGCAGGATCTCCAAGCCATTATGAAAAGGATCCATTCCCCAGTGATGGAGCAGCAAGAAATGGTGTGAGAGAGAGAGAGAGAGAGAGAGGGTGCTGTTCGTGCACATACACTCTCTCTTTCTCCTTCTCCGGTTCTCCCTCCTCACACACATGCATACGGCCGGAGAGAGAGAGAGAGAGAGAGAGAGAGAGATCTGAGAGAGAGGCAAGACACTCGAAAGCCCTACTTGATGCTTCCTGCATGCCATACGGTGAGGTAGCTAGGTAGTAGCAGAGGTGAGGATGGTGCATAGCTTTCAGTGATGTATGGTAGGTGAAGGAGGCTCTTTCTAGGGCACCATCTATCTCGCTCAAGACTCTCTCCCTCGCAGTATACTTTTGCTGGTCACGCAATACTACAGAGGCACTAGCTGTACGTGTGTGTACTCATGTACCCTATATATATATATTATACAGATGGATGAGATGATGAAGACAGCTAGCTTTGGCTATCCCCTGTCGTAGCTCTGTTGCATGCATGTTCTTGTACACACGCTCGCTCGCTCGCCATCTGCGCCATTGCACTACTACTAGTGAACGGGAGATACCTAGGAAGGGGAGGAAGCCAAGCCAAGCCAAGCAAAAGAGAACGGAGGAGAAAAGGCTTGGTAACAATGATGAGCTTACAGGCCATTTTCTGAGCCTAGGGGTGCATAGGAAAAGAAAGAACAGAAAGGCGTGTCCATGGGGGCTCATAGCTGCGGCCTAAGGCTATGCAGCTCCAAAAGCTCGTGCGTGTGTGCACCCAGAAGGAATGCACAAGGGAGCAGCAAGCTGCCAAGGTCCATCACTAGCCAGTGATAACTAACCATCTATCTAACCCCCTCACTTTCTCTCTCTAGGATGGATTAGGAGGGAGAGAGAGAGGAGAGCTACTCTCTTGTCAAGTGGTGGTGGTGGTGGTGGTGAGAGAGGGGTGATGTGCCATCCCAGGACATACACCCCTCACCTACAACAGGAACAAGACCTCACTACTCATTCCCTCACTTACATGTATGTTGTGATGTTGTCACACACACATACATACATGTATATTTTATACAAGGTACAAACAACAGAGTGGAAATACGGCTGCTTATATATATATATGCATATATATTAAACATATAAGTGTGTGTAGTCCCACATCTGTATGGTACAACTAGTCTCTTTTCTAGCTCTCGAGTTCCTTTCATCACCGATGTTGGGAAAGCAAGGCAAAGGGGGGCAAACATGCACCATGAGGGAGTTAAGTGTGTGTGAAAAAAAAAAGGAATAAAGATAGAAAAAAAATTAAAGCACCACACAACGAAAAGAGAAGCACGCATGTGTACAAACAAACAAGCAAGCAAGAAAGAAAACCCCAAACAACGCTTCAAGGAAGGAGATTGGAATTGTGATGAATACGAATAACCGCACCTCTGATTCGTCCTCTAATCCAAGCTTGCCGGCCAGGTACTTGATCAACAGCCGGACTGTCACCCTCCCGTCCCTGCAAGATGAACATCACAGCAGGGTCAATTGGTTATATATGCACAGAATAATATAAGAAATGATATGATTTTCAATTTGTGCTGCATGAATGAAGTTTGTGGTGGTTCGTCCCATATACTAGATGACGAGGGGAAGAGAGGCTAGCATTGACAAAACGTGCACTAATCCAAATGCAGGATGCCATGCTTGATTGATGCATCGAATTCAGATTAAAGAACGTATGAGATTGAGAGAAAAATAGTACTTGATCCGTAGGTAGCTTCTCGGAATCTGAGGCAAGAACGGCTCCCTCCCTCTGCACGAATGCATCAAAAGAAAAGCAAACAATGTCCCAGGTTAATTTGAGGGAAAAAGCAAGTGGCTAAAGAGACGAATGAATTCAAAACGGCCAAAAGTAGTTCAAATACTAGATCAGCATGCTCAAGATTAATGCACCACATTTTGCAGGCGCGCGGCCGGGAAGGATTCGTCGGATCCACCGACAATATCCAGCCGGGGAGATGGATACATGAAATGCTCGTAGTGCAACACTCACTGGTGCGGAGCGGCCTGGAGCGCAAACCAGACGCCGGCGGCCGCAGCGACGGCCGACGACGGCGGCAGGACGACCCTGATCGTGTCGAGGCCGGAGGCGCCAGCGCCGGCGCCGGGCGCGTAGAACGCGGGGTGTCCGAAGGGGATCAGCGACGGCGGTGGCGCCACCGCGGAGGGGCTCCACGGCGGCAGCCAGGGCGGCGGCGCGCGCGGCACGGGCAGGGGTATCGACGCCTGCGGAATGCCGGGCGCGGCCTGGTGCAGGAAGGGCCCCGGTGGCACGCCCATGCCCGGCAGCGCCTCCGTCGTCGCCGTGGTCCGCGGCAGCAGCAGCGGCGGCGGCGGGGGCCCCAGCGCGCGGCCTGCGAAGACGACGGCGGGCTGCGTTCCGGCGCCGGGGATGCCGGGGCGAGGCCGAGCCGGAGCCAGTCCCCGGCCCCGCTGTTGCCGCTGCTCCCGCCGCTGCTGCTCCCGCTGGTGCCCGCGGCCTCCTGGTGGCTCCCGGCGGGCTGGAGCGGCCGCAGCGTGAGCTGCTGCTGCTGCTGCTGCTCCCCGTGGTCGTGGGCGTGGGCGTGGCGGCGCGTGTCTTGGTCCGCCGCCGCCTGCCTCTCATGCGAGGGCGGCGGCGGCTTGGTCGGCTCGCTTTGGTGATTGTCGATGGGCTCCTGTGCCATGTGGCTCGGCGCGGGCGCCGTCGGCGTCGTCACGCCGAGGCCTGCGGCGGCGGCGGCGCAGGGCGTGGCATGCGCGTCGCGGAGCAGCGGCTGCAGGTTCCGAGCCGGGACCATCCGGGCTGCCGCCGGCTCATGCCATCCGCCCCGGCCGACCCGGCCCGGCCCGGCCTAGCGCGAGCGCCGCCTCGCTACCTCCGGTTCACTCGCTCGCTCTCCCAGTCCCCTACTAGTCCCTACTTGCTGGGGTGCGGCCAGGGACGCGTCAGAGGCCGCCTGACCACGCGCAGACGCGACGACGACGACCGCTCGTGTGGGCTACAACACGAGATGAGATGAGATGTGTGGAACTGTGAATAGATAGAGAGAGGGAGCTGGAGGGGGCGAAGAGCGGAAGAAGTTGCTAGAGGTGGAAGAGGGGCAGGAGCAGTAGCAGCATGGCACGGGGCAGCAAGGAGAGGAGAGATATAGAGAGAGAGAGAGAGAGAGAGAAGATCTCGGAGACGAGAGCACATATAGCTTCGACGACGCGGCGACAGAGAGAGAGGAGAGGAGAGAGCAGGATTTACTTTTGGGCCCCTCCCCCCCTGCGCGGGCCGCGGGGGGACAAAAGGAACGGCAGGGGCCATGCGTCCAAGCCCAGAGTCCGGCAACGCAAAACCGCATTTCCTCAGGGTGTTTTGTGGAAGAAAAAAGACGTGGAGCCCGCTGGGGGGAGGCTTACGTGGTAACACCATGATGTAGCCGCCCCGCCCCGGCCCCGCGACCGGCGTTGCTTTCCCCGGGTCCCGTCGCGTCGTCGTCGTCTCCGGCGAGCCGCCCCCTGCGCCGCGCTGGTCGTACGGGACCCGTGCGGCTGTGTCGTCAGGATCAGCAGGCAGAGCTCCAACTGCTGCGATGTGGCGGCGCTTCTGGAAAAATCGGACCACGACACATCATACGGCTACTAATTAACTACTGCTCCTGCAAATTAAATCAAATACCTTTACAGCGTAAACGAAATAAGGAATAAGCAACGTTAACTCTCAATTCATGAGAATATATATATAAACATGGCACTAGACGAGGGTGAATATGTCATACAAACGTTTAGTTAGAAGGAGGAACAAAACAAAGGCTGAAGATGGTATCGTCGTAGCATCTTCAAGAGTACCATAAAAATTTCTTAACCATTGAGTTTTCGAGTCACCCAAAAGTATTAGGAGCATAAAAAAATTTCTCCAAGTCTTTAAAATATCACTACTAAAAGATATAAGATAATTTTACATAAAAATTCTTAACTATTTCTAAATCATCCATCATTTTTATATACTTCCCTTCTCTCGTATATTTGTATCAGGAACATTTGCTAGTTTTTATTCTTTTCCAACATGCTACCCACCTTAGATTGGCGCGATGCATACACATGCGCGGAGTCATTTTCTCTAAGTGTCAAAAGATTGACAGGTGGTACTACGAGCTATTGGAAATGTATTTTTTAATCCTACCAAAATTATGGATTGGGCGATTATTTTGGAAACTCTTGGAGATTCTTTATCGACGCTATAGAATCTTGACATAATGGTTGAATTGGGTGGTCTTGAGAAAATACTATTTGCAACTTAAAACAATAATTCTTTTGTTTTAGCAAAAAAAAAGATTACTAGCCTAGTAAGATTTTAGTTATTTTCTTTCTATACCCATTCTAGTTAGGCCAAAAATCTCTTTTTTGTATTGAGATGGTAGAGTTGACTTTAAAAAATCAACTAGCTCAAGAAGTGTTCGAAATGGCAATCTAAATTCTATACCGTTGACTATTATCGTATTTTCCAGTTGGAATTTTAATTTTCAACAGAAATTTGTAATTGCAAAACATTTCCTATATCATCAGATTATGGAAACTAAATATAATAAGATGATACATTTTTTGAGAATTAACATTATTATTCAGAGAGCCGAACGAAGTGCGATTATTAACAAAAGCGTAATATTAAACCCTTCGTGCAACTGGACAACTGGGCTGGACCACATCATAGCTTGTGTTGCCGTGTGGCCCAACAAGAAAACATGCATGCATGAGACCCACAACCATGTTTAGTCCAAATGATCTCATTAATTTTACGTACTATAAGAAATGGATTGTGATCCAGCGGACCAGCACCACCTCTCCCAGCATGGAGTATCATCCATGGGCATATATAGGCGGTGTCCACACAACTTAACAAATTTACTGTCTCACTCACGCCACACAGTGGTACAGCTGATCAACTGCACTACGACTTAAAGCATTTTTTCTTAGGATTTAATGACCTATGTTAGCCCTAATGAACAATGAAAGCATGCATGATCTGTCACTCTAGATAGAAGAGAGGCATGAAGTACAGGCTATATATAGCTAGGGTTCTAGATTATTGCATTGCATATGCATGCACCCGAGAGGAAATTAAAACCTCTTTGCCCATGCATGGCAATTTGCGATAATGCCTAAGATCTTGTAGAAGGTGATGTTCTTCCTACTGAATCGTACCCCGATCAACCCATGTTCAGAGAAAACCGGAGCTTCACTTAATTCCGAGAGTGACATGACTGCCAAATGGCGGCAGAGAGGACCTTAAGCTTTGGTTTGTGATCATGTAACACTGGCGTTTAAGCCACCGTCGAGTGAGGTTTCTGCAGTGTTCAATTTATCGATGGGGTAGAATCGTACGCAAGCCACGAGAGCGCAAAGGATAATTTTGATGATCCTTTAATTTGTCTGACACTAGTACACAGAGCATTTGCACAAGCGGTTCCAGACGCCTCTTCACAGGCGTTCTGCTGTACCGCCTGTGCGGGAGGCCAGTGGAAATGGAGCATTTCCACTGGCGTCCCGCTGTGAACCGCCAGTAGAAAACTATTTTCATAGACGGTTGATATAACCAACCGCCTGTGAAAATACTATTTCCACAGGCGGTTGATGTAACAAACCGCCCGATGGAAATACTATTTGCACAAAGGCGGTTGGTTATGTCAACCGCCTGTGCAAATATTTTTCCCGCCAGTTTTAAATTTGAATTTTTAAATGTGAAACGCCCTCCTTCCCTCCCTGTCCCTCTCCCTCTCCCTTTGTCTCTCCCTATATCTTATGTCAATGATCTTTACATGCAATGATTGGAGTACAAAAGGCTATTAAATTATGCTACAAAGGACCAATATAATTATATACATATACACACCATTAACAATTTAATTTAATTACAACATTTATATATACATCAATATTCATCACAGTTGTTTTGTGGCCACGACAACAAAGTTTTTCATCGCAAATGATATGATGATTCTAATAATCATCGGACTTAGTTTGAGCGCTAATCTCTCTTAGCGCTCGAACTCCGGGCTTTCGCTAAGACGCTATCCGGTTCGTAGTATTTCCCGCGCTTGGAATGATTTCCTTCATGATGAAGGAGCACAGATCCTCAACTAGTTCATATAGATTTTTTTTCCGTGAGGTGTTTGGGCTTCGATGATTTACGCAAACCGTCTGGAAAGAAAGTTTGTATACATCATATGTTTGCACTTGGCAACGACATAAATATAGCGTGACTATTAGTTATACCTTATAAGGGTTTTTTGCGGTACCGTCCGTTTAGTCTCATGAACTCGCACACGTAGAATCCCACGATACGGAGCCGGTGGTTGCTTGTGGCACTACATAGAGGAGAAGTTGTTATTGACTTGCAACATCGTCTTAACTACTGTACATACATGATCTGGCTTCATATCTTACTTACCGGCCAGTTATGAAATATTCTTAGTTCCTCGCCCTTTCTATATAAGTCGAACTTTCCACCCTTGAACTTGTACCACCTGTAAACCCTATGGTCTCAAATAGAATTAGTTAGTTTTTCGTAACTTTCAGCGATAAAAGTATGTATACAAGTATGTTAGCTTACCGTTCCAAGATGGTCATGACCGTTGCATAGCTTTCAGGTCTATAATCTGCAAAGTCAAAGACCAGCATCTTTCCGTCCCTAAGATAGATATAGAAGCATATCCAATGGTCGCTGCACGAATGGATCAGAATTGTCATGTGTTTCTATTCATATTGTTAACGTGATTTTTATATATACACTCAGACTTACCCGAAGTTGTATGGGGCAATTACCACTTCCCTGTTTTGGAACTGAAGAAATGCATTTCCTATGTACGCAGCGTACATAGCCTCGTGTCTCCTCTCCAAGTCTTCTTTCTTCTCTATAGCTTCTTTTTCTGTTAACCCTTGTAATTGATCGCTGTCATGACCAATTCGGAAGGTGTGCTCGTTCTCACAGATTTTCTTTGGGCTAAGGTACCCAGTTCTCTTGCTTTCATGTTTGTTTGGTCTAGGGCCGTAAGTGGTCTCGTCCTTATCATATTCCATTCTGCAGGGCACAAGTGCATGTCATCAAAGGGATATCTTAGTAATACAACTCAATAATACTAAAGGATGAACATGTTAGGACGAGTGAGACTTACAATGCAAATAATGTTATGAGCTGAACATCGAGCCGCTTGAGGTTCATCATCAACCAAATGTCTTTGAAGGTTACAAAAGCGGTATCTCGTTCACTTCTGAAAGCAGAGGGTGGTATGCTTACTTGGATCGTGTCGATGCCGATGCGAAGCGACTCTCATATACCGGTCATGTAGTCTTTTTATACCCGGTGGTAGTTTCTTATTTCTCCCAACTAAGAAGAGGCCCGCCTATGTATGTATCTGTCGGGGACGTTTTCATAATCCTCCCATGTGGGCTTCCTGATTGTAAGACATTGATCTCTGGGCCTTTTGAGGACCTCTCCTGCTCAGCTAAGTCAACGATCTTTGACTTGCGGTTTTGTGCAATCCCTGCTAAAAACTTGGCGGTTCCAGCAGTTTTCCTCTTTGGCTCGAACGGGGAGATCAATTTGGAAACCGGAAATTTCTTCTTTGGTGGTTCTTGTATCTTTTTTGGTGGCGGCGGTGGTGTCCAAGGTGATTGTTCGAGGTCATGAGGTGGTGGGGAAGCACGAGCAGGATCATTGAATGGTAGGGTTTCAATAGGATTGGCTTGTGGTGGTGGAGATCCTGCAGGTTTAGGTGATGACTGTGGGGTTTCAACAGGATTGGCTAGCGGTGATTGTATATTAGGTGGAGGAGATTGGGGACATGGTGATATCGGGGTTGGGTCCGGAACAACTTCCACATGTTGTGACTCTTGAGTTCTTGGCAACACTTCAGCAGTTGGTGGTTGCTGCGGTTGTGGTGGCTGCGTCAACTCCACGTCTCGTCGAGGCCATAGGATGAAAGTGTTAATGGCCTGTCCTACTGTCTCAACATTGTTGGGGCCCGGAATTTCAAGCACATCTTCCTCATATCCAGGGACGACCATACGCACTTCTACCCTGCAGTACTCTTCTGGTATGATGGTATGGTGGTAGTCATGTCCTGGGATTGCAAAGCCTGTGGCAACTTCCTTTGTACGAACATGCTTCATACCATATCGTATCAGGAATTTGCAGGGTGTCGGTGCTTCGATATAATCCACTGGGAAGCGGTCTTTGTTGCCCGTAGACCCCACACTGCTTGGAAAGCCAGGTGATTGTGTGGACATGGCAGCAATCATCTCCTGAGGACCAGCCGCTTGCTGTGTGGGGACGATATGCATCTGCGGACCTTGTGTGCTCATCTGTTGAACAGACATTGCACTAGCTAGCTTCTGTATTATTTGAGGATCAGGATTTGATACGAAATCAGACATCATGTTCTTGAATTGTTCCTTAGCCTGCTTCTCATAAAAATCTTTCATATGTTCCTTGTATCGATCTCTTTTCTTGTACATGCCCAACCACTCTTCACCAAATCCCTCTTTCCATCCCCTCTTCGATGATATTCCTCGTACACGACCAGGATGCTCAGGGTTGCCTAGACCTAAAGTCAAGAGGTCCCTCTCCCTTTGTGGCTTCAATCTACCCTCTTTGACATCCGCGACCAATTCCACAATTTTCTCTACTGTCGGTGTCATTTCATCGGGACAGTTCAAACCGGTAGAAGTTTGTTTTGTTCCTCTAGCTTTCAGCCAATTCGCCGTCCTCTCACCAACTTCCTCTGAGAGGACAGACTTGCCTTGTTTCTTGAGCTCTTCCTCCTCTGCCCACCACTTCAGAATCTGCAACTTGTAACCACCTGTGCCAAGGTGGTGGTGGTACTTGTTCTTCTTTGCTAGCTCAAGCGGCTTTGCTCTTGGCTTGGAAAGTTGGATCTTTCTTACGCTCCCCGAATCGCGCCCACCGACCGGCGGTGATCTTATACTTACTCGTTGGATCCAAACCCTTCTTCAGATATTTGATATTCATTTCCGATCTATAGTTTCGGAATGACGTTGCAACCTGCTTGAAGAAATACTCTTTCACAATTTTGTCAGTCCCCGTAGGGATGACAAACCTTTCACCGAACTTTCTCCATAACTCTTTTCGTGTATCTACGCTCACATCCGCCCACCTCTGGATTGTGATGTCAAGCTTATCCCTGACCAAGAAACCAATCGCATTTCGTATTTTGGCCGCCACCAAATCTGACACTAATGGCTCTCCTTTCGGGCTTATGTCGGGAATAACATAGGTCGCTCTCGGCCACTTGTTCGTCCCCCTTTCACCTCGTTTTTCGATCCGTGCGTTTCCTTTTCCTTGGCTTCGAGGTGGTTGTCTCGGTTGTTTTTCGGGGCTTCTCCTTCCGGCACTTCGCTTCCTCGGCGAGAATCTCCCGCAATTGAGACAAAACCTCCTGCACGATATATGCAACGCATCATGGAGTGGAGCCTATTTTTACGGGATGAATGAAAGCATTTGTTTGTATGTAATAACCGTACTCTCATTGATAGTCGGGTCTACACTACGTTGAGGTTGTCTATCTATGCTAGGGCATGGATCATTTCGGTTTCCGTCATCATCTTCTTCTTCTTCTAACATGTCACCATGGTAATCTTCTTCTTCTTCTTCTTCTTCTTACGCTTGTGCTTGGGAGGATTTGTAGTTCTAAAAATGCATGGCCAATAACTATGTGAGTTCTTCATTTCTATAAGTCATCGTTCCACTAAACGTAATTGTGTCATACTAACCGTTGGTCCGGGGTGGTATCAACCTTATTGGGCGACTCTGCTATTTGGTCATCTGCATGCTCTCCGGATTTTAGAGAAGTCATCTTCTCTTTAGTATTGCTAAGTCATTAAAAAAATGATAAGTCATTAGTACACTAAGTCAATATTTCACATATGATAAAGGAAGTACTTACTTAGTCATTTACATATGCACTAAGGAAATATTTCACATATGATAAAGGAAGTACTTAGTCATTGGAAAGAAAGTACTTAGCACATACAATAATCATTGCTTTCCTAGAATTGCTAATATCACACATATGATAAAGGAAATAATAGAAAGCAACAATATTTATTACATTTATATAAAATATTAGCACATGCACTAGGCACTGAGTCATTAATACAATTAATAAGCTAACAATAATAATAAGGTTATACTATCTCTCTACATATATGATAAATGCCAATAAGTAATGCTAAGTCATTAGAAAATATTAACACAGCCACTAAGAAATATATCTCTTGCTTTTTTCTAAGTCATTTGCAATATTAAATAATTCTAATATTTATGAAGGAAAGAAATCATTTACAATATTTAAGAAGGAAAGAAATATATCTCTATCTTTTTCTAAGTCATTTGCAATATTAATTATTTCCAATATTTATGAAGGAAAGAAATCATTTACAATATTAAATGTGATTATTACATTTATATAATGTGATAAAGGAAATAATATTTGCCATAGAATTATTTAGCTTTTTTACATGTACAATTATTTTTAAATGTGATTATTACATTTATAATTATAGAATTAATATATAATAATATTCTAAAAAAATTGCAAAAAAAAGCCACTGTTGGGCCATTAAAGGGCCCAACAAAGGCCCACATTTCTTGTAAAATTAAAATGCAAAAAAAAAAAAAAAAAACGGGCGTGGCGGCCGGCCCAGCCAGGCCCATCGGGCGGCCGGTGCCCTACGCCGCGTCGTCCTCGCGTGAGGGCACTGGCCGGCCCGGCCGCCGCGGGCGGCGGCGCTCTCCCGGCCGAGGGCAACGCTTCGGCGGGATTCGAGGCTAGAGGGGCAGCGCAGCAGCAGCCTTACGTGGTCCGGTGGCGGCGACTTCGTCGGGCGGCGTCGCGCTGGCGGCGGGCGGTGGCGCAACGGCGGCGGCGGCGGTCGCGCAAATGCGGCGGCGGAGGCCCTCCGGAGGACTCTTGGCGGCGGTGGCGCACAACGGCGGCGGGGGCGCAGGCTCGGAGGAGGTAGCTGTGGCGGCGGAGTAGTCGTCGGCGGCGAATGGCGGCGGCAGAGAATTCCGGCAGCCTGGCGGCGTCACAGCTTGAGTTCGCGCCCACCGAGTTCGATTTTTCGCTAAGTGTCGCGCCCGCGGTCTTATATAGGGAAGCATTTTCACCGGCGGTTGACTATGACAACCGCCGGTGAAAATGATCTTCACAAAGCGGTTGACCTTGACAACCGCCGGTGGAAATGCATCTTCACCGGCGGTTGTCTCTTCAACCCGCCTCGTGAAAATTGTTTCAGAATTTGTTTTTAATGTTATTTCTTTAAGGCTTATTGTTTTCATTTTTATTTTAGGATATTTGTTTTCTACAGTATTGTTTAATATCTTTATTTTAGGATATTTGTTTCTACAGTTTTGTTTTAATGTCTTTATTTTAGGATATTTGTTTCTATAGTATTGTTTTAATATCTTTATTTTAGGATATTTGCTTCTATAGTATTATTTTTTCATCTGTATTTTAGGATATTTGTTTCCACAATATTGTTTTAATATCTTTATTTTAGGATATTTGTTTCTATAGTAAAGTTTTTTCATCTTTATTTTAGGATATTTGTTTCTACATTGTAGTTTTAATATCTTTATTTTAGGATATTTTATTAATTCTTAATTTTACAGTATATAGAATATTTCTTTTATACTCTAGACTACAACATGTATAAAGAAAAGGACTTAAATAAGTTGAAACAAAAGTACTTAAATAAGTTGAAGAGCAATACCTAGAGAGAACAATTTATAAGTAGCAATTAAAACTGATAAATTGTTACACATGACATTGACTAATATTTAACTAATACAAAATCTACCTAGCCAGCTACTATTCTTCCTTCTCCATCGTGGCGCACCCATGGTAATGAATTCTTGGAGATATTTCGCTCAACATTTCTTATCTTTACTTGATGATCATTGAAGAGAGACATGTGCCCGAAGTGGTTGAAGTCATCTAGGTCAATTACACCATCAACTCCTATAACTTGCTGCTTTCCAGGAAGAACTATATGCTTGGTCTTATCGCCACTTTTCTTCTCTTCTTTACAAAGGATCTGTTCGGCATAGAAGACACGGCAAAGACGGTTAGCAAGGATCCAAGGATCATCCTTGTAGCCTACTTTACTTAGATCAAGAACTCTCAAGCCATAGTTGTCCACGGTGATATGTTTGTCATCAATTCATTGGCATCGAAACACAGGCGTCTTAAATGAATCATAGTCTAGTTCCCATATCTCCTCAATGAAGCCAAAGTATGTAGCAGTTTCATCTGAATCATCTATGGCCTCGCAATGAACACCACTGTTTTACGTCATGCTCTTTTTGTCCCTAGAAGTAGTACAAAACGTGAAGCCACTAATGTCAAAGGTGTGCCATGATGTGACCTGGCGAGATGGTCCAGCTGCCAACCTCTTGATAGTTTGTTGCTCAATTGTTTCTCCATTTGGAATGTTTTGCTCCATTAGCCATGTGGTGAATCGACGCTTGTGTTCTTTCGATACCCAATCCTCTGTTTGCCCAAGGTTTTGATCGCTTAGCTCTTGTATGTGTTGTTTGATCAGAGGATCCATTATTGAGAGCTGATGTAGGATGCTATGATGCGCCTCGAGGACAATATTGTAGTCCGACGGGATGAATGATTTCCGACCCATCCTCCCACACCCATATAGTCTACCCTCATGTCGAGATAGAGGCAAACCTATTGCAATTTGGTCTTTTAGGCAAGTGTTGCAGAATGGACCTCCGGACTCAATGGCCTCTTCGGTAGTGTATCCCTCTATCATAGATGCCTCAGAACGAGCACGAGTGGCTACGTACCCATTAAGAATTGACATGAAATGCTCATATGTCCACATCTCATGCAAATACATAGGACCCAATGCCTGTATTTGTGGCACCAAATGCACGACAAGGTGTACCATTATATCGAAGAAAGATGGCGAGAAACACATCTCAAGTTGTGACAATGTCTCCACTGCGAATTCTTGAAGAGACTCCAACTGCTCTTGATCAGTTACCTTTTGTGATATCTCATTAAAAAAGAAGCACAACCGTGTGATTGCCATCTTTAAGAACACCGGACTTATAGCCCTAATGACAATAGGGAGAAAAGTTGTCAGCATCACATGACAATCATGTGAGTTGTAGTTGGTGAGTGTAAGGTCCTTCATTGACACAATGCTCTTAATGTTGGAGCAGAATCCAGCTGGAACTTTCTATTTCTTCAACCACACACACATGACATGTTTCTCATCTGTGCTGAAGTTGTAGCTTGCCGCTGGGAGGTGGTATTTTCCATTATCTAGCAATACCGGGTGAAGTTCAGGTTTTATCTTCAAATTGACAAGGTCCTGACGTGAACTCAATCCTTCCTTTGTCTTGCCCTTTATGTCTAGCAAGGTACCAATTATACTTTCAAACACATTCTTCTGAATGTGCATACCATCAACCGCGTGCCGTACGTTAAGCTCTTTCCAATATAGCAAGTACTTGAAGAAAATTGACATCTTTTTAAATGTAGCCCCAGCAGTTGGCTTTATATCCTTTCTTACTTTTCCATCTTTTGTCTTCTTATCAAATACAAACTTGATGTTCTTAACTATCTCATATACTCTGTGACCTTTACTATTACCTGATGGAGCAGTGGACCTTAGTTCATCATAATTGTCAAAGTACTTATCCATCTTTCGCAAGCGGTACCTATGACCTTTTGATAAGAAACGCCTGTGTCTCATGTACACTATCTTATTGGATGCACTGAGGGACACATAAAATGTTTAATCCAAGCATACTACACAACCAACCTTGCCCTTGAACTGTCCTGACAATACAAAGAGAGCAGGATAATCGTTGATCGTAACAAAAATAATTGCTCTCAATGTGAATGACTCTTTTCGATAAGCGTCCAACATGTCAACACCCGTATCCCATAATATTCTCATTTCCTCCATTAATGGCTCCAAGAATACATCCATGTCAATACCAGGTTGTGTAGATCCAGAAATAAGAATGGTTAGCAAAAGATATTTTCGTTTTTGTAGCAAGTGTGGAGGGAGATTGTAGATGGTGAGGATCACCGGCCATATCTTTGTGCTTACTCGCTCCTTTCAGCAAAGGGATTCATTCCATCGGCATACAGTGCGAACCCGACATTTCTTGTCTCCTTAGCAAATTTTCGGGTGGTCCTCATTGAATTTTTTTGCCACCGCTTGCCATCTGCAGGATGTCAAAGCTTTCCATCTACTTTGTGCTTATCAGAAGCATGCCAAGTCATAAGCTCTGCATCCTCAGGGTTTGCGAACAAACACCTTAACCAATCTACTACTGGAAGGTACCACATGACCATAGCGGGAACCCTTCTCTGTGCGTAGTAGTCTTCTTCATTTTCTTTGGTGTAGGGTTTTGAACTCTGTTGAGTCTTCTTTCTCTTTTTCCCTTTAGAAATGGAGGCTGCATTCTCTTCTTGTAGATAGTCTTTTTTCGTCTTGTACCAACTTGCACCACAATTTGGACAGTTGTCCAAGTCTTTGTAATCACCTCGATATAGGATACAGTGATTTCGACAAGCATGGATCTTCTGGACGCTCATAGTAAGTGGACTGATTAGCTTCTTTGCATAGTACGTGTTAGAAGGCACTTTGTTCTCCTTTGGAAGCATATCTCTGAGAGTACTCAATAATGCATCGAAGCTGGCATCGGACCATCCATATCTTGCTTTCAACATCAACAGCTTAAGCACAGACCGTAAAGTTGTGAACTCTTTAGTACAACCATTAGTCTCATCGTACAATGGCTCTGCTGCTGTCTTCTCCAAGGCCTCCATATCTTTCATAAAGAATATTGATGGATCTGTATGACGACGCAATAGTGCAGCCATCAGTTCCGCATCTTCATCCATCATTTCAGTTCTGTTGTCCTCGGTTCCTCCAACATTCGCATCATCATGAACATCAGACACAACATGTTCACTCTGCTGGGGACAATGGTGATGAGTCTCATGTAGGAACTGGCTAATATCATCAACAAACATATCTGGGCCATTCGCTTTGAGGTTCGCAGGGTCTCCAACTGTATACGGCGCAGAGCTACCCTCTCCATGCTTTGTCCAAATCAAGTAATCTTCCATAAATCCTTGGCAGACCAAATGATTTAAGATTGGTTTTGTGTCTTTAAAAACAACAATATTCCTGCAATATGAGCAAGGACAATATATGTGTTTCTTCTGTGTTCTCAAAGCATGGTTTTTGGCAGCATCGATAAACTTCTGAACCCCAGGTATGTATGATGGATCTACTCTTTCTAAGTTATACATCCAGAAGGCTCTATCCATCGTTACCTGTTAAAAAGTTTAGTAGATTTATATATTGTAAACACTACAAAGTAGACATAGATGCTTATTTATATTAATTATTAACTAACCTTTGTATGATCACTACACTCGTTCAAAAGAGTATATATAGATGAAAATGACCCCTCACTTCTATATTTCTGAAATAGTACACATCCGAGCAAGACTAGTTACTAATAAAATAACCAGCAATACTTTATTAAACAATATATAACAAAATAATTAAAACATCAATTTATTAGATGAAACCAAAAAAATTAAAGCAAGACTAGTAACTAAAACCCTAATAAAACCCTCACCACTACTTAATTTAACGAAACATAACTAAATAATTAAATAAAAACTAATTCAAAGCCTCAAGATCTAAAAAAATTCCAAATAACTAAAATTAGATTAATTAATAACAACCTAGCTAAAAGCATCAGTACTAGCTAATTAAACTAAATATGAATAAACATAACAAAATAATTAAAACATCAATTTCTTAGATGAAACCAAAAAAATTAAAGCAAGACTAGTAACTAAAACCCTAATAAAACCCTCACCACTACTTAATTTTACGAAACATAACTAAATAATTAAACAAAAAATAATTCAAAGCCTCAAGATCTAGAAAAATTCAAAATAACTAAAACTAGATTAATTAATAACAACCTAGCTAAAAGCATCACTAGTAGCTAATTAAACTAAATATAAATAAATAAATAACACTAAACAATTTAATAAGAGTAGCTAATAAAACTTAAAAAGATAAACCATAGCTACAAAAGGTGAATCCCTAAATAAAAAGTGACTAGAATTATTGAAAAAAAACCTAGCTACTCTTCTCTCTCTTGAGCTCTTCTCTCTCTTGAGATGAAACCCTAGATCTCTAAAGTGGTGGGAATTGAGGAAAAAGAAGGAAATGAGGCAAAAAACACATAAACTAACCTTTTTTAGCTATCTCCTCCAAAGAAATCAGGATCAAAACCTCTTCCCCTTGTATTAGCTCAAATCTGGACCTCCAAAGCTCCAGCCATGGCACTGTGCTCGGGCTACAGTTCTGTTGGAGGTGGAGAGGAGGAAGAAGGGGGTATATATAGGAGAATATCAGCACAGACGGTTGATATAAGGCAACCGCCTGTGAAAATAGTCCCTGTTTTCACAGGCGGCTGGTGTTAGCAACCGCTAGTGATAATGGTCATTATCACTGGCGGTTCATTATGCAAACCGCCAGTGTAAATGTGACCATTTGCACAGGCGGTTGGCATAATGAATCGCCAGTGATATTGCTTTTCCACTGGCGGTTCTAAGGCTGGGGAGCGCTGGTCGATTTGCAGAGGCGTTTGTCAAGTAAAACCGCCTGTAAAAATAAAACCCCACCGTCAACACAAATACTCTGTGTACTAGTGTGATGCGCCATTTTGATATTAGGAAATGTTGATTATTCATTGCCTTCAGATCACAAGTCGTAGTAGTTTACATGTTTGTAAGAAATAGAAAATCAAGATATATATATTCCCTTAAGCTTTGGTTTGTGATCATGTAACACTTTCTAAATAGCAATATGTTTGGAAAAAGGGACGTTTAGACCTCCTTTAATTTGCACACGTGAACTTAACTCCCAGTATCCACCTCTCTCTCAAAAAAAAAACTCCCAGTATCCACTACCGGAAACTTGAAATTATTTCACGGTTTCAAATTTTTTATGGTTAATATAAAAACCATTAGGGTAAAATAGCATTTTACTGATGATTTTTCAAAACACATAGAAAATTGATATTACCTTGACAGTTTCTAAAAAAAATACCCGAAAAAATTAAATAACGGTCAGGCAAATTCTTCTTAGTTAACTTAAGAGTGCACAAAACAACCAAGAAAATTCCTAATTCTCTGATGGTTTTGTATTTATTATTTTGACAGTTATTGCATAAACAGTCAACGTAATCAATAGTACCATGATAATTTCTGAAAAACACACAAGGAAATTAAATTACCATCAGAAAAAATCCTAATTAACCTACAAGTGCACATAACAACATGATGTGCATTCTGACTCTATCGATATGCCTTGAATTATTTTGTGCAACCATGAAGACCCAAATTATGGGACCAAACAAAGTCTTAGATTTTCCTGATTAATTTTGTCCTTATTGTATTTATTTTTGCACTAAACTAGAAAAAAGGAGGTTGAATTAAGCCTTCGAAACAATATAATTATCATCCACTTCCACCAAAATTGGTTCACTGAACCATGCAATACCTATTATAAAAATCTAGTCCCATTTTGAAAAGTTTCCAAGGTAGCCTTAGTTCAAGCTCTAATTACTTTCATACCGTTGCGTAGAAATTAATTTAAACTATAGAAAATAGCAAATCATCGTCAAAAAATCTGAAATTTAGTTTGTCCTAACCTATGGCATAGACAAGGCTGAGAAAAATTTTGAGGCACATACAACTTCAAAATGCATAGGAGCAGTGGAAACATGGGAGCTGTAGTCATGGTTCCATGAAATGGCGCATACATTTTATGAACCATGTATATTCCATATTATTGATAATTTCTTTAATAAATGATAATTAGAAAATTGAATGGAAGGTTGCACTGGTAGTTAAATTCCACATTACTGAAGAATAGAGATCTATTTTTATTGGATAAATACATGTACATATAATACTAAATTTGGATATAGATAAATTATTTCAACCTTTGATGCCAAGTTATTTTATGTATTACCAAATGCGTGAAATCCAAGACTTAACCCTATTTGTTTCTATGATTGTCACTAACTCAAAATGCAAAAGAAAGAATACATTTCACTTTCTCTTACAATGGATATCCATCCTTATTTTTCTCATAATTTATCATACTCTATTAGGGACCATGATGTCCGAGAGGATGTAAAGGCTAATTAAAAACTAAGGCCCAAGATCACATATGAAAACCTATTCGTGGATTAGGATTTTCTAAGTGTTTCCATCTCTAACGCCAAAGAGAGTTGCACCCTAGGTTTTAATCCTACTTCCTCCATCTGGGATATAAGGCATCCACACATTTCAAAATTTAAACTTTGTTATCTTTGACCAATAATTAGTCTAATAATAATACAAAACTTTCATTGTACAATGGTGGTAATATTAGATTTGTGTTCACAAGTACTTTCTAAGGATACTTTTGTTATTGCCATATATTATATATAGTATAAATTAACAAATAAAGTATGATCTTGAAGACCGCACCAAGTCAAATCGTGTCTTGTATCTTGAGATGGAGAGAGTATCACCCAACTTATTAAACAGTACAAGAAAACTAATGCAAGAATAATGTAAATGCAAAATCTAAGGGAGTTAGAGAATTAATACAAACTCCCACATGGCAATGTTTATGTCAAGGCATCAGAGAGCTCACACTTTCCACCTATCCTTGTTGGAGCCACCCGTAAGGATGCCCTCCCATAGGCGAAATGACTAGTTCATGGCTAGCTCGAGGGTGTGCAGATAGCCTTATTTAGGCACAACACTAGGGATTGATCCTTGACCAGATATGATCAATTGTTCGGTGCATGACACTAGACTAATCTGGTGCAGCTTTCTGCTCTCTATAACCTTTCTAGTGGTAACCTATTGTTTTGGTGCAAGTCTTCTAGGTACACTAGACTAATTCGATGAGTATTATTCCACTCTAGTGAATAGTGTTGGCATATACTTTAGTGATGCCCCTTTGTTAGCAATAATGGACTAATCTGGTGGGTGTCAAAACTCTTGCTCTGCACTATTGAAATGCTTTAGTTTGGTTGGTAATTGAATGAAATCTTAGGTGAACTAACATGTGTTTGATATGAGATACATAGGTGTTTAGTCCACGGGTACTACACTAGTGTGAGCAACACTTAAAGCCTTGGTGGAGAGGTGGCTTGGTTATATGGCAAGTGCTCAACTAGTGCTTTGGAGGAGCTCATTGCATATGAAACATGACATGATGTCATGTGGCTAGGTGGAAAATACCAAGTAGAGACATGGCTTGGCTATGAAGAACTGGGTTTCTAGTGTGAAGGGCATGTCAGAGGCTCGGGTGCAACAGACCGTGGGGCAGTGAACCTAGAGCAAGGACTTCGACACCAATGGACCAGGTGCAACAACAAAGAGTAACGAAGGTTATGATCAATGAACCAATAAGGCAGCATGATGACATGAAGTGAAAGACATCATCGACAAGGTATGAATCCATGGAAGGCTTGTGTCGATTGCAAGTGGCTCGATGGAGGTTGGATGCTTGTGTGGCATCACTACGGGAGAAGATGGAATGGAATGCACAAGGGAAAGGTATATTTATAGGTTATTTCATTTTACTGGTATAAGATTGAATAGAGAAGTTTTTATCAGGTTTAGGATAGATAGTTGTACTATCAAGAGGGGTTGTCTTGTAAAACAGGAATCTAGTGTCACTATGCCACTAGGTGAGATCTAACTCGTGGTACATTTAGATTGAGTAGCATGAGAAGGAGCAAGTGGAAACCTTGAAAATGATTTTGAAAATGCTAACCGAACACTAACTCATGTTGGACAACATTTGTGTCTTAGCATAGTTGAAAAAGGTTTTCAATAGAGATCAACGAGCCATTTGTACAAAACGACGACCCCCTTTTGCAACGTAAATAAATATCGCCAAAAGTCCATAAATACATTGCCTGAGTCTATACCAATGCATCTATTATGTGTTGCCTAAATTCAAGTGGCATTGCAAGGTTTTGTTACCACACTTATTTATGTGTTGGTAAATCTTACTAAAAGCCACTGTAGAGTTTGCAACGCATAATGATTGATCATGGCAACACATATATGTGTTTATACAACCCTTGGGTGAGCATTATGATGGATCGTGGCAACACTTATATGTGTTGTTTAACCCATGGGTGAGTGGCCTCTATGGTTCAATGTAACATATAGATTTAGTTTATTGTGACATATATGTGTATTTAGGAATAAACCATTCAACCTTTAGTATCATAGAATTATTAATTTTGTTGAGCAAATATAGAGATAATCCATGTACAATTTTATGAGAAATACAAGACCATCCATCACATAGGAAATAAGCACAACCAGCTAGATATATGTATAGTGCATAAAGGATTTGTTGCATTACAATAAATACCATCTGCATAATTCATAGCATAGTTTTTGCCTAGATACAAGTTCATATGTGAACAAAATATAAAACATAAAGGGATCCCTCTTAATATAGCAACAACCCTCTTTTCTCCTTGCTTCGGTTTAGTCTAGCATTCCACTGATGTGATCATGCATCTATCTTCTCCATATATATATGAAAGTTGGTTTAATTTATTACAACTCATAAGAACTAAAATCATAGGGTTATAGAAAACCTCGTAGAAAAGTTGAAGGCCATACAATAGTAACTCCTCCCAGGTCTCTGATAAATTTATAGCCTTTGTATGGTCGCATCAATGGTTCATCATTTATAACTGCAACACTAACATGTACCATCCAAAATTCTTTGCCTCACTTGAGTTTCTGTTTTGTATCACAACTTACTATTGTAGCCATTGCAACAGACTTATTTTGATTTTTCTAAATCTGTAAGAATACTTTGGTGCCAACCTTGTTCACATATAGAAGCATGCAAAAAACAGTTACATAATGGATCACACTACTTGCAAGAAATTAAATAATCATTCCATCATTGAATTGGTAGTTGACCAATTTGTTGTCCCACGATGTTTCCACAAAACTATATATGTGGATTATTAGTCTCCAGCTACAAGAACAATTAAGAAAGGATAATATGAAGTTCAAGAGATATGTCTTATACACTAGTAGGTACTGTTGCACTAGGTGTTGATCGTAATGAACGTTCATCACAAACCATCAACTAAATGTATAAAGGAGGTCACTGATAGAGAGATGAGGGTTTTAACTAAGAATTTATGAGTTTTGGTGATTTCATATTTTCTGTAGGGTAATTTCAAAAAAGGTATTTAGAGGGATTTAAATGCTAAAAAGGATGAAACTTGATCATGATGAAACACCGGGCATCGGACTTAGGAAACTTCCAAAAGACACTAGAACAAAGCAGAGCACGGGCGGCTGATAAGTGGGGCTAGCCAGCCCCACTTGCCAGGTTGGCCGGCACCCCAGGGTGGCCACCTTCTACACCCTTCTAGAGTATTCCTCTACCGACCTCCAGGATACGTCCCAGCCCTACGTGAAATCGGTTTGATCAAATGGCCGTCTTTTCTCCCATATGGAGGCATACCCCCCTGAAGGCAATTAGCATCCTGCTATTCATTTATCATGAGTAGACCAGAAATTAGGGTTTCCAGAGATTAGAATTAGAGCTCTAGTTCTTTAAGTTCTTAGTTTAGGCTATCTAGAAAGGTTCAAGTAGAGTTGGGCAATTCACTTGGAATTCTAGATCTGTTCGTCTGGAGATCGGTAATTTGCCTTGTATCTCACTAACTTTGTTCTATTTCATTATTATGTTGCTACTTATTATGTTCTTAGTTTGCTCTAGTTACATATTTAATATAGTTATGATCGATGATGATTATATTTATATGTTTATAAAGCACCTAATTTAGTACACAGATGGGTTAGGTGGTGCGTATTATGTAAGCGTGGTGATTAGATATTATATGTACCTACGATTGCTCCCTGATATGTCAGATAGTGTGGTAGATCATAGACATGACTGGTCTATTGAGTCCTCTATAGTCCATCCCTCGTACGTAGGCTCAGTATAGCGTGGTCGTGATAGAGGTGATCGTAGACATTATAGGTCTATTGAGTCCTCTATAGTCCATCCCCCCGTATGTAGGGTCAGTACAGCGCAGTCGCGACAGAGGTGATGGTTACGTCTCAAAATCCTCTTTAATTGATGCTCCTTATGGTGTTTTTTAAGTTAATTATACTAAAGATGAGAGTATGTATATTGGTGTTATCTATAGACTTATTATTTAGGAATGACTTAGGAGTTCTCTGCTTTAGCCGAATCTCGAGTTTAGCCTGACTACATTAGTTGAGTATCTATTTTCTATCTCTAGAATACCATTTATCTTGTGCATTTACCACTATATTTACCATTTATCTTAATTTACTCCTGCTAAAGCATTAGAGTGGTTGGTTATCATAGATTTGCACATAAATCCTTTTCTACCCCTATAGATTTATATCCTACGTGAATAAAACTTTTTGTTTTGGATAAACACAAATCAATGATACTTGGAATCTTACTAGGTGAAATACTACAATAAGAGAATTATCTTTGCGTTTACGGACATATTCTATAGTATTAATTTTAAAGCTGTCAGTATAGATTATTTTTCTAGTGTTTTTGACATCATGCTAGAGATGATAACTTAGTGCGTAGTGATGTTAAAAATACTAGCACTAGGCTTTGTAGAGATCTTGTTCTGTATGATATAATTCAAAACAAATAACTTAATAATAGAAAATAAACATCTAACAAAAATATCATTGCTGAAAAAATGGAATCAGAATTGAGATAGCTTATTCATGCTATGTGCCATAACATGTAAATAAATAAGATATTATTAGTTTAGCTTTTCAAAAATTCCTTTTTTCATAATCAATTAGGTTAATAAGAAGGCAGCCACAGCAAATAACAATCACGAGTAATATATGAAGTCAACCACTACTATAGATTTGACTATAACTACCGTTGGCAGTTCTTAACGTATAATCAGCACAAAAGAGCAACAAAAACATCACCAAAATTAGATATATGACTTATAAACTAACCAATTCTATAGTTTTGGTAGAATTATGTATATTTTGTAGGAGAAACCTGAACAAGTACCAAAATAGGCCATGAAGAAGAAGAAACCTACATCATCCAACCCAAGCCTAAAACAAAAAAAAGAAAAGCCCAAAATACCTGGCACATCTGAGCTAAATACCCATGGGGGAAGGATCCAAGCTGATACTCAAACCAACCTAAGCAAGAAGGTGTTAGGTGGGGCCACCCTTGGTGCGGTCGCACCAGGGTGCGCCCACACCCTTGCAGCCTCGGTTCTGTTCCACTCTTCTCAGGTGGTGCGTTCAAGGCCCCTAGAGACGGTTCATGGTGGTTGCTGCCGCCAAACAAACCTCTACACTACCATAACAGAAGGAGGAGGAGACCCCCCTCTCACACACGAAGTGTTGACGATCGTTAAGTACTAAAATTAACCGTTAACTAGCTATCAGAAAGGACACCATTGTGATTACCAGCATAGATATAGGGTTTGCACTGATAAAATTCCATGAGTTTTGGTGTATTACTATTTTGACATATGTAAACTAGAAAAGACACAAGTCCAAGATGATATCAGATTATAGAAAGCGAAATCAAACCTTCACAGCAACGCGCAGGAATATTCTAGAAGACACCAGAAGACACTACGCCGAGGCAGGACCGGAACGAAGCCCAAGGGGAACCGGCTGATCTCTGGTGGTGATGAGGACATCGCCAAGATGGAGTCGAGGACGACTCCAATTCAAGAAGGGGAGGATGATGAGGACATCGACACGCTGGATATGCCGACGCCATGGTCTTCTCCAAGTTGCAACTCATCTCCAACTCAGCAGCCACGTCACTTTCGGATTCAGCAGACACGTTGTCAGTGTTTTGATCATAATTCTCTCATACGACGTCAAAACGAGGCGTGTGAATATGCGTTGGAAAGGGGACAACAATGCCGTCAGTTTGGTTCTGGTCCTAACTCTAGAACATTCATGGATCATACTGTGTGACCACGAATAGGTATTGCGACACCTATTTTTGGGCCAACTTGGCCTTATATCGAGTTGGGCTTGTGGCCCATGTTGTGGGCGCCCCCCTGGTGCGCCTCCAACCCTAGGACATTTTTATCTTCGTAGCCGCCGCCAAATAGACTTGGGTTTTGTTTACAGTTTAGTTTTCCATCGAGAAACTGAATCGTTCATTGTAACTATGGTGACAAATCCTTTTACAGTGATCCAGGGCCCCCCGTTCTTGATCTCCTCCACTGTGTCGATTAGTCCTTTGGAACCGAGTTCTTGAACCTTCAATTGTTATTTGCTTCATTCAAATTTGCAATTTCAGATTGCGTGTTGAAACCTTCTTGCTTGTGTTCTTCGATTCGCTTGCAGGAACAGCCTTCTTGGCGAGGTCAATCAAGTTGTGCTTGGTTGATAACCAACGGAGCAGTGGTGTAACGGTTGCAGGGTTCGAATCATGTCTGATTTGAAGCCGGATCGCCAACGTCGAGTTCTCCACCAATCGAACTTACCAATACCTCTCGGAAGATCAGGCCGTGCCTCATCAGGTGGGCTCTACTCGTGGCCCACTTCGACCTACATGCTCCACCGTCTTTGAGGAAAAATCTCAGCCGTCCGCCAAAGTCGGTTTGATCCGATGGCTCATGCTCATCCCACTAGGCTATAAAAGAAGGGCAAGACCCCTTGGGAGGAGAGCTTTCATTCATTCCTCTCTCATTCAAGTCAGATCATCAGCCATAAACCCTAATTAGAGCTTCTTAGTTAGGGTTCTAGATAGTTAAATGACAACAAAAAATTCTAGTGCCAACGATAGCAAAAAAAATCTCTCATCCATATTAGTGTGCAAACCTTCTCTAGAAGACTAAGGTATTCGTAACCCATTTTGTAGTTAAGTAAAACAAATAAATATTTGTCATAAATCTGGTATGAAAATCTAATTAACTGTACCATTGTATCATTCAGTTGTCCATTCATGCTGGTATCTTGACTTTTAGGGTCACTACTCTTGATAGACAAAAAACTATAAATTAGAACTAGCTATTAGAAAAAATTCTGTAGAGCATAATAGTTATCTTTAGGTGCATAGTCAGGATCATCTAAACATCCCTATGTCAAGGAATCAAAAGTGTAAGAAATGCTTAGAAATGATTAAAAATGATCTGTTAGATTTGTTTTCCTTCCAAGGTTCTTGTCTTCTGTTCCAGCTGTAGTATAGCGGCATCTTGATTGCAAATACACTGCACAAGCTTCTCTTGTTGAAGTCTTAAAGATACTACATCTTCACTTGATCTTTCATGTAGTGAAATGAAATTAACATTCTTAAGGCACTTTGAAGTAGATCGGTCAAACACTTGATTAGAATTTTCAACAAGTCCCGAGCCATGGCCAAGCTTTTCTTCTCCCAATATTTTATTAAGTGCATCTCCTTTGATGCAACCTTTCCTTGACTGGCCTTCACTAAATCTGGCTACTACACTATGAGTTTCTTCAGATCCCCTATGTATAGAACCAATACGAATTAAAATGACATAAAAAGTTAGCGATGTAAACAATAAAAAAGATAAAGCATTCGTAAATAACGTACCACTTGTGCAGTTGTGTTCTTCTCACTTTGAGTATGGTATGTACTGATATACAAAAAACTAGCCTTGTGAGGGTATTTCTTTTTAGGATATTTTTCCCTCAATGAACATGAAAATAGATATAAAGAACTCAATAATGCAGTAAGAGTATATGTACAATTAGGGTTTTTTAAAAAAAAGCCTACTCTTCTCTGTTTTGAGCTAAACTCTTTGTTATAGCTATATGTGTTGACTTCTTTCTATAGTTTATTATGTTTTTCTAACTTATATCTTATCATATAATGATATAGATAAAATCATTTAAGTTCCACAACTATTCACAAAATCTAATGGGCATGCAAAATAGTTAAATATAAATCCAACAATATCCATGTACCAGTGTCTTTTGTGTCGCCCAATTATCAACAAGCATGATCCCTTGATCATCAAGTATACCATTAGGAACATATCATCTGTTCTTTCCAAAAATTAGGAAAGGTTGCTGCATCATTCCTTGCTGAATATATCATGTGTTGCCACATATCCATTTCTAAAAGAGGATTTCTGTTGTAATGTGTTTTCAATGCAGCGGAGTTGCCACCAGAGAACATGCACAATGCACAACTATTAATTGTGTTTTCACCACTTGCACATTGCATTCTGGTGTGCATTGGGCATGGGCACCGGATGTGTGTAGTGAGCCTTGATAGCACATGAAATAGTTTTTTGTGATCACCAGACCTATACTGTGTGTGCCAAGCTATTCTACCAGAGAGGTGTTTTAGGCTATTGTGAGCATCGGACCTATCTTGTGTGCAATAGACATGCCTATGACTGGGTACTAGGTAGTTTTGTAGTCGTTGGAATTTGATCACTATGGAGGTCCAGTGCTCGCCGGACATGTTTAATGCACACATAGAATCTATGTCAAGTTGGCAACAACTAGTTTGACTTTGTGGGCTATAAATATGTGGGTCTTTGGGCCATTTGTGGTTGTTGGGGACTTTCACACATATGAGAACCAAAACTTACTACTCCCCTCACTTGCATAGCTGATTGCGTTTCATTGTGAGATTGTAATGATCTAGTGCATTTGCTTGAGAGAGATAGAATTTAGTGGCACTAGGGGCTAGTTAGCAACCTTGGGTGCTTACTCTTGGAGGTTACAACCTCCAAGACGGATCAACAGCTTGTGGACTCTGTCTTAGCTTGCATAGAGATTGTGCGGTGCTCTAGAGAGATCACATTGTGAGGGGTGTTGTGCTTGTCCTATGAAAGATCACAAAGAATAGCACTAGCCAGTAAATGTAAGGTGTGAAGAGCGTCAAATGGTCCAGCCAAATCAAAGTACTAGAGCTCTTATATGAGCATCCCCGATGACAACCTTGAGCTTGCCTCAATGGAAATTACATGGTTGGCAAACAACTGAACCTCAAGATAAAAATTAATGTGTCGTCTTCTTTCCATTGGTTTCTAATTCTAACACTAGCTATCACTACTTGGTTATTTACTTTATGCTAGTGTTGTAGTTGTTGCTCTTGTGTAGCTAGTTAGCTTGTGTAGTTAACTAGTTGCTTTCTTAGCTTGTGTAGCTAAGTAGTCTTGCTTAGTTTGTGTAGCTAAGTATATTGATAGCTTTATACTTGTGCTTGTGTAGTGCTAGTGGTACTAGTTTTGCTTGTGCTTTGTGCGCTTTGCTTAATAGTATGTGAAGGGGTTCCCGTCGTGCTTAGTTGACTAGTTGCATTGGTTTGTGTGGCCTTGTTCACTAGAATTGTTTAGGTGTAGTCCCACTAGATTGGAACTTAGTAACTACATTTAAGATCTTTTATAAGGTGCTGGTGATATAGTTAGAGCGGGATAGGCTTGGCTATAACGATTAGTTTATTTTTGCATTTGTTTCGGTTGCCCAACACAATCAGTTTTAGAATGGACTATTCATGTCCTCAAGTCTAGCATCCTAACCCCTAACTACACTGACCTCTTGCTCTAATGTTGGTTTCTTCATGTCTGTGCATTGGATCGCTTCCACCTTGTGCCTTGGACTTCTTACATGTCATAGGGGTCTTCAACATGTCTTCCCATGTCTTGGTTGATGTGTTGATCTTTTGGATCACCACTTTGCAAAAATTCAAGTCCACTTAGCATCAAAATGGACTATACATTACTACTCACAAACATCGTTAGTCAAAATTGTCATGTTGTTCATCAAACACCAAAATCAAACATAGTGGCCCATAGGGTCTATTTTACTTACACCCCATTAATACCTGAAGCAAATATAGACCTAAGAAAAAGCAAATGAGTAATCATAAACACCTAGAGGTTTCATATAAACTTAAAAATTGCATATTGAAGAGCTAGCAGTGAAGTGATGATATCACCTAAATATCATTGAAGGTATAATAATAATGGTGACTTTGGCAATTGAGTTATCACCTATCTGACAAAGGAAAGAATGGATTTATTATTTAGTGTACAATCAAAATCAAAAAGATTTGTGAAACATATAATTTGAAATACATTATGGAAGAATTATAAGTATTCAAATTGTAGTATAAGATTTGATGAACATGTAGAAGATATTTAATATGTAACTTATTTACACCATAATCCTATAAAAGGTATTGATGGTGGATAGCGTCAATATTTAATAGATCAATAGACATGAGAAACACATGAATATCTAGAAGGCTAGGGTTTTATTTGATAATTTCCATGAGTTTTGGCGATTTATCATTTTTCTAGGATTATTCTAGAAAACTATGGAAAAGGACTTAATTATCAAAATAATTATTAGAATTATCTACAACGGGGAATACACTACACAACTCTAGAAGCATCTGGAAGACACTAGAGCGAACGGCAGGCGGGGAGGCTGCCAGGTGGGGCAAGCCGACCCTACCAGTCAGGATGGCCGACACCCCCTGTGGGGTCCACCTGTCACCCTCCGCAAGCACCTTCCACCATCTTTGAGGATCAATCACAGTCCTACATGAAGTCGGTTTGATCCAATGATCATCACGCATCCCATCAGGCTATAAATTAAGGGGCAGACCCCCTTGGAGATATCTCTCATTTATTCAAGTCATTTGGTGATCAAGTCATATAGAGCCTAAAGCCCTAGTTCATTTAGAGACTTTCTAGTTTATAGTTTAGCCTAGTTAGATCTAGATTAGAGAAAGTCAACTTCTTTATCGATCTTGGATTCCTAAAGTTGTCAAGAAGAGAGGAGTTCGGTATAGTTCTTAAACTCTTCTTTCTTATTGTAATATTTGCATTTGTACGATCATTACTAGCAACATTATTCTTCATTATTATTATGTTCTTGATTACATTGTTTATTGTCTACTTCAATATGTCTAGTATAGTTAGTTTGCTATTATATCTATATACATGTTCATATAGAGCTCATCTATTCAATTGTATGGTGAGTAGTAGTTTATGTGTAGACGTGGTGCCTAAATGCATTACTTATCTACGAATATCCTAGTTGTGCTGGGTCATGAGGTAGACCGTGGGTGTGATAGATCCATTAAGTCCTTTGTAAGCCTCCCCCGTATGATGGTTTGCTAGAGTGAGATTGTTAGGTTAACAGTATATTCGTATACATGAGGTTTCTGTACTCAGCTTTTCCTGTCCATGGCTCTGTTGTGTTTAGGAATTATAGTAGTATTACTTAACAATGATTATTAGATGTACTTACACTAGATGACGTAGCCTTGACTATAGCTAGAATACATAGGAGTTATTTCTTTGTATTTGGATTAGATGAACAATAACATGCTAGATTGCTCTGAATGAGTTAGTATTATTATTATGACTGATCACATTTATCATATATATATTATATATATATATATATATATATATATATATATATATATTATCATGTGACACAATTCTTGTTATGAGTGGAGTTTATACATTGGCTACATCTCTTATTCATTGCTTATAAGTGTTATCAATACTATAGATTATTAGTTTAGCTATACCTTCCTAGTGGTAGAATATAATTGACAACCTAGTAATACTCTAGGTAAAATGCTATAAGGGTATAATTATCTGTCCGCTTGTAGAATCGTTCTTTATAGTTATATCATCTTTATTATTTCTGCCTAGTCACATAAAATGATATATTAGTTAGTACCATTAAATATCCCTAGCTCTACAATTAGGGATGACAGCCTAGTTCCATGCATAGGAGTAAAGATAAGAGGATAGATGACTAGTTGCTAATGACAAGTTAATCTGTACCATGTGCCTTCTAGCGTTGTTATGATGATGACACTAGGAGGTACCAACAAAAGGATTGATAACTTAGGATAAATTTTATTTCTTTTGCGCAACTCATAAATGGTCATGTATGCATGAAGCATATTGCTCTTGTTTACTATATCATAATTCATCGAAGAATTCCAAGTTAACATTTTGAAAGACATAGTTTGTGGTGTTGCATACCATTCATTATGCACACATTTTTTAAAATCATATTATTTGAACAATGATGTTCAAAGAATGAACTTATATGGGGAGCATATTACAAATATCAAGTAGACCATATTTGCTAAAGTTGAAGTTCATACATAGATCATGAAGTATAAATGACCAAGAAGGTTATTTGTTGTACTCTTTTTGCCTATGTGAGTTTTTACATTAAAGTTTCTCACCAAAGGTTTTTAATGAGACAACATATGTAATTTAACTTGTGAATGTGAAGTACTTTTTCTCTAATAAATGTTTGCTTATAGGGGTTTTGCGAATGCAAAGTATATGTCATGGTAATCATCCAAGAGGGAGATTTTGTATAACATATGGACTCAAACCTAGAAGAAAGGAGGAGGAGGTATCCAAATCCTAGTCTATTTGTATGTGGTCTCTTACTAAACACTTCGGTCTTAGAAGAGCTACATATACTAGGAGCTCTATGCTGTAATTGCCATTATTCAAATAATAAAGAATAGTTTCCCTATCTTATGTTGACATGCACTACTATAGAACTAACATTTCCTGTTAGCTCATCAGTGTTGAATTGCGGTTTCTACCGACAGTGATGATGGCATAAGCAACAGTGATAAGTAGACTATCACTACTAGTTTGTGTCTTGAACTAGCAGTATTAGTTTTGTGGATTGATCCAGCACTGATAAGCATGGTATAATCATTAGCGGTACAAGCCATGAACCGATAGTCTATATATTTTCTAAAAGAATCATAAAATTTTCATATGTGATTGGATTAAGATAAACTTTATATCAAAATTATAGTTAATATATATAAAGCTTAATGTTAAATGGTTTATAAGTTGAAATATTCAATATAAGTTTTTTATTAGATTTGACATGACTAACAATGTTGAATGGAGACATAGTCAACATCAAAGTTATAGTAGTCGACAAGATTTACATTTTTGCAGTTAACAACATTTTCATCTAAGATTATTTAAAGTGTGAAATATACAATATAATAAGTGTGAAATATACAATATAAGATTAAAACATGTAGTTATTAAAATACTAGCTTGAGGGACCATATATAGTTTCTATATTTTTATCACCTATCACTACCGTGATGGGACAATCACCGCTACTTGCCTACTAGTGGTTCATTTTATGGTAGTGATGAAGGTTATCACCTATGATTGCTGGGTTGGTGAAAGCCCTAGTTTGGTTTTGGATAACTAATGAAACCTTTGGGACTAATCCTTTATGGCTAAGTGTGTAGCAAAAGAACGGATAGTCCAAGCCAAGTGATGGAGACATTGATATGATCATGATGATGGTGATGAACTCGAAAAGAATGTGATCAAGGGCTTCACATTTGGAAAAGAAGAAAGAGAAAAATAAAATGGGATTAAGACAAAGGTATATTTGATAGGGTCATTTTGTTTTGGTACTCAATACATCAAAGAGAGTGTTAGTGTGTTTAGGATAGATAGCCGTACTATTAAGAGGGGTGATCTTAATGCAAAAGTGGCTATCTAAGTGCCACTAGGTGTTGTTATTCGACGCATATGCATTAGGGACCAGTGAGCTAACCAAAACCCTTGGAAAATGTTTAAAAAATGTTAACACACGTCTATAAGTGGTGAGACACTATGTTGTTGGCACATGAGAGTAAGAGTTGAGGTGTTTGGGTCTCTCTCTCCTGTTGAGCTTACGAGGCAGGATTCAAAGATTTTTGGGGAAGACAGGAGTGAGAGTCCGATCCACTCAAGCAAGTGCGCGCGTTTGCTCAGGGGGCTGCAAATGCATCCGGTCGCCAGAAGCCCCTCTCGGGAGCTCTCTGCATGACGACTGAATTTTGGTCGAAGTGAAGGACCAGACGCTCCGGTGAAGTCTAGTCATTGCCAATGTACACTGATGCAAGCATCGAGTAGAGGCAGAGAGGTGACCGGAATCATAGTGTGTCCAGTCAGTGGTAACCGGATGCGTCCGGACGCAAAAATCTCTCTCTGGAACCCTTTGAGTTGTGATTGGACTCGGCATGGCTAGGCATCCGGTCAGTGCAACTCTTCGTGTGAGTGGGGGTAGCCATTGGGTGTGAATTTTAGATTTCAAATGGCTAGTCCACGTGGCCTTTATATGTTGACCAGACGCTGGATCGGACGAGTCCAGTCAATACGCAGTGAGGCTGTTTTGAGCGCAACAGGCATGTGATTTATTAGGGCTCTATATAAGCATGGTGGCCGGGTCTATCTCGCTCTCTTGGCAGTTTTTATTTATGATACATCTTTATGAGCTAAAGCTAACTTCTCACACTCATCTATTGCTTGATTGTGATCTAAAGCTAACTTCTCACGATCCTCAGTGCATTTGCTTAAGTTTGAGCATCTAGTGATACTAGAGATTCGTTGGGCAGCGGGATTGCTTATTACTCTTGGTGGTGGCCACCACCTAGACATCTTGCAGCTACAGTGGAGGTCCGACAAGTGTTGGTGATTGTTCGTGGCTGGCTCTGGTTGATTTGTGAGGGGTATTGCACCTTCCCCAGCGAAGAGCCAAGGTAGCTCTAATACATTGCGCATGTCATTAAATTACCTTAGTTGTGGGTAGTTGCTAGCCGCACTTGTGGAGGGTTAGGCATTAGAAGCCTATTAGTGCGCACAACACTAAGTGTTGGTCGACGCAAAGGGGACTAGCGTGCCGGCTGTTGGTATTAATTAAATGCACACAAGAAATAAGATTATCCGCAAGCGCACAGATACAATACCGTTGTAGCACTTCACCAAGATAAACCCGGTTTTAAATATCGAACCCAAAGGAATAGTAGGTGACGATGACTGAGTCTATAAACTTAACCCAATGCACAATCAAGCTAGAAAATAGCGAGAATAAGGAGAACAATGTATATTATCTAGTTCTGGTCTTTGAAAGTGGTTGTTTTATATCATATGATCATGAGCGATAACTTAATAAGATAGGAGTAGAAATAAGAGTTCTCTCCTATCAAGCACCTTTTGCTTGCCAAACTTATTAACAGGAAGTAGACTACAGAGGATTCAACGAAGCTATAAGTCACCTTCGTGCGCTACCACTATCCAGAAAATCAAGGGACATTCACAAGTAAACATAGCCCAAACACCATGTCTAAGCTACGAATACTACTTCAATCAAGAAGCTATCAAGATTAAAGTACTCAATAAGAGTTGCAAACTAAAAGAATAATATAAACAAAACACTTACTTTAACTAGAAGTTGACTACCAAATGATCTCAAGATGAAAACTCCGGGCGAGGGAGGTTGATCTTGAAGAACTCTACTCTCCAACTCTACCTCTCTAATCTCTAAACAAGAACTAGTTCTAGATTGAACTAGCCTCTCTTGATTCTACTAGATAGGAATTAGGGTTTCTAGCTCTTCAGCTCTCCATTGACCTGGCTCTCCTCCAGGGGGGTACAGGTCTATATTTATAGTCCGGTGGGATGAACATCAACCGTAGGATCAAACCGACTTAATGTAGGGCCAAGATGCATCCTCAAAGGTGGTGGAAAGATAAGCAGAGGCTGACAGGTGGGGGCCACCTTGGGAGACCGGCCGGCCGGCCCCACCCAAAACGGCTCGGGCTCGCTTTATTCTGGTGTCTTCTGGATCCTTCCTGATCCTTCTGGCGATATTTTCCGTCGCGGTTAAGTTTCGTGGCTTTTATGCACTTTAATCCTTAATTATGCACTTTTTAGATAACTCTCTGAAAAATAGACAATTCACCAAAACTCATAGAATTTGTTAGTAATAACCTCCTATTCTATGATATTGTTGTAATTTGCAAGGAAGATTGACGGTTAAAAATAGACATTATCTAGCGTCAACACCGGCAAGCACGTGAATCTTGGAAGAAAAATTATTGTGTATCTTTGTCTCCCTTGGTGATATTAGTTTCATATTATGATTGGCATATTCATCTCGTCCAACATCAGTAACAATCACCCTATCACTTGTATTACATTGTTTCAATTTTGTTTCAAGAGGTAGTAGTGTAGTCCAGTTCTCTAGTTTGCTCTTCTAGGTCTAAAGTACCAACTTAGCCCTTGTGTGAAGTGGAGATCATACCTCATTAGAATTGTTAATAGATGACTTTTCTAACAAGTAGAACTAGAGCAAAGTGCATTACGCCTTTTGTTATACTAACAATTTGCTCTAGTATATTTATAGATTTTTAATTAAGCTATTTATCGCTGTCTAGCTATTTAGGACCTTTTAGTTGGGGCAATCATTGCCACTTGGCTACTGTCAGTTCATTTTCCAATAGTAATGAGAAATTTAGACCCGATGGTGATAGTCTTTTCTATGGTATGAAAGATGTGTCGGAAGGCTTCTTGTCCTGATTTGATTTAAGAGACGAACCTAGATTAAAAGTGTGGCTTTTAGTCCTAGTTTAAGATAGCATCCTGGACTACAGGTGTCTCTATAGTAAATTTAAAAGGAATTAATCCAATCAACACCATTAGTCCCGGTGGTAGAAACTAGACTAAAAAGTAAGAATTTTATTTAGTTCCAATTATGCTGTCCCAATTTCTAAAACTCGGACTAAAGGGGTTGGGAATCGTGACTAGTCCTCATTAAAAATCCAAGAACTTTAGTCCCAACTACGTAGTTTCAGTTTCCAATCTGTTCGAAAACGTGATTAATGTCTATTTTTATATACAATAAACATATTTAGTCTTGGTTGCAGAAATTTGGGATAAAAAATCAAAACTTTAGTGCTAATATAGTTTCGGTTCGACGGGACTAAAGGTGGTTGGAACGGGAGTAAAGCTTTTTCTCCAGTAGTGCCTACACCGTACACGTAGAGCGTAAGGGGCCATCGCTGTCGTATTCGTAGCTAAGAACGTGCACAAACGAGGCACAACTTTATTTTTTAAAAAATGTTTTTGAGCGAACAGACACACCCGTAGTTTCTTACCATTCCATGGCGCGTCGGGTGCGGTCGAGGCGTGACGCAAACGTTCCCATCGACCGGGCAGGACAGGAAATGGACGTGCGGTGGATCGGACCGGACGGAGGATCCAGGGACAGACGGGAGCCGCGCAACCTCGCAAATACATGCATGCATACTTGACTGTCCATTCCGCCGTCGGTTGTTTGCACCGGCCGAATCGGCGTGCGACGTCTAATAAAGGAACTGCATCAACGATCGGTGGCCGGCCCGGTCGGAGATCAGAATCTCAAGGGACCGGAACCAGGTAATCGGTCCATTCGCACGTGTAGGCTAGGCTTACGTAGCTGTTGGCTGTTGTTGCGGTGCTGCTGTCAGCCCCGTCTCCTCTCCTCTCATGGACCAAGCTGCGAACCGGCCTGGGCGACGCTGCTTCATCATTCACACATAGATACAGATTTTTTAATACTAATAAAAAAATGAATTATAGAATTCGTCAGAAAACCATGAGATAAATTTTTTAAGTATAATTAATCTATCATTAGTAAATATTTACTGTAACAGTATATTGTCAAATTATAAACTAATTAGGCTTAAAAGATTCGTCTCGCAAAGTTATCGTAATCTATATAATTAGTTTTTTTGACTACATTTAATACTTCATACATGTGTGACAAGATTCAATGGGACAGGAAAAAAATTTTACGGGGGAATCCAAACACCCTCATAGATACAAAGCTATAGCGGCCTTTCTGTTCCAACTAGGTACTGTTCCAGCTAGGTAAATACTCATACGTTGCAACCAGAACAAAATAACATCCGACTATGTAGTACACGGAAACAATGTAATGTCCGACCACCTCAGAGCGAGCAGCGGCCAAAGTCAAGGTCGTCAGCATTGCCTTGTCAGCTTGAACAACCAGGTCCAAATGCTCCGTATATGCTAAATTACAAGTAATTGAAGGCATAAAGACATACAATCTTTTAGGATCATGTCTGTGCATGGCAACAAAAACTATATCTCATCCAAAACTTTGACACATATCTCATCAAAAACGTTTTTGACACAATGGGACGGAGGGAGTACGGAGTATACTCTTACATCTACAAGCTTCACGTCAATATTTACAAACTAGGTGCATAGGCTCTGCAAAATAGGAGCACGGGCATTGGTTCTGCTACAGAATCAAACCACCCCTAAGAAATACTCCCTCCGTCTCTTTTTATATGTCGCCGTGGGATGCGTGCCACAAGTTTAATTTGATTTATACAAAATACATACAGTATTTATATCTCCAAATAATTTTGTTAAAAAACTAGATCTAAAGATCTTTCCGATGATACTAATTATGATAGTAATCGATGATATTTATTATTTATTAAAATTGCCGATATTTATGTCTCGGGAAGCGAAGCGACAGATAAAAAGGGACGGAGGGAGCAAGTGACAGCAAGGGGATTGGATCATGTCGGGGATTGGATCCCTATAGCTGCTGAACGAGGAATGGTAGGGGTTTTGACCCGTAAATTTTGTACGAATGCGTACGAATTACACGGGAATCAGTGAAACTCAAAAGCGAAACATATTCTTCTTTGTTGTCCCTGTGCGGGCGCACGTCAACAAAGAATGACGTGCATGCCACCATATTACTGGCACACACGTGTGGCAGCACCTTGTGTACGGTTGAGAAATTTCTTTTGTCATCCGCTCCGTTCCTTTTTATTTGTCGCTTCGTTTCCCAAAGACATAAATACCGGTAATTTTAATAAATAATAAATATTATTGATTAGTATCATAATTAATATCATCAGAAAGATCTTTGGATCTAGTTTTTTAACAAAATTATTTGGAGATATAAATATTATGCGTATTTTCTATAAATCAAGTCAAACTTGTGGACGCATCCTACGGCGACAAATAAAAGTGACGGAGTTAGGAGTAGTGGCACTCTACGGGAAACGTACTTGTCACCTCAACTCAACATCAGTCATCGTACGTGTTCCTATACACGTGTACTAGTACTATAGTGCATTTATTTCTTTGCGTGCCAATCCTTCACTAGCTCGCTCGTCAAGTCGTCTATCTGCACCGGGAGCGTTATTTTCATCCGGTACGATGCCAGCTCGCCTTTTAACGTGTGGAATGCGCCGCAGCGGGATACTGAAAAAGTGACGGTAAACCAGCGTACACGTTATCTGTGGAGGGATGGAGGAGGCACGGTAAAGCATACGTGGACCCCACTGCTGCTACTTTTTGCAGCCAGAACAGAAGAGAGAGAGTGTATGTGTGGGCCCTACTGCTGCTACTTTTTGTATCTAACTAAAAGAGGTATAACTTACAAACTACGAAACCAAATTAAATTCCGATTCCACCATTAAATTCGTTTCAATAAATCCTTCAAAACTAGATCACACATGGATATATTTAGATAAAGTGACAAGTGAACCTCATAGTGGATGGTAGTTGGGATGATTGAATAAAATATAGGATAGTAGTATAGAGTAGAGATATAGAGGATGGATGGATGCGGGAGAATTGAGTTTAGAGTAGAGAATCTTGATGACTAGGATGAATAGAGTATGAATATAGAGTTTTATGAGTGCGGATAGCCTCATGACGCCATCACCGCGCTCGGCGTTCGTCACCGAGCATGGCGTGACTCCTCCGATCCCGCCGTGGGTTGGCCGCCCAACTAACGCAGGGCTGAGTTAGTAGTGAGTTGTTCTTATTCTTGAAGCGATAATGATCCACAGAGTGCAACTCATGAGTACTCTTTCCCTTTCAACCAGCATGGAATGCCGTAGAAGTTTTCTAGTGTACAAGATTAATAAAAAGCATACATAATTGAACTTTATAAAGATCAAATATTTTAAATTAAACTAACAAGCAAATACCTAATATAAGTAAAGAGTTCATGTGAAATACAATACTTGAATAACTAATAGTTTGATCTCCAAATAAGAATAACTAAATAAACAGTTTATATAAATCATAAGTTATGCATAAGTAAACGGCAAATCAAATTTATAGGGCAATACTAATTTGATTTCCCTGTGTTGGATGATAAAGCACTATGTATGTTTTTTTTTAAGAAAAAAACACATTGACCATTGCAGTAGGATCGATTGGATCCATGTCGTAGTTTCTAGCCGACGTCTAGGTCTGTCAGAAGGTTTAGGACAAAATAAATAAAACTCCACAGCGTGCACTAGTAAAAAAATGATATTAGAGGCGGTTAAATCACATTTCAGGGATGGTTTGCCTCACCGCTACTAACCCAACGACGGTAAAGATAGAGTAGCTCTAGCAACAATTTTTTAACCGCCTCTTAAGATCGATCTTCAGAGACGGTTCTGTTAAGACAACCGCCTCTAAAGATCAATCTTTGGAGACGGTTGTAGTAAGAAACCTGGCTCTAAAAATGATTTATGATAATTAAACAAAAGCTCGCCGGTGGCCGCCCCACCAGAACAGCTCGCCGCACACGAACAAGTCCGCGTTGTCGCTCTAGCACACGTCGTCGTGCAGCCGCGCCGTGCCCGGACACACGCATGCTGCCGCTCAAGCCCACACCACACGCTAGCGTCACTGCTCCATCCCATGTCGTCGCACAGCCACGCACGCAGCCGTGCTAGCGTCGCTGCTCCATCCTGCGTTGTCGCGCCGCCATGCACGCGCTGCTCTAGCCCTCGCTGCCGCGCTGGTGTCGCTGCTCCATTTCGCGTCATCGTTCAGCCACGCGCGCCGCCTCTTTAGTCCGTGCTGCCGCGCTGGAGTCATTGCTCCATCCCGCGTCGTCGCATAGCCACGCCGTGCACGGACAAGCCTGCGCTCGGAGTCACATCAGCCTCGCACCTCCATGCCCACGTGAAGGAGAAAGAGGAAGAACGAAGTAAAGACAAGTGGGATAGAGACGGGAGAAATAAAGAGTGGTGAGACAGAGATAAGCACGTGCAGTGGTGATAAAGATAAAGCCAAGGCTGGGCATGCACCCCAACACATGGACAGAGAGTGAGAATATGTAGGCAGCCAGGAAATCCAAAGCGAAAATTTAGAACTACATACGCGCGTCCTTGTTTTTATAGGCGGTTCCATTAAGAAATCCATCTCTGAAAATTGATTTTTAGAGGCGGCTCTCCCAAAACAATCTCCTTTGAAAATCACTTATTTTCAGAGGCGGTTGTCTTAAGAGAGCCGTCTCTGAAAATCGATTTTCAGAGACAGATTTTTTTAATGGAACCGCCTCTAAAAATTATTCATTTTCAGAGGCGGATTTCTTAATGGAATCAGCTCTAAAAATTGATTTTTAGCAACGGTTGTATATCTACAATGCTTCACACGAAGTTAGAGGCGGTTTGCTATTTGAATCGTTTTTGAAAAGGGAAAGCGTCCCTGATATGAATTTATGTAGTAAGTGCTGTATTCATGGGAAGATAGAGTAGGGCATAATTTCATCACCATTACAATTGGTTTAATTATGGTAATATAGAAACGTCTATGCAAGGATTACATGCATTGACAAGAGCTATTATAGTAACATACTAATGTCTTGGTTTCACTAATGAAAAATCAATAGGCACTTCCAAACCCTATGCCACTTTTTCCCTACAGTTCTTTACGTCTCAACAGATCCTCTTACTACAACTCTAAGAACATTAATTAGTTCTTTTACCAGGTTCCTAGCAAAAAATTTGGGTGACCTGAAAGGATCTCTAGATCGCTAGAGGCAACTTAATTAGTAACAAATACAATCCCACTAGACACCTTGCCACTGCTACAATAAACTTAACTGAGGTGGACAAAAACAATTTTCGGAGGCCGGCAACTCATCTGCCTTGGACCAAAGGTCATAGTAAATCTTTGACTAATCAAGGAGGTTAAATGCCCGTCTCGGTTAATCAAATAAAAAAAGAAAAACTAGTGGATAGACCCAGCGAGCCCATCTACGTGATGTTCTCTCTAGCCAGATCTAGCCTCCTCAGCATCGGATCTACGCCTGCGCCACCGACTCATCTCGCTCGTGTCGCTGGCTCGCCCGCCTCACCCATGGATCTGGCAACCACGTCCATGGATCCGGCCACCATGGGTGGATCCGCCCACCCATTGGCGGATGTGCGGGGGGGGGCTGGGGGGCTGCAGCCCCCCCCGTGGGCTCAAAAAATTTTTAACAGGTTTTCTTTCAGCCCAGCCCAAAACATGTCTACGTTAGCAAAAAAAAAAAAAATGGAAAAGAGTGGAGCCGCAACAACTCCTCGGAGGCTCGAGCGGGCAGACGGAGACGCCGCATTGCCCAGACGGCCAGACGCCGTCGTGACTCGCGACCCTCCTCCTCCGCCGTCGCGCGGTGGTCTCGCCTGCTCGGTGGTCGCGGCTCCCGGCTCCGCCCCTCCGGTGAACGGCGCCGCTCCTCCCGGCTCCCGCCTCTGCCCGGCCTCCGCCCCTCCGGCCCTCTGCTCCTCGCGGCCAGGGGAGCCAGGCAGCCAGCAGCCAGGGAGGCCGGCTGGCCGGGCCGGCCGCCAGCGCCCAGCACCAGGTCGCCAGACGCCAGCCCCAGGTCGCCCAGCACCAGCCGCCAGCCGCCAGAGCCAGGAGTCCTTCACCTTCACTGCTTCAGCCAGACCTAGGGTAAGAACCAGATCCCCTCTCATTCCTCTTTTATTTTTATTTTCATTATTAGTTTGTAAAATTGAGTCAGTGATCCGATTGCAACTGATTTTACTTTGTAGAATGGAAAGATTTTTTTCTAAGAAAGATGCTTCTAGTCAAGAGAGTCGGGTTGTGCAAAAAAGATCCCGCATTGAACTTGATATGAATGATATAGTTGCTGATCCAGGTCTTAGAAAGCCAATTGATGAATTCCACCATGATATTAGGGATGATGCTAGGAGAGCATATTTACAGATGGGTCCATATCAACCAAATTGTGAGTATGAAAGAACAGTGGGTAAAACTCAAACTAGAGGTTTTGTTAAATCATGGTTTACTCAATTTGATTGGTTAGAGTACAGTCCTGCCAAGGATGCAGCCTATTGCTTTTATTGCTACCTCTTTAAGCCACCACCAACAAATGATTTTGATGATAATGAGGCATTCACCAGAGTAGGGTTCAAAAATTGGAAAAAGGGAAAGGCTTCTTTGCTGAAGCATACTCAATCAATTGATGGCTACCATAGTGCAGCAAGGAAACGAGCAATTGATTTCAAAAATCAAAGGCAAAGTGTAGAACATGTGTGGACAGTAACAACTGCAGCAGAAGAGGAGGCATATAAAGCTCGTTTAACTATAATGTTAGGCATTGCTAGATTTCTTCTTTTGCAAGCTCTGGCATTTCGTGGGCATAATGAGTCTAAAACATCCAAAAATAAAGGAAACTTTTTGGAGATGCTTGATTGGTATAGAAAGAAGGATCCTAAGGCTGCACTTGTGACAGCTGAGAATGCTCCAGGGAATAATCAAATGAGTTGTCCAACAATTCAAAAAGATTTGGTAAGGGCTTGTGCAGAGGAAACAAGTGAATTAATTAAGAGTGAAATTGCAGATCGTTGGTTTGCCGTGCTTGTTGATGAGGCTCGTGATGCATCAATTAAGGAACAAATGGCTGTGGTTGTGAGGTATATATCATCTATTTGTGTATTTCATTTATTTTGTTTTGCGGCTTCCAATTAACACTATGTTTCCTTTTGTCTAATAGGTTTGTCAATAATAAAGGAAGTGTGATTGAGAGGTTCCTTGGCCTACAACATGTTTCTGACACCACATCATCTTCACTGAAGGAAGCATTGGTTTCTATGCTTGCAAGATACGGGTTATCTATAGCCAAGATTAGAGGACAGGGATACGATGGGGCTTCAAACATGAGAGGGCAATTTCATGGGTTACAAAGGCTGGTATTGAATGAAAATCCCTTTGCTTTTTACATCCACTGTTTTGCTCATCAATTGCAGCTTGTGGTAGTTGCTGTAGCCAGATGTTGTGCTTCAACTGATGATTTCTTCAATTATGTCACTTCCATTGTCAATACTGTTAGTGCTTCTTGCAAGAGAAAAGATCAACTTCTCCAAAAACACCATGATACTCTTGTCGAACAATTAGATAGTGGTGAAATATCTCTTGGGACAGGGAAAAACCAAGAAACTAGTCTTGCTAGGCCTGGTGATACACGATGGGGTACACATCACAAAACATTAGTACCTTATGCTCATGTGGGAATCTGTGCTTGAGGTGTTAGAGAATATTAGTGATGATGGTATTGATGGGGAAAAGAAAACTATAGCATCTGGATTGATAGAAAAAATGGAGTCATTTCAATTTGTGTTCATATTGCATCTGATGATTAGAGTATTGGGGATAACTCAAGACCTATCACAATGTTTGCAAAAGAAAAATCAAAATATTGTTCGTGCAATAGGATTGATTGGTTCTGTGATTAGAAATATAAATGCCATGAGGGAAAATGGTTGGGATGGTCTTTTAGAGAAGACAAAAGCCTTTGCTGCCAAACACAATATAGACATTCCTAATATGGAAGATATGATACCAATGAGAGGTCGTTCAAAATGTCGTGGAGCCAAATATGTGACCTACTACCATCATATTCATCATGGGATTTTCAATGTTGTCCTTGATCAAGTAATTTGTGAGTTGAACAATCGATTTCCAGAAAGATCAACTCAACTATTGAGATGTGTTGCTTGTCTTGATCCGTCAAATGAGTTTGCCAACTTTGAGATAGAGAAATTAGTTGAGCTTGCTAAGATTTATTATGCTGACTTCAGTGATTATGAATGTGAAAAGCTAAGAACCGAGCTTGAAAATTTCATGGATGAAGTCAAACATGATGAAGAATTTTTCTCTTGTATTGATCTTGGTGGCCTTGCTGAGAAGATGGTTAAAACTGATAGACATACATATTTTCCTTTGGTGTATCGCCTCATTGAGCTTGTATTGATATTGCCCGTGGCAACAGCAACAGTTGAAAGAGCCGTCTCTGCTATGAATATTATCAAGACCGACAGGAGGAATAAAATGAATGATGATTGGATGAATAATAGCATGATATGCTATATTGAGCGGGATTTGTTTGCATCCATTGAAGATGATAAAATTTTAAAGCGCTTTCAAGGCTTAAGAAACCGTAAGATAAACTTGCCACCCAAGGTCCCAAGGTGCGTATTCTTTTAGTACTTTTCTTTGTACTTGTTATCTTAGTTATTGAAGAAGTGTTTGATATTTAAAAATTATGTAGCATTGAGCGTGGCGGTTCAAGTGGTATTGGTTCAAGTGGTGTGAATTCTTGAAGATGGAAGACTCCTTGTATTTGGTACTTTTCTATGCTTATTATCATAATTCTATGTATCTTTGACATTGAAAACTTTGAATCAATTATCATAGTTCTATGCTTATTAGTGTACTGTGTCCAGCGAGCAAATTTTTTTTTTTGCCTATGTTATTTAGCCCCCCTTCGTCCGTTTCTGGATCCGCCACTGCGCCCACCTCACCCGCTAATCTGGACACCACGGCCATGGATCTAGCTAGAGAAGTCGCTGCCATCCAGCCCATTGGGAGAAGACGTCACATTGCTTGATGCGGGTTGTGCCGCCTATGCGCCAGTGCTTGCAGGGCCATGCTAGCTGTGCCGCCTGTGCCAGAGAGGGAGTGGGAGAGAGAGAGGCCTATTCCTGAGACAGAGAGGAAAGGGAGGAGTGCGCTGGCAGCCGGCGCCATCCTAACAGGAAAAGGAGATGTGAGAGGAGTCGGAGATGAGAGAGTGGGGAGAGAAAACCCTAAGTCGTATTTTCATCCATGGCGCGTCTATCGAGCCTTGACTGGGCCGTCTAGGTCTCAGCCAATATTAACCAAGATAGGCCTCACATAAGACGGTCGCCTCCGAAAATTGGGGTATTTTTCGAGGCGACCTGCCCAAGTTAATACATTTTAGGAGGTAGTTAATTGATTTTGCAAGGCGACTGATTGTGACCGCCAAAGTTAATAAAAATGACTGCCTCGATTAATCCTAGAAATTAACTGGGACGGATCAAATGCTCGCCCATCTCCGAGCCCCTTTGGCAAACATCTCAGTTAAGTTCTTTTGGTAGTAGCGTGCCTAGCCACATCAATGCAAGCCCTCCTACACAATTCGATAGCAAGATAACTGCACCATGACACAAGCTACTAGAGGCAACAACTATAACTAGTGAGCTGCAATAATTAATCAACTAAACTATTCTACACACTACAAAGCTACAATTACAAAAGCACAAATAAGGAATATAAAACAAGTGTTGTGCACAGCAAACTAATGAGACCAAGTGACACCATATTTATCCTGAAGTTCATATGCTTGCCGGCAACTTAGGGCGTGTTTTGTTAGTGACCAAAGTTTGCCAAGCCAAAGGTTAGTAGTGCCAAAGTTTTTTCGACAGTTGTTTGGTTCATTAGTGCAGTTATGGCGTGTCAAACTTTTTTAGCACCCTGCCCCACATATCATAGACTTATTTTCATGTCAAGGCTTGCTAAAAGTTTGGCGCCGTTTTTGCTCGCCACACTTTCTTTGGCAGCCACAATTTACCAAAGGTTAGGTGTGGCAAATTCTAGTCACCAACCAAGCAGGCCCAGATAGATCCAATTAGATCACTGCTTCATATTAGCCCTTGATTTGAAGGCGGACATACTGCCCGTGGAAACCAAATGCCACCCTCCAAAAATGTTTTAGGTGGCAGTGCAATGTGTGGCCTTCTCCTCACCCCTCCTGTATGCCACCAAACCATCATTAGTCGTCCCTCCTATCTGTGACACCATTGATCTTATTCGTATGGAATCGGATCAGGATTCCGCCTTTTACCACATTTTAATTTAAATACCAATAAAAATATAGATATTTTCAAATGCAAATACAAAAAAGGATGTCTCGGATTCAGATTTTTGTTTAGGTCGTTACTCAATTCAACTTAAAGTGTGTATATATTTAATATAGATCAAGTGAAGAAATTCAAATAAAAAATATTATAAAACAAATAGCCAATCTGGTTTTACCAATATTTTTTGAAATTATAAAATTATTACACAAGTAGATATTAAAGTATTAAGTAGATATTAAAGTATTTTTATAATAATTTCTTCCAAAGCATCTTTTCGTTCTCCGATGGTGATCTACTCCGACGTCAACGGAGAGGCTGGGGAGACCTGCCTAGGAGTCGAGGGTCGGCGCATCGTTGTCTTCTTCAGGTGATGATGGTGTTAACCCTGTTAATCTCGAGGAAGATGTTCTTTGGTGAAAATCTGAACTTTGCTCGAGTTGCCGGGCGATGGAATCGAAGGATGCGTCATGGGTGCGGGAGTTGGCCGATGCCCCCAGGGAGGCGTGTCGGCTGATTCGCCTAGAAGTAAGTCCTCCTCTGTGGCCTCCACCTTGTGGAGTTTGGCTCGTGCTCGACGATGATTGGGAAGCGGCTTCGATGGCGGTGTTGAACGGATCTCTGAAGGCTTCGAGGAAGACGAACAGAAGTTTTGAACTTCTTTGTAATTTTTCTTTTCTTTGCAGTCCTGTTTGTAAAAGGGCCGGTGTAATGCGCTAAGATTAATACATGTTCCTTCTCAAAAAAAAAGTATTTTTGTACATAACATAGACATAAATATAGTTATCAATAAATATTTAATAATTAAATATATCAATTAGTCAATCAATATTATATTGATATAAATATTTATCATGAATTTATAAATTATATAGAATAATTTACATTAACAAATAAATGAACTAAAGTATTAATGCAATTTATAACAAAAAATACATTAAGCTTAAGCTAAATTAGAAAAATGCTAAATAATTTAATCTATATGTATCATTAATAATTTTTAATTAATGCAAAAGGTTAATTTATAAATATACTATTATAGGATTTTTTTTAGAAAAGGGAATATATTAATATCCCATCCTCCTGCATCGACCGATGCATATAGCTATTCCTTATTACAACATAACACTGCAAACCCACACAAACTCAATCACAAGGCACGCACCCCAAAGTTTCTAGACCTAGTTGCCTCATCAAAAGATAAAAGTGTCACATACATCCTCTAGCTGCCAGTCAGAACACCTCCTCGCGCCGAAAACAGCCACCACAATGCGAGACCATCCGCCGCCATATCACGCAGTTCATCTCAGTAACTCAAAACTGCTGGCCATCACCTCCCACGCCGGCCTCCATGCCAATTTCGCGGGCGCCTCCCACATCGGTCTCCTTGCCAAATTCGTGGTTCACTGCCAACAGATGCGAGGCCCTCGAATCGCCACGCCAACGCCCTCCTCCTGACCGCTTTCCTCTATCGTTGACACCGCAAACTTGAATCCTCAATTAGGCCTCCACCTTCGACGCCACGACGCTGGCCGCCATAGTAGACTAACCGAACACAAACTTCCAAAACGACGCCTCCAAGGAGGAATGTGACGCCACTGGCGCCATCGTCGCCTGACCAGAAGGTCTAGGTTTTCACCCAGGAAGACAAGCCACACAAAGGGGAGAGGCCCGAATGATTGACGCTTCTAAGGAAGAAAGCGGCATCCGGAGACGTCGTCGTCATCAGCCCTAGAGGGCAAAGCTTTCGCCAATGGACCTCAACTCCGTGCATAGCCTTGGCCACGGCTTCTCCACTGCGCCAGCCGCCGCCTTGTCCGACCGAACCACCTGCTGTCGTCGATGCCGGCAGCCACCATCGCCAAAACCGGCCTGCAGCTCCGGCCACCGTCGTGCCGATGACTCCCCACGCCGGAAAGGAGCAGGAGATCCCGGATCCGGGCACGAGGCCACCCGCTCCAGCTGTAGAAGCGGGATCCGAGCCAGCCGGCCACCCACGACCCTATGTTCGCCGGGCACCGCCGAATAGCCCGACCGCTACCGTCAGCTGGCCGCCACTCCATCGGCAGGGTGAACCAGATCCAGCTGCACGGGCATCGGATCCGACCACCCGAGAACCGGTGGCTCCGACCATCGTCGTCCCTTCCAGAAATCTCCCAGCGCCTCCGCATGCCAGATCCGCCGTGCCTAGCCGCGGCTCCGTCCCGGTCGCCAAACACCACTCCCCACACGAGGTGGTCGCAACCTTCCTGGGCGAGAGCCTCGCCGCTGCCGTCCTTGGGAGCCGCGCGGGCCTCCCGGCCACACCCTCCAGCGGCGGCGAGGGGCAGGGGATGTGTTGGTGGTTGGTGGCGGCGGCGGCTAGGTTTGTCGCCCGTGCCGCCCGTGCGGGTGGACGACGCGGGCACCCATGCCTATCAAGTCGAAGAGCATGTCCTTGTCAGGATAATGCATCATTAGTAATAATTGGTCACCTGTTATCGAGAGAAAACTTTTAAAGGTTCATGATACCTTTTATTTTTGTAAATACACGTCCCGTTGGATATTGTACAATATGGATATATGGAATAGATAGAGAAAACATTGAAAAATAAATTCAGATATATTCATTTACTATCTATATTAGAAAATCGATATGAATATATAGATATCTATAGCAGGTATAGATATCGGATAATTTGGATACCATTTCCATTTTCCATCCCTGCTGACTACTACTGGTCTTGCCTCCTCTCCGTTCTTGATTTGTTCATGGATGGGTTTGTCGGACGGGACACTGTCGGGTATGGAATCCCAAAGCAGGGATGTGTTTGGGGAGAAATTCTCGCTGAAAGTTTAACGAGGACGGTTTAGGTTTTTCTGCCCTGCTGGATGGGCATGGTAGGTCGTCAATATATCCACCTTTTTACTTATGAACTGATATTTTTAGTTGTACGCTTTAAAATTTTTGAAAGCGATAGGCCGGCAAAGTTTATCAATAATTCTATGTCACTGGCTACTACTCTCAGTATTGTTTTAAACTTTCAGCATGTTATTAAATTTTTTATATAAATATCATCTATCTTATTATGATTTATTTTACAATATGTGTAAATTATATGAATAAGATAAATGGTCAAACCCAGTTTTAAAAAATAAAAAAAATGATACTTCTTTTTACGGAGGAAGTGGTAGTGTTCCAAGTATTTTGCCCCCTGATCGCGCGCAACAGCCGGACGAGACGTGGAGTTCCACCACATCAATCAGTCGGTCGCACGAGCCGAGCCTCCATGCTTGGCAAACACAGGATGGGGCTGTTCATGTTCTTCATTCGTAGGACGGCCGCGGACGTCATCATCCGTGACAGGAGGAGTTGCAAGCTGCTACCAGCACCAACAGGGAAATAGGGAATAGTACAACTTACTAAAAAAAAGGAATACCTACCACTGCTCACAGGCGCTTCACTCGAGTGGATCCAGCAGGAAGAGGACAACGATACACGACGGTGCCCTGCATTGTTCAATCATTAGTACACAGGTCACCGGAGCGTGCAGTCCCCCGATCGAGAGCACCTCCGAGGCTCCGATCCAAATCTCCAGGGCTGTGGTCAACACTATGCATGTGGATTTTTGCCTTGTCCGTTCTGAAAATGTCGTGGGTTTTGGTGTGATTTGTCATGTATGTTTTTTTTCGAAGTTATTTGTCATGTATATTTGACATCTACACTATTTAATGCATCATGGATCATAAGTTTTGCTGAAATAAATTATTACTATGTGTCAAGCTGGAGGAAAATAATTGTTAATAGAATTTTACTCATAGCATAGAAGTATTCAAAAAAAATAGCGATGAATAATTCTTTATAGAAACAAAAACCGGATAGAACCAAAATGCTATTATAGCAAAAATTATTAGACTACCAAACTCATCATCGCATATCATCAGATATTGATATATTTTCGATGAGTTATAGGACTTACTCCCTCTATCCTAAAAAGACAATAGATCTAGACTAGCCTAGAGGGCTCACTCATTAGTACAACTGGATGGTAAAGCCATGCATCCAGCTTCCGTAAAAAAAATCATGTATCTAGGCACAGATAGATGTCGTCTCCACATATTTTTCCCATCGAAGAATTCGATCCTTTCGTGTGTTTTCCGTTCCCCATCAAGCAAGTCGGGCGGAAGGTGAAGACGCAAGGTGGGAGAAATGCTAGAAGGCGATGGGTTGAAGACTTGGAAATTGGGCAGAAGCCGTGTGGGCGGAAACAAAGTTAGATGCAATGTGAGAAAAAGGATTGAGACTTACCTTTATAGGAGTATTTGGTTTTTCCAGATGCACAATGTATTTAGACATGTCGAATATCTTTATGTAAGAAAAATAATGTACCTAGTGTAACGCCCCACCTCTTCGATACTGGGCCCACTTACATCTAATAGCTTTTCTAGAACATAGACTGTCCTCACAAACCAACACCAATCTAAGTACCATGCCCTCTCTAGAACCATGCGCAATATGTCCGAATTCTGTCGATGCGGGACCGAGACGGTTCCCCATCAACATGACTCCCGTCAGGACGGACCCACAAGACAGAGACAGAAGGACCGATTCCGAGTAGAAGACGTCCTGTCGTAGTTAGACGGATAGAAAGTAACTTCTGTAATAGGAACAGAACTCTCTCTACTAAGTCCGACTAGGATTAGAACCAAAGCTCTGGCTCTTCTCTCTCATAAAAAGGGGCCAGAGCACCCTCTTTGTAACAAGCGACAACAACACACAATCATACATCAATCCAACCCAAAAGGCCAAGGCCGACTGGAGTAGAGCTTTTACTCGACTACGAGGGCTCAAACCAGGATAAACCGAGTGTCTCTTGCGTGAACCGCCGAGTTCTAGTATTCGTCGAGATCCGAATCAACTGCTACGGGAACCCCGTGGCAGGCTATCGGTGGCTAAACACCGACAGCTGGCGCGCTAGGTAGGGGCTTTCGGCAAATTCAATGTCAAGAGCTCAGCGGACCTACACACGATGTTTTTTCCGAGAGGATCATCCTTCATCTTCGGAAGCTGGATCTGCGAGGCAGACGATCACAGAGCTCTCCACGGTCGACTTCTTCCAGAGGAGATATCTGAAATTTTTTCAAAACTCAAGCTGACGGAAGAAGAAGTTCTAGAACCAAGTACTCGAAACACGCCGATTTCTTTTTACTTCGGCCTCAGCAATACTGCACGGACTTATCAGAACATCATCCAGAGCACGATGGAATCTAACGGCATAACTTCAAAACAAGATAAGTACTCAGTTCCCGTCCCTTTTCAATACGGAAGGTCACTAGATGAGGGAGGATCCGACTACTCGCTCAGTATACGCAAAGAAGTCTACATGATCAGGCAACCTCTGGTACCACCAGTTCAACCCGACTATCGGTCCTCAGAAGAATCAGAAGCCGATATCCCGCCTAATTCAGTAACCAGGGATGGAGAAACTGAGTCAAAAAGCAGCCAGGGAAAGAAGAAACAAGAAGAGGGGAGGAAGGAGGAATCGAGTACAGGAACGCAGGAAAGCGTGGCATAAATATGAAGAAGAACTAGCTGAGTATAATGAAAGAAAAGCTGAGAAAGAAGCTGAAGAAAGACGAGCCACGGCAAGGGCTAGACTTGACCCCATCAACAAGATAGAAGAACTGATCGACGAAATCGACGCTATACAACGAACAAGTGAAGAACAAGCCAAGCTCAGGAGCCTACTCAGAACAACTGCGCAAAGGATACAAGATGACGGAGCACCTCCTCGTCGAGTACCATCCGAGCAGACAAGTCAAAGAAGTCGGAGAGTTTCCGCATTCGAAAGGTTATCTGTCCCAAATCAAAGCAGAAAAACTCAACCGCATTATGATTGGGCTGAGAGAACGGGGGAAAATCGCGACAGGCTACCAACCCCTCCCCGAAGCCCTCCCAGATCTATTACAAGATATAACAGCCAGACAGATTCTGACGAATACAAACCAGAAAAAGTACCCGACAGATTCCTCTACTTTGCGGGAAGACTACTCACTGTCAGGCTACCTCACAAAATTAAACCATCAAACCACTCAAAATATGACGGCAAGACAGAACCAATGCAATGGCTCAGAATCTACTCCCAATCAATAGAATTAGCCGGAGGAGATGACGACATCAAAGCATTATTCTTTTCAATGGCACTCAAAACTCTACCACTACAATGGTTTGACAAGTTACGCCCAGGGTCAATCAAAACATGGGGAGATCTTCAGAAAGTCTTCTGCAAAAATTTTACAGGAATACTCATACACCCAATAACACAAGCCGAATTAAAAGGTTTAAAACAAAATCAAGAAGAAAGTCTCAGAGATTTCTATAGAAGATTTGGAGAACTAAGAGCACAAGTTCATGATATTACCGAAAGAGAAGTAATTGAAGCATTCTCATATGGCCTGAGAGTAAGATAGATGTTCCACGATTTTTACAAAGAAAACCCATGAACAAACGAAGAATTCAAAAGAACAGTCGAAAAGATGATTACAGCAGAAGAAAAGACACGGGAAAGATTCTCAGATAACAGAAACAACCAAGATAGAAGAAACAACTCAGATAGAAGAAACAACACAGAGAGACAAGACAACTCAGGAAGGTGGAACAACTTGGACAGCAGACAAGAATACCACAATAAGAAGAGATATTCGGACAATACAGTGGCCGCTACCGAAAGAAAGAAATCCTACCCAGCTAGAAAATTCGAAGAACTCGAGAAAATGAAATGCATCTATCATCCAACAGGAATTCACCCAATGGGTGAATGTCGAATATTCCAAGAAAAATATATGAAGACAGACAGACAGGAAAAAAAAAAAAACAAAGAAAAGAAAGAAGAAGACAACAATCCAGCAGACAACGGGTTTCAAAACCCAAGAGCAATAGTAGCAGTAATATTCTCAGGAGTCCTAGGGTCTACAAGCAAGCAAGAAGACAAACTGGCATGGAGAACAATCATGGCAGCAGAACCAGCCGTTCCACGATATCTAAACTGGTCTCAATATCCAATCCAGTTCTCATGAGAAGATCAATGGACAAGCGTCGGAAACGCAGGACTATACCCACTAGTACTCGGACCTACAATTGCAGCTATAACAGTAACCAAAGTACTCATCGATGGAGGAGCAGGGCTCAACATCATTTTTGTAGATACCCTAAAAAAATGGGGCTTGAATTTTCAAAAATGATTACACCAACAAGTGTACCTTTCTACGGAATAGTACCCGGGAAGCCAAAGAATGCCCCTCGGACAAATAACTCGCAAGAACATTTGGAACCCCGACAAATTATCGTACAGAACTCATCAAATTTAAAGTTGCAGATTTTGAATCATCTTATCATGCAATATTGGGAAGACCAGCGTTGGCAAAATTTCTGGCTATTCCACATTACCCTTACTTACTACTCAAGATGCCAGGACCACACAGAGTACTCTCTCTCAGAGGAGACCTGAAACGTGCCTACGAGTGCGATGTACAAGCTATACAGATATCTTCAAAAGTACAAGGAGAAATCAACTCAGCAACAGCTAAAGTAAGAATAGAAGAATTAGAAATTCCCACCAAAAAATAAGTCATCCTTACCAAGCTGAAGGAGAAGGAACCAAAAAATTGATCTAGGAACTGGTGACCCATCCAAAACAGTCACTATCAGTGCTCATCTACCTATCAAATAGGAACTCGCGCTCACCAACTTCTTAAGGGACAACAAAGACATATTTGCCTAGAAACCAGCTGATATGTCAGGAGTCCCAAGGGAGTTGGCTGAGCATAAAATAGAAGTCAACAAAGTAGCAAGACCAATCAAACAGAGACTACGACGTTTTTCACCTGACAAGAAAGAAGCAATAAAGAAAGAAATAGCTAAATTATTGGCAGTCGGCTTCATAAGAGAGATCTTACATCCAGATTGGGTAGCCAACCCAATCCTGGTACACAAGAAGAACACAGATGAATGGCGTATGTGCGTCGACTACATTGATCTCAACAAACATTGTCTAAAGGATCCGTTCGGATTACCAAGGATTGATCAAATAGTGGATTCAACAGCTGTAGCAGCCTTGTTATCTTTTCTGGATTGCTACTCAGGCTATCACCAAATTGCACTAAAAGAAGAAGACCAAAGCAAGACTTCTTTCATTACCCCATTTGGAGCCTATTGTTACAAGACAATGTCCTTCGGGCTAAAAAATACAGGAGCAACTTATCAAAGGGCAATCCAGACTTGTTTAGGAGACCAAATCGAAAAGAACGCAGAAGCATATGTGAATGACGTAGTCGTCAAAACAAAGAACCCAGACTCACTAATAGAAGATCTACAACAAACTTTTAACAATAGAAGATCTACAACAAACTTTTAACAATCTCAAAAGATGAAAGTGGAAACTCAATCCAAATAAGTGCGTATTTGGCGTATCATCAGGACAACTACTCGGATTTCTGGTCAGTAAGAGAGGAATCGAAGCTAGCACAAAACAAATCAAGGCAATAACTGATATGGGCCCACCTACAGATATAAAAGATCTACAAAAATTAACGGGTTACATGGCCGCCCTCAACAATTTATTTCAAGACTCGGAGAAAAAGGCTTACCTTTCTTTAAACTACTGAAGAAGACGGACAAATTCACCTGGAATGAGGAAGCGCAAGAAGCCTTCGACAAACTAAAAGCATACATCAGCACATCTCCAGTATTGGTGCCACCCAAGAAAGGAGAAGATCTCATGCTTTACATTACAGCGGCTACTTCAGTAGCAAGCACTGCCATCGTAGTCGAAAGAGAAGAACAAGGACACGTCTACAAAGTCCAAAGGCCAGTCTACTACATCAGCGAAGTACTCACAGTATCAAAAGTTAGATATCCTCATGTACAAAAACTACTCTACGCAATCCTGATAACATCAAGGAAGCTCAAGCACTACTTTGAAGCACACAAAATCATCATCGTAATAGATTTCCCGCTCAGCGATATCTTAAGAAATCGGGACTCAACAGGAAGAATCTTAAAATGGGCAGTAGAACTCGGAGCACTCAAAATAGAATTCACTCCAAGAAAGGCAATCAAATCTCAGGCACTGACCGACTTCATCGTGGAATGGACTGAGATATAACAACCCACTCCAAAAACCATCCTAGACCATTGGAAAATGTACTTCGATGGATCTTTAAAACTAGGAGGGGCGGAAGCTGGAGTACTACTCATCGCACCAGACGGAAAACAACTCAAATACGTTTTACAAATTTTATGGCAAGCCACCAACAATGAAGCAGAGTATGAAGCTCTCATTCATGGACTACAAGTCGCAACATCGCTAGGAATCAAAAGACTACTCGTTTATGGAGACTCAGCAGTAGTTGTTAATCAAGTAAATAAAGACTGAGATTGTACCAAAGAGAACATGGATGCTTACTGTGTAGAAATTCGAAAACTCGAGAAAAATTTCCAAGGCTTAGAAATTCATCACATACTACGAGATTCAAATATCGCAGCAGATGTACTAGCCAAACTTGGCTCAGACAGAGCAAAAGTGCCAGCCGGGGTCTTTGTCAAGGAGCTAACCAAGCCTTCAATTAAAAAGACCAGCGAGGCAACACCTAAAAACAAGTCAGAACAAGAGCAAGTCTTGACAATCAATTCAGACAACACAACTTGGATGCAAGTATTCATAGATTACATCAAAGAAAAGAAACTGCCAGACAATAAAACAGAAGCAACTCGGGTTATCAGAAGAAACAAAAACTACACCCTAGTAGGGAACAGTCTCTACAAAAGAGCAGCATCATCAGGAGTAATATTAAAATGTGTTCCAATATCAGAAGGAAAGGAAATATTACTGGAAATGCACTCAGGATGCTGCGGAAATCACGCATCTTCAAGAACACTAGTCGGAAAAATATTCTGATCAGGATTCTATTGGCCAACAGCGCTAAAAGACGCCGAAGAATTGGTCAGACACTGTAAAAACTGCCAGATGTTCGTAAGACAAGCACTTGTTCCAGCTCATAATCTGATTTGCATACCACCTACATGGCCGTTTTCATGCTGGGGGCTTGATCAAGTCGGACCACTCAAGAAATCTAAAGGGAGATTCGAATACATCTTCGTGGCCATTGATAAATTCACCAAATGGATAGAATACAAACCTTTGGTTAAAATACAGTTCAGCCAAAGTACAAAAATTCATCCAAGAAATCATGCACAAATTTGGAATGCCAAACAGGATAATCACAGATCTAGGATCACCTTTCACAGCCAATGAATTCAAGAGCTTGGCACAAGACTGCGGTTTCAGCATAGACTACGCATCAGTCGCTCATCCACAAGCAAATGGACAAGTCGAGAGGGCCAACGGCCTCATACTAGCCGGTTTAAAACCAAGATTATATGAAGATCTAAAAGATTATGGATCAAAATGGATAGACGAGCTACCAAAAGTAGTCTGGGGACTAAGGACTCAAATAAGCAGAGCTACCGGCTACTCACCTTTCTTTCTGGTCTACGGGTCAGAAGCCGTACTACCAGCAGATTTAATCTGGACATCTCCAAAGATTGAACAATACAATGAAGGAGAGGCAGAAGAAACAAGACTAGAAATTGACAGTTTAGAAGAAGTCAGAATCAATGCAACATTACAGTCAGCAAGATACATGCAAGGATTAAGAAGATATTATGACAAAAGCATACAGCCGAGAAGCTTACAAGCTGGAGAGCTAGTCCTTCGAAGGATCCAGAAACCAGATGGAAGGCATAAACTACTCAGTCCTTGGGAGGGACCCTTCATAATAGCAAAAGTAACGGGACCATGTTCTTACGAGCTAATGATCGAGGACGGAGCACCAGTAAAGAACTCATGGCACATATCCCAGCTACGATGATTCTTTGCATAAAATTCAAGGTCAATGTACCTTGAATTATCAATAAAATCTCCATTTAAAAGAGACTTATCCTAGCTTCTTTTCAGAACTAGATGAGAGCAAAGATAGCTCGACCTATCCCAACTTCTAGATAACAGAACTCGGATGAGGACCTACGGTCCGAAATGACCTAGCTTCTTTTCAGAACTAGATGAGAGCAAAGATAGCTCGACCTATCCCGACTTCTAGATAACAGAACTCGAATGAGGGCCTACGGTCTAAAATGTCCTAGCTTCTTTTCAGAACTAGATGAGAGCAAAGATAGTTCAACCTATCCCGACTTCTAGAACACAGAACTCGGATGAGGGCCTACGGTCCAAAAAATCCTAGCTTCTTTTCAGAACTAGATGAGAGCAAAGATAGCTCGACCTATCCTGACTTCTAGAACACAGAACTCGGATGAGGGCCTACGGTCCAAAAAAATTGTAGCTTCTTTTTAGAACTAGATGAGAGCAAAGATGGCTTGACCTATCCCGACTTCTAGGCTACAGAACTCGGATGAGGGCCTACGGTCCAAAATACCCTAGCGTCTCCACAGACGTAGATGAGAGCAAGAAACAAGCTCGATTTATCAAACAAGAACTTGAAGAACTTTCAGAAGAAAGCAAGAACACTACTTTCAACACCATTTGTGAAACAAGTCGAAAAGACAAAGAGTTTATACACAACGCCTCGAACAAGGCACAGAGTATTACTGCGGAAGATTATCACCTACAACTACAGAATCAGCCTCTACAAGCTCAACAAATTGTCGAGCCAAATCTAAGACGGCAGCTTCAGCCTGGGTAAGAGCCTGTTCAGTCTCGGGAGTTGCCGCACCTTCCAAGATCCTCTCTAGGGGCACATCCGGATTAATCAACCGAATACGCCCCAAGACGCCTTGGACGCCAACCAGGATCCCATCCTTCACCAAGCCAACAACCCGGATGGACAGCCGAGGAAGAAACTAAACCCAGGTCAAGTCGACATCTTCAGGTTTCCTCAGCATACCGGCAAGTTTCCAAACAGAGTTCTAGAGAACTTTCCACCTCTCCTCTGAGGCCTTCAGTCGGGCCGACAAGTCCTCCACTGACGACTTGGCCTGCAAAAGATCTCGATCAGCGCCACGCCTAATCAACTGGGCTTTGGCAAGGACTTCTTTAGCATCTTCTTTTACCTTCTCCGACTCGTTACGGAAGGTCTTTACCTCAAGCTTCAAAACCTCAGTCTCCTTAGAGTACTTCTTCTTCAGAGCTTCAAACATAAGGCAAAAGAAGTCAGCAAGAGACAATACCAAGTAAACGGGACATAAAGACAGTCAGAAAGTTACCCTGGAAATCACTATTCAGAATTTTAAGCTACCTCAAAGTATCCTTCTCAGCTTCCACGACAGCCGACTTCTGCTGCTCGACTTCAACGATCTGGGCCCGTAAGGCACTCTCCGATTGCTGGCGTCCTTCGCGCTCAGCGTCAAGCTCAAACTTCAAAGAAGCCAGCTCTTCCAACAACTTCTTTTGTGACTCAGTCGAGCCAAAAAAGAGGTCAGAATCGCTGACAAAACTCTACAAAGTCAAAAAGAACAAAGCAATCAGAAAAGAATAATATCCAAAACGATAAATGAAGCATAAGAGAACTCATCTGGAATCGCTGAGTAAAAGACTGAATTGAGGCTTGAACTGAGCCCCATTCAGACTCAAGTCCTCGCAAGCGAGAACTCGGATCAAACTCTGCCTCCAACTCCTGCACCAACTTCATATCACGAATCATATCCCAAGGGGCGAGAGGAGGAGACAAAGGAGAAGAGCATCCAACCAGAGGACGTGAAGAAGACAAGGGCTGAGCAAGAGGTAGCCGCTCTCCCCCGAAGTGACGACAACTTCCACAACAGGAAGAGAAGAAGTCACAGCCGCAGAGGAGGATGGCACCACGTCTGCCACCACCAAGGCCGACTCTACAGCTGGATGAGGATCAGGCGCAGAAGACACCTAACCCGCAACATCTACACTCGCGGTCTTCTCTGAATCAGAAGCCGGAGTAGAGGGAACTGTAGAAGACGGCCTACAGAGACAAAAAATATTAAGATGACAAAAACAGAAGAAGAAAAAGAACTTGGACGGAAGAAATCCATACCGGAGAACACGCCGAAGAGCAAGAAGAGGCCGAGAAGGGGGAGGCGGCATAACCTCATTCAGGCCTGCCAACAACTCGGCAGAAGAAAGAGTAGGGCCTGGCAAGGACTCCAAGTCAGGGGAAGAAGTAGAAGTTCCCTGGGGGTTGCAGAAAACCATACCAAAAGTCAAGTAATAGAAGAAAAATCTATGCCAAAATCATAAGTAGTCAACAACGCACCGACGAAGAAGAGAGGAATCATCAACATCTTCAGTCTCATCCTCATATAAGAGGACAGCATCACCATCTACCAAAAAAGAAGAATCAAGACCAAACGCCAAACAAAAGGAACAGGATAAAACAAAGCAACTTCTCACCTATCAGAATATTACCTGAAGGCCGAGGGGTAGAAGAAGTACGAGCCCGCTTCGGCTGCGTAGAAGAAGAATCACCAGGCGTAGCCCTCTTTCCACCCGAACGAGTAGCTCGGGGAAGAGGCACTGGCTGATAAGAAGCATACTGAAGAGGGAGTTTCTTTTCAGAAACCTCCGGCAAAACAACTCGGCCTTCCACCACCGCATGGCTAACGGTCGGAGGAGCCGAAAGAGGAGCAATCTCTCCATCAACAAAGAGAGACGCATCCACATTAAAGTCTCGCGCAAAAGGCTACAAAAACGAAGCAAGTCAGAAACAATTCAAAAGCATTCGGAAGCATAAAAGAAAAAAAAGACAACCAACTTACAGCAGGAGGTGGCTTGACAGCAGAATATTCAAAACCAATCATTGGGACCACCACAGCACCTTTCAAAATCTTCTGGAGGTGCAAAAGCACCTTATCATCAGACAACTCAGTAGTGGCTACCATCCGAGATGGGTCCTCAGCACCAGAGTACTCAAAGCCAAAATGCTCCCTAGCTTTCAAAGGCTATACTTGGCGATGAAGATAACTAGCAACTATAGAAAACCTGATAGACCGTTCTGCTTTAGATATCTAATCCTGTCAAAGAGCGGCTGAAGCAGCAACAAGTTGGCAGTGCTAAGCTGCTCGTTTTCCCACCGATCATTATAAACAGGCGGGACTCTAGAGTAGGTTTCAAGGGCTGGAGCACCATCACCACCATCCAGATTCCCAACATAAAACCACTCGGAGCGTCAATCCTTCACAGACTCGACAAGATCATACTCAAAAAAGTGGCTCGACTTATGCCCCTGCCAAAATTGAATCCCACATCCACCAAGGCTGTGGAGGGAATCCGAGCGGGGCTGCGGCTTAAGACGAAAAAGAAATCGAAAAAGATTCAGAGAAGGGGGAATGCCAAGGAAAGTTTCACAAAAGTGAACAAAAACAGAAATATGAAGGATCCCATTTGGGGTGAGATCATAAAGAGAGATACAGAAATTGTAGAGAAATCTGTGAAGAAAAGAACACGCCGAGTGACAAAGCCCGGCACGGACAAAAGAGACAAAAAGAACAATTTCTCCAGGGCGGGGGACAGGAACACGATGCTCACCAGGCGTAGACCAACCAGCCAACTCCTTGGACTGGATCATCCCCAACTCCTCCAGCTCAACCAGGTGCCTCTCCTAGGTAATCGGAGCTGGGAACGACTTCGCCGTCGCCTTCATTGCAGCAAACTCAGGATTCAGCTATTCGTCGATCTCCTCCTCGAGAACAGGCCTGTCAGCAGCCGGTTTCTTACTCGCAGTCTTCTTCCTCCCCTTGCAGCAGCCAAAACCACAAGGGCAAAGGAAGGAGTAGGAAGCAAGGACAAGCAACCAAGATTGGGGATTTTTTCTAGGGTTTCAAGATGCGGAGGCGGAGCGAAGGAGAAGAACAGTTACCCAAAACCACCTGTTGACACTCCTTAGCGTCAACTTTAACTAGCACTTTAAACCCAAAGGAGAACATAAAAACACACTAGTCTAGGGTTTTAACTGACAATTTCCACGAGTTTTGGTGATTTGTGAAATTTCCAGGGAATTTTCCAGAAAAGACAAAAAGAGGAATTTAAGTGCAAATTTACCACGAAACTTAACCGCGACGCAACTACACCGCCAACAGGATCATGAAGGTTCAAGAAGACACCCGAAGCAGCGGGGCCCGCAGCGGAGCCCAGGTGGGGCCGGCCGGCCCACCCCGGGGGGTCGGTCGGCGCCCTAATTCCACCGATGGCCGCCTTCTAGAGTCTTCCTCCCACGGTTCCTTGGAAGCCAATCAAAGCATCCCTACGTTGATTTTAGGTCGGTTTGATCCGACGGTGCACACAAGATGGAGACGCGGATCGCTGACGTGGCGGTTCCTTGCCCCCTACTCCACCTCGGCCTATATAATGACGCCCCAAGGCCCCTCCTAGAGGCATTCTACACCCCGGTGCTTCATATTCTCTACAAAATTAGGGTTAGGGTCCCTCTAGTTGATCTAGTTCTAGTTCATCTAGATCTAGTTCATCTAGATGTAGCAATTAGGAGAGACTAGTTCTTCTAGATCTAGTCTTGTTTAGAGATTAGAGAGATTGAGTAGAGGAGTAGAGATTCGGAGGAGTTCCGGCATGTCGGCGCTTCTTCGTGGGCTGTATTCTTCTGGATTCAGCTCCCTCGCCCGGAGCTGCGTTCTGAGGTACTTTTGTATTTACCATTCCGATTTAAGTAAGCAACTTGTTCTTATTCATTCTTTGGTTCACATCTCATATTGAGTGCTTTGATCTTGGTCATTACTTGGTTGAAGTAGTATTTCATAGTGTAGGCGTGGTGCCTAGACTAGATTTACTTATGAATGTCTCCTGATCAGCCGGATAGTGGTAGCTCGCGTAGGTGACTTTATAGCTACGTTGAATCATCGTAGTCCACTTCCGTTGATAGGACTGATAGGCTTATAGGTGTCGGTAGGAAGATTACTCTGTTTCTTCTCCTATTCAGGTCACTTGTCCGATAAGACGATATTATACAAAGTTTACGAAGTCAGAACTAGAGTACATTAGCTATTTCCTTTTTTCTTGATATGATCTAGCCTAATTGTAGGGTTAAGTCTATATACTTTGTCATCATCACAACTGTTCCCCTGTGGATACGATATTTAAAACCTCAGGGTAAAATGTGACACCGGTATGATATCGTGGCGCTTATGGATAATCCTACTTAAAACTTATTTAATGGAGTGCAGTTAAAAATACCAACACCACCAATTTATAAGAAGGAAGAAGGGCCTAGCTTAGGGCCCATTCAACAGAGCAATGATAAAAGGCCAATAGATACATAGCATAATAATGAAAAGGCCCAGTAAAATCCAGAGTAACGGTCTCTATCCCGTCACTGGCCAATGGTAACATTCTGAACCGTTACAAAGTTGACAAAGAACCCTGCACCACCGAAGCCTATGGTACCAAAAACAAGTCGGCTCGAAGACAGACAACCAAATGTTATCAAAAAACAAGTCGGCTCGAAGGCAGACAACCAGCAGATATAGTTTCAAACAATTTAGATCCAGATAGTAATTCATACTCTCATCAAGATACCAAGATACAAGTCTTACAAGACCCATCGAATTCAGAAGAAAACTAAAGCAACAGCTACAAGGAACCCAGTAGAATTCTACCATAGAAAACAATTACGCAGAACCCTCCAGGCAACCAAGATGATAACCGTTGCTGACCCAGACTACCTCTAAGATAGTCCTGGCCGAGCAGATCAAAAGAAACCTAGATACACCGACACAGTGCATCCAAGATCGCCAAAAGTAGCACTGACTTCTCAAGCATCACATCGGGCCTCTCCAACCACAAGTTGAATCGGACCCCATGTGAACAAGAGGGCTCCTGCTCTGCGTTGGGCGGTTGCTAATTTGCACCGCACAGCTAGAGGACAGTGTGGCTCGGTAAACCTCCCACGCAGAGCATATGTCTGGCAGAGTGGAAAAGAAGAACTGAGACTGTAAAATGGCCCAGCACAAGGCACATCTCAAGACTTCTTCTACCTACCAGAACGAGCCTCCAATCACAATGCTACTCCGGGATTAGTCTGCCTCTAATCCCTATCTCAAGAATTCTTTTACCCACTAAAAGGACCATACTGGAAAAGAAAGAAACAAGCCCGGGGGCTGATCCATCTCAAAAACAATCATTCTCACAAGAACAGAAGGCAACAAACTTTAAGGCCCTGAAAGACCAAGAAGAAAGAAGACCTATTTATAGAACAAGATCGGCGTACATGGACCAAGTTCACCAAGACAGAAAGGCATTGACAAGACTTAAAAGAGGACAGTAAATAGTGCAGTAAAGGAGCATATCCGGAGAATATTCCCACGGAGTAAAAGCACATAGCCTTTACTGCACCAGCTGCCAACACCCAGCCATAAAGAGGAAGACATAAAGCTACAGTAAAAGAGCAAACCATCAAAAGAAAGTCACGGGCCATTGTCTAAATCTCTGCGTAGAAGAACTCAGAGAAGGCTCGGGGGCTACAATTTTAAAGCCATCATACTACTCAAGATCTTCCAGCTCTTTGTCCCAAAAAGCAAGAGGCTCGGGGGCTACACTCTTTGAGTGCACCTATGAGCGCACGATAACCAGAAGCCATCATCCGACTACTTTTAAGGAAAAGAACTCGGACAAAGGCTCGGGGGTTGCAGGGTATACACCCTCAAATTTTCTAAATTTTCCAAGACCCTCCAGCTACTTAAAAATAAATAGCAAGAGGCTCGGGGGCTACACTCAATGAGTGCACCTATGGTGCACAACAAAAAGGAGGAGAGAATTCAAGAAAGACCACTTCAAAGCATCACTCATGATACAAGTCGTCTCCCGAGTTCAACTTCAAAATGTTCGGGGGCTTGTCGATGCGGGACCGAGACGATTCCCCATCAACATGATTCCCGTCAGGACGGACCCACAAGACAGAGACAGAAGGACCGATTCCGAGTAGAAGACGTCCTGTCCTAGTTAGACGGATAGAAAGTAACTTGTGTAATAGGAACAGAACTCTCTCTACTAAGTCCGACTAGGATTAGAACCAAAGCTCTGGCTCTTCTCTCTCATAAAAAGGGGCCAAAGCACCCTCTTTGTAACAAGTGACAACAACACACAATCATACATCAATCCAACGCAAAAGGCCAAGGCCGACTAGAGTAGATCTTTTACTCGACTACGAGGGTTCGAACCAGAATAAACCGAGTGTCTCTTGCGTGAACCGCCGAGTTCTAGTATTCGCCGAGATCCGAATCAACTGCTACGGGAACCCCGTGGCAGGCTATCGGTGGCTAAACACCGACAAATTCCTGATTCATATGTCCTTGAAACCGCAAGAGTTGGCTCTGAGTATCATTTGTAACGCCCCGCCTCTTCGAAACCAGTCCCGCTTATATCTAGCAGCTTTTCTAGGACATAGACTGTCTTTACAAACCAACATCAGTCTTTTCTGCTCATTTTGTCCTTACTCCCAAGCTAGGAACGTTCTCTCTTGGTCAGGTTTGTATTCCCAGCTCCCCGGCCCAAGTGCCATGTCCTCTCTAGAGCCATGCGCAAGCTGTCCGAGCTCTCGAGTCATATGTCCGTGAAACCGTGAGAGTTGGCTCTGAGTATCATTTGTAACACCCCGCCTCTTCAAGGCCAAGCCCACTTACATCTAGCAGTTTTTCTAGAATATAGGCTACCCTCACAAACTAACATCAGTTTCTGTGCACTTTATCCTCACTCATGCGTAGCCAGGAATAATTTCTGGATCGGTCACCCATCTCGAAATTACTCTATACCAAGCACGTTTAACCCTATAGTTTTTAGAGATGGGTTCCGAAAAAGAAGTTACAATTTATTGATATAAGTATTCTATTAATTGTATTAAACACTGGGACGGGATGTTACACGTAAAAAAACTAAAACCGATAGAATTTGAATGGTCCAATACCTATATAGAAATTCTAAACAAATCTCAAAGGCTCAATAAATGTATTCCTTACTAGTCTTTAATGTTTAAACCCATGAGTATAGAAGAATGATACAACATTAGATAGTTCTGTATTGCTAGTTGATTATAAGGTAGGGAATTTTCTCTCTCTCTCTCTGTCTATATATATATATATATATATATATACCAATCTCTGCTAGGAAAAATACAATAGAAATATTATTAGGAGTTCCTAGTTTGGAAAATTCTAAGATGGACAATTAGTGCTTTTCTCTTCTCACCGTTGTGTTGCCATCGTAGCTTCCACGTCGCTGCAAATGCGTGCACCAACACAAAGGATTGTAGGTTTTCAAAACCGTTGTCCTTGTGATCCTTCACCGGGTTAGAAAAGTGCTCTTCACGCATCTACTCCCAACTTCCCTGACATGTCCTCTTACATCCAAGTCGGGTGGAACAATGTCCCAGCATATTCGTTGTGAGCTGCTTCGAGCTATTCTTGCACCGCTCATCGATGACTTTGTACCATCACTAGGAATGTCCACTAGTACACAGAGCATTTGTGTTGACGGTGGGCTTCCATTTTTACAGGCAGTTGTAGTTTAGACACGCCACTGTAAATCAACACAGGGGCCCTAGCTTTAGAATCACCAGTGAAAAAAGATCAACACTGGCGGTTCACCTAAATGAACCGCCAGTGAAAATGTATTTCCACAGGCGGTTGACATAATGAGCCGCCTGTGGAAATCTTATTTCCACAGGCGGTTGGTTATGTCAATCGCCAGTGGAAATGGATTTCCATTGGCGGTTCTTAGAAAAACGCCAGTGGAAATGCTCTATTTCCACTGGCCTCCCGCACAGGTGGTAGCCCAAAACGCCTGTGTAGGTGTGTCTGTGTACTAGTGGTCGTCTCCCTCTGCAGACAAAAGCTACACACACCGTGATCCAATCTGTTAGTATTACAGTATGTCTATTGTCTTTGTTAGACTATTAATCATGATGTTGTATGTTGTGTTGTTATTCACGCTCTTCAATCTAACTAGCGTGTTAGAGCTGCTGATGTAGTGACCTATGTTCTAGTTTTAATCTGAAAATTGCCTGCTTTCTCAAAAAGAATGATCTATAATTTAGGATAGATGGTGATATATATCACTGATTTTTGTGTCAATTCACATTCACTCTTCCTTTTAGCAACAGTAGTAAAATAAACCCGAGGAGGAAGAGCGCACACACACACACAGGCTGGTCCTCGATCGTGGGGAGCTGCCCTACTTGCAGCTGCAGCCTCAGTGCCCCAGCAAGGGGTTTGACTCAGGGAGCTAGGGCCGGCTTTTTTTTTTTGGCGACCGCGATTTGCGTGCATGCCATGTAGGGATGAAACTGGTACGGATATTTTCCGATCGTATTCAAGACCGAATTCGTTTAGAGAGGTTTTTATCCGTTCGTATCCGAGTCTGGACATTCAACATCTGGTACCGTATCCGTATTCGAATACTCAAATTATATATTTATGATGTCGATATCCAATCGCAGCCTATCCGGCATGATTGATAATATCCGTATTTGAATCTGAATCCGGATAAAAATATGAAAACAAATGTGGTATGAGTAATATCCGTCTGTATCCGATCCGTTTTCATCCCTATTGCCATGGATAATGGATGCATGGCCCGGCCGTCCGGGCCCGGAGCAAGTGAGGCCGCAGCTGCTGAACTGAAACAACCGATTCATAAAGCTGATTGACCGCACGGCGTTCGCGTCGCCCTCTCTTCTCTGCTCTCACTCACTTTCAAGCCTTCTATTTTGTCTCTGTAGCTGGTGGCGATGTGACATGACCTGCTTCCTGTTGTTTCTTCTCTTGACCACGGGCGAGATGGGATGGAGATGGAGAGCCTGAGGAGTCCTCCGATCACAGTCCATCCGCATCGACATGATCATCCATGGCGCCAGCACACGATGGATCAACTGCTCCTGCATGCTGCTGGGCAATCATTTATATATGGCCGTGTACTAGTATAATACTCCTCCGATACCCTACCAACCAGTAGTAGACTAGTAGATACTGCCTTATACGCCAATAAATTGGAGCTCTCACATTAATTCAGGTACTGTTGTCCTATGCCTGAGTGCCACGTGCTTAGTTGTTAGGTGTCCCGTCATCTCCTGCCGTTTCTCTCGTAGTAGTGTACTCCCTCTATTTTATGGACTTTATTGTTAAAAAATCGTACCCCCTCACAAACACGCTTTCCGGACGATATACCCCATGAGACGGTAGGAATATGTTCTTAGTAGCAGCACAAACACAGCGAGCACATACCTGGGTGATCAGCTGCCTGCCTCTCTCTCTATTCTCTCCTCTCTCTCTCTCTGTTCTCTCCTCGGTAAAGAAAGAAACAAGAACCGCCCCCGGGCCTTTCTCTCTAGCAAATATTATTCCATATATCGCATTAAAAAGGTAGTATTCCATATTCCTACTCTGTCTCATAAAAGAAATTGTTATAGGACGGATAATGGCTGCCTGCCTCATACGATCTTGGTAAAGAAAGGAACCTTAATTTCTCTCTCCCAAATATTATTGCATACTAATCCATCCCTAAAAAAGAGTCACACTATATGAAATTGGTACTGATCAAACTTTCTTAAGTTTAACAAGATTTATAGAAAATATTAGCAATATTTGTATCTTAAAATAAATTTATTATATCAATATATTGAATAGTTTATCTAATAATATTAATTATATACTATAAATATTAGTAACATAAAAAATATATTTGTTAAAGTTAAAACTATTTTACTTTTAAGGAAATGAGAGTGATATTTTTTTATGGGACAGAGGAGTACACACTTATCATTCCCCACTTCAAACAATTAATTAATGCGTAGATCAATAATGGCGACACATATCACTCCCCTTTTCGAACCATAGAGAAGGACATACATTGTTGGAAGTCTTTATTTATTTAATACAGTCATATGGTTTTATGGTTTGTTGACTCACTGGTCACCTATGTCCACGTTGAGGCAGCTAGCCAGAGGATCACTGCTCCTCTATCGAGCTCGATAACAACGCAAGGTTGGTTTTGAAGTGAGTGCTTGATCTTGAGCCAGCTCAATCACAAGGTGTGCTTATCTAAGCCTCGATTCCACAAGAGTGGTTGTTCATCTCTCCGGTGTTGATGAACGCAACAGCTGCTCACAATTAACTCTGGAGTATCTCACAATCTTCAATTGAGTGCCTCAAAGGAGAATTATTGCTTTAAGTCATCTAGGTGGCATCAATCGCCAAGAGTAACAAGAAAATCTATAGCCAACACAATCCTCAAGTGCCATAGATCCTATTCCTCAAAGAAAATGCACTAGATAACTCCAATCTCAACAACAATGCGACCACTAGAAAGGAAATGTGAGTGGAGGGGTGTTTCTTGATCTCTAGTATGTGTCTATGTCAACAATGGAGTCCAAGAGTTCTAATAGCTTAGCCACAGAATCTACTTATAACCCCTAGAACAACACTACGTGGGTCATCACTAACACATGTCAGAAACTAGTCATTAGACCTTGTTTGGCTGCACACAAATACACCTCAATCTATATGGTTTGGAAGGAATTGAGGTGGAATTTGAACTAAAATACACCTCAATTCCTCTCAAGTCTCAAACCATATGGATTGGAGTTTATTTGTGTATAGCCAAACAAGATCTTATAGTGTTGTAAACTCTAGTGTGCAAATTCTCCGGTGCTCACTGTACAATTTTGGTGAGTGTTAGCAACTTGCCGCACAAAAAAACTAAGCTCTCTAGAAACATATTAGGACTCTGGTGTCCCTATTTGAACCTCCGGCATGTGCTAGGTACAATGCCCACATTTCTAGTGACATTGGAAGTTAAGGATTACCTTAGCTGAAAACTATTGTGCAGCATCTATACTGTAGCCTCCGGTGACCCTAGCTCTGGCAGACGACCAGATCAACCTGATTAGGATGTCAAAATCCTAGTGCTCCTCTCTGGCAGAGCACCAATAAGTTCCTATGACTACAAATGTCCACGAAGGTCCTTTTCTGAAACATTTTTCAAATTTCTAACTTCAATAGGTTTCCCACACTTGATGACCATCAACTTTAGCATTGTTTAGCATTTTCAAAATATTTTTCAAAGGTATTTCACTTTCTTTTTACCACACCACTCGATCATAATGCATATGCAAAGTCAGATCTCACCTAGTGGCATTAGATAACTATATTAATCCAGCCGTTCAACTTCTCTAATCAACTCATGGTCAATGAAACAAAACCCTATAGCTATACCTTCGCATTGTCTTTTTTTCCTATCCTTTGTTCTATTTGTTACCAATCATCTTATCAAAGAGGATTTTTTTTTCTTTTTTTTGTCTTATTAGCTACCATCTCATTCCTCCGTCTCGTCTTCACTTGTTGAGTTTTTGCATCACATGGTCCTCGCCATCTGCACCATGGCCTTCATGTTGCTCAACTCTTTTTTTAGCGGATGTCTCCGAAGAGACTCATGTTGCTCAACTCTTTTTTTAGCGGATAGTTGATGCAATAAACCAAGACTTGTTATCTGACATATAAAGTCATTAATTAATCCATAAATCTTGGCATTCAATTCCAAACCCAAATGAATCTTTCTCCTACACGCCACGCCCATGTCTGCTGCTGGAGCCACCACTAGAAACTAGCAATGCTAGCTTTACCGCTTCGTTTCCCTACGTACCCCAAACAATTAATCTTGACATTCAATTCACAAATCATCTGTAGCCACCCTTTCGTCGAGGAATTGAGATTTGGCAAGCAGGAGAGCATCCTCAAAGAGACCAGCTGATGAGCTACTCCGTCAAGCGCAGATGTAGATGCAGTACTAGCAACAGTAGCAGGGGTGCATGATTGCTTATCGTCTGCATGCATCTCTCTCCGGATCCGGATCCATCCACGACCGAACCCATGCCGTAGAAGTTTGGATCTACTACTCCACTAGCGGTAAACTCGAGGCCCTCAAGCTAATAACCTATCATAATCATCAGCATCTATGATCTATATACCTGCGCCATCTACTACCACTACTTGTACAGTCCTACTACCAGCAGTGTTCGCATGCATGACCAGCTACCAATGCAACTAGCCCTCCTAGATAGTAGTAGTAGCTGCATGTACTGTCTCGTTCCATCCTTCTTGCCGGCCGCCTTCCAATGCTGACCGCCTGGGCCGGCTGCGCTGCTTTCTACTAGGGAGGGCCCGGCTCCGGCTCATAGTTAATCCAGGCCCAGGGATTCTATCAAATACTGACTGGTACAGTACTCTACAACGTACTGTACGTAGTACTCCTCCATATAGTATAGTATGAGGATGTCATGTTGTGCTGCATGTGCATCTAGGAGTAGCTACGAGCGCGTAGACGGCTACTTGAACTGGAAGCTAGCGCTCCGATCCGTTGCGAGGCGGCACGGCAGGCCGCGTGCGCGCCTTTGCTGCTGCTGCACCGCCAGGATGGATCGGGTGCTCCTCCCTCCCTCGACTTGTTTATTATGTCGTCTCAGCCGCACGATCTGTCTCCGTTACTAGTAGTAGTAGGAGTAGGTATAGGTAGCCTTTTGCACAGAATTTTAGACGGATCGAGAGACCTGCTGCGGCGGTGACCGGACCTGCCAACCTCACCTTTCATGAGATGCAATTGCACTGACATCCAAAGTCCACGGTCCAAACGCAATGCAACAAAACATTGGAGCAAAATTCCTGCAAGCATGCATAATGATTACTCTGTGTGTGGGGGTGCGTGCCTGTGTCCATCTTGCGGTCTTGCCTTCGCCTGTCTTGCGGCCAAATCACTTCCGCGCGCGTGTCGCTATCCGCACCTATGCACACGACGCCCCGTGCGCCGGAATCCAAGAAGAGGAGGCCGGGGGCAGCGGCGGGCGGTGGGCACAACGGCCGGGGGCGCGGCCGGAGTCAGAGTTAGGTTGCAGCTCTCCCCGGCCATAGATTGTTGCCCGGCCGGCCTGGCGGTGGTGGCGTGTTGCCGGCGGTGAGCGAGGCGGCAGCAATGCCGCCGAGTGGGCAGGGCAGGATAACTAGTTGAGTTAACATGGACAAGCACTGATGATGAAGTTAGGGGTAGGTGGGTTCATCCGACGGGGGGCAGTAGGTGGGCGGCGAGGTCGCCTGTGACCTGGGCAGTGGTGGTGGGCGGGGGCAAGGCTTGCTAGAAAAGAAGAACAATGGGGACAGAGGAGGGGAAGAAGAAGAGTGTGCGCAAGTTGGACTTGCGGTCTTGCTTGATGATGTCGTCGCATTGCTGCCTGGCTCAAGCAACAACTCTAGGCATTCGATTTAGTTTGCCTTTGCCTAGAATTGTTTACCAAGCAGGTAGGTACTAGTGGATGCTTCAAATTTCGGTATCGGATCGTCATTTGCTGCGCGTGTGAAAAAACAGAGGCGGCAAGGCAATTAGGCGGAAAGGCGACGTTGGGAAGCGGCTGCTCGCCGGCGACGTACGGCGGGGCTGGCCACCAACTCCGGCTGCAAAGTAGGAGAAATTGATCGGAATAACGCGGCGCATCGATCCACCGAGGTATTTTCGGTTCTCCCCACTCTCGTGCTCGGGGCGAAGTTCGTGGGTTGCTGGGGTGTCGAGGCCTTGCCTGTGCGGTTTTCACTCTTCTCTCCTTCGAAATGAATCATCGTCGGTTCACGCTTGCTTTCCATGGAGGAGCGAACTCTCTAGAGGCACAGGCCTGGGGTTTTGACAGGCACCCAGACAATGAGCATCGTCCTCATCGTCGCCAAACGGAGTGGGATCACGCGATGGAGAAAAAGGGGCTTGAGGATGAAATTAAGAGGTCGATTTTCAGTTCACCATCTCGGGATGATCTAGAGGTGAGAGTTAGAAGAAGCGGTGAACGCCCTTGAGATCGCCATTGCCAGAATTCCTCGTTCGTCTGAAACAGAGGAGGAAGAAGACTTGAGGCAGGTGAGGGGCGAAACGCCCAAAAGCAGTGGGCCGAATTGTGTCGATGTTGGGCCAGCTGGTGGGCCACCGACCCAAGAAGGAAAAGGAATATCTATTAAAGATCTTTTTGGCCACTCGTACACTCCTCCGTTGTCCTCTCCCAAATCACAGAGATGGTGCTGGATTGCGAAGTCTAGGGTTCTTGAGGCGGCGACCGAGGGGTTCGAGGTGACTAGGGAAGAGATCCGGAGATACGGTCCGTCTGCCCGAAGCATCGCTCCAGCGGAGGTAAAACTCACTGATTCCAGATCGTTTGCTGAGGCAGTAGTGATGGATCGAAGGGGTGGTACCGGGAGAGGTGATGGTTTTCCTAGGAACTTGGGGGTAGAGAGGACTGGGGCAACCGAGAGGCGGATAGAAGGGAGGATGAGTGGAATCGTAACCTAAGTTCTTGTCGCTTTGAGAATAGAGAGGGCTGGGCAGAGGTTTCAATGGGGGAAGAGGTGATGGCTGTGGCTACAAGAGGAGGAGTGACTTCGAGGATGGACCTTAGTACTATGAGGATGATCTTCGGTATAAACTGCCATGTGAGCAAGAGTTCAGAGGTGAAAATAGAGAAAGAAGAGCTCTGAACCCGAATGAGAGGTGTTTCAAATGTGGGGGTTCAGGTCATCACAGATCTCAGTGTGACAGCCCACCCTTGTGTTACAACTGCAGAGATAAGGGTCACATGGCTCCTAACTGTCCATTCAAAGATGCTAGAGGTCTGAAGCTATATATGTGCATATGGCATCCCAGGCCAGCTTTTTTACAGCATTCATGTTTCAATTGAGGAAGAAGATATGGCTAAGAGTTCTATCATAGCTATCATGACAATCATCAAGGGGAAACGGTTCTGTAGCCAAGGTCACTACTGAACTACAATACTTGGTCAACTCATCATGGGATTGGCAGGTTAAGAAAGTGGGAGCAGAAGAATATATGTTTGTGGTGCCTTCAGAAAAGGACTTGGAGATTCTTACCAAACTCAAAGAGTTCAAATGCAAAATCTCTGATATGTTGGTTTCAGTGGAGAAATCTGACCTAATGATGGGCTGTACTGACATGCTATCTCAAGAATGGGTCTTAATCTGTGGCTTCCCTCATTGGGCTAGAAAGGAAAAGGCTGTGGAAGAAGTATCATATATATCTGTTGGGTGACTTCATTGAGGTGGACAAAAAGTCTCTACAAGGTCATGGTCCTATCAGAGTGAGGGTATCTAGCAAATACCTTCAGCTATCAAAGGCTCCTCCAAAGTTTATTTCAATGGCAGAGGTTTTTTCATAAGCTGGAACTTGGAGAATGAGAAGAGTGAGAAGAAGGTGTTCTCTCAAGATAAACCAAGCAAACAGAAGGAAAAGGATGACTCATGGGAGGATGATGAGGAGAAAGAACCTAATCACTACAGTCCTTTTGAAATGGCAAACAAGGATAATACTCTCTCTAAGGAAATACCTAAGTCAAGCAAGCAAGGTGAGAAGAAAAGTTGTTATCAGAAGGATGAAGGCAGTACTCTAGATGGGAATGTTTATATGCTAGAGGCAGAAATAGAAAGCTCAACTCCCAAGGGAGGAACCCCTAGCAAAGAAATCCCAGTGCAGGCAGTTATCCAGTCTGATGTCACACAGCAGATGGAAATGCTCACAGCTGATAACACCACTGAGGAGTTAGGGGGCCAGCCTAACTCAAACACACAATAGGAGAAGATGCCCTTAGATGTAATGGTGTCTGAGGAGGGAAGAACTGATGAAGCCAAGAAGTCAGATGATCAGGAGTTCATCAAGGTCAAAAGCACAAAGAAGCAGAGAACTATCAAACAAGTGGAAGTGGCCAAGGTGTCAAGTGCAAGGATCACTGGAACTGGGACTCCTATCCTCTTGAGAGCTGAAAGAAGGGCTGACATGAGAGACAATCAAGGTACATCTATCAACTCCTTTGCTATCCTTCAAAATGTTAGTAGAGATGTTCTAAATGAAGTTGCAAATAAATATGGGATTAGCTTAGGGGAGTCTGAAAAGGAGGTAGATTCTACTATAGACTTGATCAAAGCCAGAGAACTAGCTCAGCCACTTTGGCAGAAGCTGAAAAGAAGAAAGATAAGCCCAAACCCATAGAGGAAGCAGTAGAGGTGGAAGAATCAGAGGATGAAGTGAATGAGGAACCTATCAACTTAATTCAAGAATTAGAAGAGGTGATAGACATAGAGGAAATTACCAGACCTGTAGAGGTGGCTAAAAAGGACAGCAAAGGTAAAAAGAAAATTCCTTATCAATGAGTTGCCTATTTTGGAACATTAGAGGTTTAGGGGGTAAAGGCAGGAAAGCTCAGCTAAAAAGCATTATTCGGGAACACAATATCAAATGTGTGTGTATTAGTGAAACTATTAAATAGAGGTTTACAAATAGAGAACTGGTAGCTTTAGGAGGTAATTATAATTTTAATTGGGAGTGGATTCTAGCTAGGGGGCACTCAGGAGGGTTATTGATGGGGGTAAATGAGGGCTATGCAGAGGTGACTAATGCTCTGAGCACTGGCCATTTTCAGTCTATGACCCTCACTCAAAAAGATGATAAGTTTGTATGGCGCCTGATTCATGTTTATGGTCCTGTAAAGGATAACCTGAAATAAAATTTCTTGATTGATCTAGAGGTGTTTCTGAAGAATGAAGAGGTGCCTACTTTAATTGGAGGTGATTTCAACTTAATAAGGAAAGTGGAGGAGAAATCTTTAGGTATGTAAATGCAAGGCTAATGACTGTGTTTAATGACTTTGTGGCAAATACTGAACTAAGAGAGATGCACAGGAGTGGTGGACAATACACATGGTCTAATAAACAGATGAACCCTATGATGGTGGTCTTAGACAGAGCTTTCATGAACCATAGTTGGGAGGCCCATTTCCCTATGGTTACAGCTCATTCTCTGACTAGGGTGGGATCTGACCACAATCCTCTTATTATTGAAATGGAAAGCAGCAAAGAAGTGAGATCAAAGATCTTTAGATTTGAATCTGCCTAGATCAAGCAGGAAGGCTTTGAGGAATGGGTTCTTGCTAGACGGCCTGATAAAAGCAATCTCAGAGGAGCTGACTGGTGGCAGCAAATTGTAATTGGCTTAAGGAAAAGTCTTAGAGGTTGGAATGCTAATTGGGGAGGTGATATGAAGAAGAGGAAACAAGATTTGTTGCACCTTATTGAAAGGCTGGATCAAAAGGCAGATAACTTTGGTTTAGGTGATGCTGAATGGGAACAAAGATACCAATTCGAGGAACAACTGGTTGACATTTATAATAAGGAGGAAATCATGTGGCAAGTTAGAGGTGGGGAGAAATGGCTTCTAGAAGGTGATTCTAACTCTGCTTACTTCCATGGGGTAGCTAATGGCAGGAAGAGGAAATGTTTTATTAAATCTTTGGAGGACAATGGGATGGGGATCATTGAGCCTGCTGCATTACAGTTGCATATAACAAACTTCTACAAGAGGCTTTTTAGGAGTGAACCACAGTCCAGTGTTAGGCTGATGCAGGATATTTGGGATGAGAGCACTAAAGTGACACTGGAGGAAAATGAAGAGCTGACAAGACCTTTCAATTTAGAGGAGTTAGAGGTGGTGGTAAAAAGTCTTAAAGAGGGATCTGCACCTGGCCCAGATGGCTTTAGTGCTCCTTTCTTCAAAACCTTCTAGAACAAGATTAAAAGTCCTCTCCTGGAAATGTTACAGGATTTGAGGAATGGAACCTTCGACCTCTTTAGGTTAAACTATGGCATCATCACACTCATCCCAAAAATTAAAGGGGCTAACAACATTAAACAATTCAGGCCTATCTATCTGCTCAATGTTGCTTATAAAATTATCACTAAAACACTAACTCTTAGGCTGAACAAGGTTGCCAACAAAGTTATTAGTGCAAATCAAACTGCTTTTATCCTAGAGAGGTCTATTCTAGAGGGTGTGGTGGTTATCCATGAGGTGCTGCATGAGATGGCTAGAAAAAACAGAAAGAAATCATCTTAAAGTTAGATTTTGAGAAAGCCTACAATAAGGTCAGTTGGTATTTCTTAAAAGAGGTGCTGAACAGGAAAGGTTTTTGTGAGAGATGGATAGAGTGGATTATGAAAGCTGTTAGTGGTGGAAGGGTGGCAGTGAATCTGAATAGTGAGCTAGGACAATATTTTAGAAGCTACAAAGGGCTCAGACAGGGAGACCCGTTATCTCCTCTGCTTTTTAATATCATAGCAAATGGGCTGTCAAGCAACAAAAAGTGGTTTGATAGTAGGTGTGACGCCTCACCTGGTGGAAAGAGGGCTCACACATCTGCAATAGGCCGATGACACCGTGTTGTTTATTGTGGCAGAACCGCCTGAATTAATACGCTCCCAAGGGTACTCGTCTTCCATTAGACACTAAGTACCTAGGTGAGCACACTAATTCAAGAAGATTCCGTCGAGCACACCCAACGGGAGAACTCGAAAATCCACAATTTACCCAGGATGCAATTGAGTACGAAACTTACATAACTTAGTCCATTTCATACAACAAGAGTTTGCAAATTTATTCCTTACAATACCAGAGTTCAGAGTGCGGAAATAAAAACAGCGGAACGAAAATAAACATCTAACGAAGACGATACAAGGATTCCGTCTGTGCCCTCCAGATGAATCCTCCACACAAGACTACTCTTCAAGCTGAACCTGCAACAAGGGAAATAAACCCTGAGTACACAATGTACTCGCAAGACTTACCCGACTAGGGAAATATATATCCCGACTCTCAAGGATATAAGTAGGCTGTATGGCTTGCTAGTTTAATTTATTTGCAGAAAAGCATTACTAGGAGTGAATCCTTACTTTCATGTTATAAACCGTATTTTAGTCTCATAACTATCCATACTATGTAAGCACCTGTTCTAATTGCAAGCAAGGGGTAAGCAATCAGAACCATTTTTATCCTCTTTCATCTTCTATTTCTTACTACGATGCCAGAATGAAGCCCTCGCCGTACCGTTCATTGAACGGCGATTCGCGAATCGATTTGCCTAGCTGGGTACCACGAGACACACTCCCCTCATGCATCCTAGACACAGACGAGAATAACTTACTATCTCCTGCCCGGGGCTCCAGGTCCCCGTCCTAACTTGGACTCCAAGCCCCCAACACTTACGGCCCGGCCGTAAGGTGGTGGTGCAAGGACCTCCACCATCTCCGCCCCCATACAGCCGGTCCAGAAAGAGCCGGAACCCAAGACAAGAGAGAGCAAGCCTTCCGAGCCCCCATTAACAAGTATGTGTTTGGGATAAGGAGATCTGTGACTTGACCTTCAACCTTTATCAACGATCGGTCCTTAACTGACGCGGACAGGGAAACCGTGTAACCAAATTAAGCCCCGTGGCCGCGGGACATAACTTGTTACACACCACCAAGAACCATACCACATCCCTGCCCGGTCAACATATTCTTTTCCACCATTTTATCATGAGAGTAAAAAGTATCTTCCTGTTGTGAGTAACGGTAGGTTACTCACGCTACCGACAACCTAAGCATAGCAGCTACTCAAACCTTTACTAGTAGGACTCATAGGATAGATATATATATGCATATGGGTTTCATAAAATTTACTGTAATGTAAATGCACAACACATATATTTTCATTTATTCATAAAAATAAGGGTTATGCACCGGGGCTTGCCTTGGGCAGGCGGGTCAGCAGAGTCAGTCAGCCACGGCTCCTGGAACTCCTGAGACTCCTCCGGTACGAGTATCTCCTCTTCGTACTCCTCTATCACCTCCTCGAACTCGACGTCGTCATCGGGAAGCAATAGCACGGACTCGTTCTCTACATGTATGCGATAATGATGATGTAACAATTAAATTTTAGGCAACAGCAATTCCTAAAAAAAAGAACAGGCAACTGCATCGATCAGCTAGCTCTAATGGCTAAGTACTAAACTATGCATTAATCTCACAAAACATGATGTTAAAGCATCACATGAAATAGCTTCACAAACTGAATTCCTAAGCAATTTATTAAGCTTATAAATAGGTCATCTTAGCTACCTCGACTGATCGTCGCTCGGGAGAAATGATAGACGCAGCTTTCTCGGGTAAGAACAGAGGAACTCGATGTGGAGAGAAAGAAGACAAGCGACGGTAGTGGGATGCCTCAGTGAGCTCAGCGCAAAAGAAGAGCTACCCCATGTGTCCTTTTATAGGCAGGTGAAAACGGGACCGGAGGTGAAGTTCGCACTGAGAACGCTGCCCTACATGCGCTAATTAGCTTGCTTAACGGTAAGGTGCTGCTGGCAGAACATGGTGTGCGGGTGGACAGTATTTTCCTGCATGCTACAGTGATCGGCTACAGTGCTCTTGGTTTGAATTCTGGTGTTGCTCAGCACGACGTGTGGGCAGGGCGGTAGGACTTTACAGAGCGCAATGGCTAAGTGACTTGATGACGGGGCTAAAGACGCGGCAACAAATAATTACAGAAAATACATAAATTCAAATGAGCTCTAGAGATGAAGAAAATGATATGGATGGATAGAACGTGATTTTAGATGAATTTAGGAAAAAGAATCAATAGAATCGGAGTTCATATGAGGGAGATATAGATTTTACAAGTTGGTCGCTAATTAATTCCGAAAATTAAAATGGTATTATCGGAGGAGGCTAATCACGCCATTTGACTTGACTAGCACATGTCATGAGTCTTGATCCTTGACGTGACGAAGGGAGGGTACTGATTCATTCATGCAGGTCAAGGAATAAATGGAGGAGACCACGGGTCAAGGCGATAATTGAGAAGGAGAATGAGGGGATTTCTTGTAGGCTGAAGATTTTGACGGCAACCACATTTCCATCTTCAAGAGACTTCCCTCTGTACATAGAACTGTACCTTCTTGTCCCAATTAAATTGGATGTGGAAAACCTATCAGATGCTCTGACAAGATCCTGGTAAGAAATTTTAGGGGAAAAATTCCTACCAAGGCAAGGGAGGGACAAAAGTTCTCTTCTTTTCCTGGAGCTTTACCATCAAGTTGGTTGATTGACAAATCTAGCTGCTTAAGAAATTGCAGATTACCAATAGACTCAGGTATGGATCCTGATAGTTGGCTATGATATATATTGAGTACTTCCAGGTTGCGTTTGTTCCCTAAGCTTTTCGCGAATAGTGAAGGCAAAGAAGCCAAGTCACTGCTTCTACGGCCTTGTTTAGTTTGGTGCAAGTTTTTCCACTCTCTCTCCTCACATCAATTGTTTCCCGCATATAAATAGTATTAAATATAAATAAAAAAAATAACTAATTACATAGTTGGGTTGTAAATCACGAGACGAATCTTTTGAGCCTAGTTGGGCCACGATTGGACAATATTTACCACAAACAAACGAAGTGCTACAGGACTTTCCAATCTCTCTCCTCTCATAAATTGTTTCCCACATGTAAATAGCATTAAATATAAATAAAAAAAATAACTAATTACATAGTTGGGTTGTAAATCACGAGACGAATCTTTTGAACCTAGTTGGACCACAATTGGACAATATTTACCACAAACAAACGAAGTGCTACAGGACTTTACACTCTCTTTCCAACCTCCATCTAAACAAGGCCATGGTGGCATGAAAATTCTACGAGCTGCTGCAGTCAGTCATCGCCGTGCACTTGGAACACGCTAGCTACTGTCTAGCTCATCTTGCTTGGCATGGCAAAGTAAAGGCACTGTAGAGAAATGACAGGGGCTGCCGATGAGGTGTACTACAAACGTGCCACACGGGGTTGCACTGAGAGTATGCTATGAGCGCGCTCAGGGAATTTAGAAGGAAACAATTAGCGAGAGAGGGAGTTGGAGGATATTTAGATAAGGAATAATTAGAGCTCAAACTGAGAATTAGTGAACAAAATTTAAATTTCTTATTTTTGCCACATGCAACAATACATAAACATGATGCTCATGATATGGTTTAGTGAGTTGTTTACGCGGTAACACCGAGGGTGTTACATTTATTCAAAATTCCCATAAGAATATAGTCAATCTAAAATTCTTATTGTTTTGCTATGAGGAAGTGTCTGGTATGAAAATAAATTACAATAAATCAGAGGTGTACACGGTAGGTGTTGACACCTCTTAATATTATCTCCAGCAACGACGCCAAAAATGCTTGTAATCAGAGCATCGCTACTAGAATGCCAAGTTGTCATCCCCAACATAACACCAAGAGATGTGGTATTAAATCATGCCACCATTTAGAATATAGAAATAGTATCCGCAAGCGCACAGATCAAATACCATTGTAGCATTTTACCCGAAGTAATATCAGGTTATCATTTATATTTTTCCAAAGGAAGGTCTACATGGCTCTCGTGTAAAGGTAGCGTGATAACTTAGAGTGTAATGGATAGGCATAACCATGTCCTCACTACTCAGTACAGGGGTAAGTCACAAGATAAATAATAAAGATAAGTATATAATCATCAGCATAAACAGATAGAGACTCCTAACTATATCATTGGAATTCTGTCAGTGTAAACCCTATATCTACTTTGGTGATCACAATTGCATCCTTTTCCATGGCTAGTTGACGGTTGAATCCATACAATAACGACCGTCAACAGTAGGTATAGATGAAGAGGAGTCTAGTAGAATTGTTGATGCCTTCAACTGCAAGTTGGCCAATTTCCCTATGAGATATTTGGGCTTGCCTATTAGTGATAAGAGGTTGAAGGAAAAAGAGCTAGGTTTCTCAGCAGATAAAGTGGAGAAAAGTTTAGAAACATGGAAATGCAATCGATTATCATATGGAGGGAGATTAATCCTTATAAACTCAAGCTTATCTAGTATCCCTATGTATTCCATGGGGTTCTATTGGTTGCATGAAGGCACACATAAAAGAATGGATTCTGCTAGAGGAAGATTTTTCTGGGAAGGAGTTGGTAATAAGAAGTATCACATGATAAAATGGGAGGCTCTGGCAGTCCCAAAAGAATTTGGAGGTTTAGGTTTCATTGATACTAGAACCATGAACACCTCCCTACTAGCTAATTGGATATTCAAAATGGATAGAGGTGAGGTCAGCTTAGCCCATGAGGTATTAAGGAAAAAATATCTCAATGGTAAAAGCTTTTGTCAGAGTAAGCAAAAAGGAGGCTCCCAGTTCTGGCAAGGCTTGGGAAAGGCTAAAGAATGGTATGAGAGGGGTGCTAAGTGGACAGTGAGGAATGGAAAGAAAATAAGGTCCTGGCTGGATATCTGGTTAGGTGACTGCCCTCTTAAAGTCAAATACCCTAGAATTTACAAAATTAGTAACCAACAAGACTGGTCTATCTTTAAGTACACAGAGGTGGACTGGACCTTTGATTTTAGAAGAAGGTTAGGTAATGAAGAGGTGCCTGAGTGGAATGATATAAAGGAAGCCTTAGAATATGTGGAGCTGAGTGAGGAAGAAGATGTGGTCAGTTGGGCTCCAGAACCCTCAGGCAAGTTCTCAACGAAGTCCCTATAAAGATTCATAAAGAACAGTGGATCAGTTGACTTATGTATGCTAGAGGTGTGGAAAGCGAAGCTCCCACTGAAAATAAGGATCTTTCTTTGGATGTTGTGGCATGACAGAATTCAGACTGGTGAACAACTGAAGATTCGTAAGAAGAAAGATGTTGAAAAGTGTCAATACTGTGGCAGCTTAGAAACCAGAAACCATCTTTTCTTCAACTGTAATATTGCCCAAATCATTTGGGTTTGGGTTAGGGTCAGCCTTAGATGGCCTAAAAGGCCTATCTCGATCTACCACTTTGAAGATCTTATGGGGATAGGAAATCAGCCCAAAGTAGAAGTTACTGCCCTTTTCATTCTAGGAAGTGTAGTCTGGAGTTTATAGAAATCTCGCAACAATTGGGTTTTTAATAATCGCCTAATCAAAGATCCTAAATCCATAGCTCACAATGTTCTAGGTTTTTTGTCTCAGTGGAAGAAACTTCTGAAACCGACGGAATCGGGCAAGGTGGACGACCTGATCAAGAAGCTCCAGGAAGGCTGTTGACGGTCCTTAATGCCTATTTTATACCATCAACTATTGCTCAATATAACATGATATCAATCATAAAACATAGTTGTAGGGTTTGATTCTAACGAGTTCCACGAGTTGTGCTGTTCTCGATCGTTTTGCAGGTATATCCAATTTTGCATAGAATAAAAGTATCTCAAATGATGAATTGGACTACACCATTACGACGGGCTCGTCGAGACGACCGAAATAGACATATCATTTGCTATATTCGGAGTCCGGAGTCAAAAGATATCAATTCTACACCGAAACCAACACTAGAAGACTCTAGAAGGCACCAGAAGGCGATGTACCGAAGGTGGGGCCCACTGCTGAGGTGGGGCCGCCCGGCCCCACCCCGGGGCCGGCCGGCGCCCTCCGGAGCCCATTCGTGGCCCGCTTCGACAAACGGCCTGCTACCGCTTTAGGGTTTGCATCTCCACTATTGCCGAAGTCGAATTAGTCCCACATCGCCTGTCTAGAAGAGGTGGAGGCTTTTCTAGACTATAAATAAAGAGGTAGACCCTCCTCCCTGAGGGCACCACATTATTGGAGATGTAGAGGCGTCCCTCGAATGGATGACCTCTCATCTCTAGAGAATTAGGGCTAGACTTTCCAATGTAGTTCTAGTTGAGAGTTAGGGAGAGCGGCGCTACGCCCGGGTTCCGGAGGAGTCTTCGGAAGAGTCATTAGAGTTTTGGTATGTCTTTGTATTTATTCTTTGTAAGACTTATGCTTTAATATATTTTATCTTCTCTATTTACTTTTATGCATTACATTTAATTGGTTAGTATAGTTGTTATACTTTAGCATAGGATCTCCACCCGTATCGGGTGCTCTAGTTATTAATTGTGACTAGGGTAGTAATTGGTAGTGTAGACATGGAGTCTAGGCTATATATTACCCGAGATTGCACCCAGTCCAACATATAGTTGTGGTAGCCCCTGGTGGTGACAGCCACGACGGCCGGCGTATTCCACCATGTTAGGGTTGGTGTTTGTAGGACCGTAGTCGGAGCTTCCTAGTCCCTTTCTCACCCCTTTCCGTGACTAGTGTTCGATGTCCCGAAGTGTTATTGTGTGATTGCTTTACCTTCCATAAATCAGTTATTATAGAACCCAAGTAATAGAGAAGTATTTAGTAACCTTGAACTCTCCCGTTGTCATCTCACTTTAGCTATTTACTCTTTTATCATAGAATTCTCTCGTGTGTGTCATATATGCATAATTCCTATCATCAATCTATCGTTTACCCCTACTTTAATCTAGTTGGTGTATTAGTTAGTAGATACATGATGGTGAACTATCAATGTCTCTATCCATTGTTTCCAGTGGTAAAATATAAATAACGATACCTAGAATACTCCCGGTAAAATGCTACAATGGTTTTACGTGCGCTTATGAATCTTTCATATTTTAATTGTGCATAAGAAATACCAACAAGCATTTTTGGCGCCGTTGCCGGGGATAGGATTTATCTCTATTTCTAGTAACGACGTTAGAAGTGTCAACAAGCATTTTTGGCGCCGTTGCCGGGGAAACAATTGGCGTAAAGATTTTGATATTGATCTTGATGTCTGCTAATCTAGTTCACCACTAGCTTTAGTAGGATTACCCCTGTTTTGTTGAGTTGTGGAATAAGCAGGATATCAACCATTTCAACCTTTCGGTGAAATTCCACAAGAACAAGACATTGGAGATATTGAAGAACCCGGGGTGCCCAAACATTCATGATCCATCAATAATAAAGCCCTCGCCATCTCACGGTATGTATAAATATTTATATATATTATTCTAACCATGTGTAGATTGGAAAAGAAAAGTCATCATCACATGAATTCAAGGTTCATCACATGTGATGAATAAAGACGCTGCGCTAATCACAAATACCATTGTGATTCATGGTAAGTATGATCAAGAAAGGTGAGAAAGTCTTGCTCATAGACTTTAAATTTAATGAGTAGTTATCCTGTTGCATTCTATTGCATGTTTACTTTGAATAATCTATGCATTTACTCCATCTCATATCAAATCCATAGCATGTTTAGTTTCTTGCACATATGTATGTCACTTGCATCTCTACTTAAAAAAATGAAAAAAAATACTCTCACCATACATGATCATGCTTTCATCTCTATTTGAGTAAATCTCTATATGCTCTCATGCTACCTTGTTTGCTATAGTATGCTTAGGTTTGGAGTATCTTCATACATCTTTTAAATGAAGCATGGTGCTTAGTTTAGGAGTGGTGATCTTAATTCCAAAGGCTTTTAAATTAAGCGTGGTGCTTAGGTTAAAATGTCTTTCTAAATCAAATTAGACATGGTGTCTAGGTTAATTTTTGAACCGAAAGTATGTTTTAGTAGACACTGGATATTTTGTTGGACTAACCCATGCAGAAAACTCCTAAATTTAATTCGAATAAGTCAAGAGATGAACTCACATCAGAGATGAATCAAGGCATGTGATGAAGTCCAATAACTTTGCACAAAAGGAAGACACAGCTCATTCTCCATGGAAGAGTAGTAAGTATCAAAGTTTATTCACTTAATCTTTTATCGCAAGTTACCTTTGCCTTGAACCGTATAAAAGTGCAGCCACCAACAACATTTGTTAGAAGAAATCTATGCTAAAGTAATCCTAAAAGTCCATCCTTCATTAGCATAGATGAAATTCGCATGAATTATATGGATCATAACCCATATGCCAAACTTGTTGCAATCCTTCGGGTATGTGTCCACTAATATTTATGTAGGGAAGAAAGAATAAATGTCTGATCATGGTTTAAAACGAAGAAAGGAGAACAAGTGTATAGAAAGGACTAAGATGGAAAGAAATAAATGAAAGAACACTTCAACGCCTTTTACACATTACCATGATAGTGGACCAATCATCTTGCAAGACATAAGGTATGTTTACCTAAGCCTTATGCAACTTTAAACTATATTCAATATCTTATACCACGTCGTTAATCCATACCTTATGTCATGCTTAATTTGCTAAAACTTAAAACAATTTGGTTCACCTACATATTCTTGGTTCTATTCGAATAAATATCTTTAGTCTTTTGAACTTCCTTAGTCTATTATGAGTATGCTTTAGAATATTACTTAAACATTATAACATCAAAGCATATTTGTATAAGAATTTGGTTGTATATATAGACTATCCTCTCCTGTATAAAAATATTTAAATCATATTAGGAGATTTCATAGAATCAAATCAAGATTAGAGGTATTCTTCAAAATTATATCTTCGCCTTAACCTTGTTGGAAAATTTGAAGTAATGGTGAATCATTTAAAACATGAGCTACAGATTAATCTTTAACTACTTGGCAAACACTATCCACACTTTAAATAGATAGTATATTCCTTCGGGTATGTGTTGTCTACTAATCCCTTGCAGAGAAGAAATAATGAGAGAAGCAAAAGTCTAAAGGAGTGAGAAAGAAGTGTAACATAGGAAACAAGATGCTAATGATCAACTCAAAATGCAAGGAAGGAAAAGACCATTGAAATTTATCTACCTTTTACCGCATGGTGCCATCATGCTCCAGTAATAAAGGTAACATATTAAAGATAAGTGGTCATCATTTTCTCTTGATCTTAGAGTACACATCATAGCACCATTCCCTTGATCTAAATCTTAACCATATAAGCTCAAATATGATATATCCTATTTTTGAAAAATGATAGTCATCATGTCAATCTTGATAATTTATAAAGATGAACAATACTTCCATAGGTTAAGTAACTCCACTACTTTATCTCATAAGCTTAAATGCCATATTTATACTTTTGATATTCTCACCCAAGATATAAATGCACAATGTAAATAGACATCAATCCTATTGTGCCTAAGGTTAGAGAATGAATAAATTTTTGATTCTGTTGGTGTTTTTCCACCAATAGAGCCCATGCACTTGATCTCTACCTTGTCTTTATGAGTAGAACACACATCAAGCAAAGTGTGGGAAGATTCCCTAAATTCTATAAGTGGGAGTTCTAAACTAGTAACAAGGATGCACATAAGATTGGCTTCGAAATGCTAACAAAAAGAAAGGAAGAAGGTGGCACCACCATTGAAAACGCCACTAGTGGAGACACCACCTCAATCCTCATCCTTAGAAGCAAACCGAAGTACTCGATCAATGAACTACTGCAAGGAGGAGTCCAGTTCGGAGGACTCAAAACATCGAACCCTCGCCGTGAGGGAACATCGGTAGTTATCCATATTTATTTTCTTACATTGCATGATTTATTTTCCCTTAACCATATTTACTTTTCTACATTAGTAATGCATAGGAAATAACAAAAATAAATAGATATGCATTAGGTTGCATTCATGCATCTTAAAAAAAACTTTAAGCCCCATATGAAACCTTTGTAGTGTAAAAGTTATAGGAGTTCTCACTATGGTGGCCTACAAAATAAAAATATATATCATACATTTGTACTTTCTGCATATAAACCTATAAAATCTAAAAATATTAATTGAGCATCCTGCCCCAATACTGTTATCATAAACATACTTTAAAACCTCCACAACACCCAATCCTCTAAAATGGCTAACCATTAACGTTTTATCCTAATACCGTTCCACGAGTTCTGGAGTTTTGTGAGAGCTTTCTGCAGGATGACTCCAAGAGCTAGCTCACTCAGGAATCTTTATCTTCATCACTCGAAGCAATCTCTCCGACACACAGCTGACCTCTATGTGAAGGAAGTAACTTCTTAGGTGATGAGATTGAAGTATTCCTAGCAACATTTGCTCTTATAAGTATGAGCTCCTCTATGAGGACCACTCAGCTTTAATGCTCAACTACGACAACATCCAGCTTGGGGGAGAGCATCCTCTAGTTATCAGGTAAGTATACCTATGCGATTATCGAGTCTATCTTTATAGTCATAAAATACCAAAAATATGTGGGCACATGAAGGTCCACGTCTGTAGAGTCTCTTATGAGTCCATTAGTCTAAAAGAAATAAAAAGATAAATAATGATTAAAATCAAATAAAGATAGTTTAATTATTAGGGTGTGATCATAAAGTGTGTTTATTAAGAGTCAAATAAAAACTAAAGAACCATAAAATTTTATCTTGGAGATGATAAATAGTTGCTCTGTCGTAATTCCTTTTAAGTGCCTAGTTTTCAACCTTAAATTCTCCTGAGTTTTAGATATGACTGTTTTAATATAAGAACTTACTTCGAACCTAAAACTTGTGGAGGCATATGCTTAAGCTAAGTCTAGGTGATTAAGGGATATGATATGAGAAAGACTGAGCTACTATTTTTCTTATTCCTAACGATACTAAGTTCTAGAGATTTATCTTTTAAAAACTCTAAAAATCTTACATGATGAGCTCTTGTATGACAAAGTTTGAATTCCTACCAAAGCCATATATGATATACATTTAGATTAGGAAAACTTTTGCTCATTCATGCTGCTTGCTCTGCATTGAGTTCAGTCAACCTTTGTTGTATACCTTATGAGAGCCTTGTCATGCTTTTTAATCAAGATCACTTACACACTCTGCCTACATATGCATTGCTCCTACTCTAGAGTAAGCGCAATCATTTTCCACTTTCATCCAGATCTATTTTAAAAAAAATATTTTTTTCATACACTAGGAGTAAAACACCAAAAAATATATATATATAACCTATAGGACAACCCCTTGTTTAATGCTCTATGTTCTTATTGTTATCTCTCCAATCATTTATTGTATTCAAAGGATGCATGTGGCTATGCAAAAGAAAGTTATTAAAAAAATAAGAGGGAGTTAAAATGCTCGCCTCCCTAAAAAAGAAGAAGAAAGAAAAAGAAAAGAAAAAAAGAGAGAAGAAGAATAAAGATAGCCCATGTTTTCCTATGAAAAGTTCAAGAGAGAGATTTATTTCAAGGAGCAAAAGTAGAATTAGGATTAGCCACTAAATACCATATATACACCTATCCACCATACTCCATACACATGCACATCTTGATTTGATTGTATGACTTGACTCTCTTTAGATCCATTGTTTGACCTTACAATATATGAATTGCAAGTATGCTCATCCTTGTTTAATGCCACTCCTATGAGCTCCACTATAATAATTAGTTGTAGGAGGGCATGACAACATAAATGCCTCAGTGAGATCCATAAATATCACATACAATAAGAGACTTGAGGGTGTCATACGATTAAGCTCTGAGTTTTATTTTGAAAACTTGCAAAAACTCCAGAATATTGGTTTAGTGAAGAATTTGAGACATAGTGCTTGACTTGATTGTTCTATCTTTCAATTACCTAAGATCCACGCAAAAGTTGAAAAGCTCCATAGCTAATGGTAAAATGGGTAAGTTTCAAAGTTAGAGCAGTTTTGTCTAATTTAAAGGAGAATTTCAGTTTGAAAGCATGTGTACTTTTGAGGAGTGAAAGCATTGTAGCAACTCCTGATCCAAGTTTAGCAGTTAGGCTTTGCTAAGGGACTAGCAAAAGGTAAGCTTGGAGGAACTTGTTGACGGTCCTTAATGCCTATTTTATACCATCAACTATTGCTCAATATAACATGATATCAATCATAAAACATAGTTGTAGGGTTTGATTCTAACGAGTTCCACGAGTTGTGTTGTTCTCGATCGTTTTTGCAGGTATATCCAATTTTGCACAGAATAAAAAGTATCTCAAATGATGAATTGAACTACACCATTACGACGGGCTCGTCGAGACGGCCAAAACAGACATATCATTTGCTATATTCGAGTCCGGAGTCAAAAGATATCAATTCTACACCGAAACCAACACTAGAAGACTCTAGAAGACACCAGAAGGCGATGTACCGAAGGTGGGGCCCACCTGCTACAGGGTGGGGCTGCCCGGCCCCACCCCGGGGCCGCCCGGCGCCCTCCGGAGCCCATTCGTGGCCCACTTCGACGGATGGCCTGCTACCGCTTTAGGGTTTGCATCTCCACTATTGCCGAAGTCGAATTAGTCCCACATCGCCTGTCTAGAAGAGGTGGAGGCTTTTCTAGACTATAAATAAAGAGGTAGACCCCCCTCCCTGAGGGCACCACATTATTGGAGATGTAGAGGCGTCCCTCGAATGGATAACCTCTCATCTCTAGAGAATTAGGGCTAGACTTTCCAATGTAGTTCTAGTTGAGAGTTAGGGAGAGCGGCGCTACGCCCGGATTCCGGAGGAGTCTTTGAAAGAGTCATCAGAGTTTTGGTATATCTTTGTATTTATTCTTTGTAAGACTTATGCTTTAATATATTTTATCTTCTCTATTTACTTTTATGCATTACATTTAATTGGTTAGTATAGTTGTTATACTTTAGCATAGGATCTCCGCCCGTATCGGGTGCTCTAGTTATTAATTGTGACTAGGGTAGTAATTGGTAGTGTAGACATGGAGTCTAGGCTATATATTACCTGAGATTGCACCCAGTCCAACATATAGTTGTGGTAGCCCCAGGTGGTGACAGCTCTGACGGCCGACATATTCCACCATGTTAGGGTTGGTGTTTGTAGGACCGTAGTCGGAGCTTCCTAGTCCCTTTCTCACCCCTTTCCGTGACTAGTGTTCTGATGTCCCGAAGTGTTATTGTGTGATTGCTTTACCTTCCATAAATTAGTTATTATAGAACCCAAGTAATAGAGAAGTATTTAGGAACCTTGAACTCTCCCGTTGTCATCTCACTTTAGCTATTTACTCTTTTATCATAGAATTCTCTTGTGTGTGTCATATATGCATAATTCCTATCATCAATCTATCGTTTACCCCTACTTTAATCTAGTTGGTGTATTAGTTAGTAGATACATGATGGTGAACTATCAATGTCTCTATCCATTGTTTCCCAGTGGTAAAATATAAATAACGATACCTGGAATACTCCCGGTAAAATGCTACAATGGTTTTCTGTGCGCTTGCGGAATCTTTCATATTTTAATTGTGCATAAGAAATACCAACAAGCATTTTTGGCGCCGTTGCCGGGGATAGGATTTATCTCTATTTCTAGTAACGACGTTAGAAGTGTCAACAAAGGCCTGAAGGCATGGTGATCTAGGAAAAAGCTGATGACAGGAGGGGCGGCTTGCTGTGATAACGAGTATCGGAGGTGTTTAGCTTTGAGGTGTTCTACTTCCAATGTCAGGTGGCATGACGGGTACCAAGAGCCCTGGGGATGTAGAATAGGGCGTTTTAGGTCATGAGTAGTCTTAAGTTACGCGTTTAGTTTTGCTAGTTCTCCTTGTTGATGTATCCTTTCTGGCAAAGTATCTTTGTATCGCTCTTCTTGTAAGCTGGCAACCCCAGCAGATACTTGTTTGCTTTCAATATAAGCAGGATCGCATGGTCTTTGGTCTAAAAAAAGCAGGTAGGTGCTCGGAAGGCTGCCATCCAAATATGTAGCACATGTCCATTGGAAGTTTTTATCAAATCTAGAACAACATTTTTTTATAGAAATTGTTCAGAAGTGTGATATTATACGTAATAATATAAAAAGAGGTGAGCAAATATGTAGATTTGTTCTATCACTACAACTTTAATATTAACTGTATGAACATTAAAGGTTATTTAAAAATTCTAAATTTTTAATTTTAAAATCTATGAACTTATAACATACACTAAATGACTTCAAATAAAAACATTTTCTAATACAAAGTTGTATATTGTATTCAGAACTGTAACTTGGGTATTGACCATATCAACATCCGAGGTTAGGACTTTAAATAGTTCCAAATAAAAAAACTTCTTAACTATTCCCTTTGTCCTAAATTAACTGTTATTTTGGGTTTTCACGCTATAAGTTTGACTCGATTTGTACAAAATGCATCAAATATATATATTTCCAAATAAATTTGTTGAAAAACTAGACTTAAAGTTCTTGCCAATGATACTAGTTATGTACCATAAATATTAATATTTTTAAAATGTATTTAGTCAAAGTTATTTCTTGGAAAGTGAAAACAACAGTTGTTTTGAGATGAAGAGAGTTTAAAGTTGCAGATCAAATTGAAAGCAACAATTTTGATTGGAAGTTTTATTTTCATTCGAGCTCATATGAAAAATTATGAATTACTTTTTATAAAACTATTTTTAGAGACAGACATTTTAATTGAAATCTAATTTTGAATGGTCACCTCTGTTAGTAGTGATTCTTTGAAATTCGAGATGTACATCCTAACACGACCACCTCTATTAATCAATTTATTAATCAATGACTAATAAAGGTGACCCTTAGAACATGTGAATACATGGTTGGTATGTGTCCTTGTGTGTCGAGTTGACGTTGAGTGTGAAGAGATGATCAGCTTTGATTGAGTTTGATGACTAAGCATTACGGTAGTGCATTTACAACATATCTATTGCCTTTGATTAGTGTACATGTGTGGAGCACAAATTCGGTCGACAGACATGGAGAAGGTCAAGTAGAGACATGTCATCTTGAATGACAGGGAGTAGTGAAGTACGAATGTGAGGTTTGTACCTAGGGACCAAGATGGCCAGAAGACTAACCGTGATGGCTGACACTTGGGGATATCGATAAGCAAGAGTACATGTGGAGGACTGTATAATGTTGACCGCAAGTCAAGATAGTGGTTGACCAAGTGTAGCAGAGACGCTGGAGGACTTGGTGATTGGGTGGTCAAATACAATGATGACATGTGTCGATATCATGGAGGAGGCATGGCGGATACGCTTCTCTAGGGAGTTTGGTGTTTTATGCCTCAAACCACTAGCGGGGTTGTTTGTCGGGTTTGGGCCTCAAAACCCGGTTGGAGTTCCAACACCAACAAGAAGAGGCACGTGGCGTCATCGTGAATCTTGCATCAAGGTGAAGTGAAGTCGTGAAGAGCCCATGGCCATCAGATGCTTGGATCCTAGGTTGGACAATTTTACCCCTAGAGTTAAGTGGGTCATCCTAAATATTTAAGGGCATGTTGGAAATGTTTAATAGATCTTTAAATAAGATAGGAGGCTGCCAGCTATCTCTTGTGGCTTTCAATTTCTAGACTCTTAGTTTAAGTTTCTAAGTCTCTAGTCTTTCTATTGAGATCTGCGGTGAGAGACTCAGTCCTCTGCTATTTAAACTTTTCGTTATAAAACCAGATCTTGTTAGCAAAAAAATAAAAGCAACCATTCATGGTAGATCCGAGTTCTTGCTCCATGGTGTTATGAAACTGTTTTTTCCTCTCTGAATCCCCTTGTCTTGGCTTTTGGGTTATTTCCTTTTCTAGGTTACTTGGGATCGATCCAACTGTTGAGATACGACCTAGACACATGAGGAATATATCTGCAAGTCGATTTGACCTCCTCACTAGCTCAAAGTTTGTAAAACCCTAATCTTGTCTAGAGATTTCCCGATCCATAGACTTTCCTTGGTATTTTGGGGTTCATGCGTCTAGCGATACTTCCTAAATCTTCATCTACCTCAGTGTCTAATTCCATTTCAATCTGAGTTTATTTCGAGGAAGGGTCATTACTACTAAAATCTCTATCTACCTTTATGTCAAATTCCAGTTGGCAATACAAACAGACAGTGAAAATAGGTCTTCTCATCCTTGTTGGTTCGTATTACCAACCGGTGGGTGATAGTTTATTGTCAACACTGGTTGGTGTCATTAATCGACATTAATGGCGATGAGCCCCTCATCACCACTGGTTTGTAGTAGGATTTAGCAGCGATAACCATGGTGCAACATAGTAATAAAAAATTACTTTTATAGATAGACAAGTCATATCAAGAAGAACTTTATATCAAAGTTGCAGATCTTGATGAGATGTAAAATGTTATAGTTTATGACTTTTTTAAATTATTTATGATTCCAAAATTTTGTTTAAATTTATCATATTTTAAAATTATTTTTTAATTATTCAAATGAACTCGGATAGAGAAATGACCAAACCCATAGTTGTATGTCATGTTTTTTTCATTTAAAATCATTTATGGTCCTATAATAATTCTGTTTGAAGTTCACATGTTTCGAAGTTCAAATTTTCAATAGACCTCGGATGAACAAATAACCAGAAGAGATCTAGAACTTTGTAGTTGAGCATTTTTTTCATTAGAAATAATTTACGGTCCCAAAATTATATTTGATGTTTCCATATTTTAATATTTAGAATTTTCAAATTACCTCGGACAGGAAAAAATGAACAGAAGGAAAGCATTAAACGAGACTTCTGGATGAAAAATTTTCATTTAAATTTGTTTGGGCCTCAAATATTTATCATAAATATCTAGAAAAGTATAAAAAAAGTATCGTCCACTTAGTTGCAAGTTTTGTTATGGAGTGGTTATGGGAACTATGCCGGTGGCACAGGTTGAATTATCGAATCTGGTCGTACAAGCGCATATTTTGCTCGGCTTGTGACTAGTGAAGGCTTTCCCGGAATTAAATTTTTTTATAGTGATTTTATACTTTGTACTAAATTACCACCGGTTTGAAAAACCGATAGTGATAATCATAGTTATCTCCAATGACTTATCACCGTCAAGAGCTGACATTGACAATGTTGGCTGCCATTTTTGCAGTAGTGGGGTTATGATTTTGAATAATCCAGTATTTCTATGTCCATCCGGGTTTGCTTCTTATGGATGACCAAGTTTTACATTGATCCTTTGGATCCAGTGTGTGTAGTGTAGGAGACGTAGCATCCATGCATCCCTCACAGAGAAATCATGGCATGCTACACCTTTTCAGCTCAGGTCTTCCCTCCACTCCATGCAAAAAAGAAACCCCACAAAGCACCAAATTTTGGAAGCAAGACAGACATGGGGAGATCAAAAGGGTGCCCTCTTCCCTTCACGAAAAAGGGTGCAAGATAGGATTGGATGCTCCCTGGTCCTGATCATCTACGGTGGGACATGGAGATGCATGCATGCAGATGCAGGCATGCAAGGTACTGTATGTAGCGAGATATGGCTGCTCCTGCATGCATATGCTCCGTAGTCCATTCTCATCATCATGCAAGCTTCCCCAAATAGCTTCTCTCCTCATCACTGGGAATTATAGCCGGTGGGTCTCCCTTGCTGTAGCACACACTCCCATTTTCTCATTTATGAGAGTCATGGCCCCCGGCCCCTGGCCGTCCACTAATACTCTTTGGCTCCACACAGCAGCCCACTTATGTTTGGCAAACAGTAGGCATCTGCTGGCCTGTGCCATATCCACCAAGGATATAGGGATTCCGTCCGCCACATGATACAATGCAAATTAACACCATTCATTGCACATACAGGATTACACTCCTGCACACTTTGTGCGTTTGGCATGTATATAAGCCCTTTTGGCCATAACTATCCTCTCTGCTACTGTCACCCACGTTACATGAACAGCACAATGCAATAAAAATTTATTTCAATTTTTTAAAGCACGCCTCTATCAGGTTACATGTTGAACATGAAGCCATAAACCACCGGTGTGATAGACTGTTTTCCACAAAAAAGTCATAAATTTTTAATGTGAGGTTTGGATCAAGATAAATTTTTATATCAAAACTGTAGTGTTCAAAGAGATCTGAACTTTGTAAATGAAAAATTTTAAATTTGAGATGGTTTACATATCAAAATATTCAATATAAGTCTTGGATTCAGATTTGAGAAGGTTAACAATGCCGAATGGAGACAAAGTCAACATCAAATTTAACTTTAAGTTAACAACGTTTTGATATATATATATATATATATATATATATATATATATATATATATATATATATATATATATATATATATGGTTTAGTCTAATATAAGACAGAATTGTGTATACTTCAAAAAAAGCATCCTTTATACAGTCACAAATGTGGTGTAGCTCGGCTAGTATGAACACTCTAGAGAAAGTGAAAATTGAGGTCTTAAATAAAAATCCTGAAACACACATATTAGTGATATATATAACATATGAGCAGGGTATTTGTAGCTCCAAGAAATTATAAGTGCATCGAGTATATCGTGTATGGAATATAAATATTTTTCAACCACTTCCATTTATTAATATAAGAACTACAAATCCAACTTGGGTCTTAAAGCTAGCTAGATGTATGTATGCTAAAGAATTAAGTGCAAATATATGTCATGTTGGTGCTATAAGGTCTCGGCCCACTAGTACAAAGAGCATTTGTACAGGCGGTTCCAGACGAAGTCTTCACAGCGTTCGGGGTACCGTGCGGGAGAGGCCGTGGAAATGGAGCATTTCCATCGGCGTCAACCGCCCAGAGAAATCAATTTTCACAGGCGGTTGACATAGTTAACCGCCTCGTGAAAATAGTATTTTCACCGGCGGTTAAAAGACAAACCGCCATGGAAATACTATTTGCACAAAGCGGCCGTTATGCCAACCGCCTGTGAAAATATTTTTCCCGCCAGTTTTTAAATTTGAATTTGTAAATGTGAAACGCCCTCCTTCCCTCCCTGTCCCTCTCCCTCTCCCTTTGTCTCTCTCTATTCTTATGTCAATGATCTTTACATGCAATGATAGGAATACAAAAGGCTATTAAATTATGCTACAAAGGACCAATATAATTATATACATATACACACCATTAACAATTTAATTTAATTACAACATTTATATATACATCAGTATTCATCACGGTTATTTTGTGGCCACGACAACAAAGTTTTTCATCGCAAATGATATGATGATTCTAATAATCATCTTGACTTAGTTTGAGAGCGCTAATCTCTCTTAGCGCTCGAACTCGGCCTCGCTAAGACGCTATCCGGTTCGTGGTATTTCCCCTCGCTTTGAATGATTTCCTTCATGATGAAGGAGCACGGATCCTCGACTATTTCATATAGATTTTTTTTCCGTGAGGTGTTTGGGTTTGGATGATTACGCAACCGCACGGAAAGGAAGTTTATAGACATCATATGTTTGCACTTGGTAACGACATTAATATAGCGTGACTATTTGTTATACCTTATAAGGGTTTTTGCGGCACCGTCCGTTTAGTCTCATGAACTCGCACACGTAGAATCCACGATTAATGCGGAGCCGGTGGTTGCTTGTGGCACTACATAGAGGAGAAGTTGTTATTGACTTGCAACATCGTCTTAACTACGCATTGTACATACATGATCCGGCTTCATATCTTACTTACCGGCCGTTATGAAATATTCTTAGTTCCTCGCCCTTTCTCGGATAAGTCGAACTTCCCACCCTTGATCTTGTACCACCAGAAATCCTATGGTCTCAAATAGAATTAGTTAGTTTTTCGTAACTTTCAGCTATAAAAGTATGTATACAAGGTTGTTAGCTTACCGTTCCAAGATGGTCGTGATCGTTGCATAGCTTTTCGTGTCTATAATCTGGGCAGAGTCAAAGACCAAAGATCCTTCCGTCCCTAAGATAGATATAGAAGCATATCCAAAGTGGTCGCCGCAAGAATGGACCGTAATTGTCGTGTTTCTATTCATATTGTTAACGTGATTTTTATATATACACTCGGACTTACCCGAAGTTGTCTTCCCCTGTTTTTGGAATTGAAGAAATGCATTTCCTATGTATGCGGCGTAGATAGCCTCGTGTCTCTTCTCCAACTCTTCTATCTTCTTTGGCACTTCTTTTTTGTTAATCCTTTTAATTCATTTGTCATGACCAATCCGGAAGGTGTGCTCGTTGTATTTTCTTTGGGCTAAGGTACCCCGATTCGTTTGCTTTCATGTTTGTTTGGTCCAGGTCGTAAGTGGTCTCGTCCTTATCATATTCCATTCTCGCATGGCACAAGTGCATGTCATCAAAGGGATATCTTAGTAATACAACTCAATAATACTAAAGGATGAACATGTTAGGACGAGTGAGACTTACAATGCAAATAATGTTATAATTTGAACATCGAGCCGCTTGAGGTTTATCATCAACCAAATGTCTTCGAAGGTTACAAAAGCGGTATCTCGTTCACTTTCGAAAAGCGAGAGGGTGGTATGCTTACTTGGATCGTGTCGATGCCGGCGGAAGCGACTCTCATATACCAATCATGTAGTCTTTTTTATACCGGTGGTAGTTTTCTTGCTTTTTCCCAACTAAGGAGAGGCCCGCCCTGTATGTATCTGTCGGGGACGTTTTCATAATCCTCCCATGTGGGCTTCCCCGATCCGTAAGACATTGATCTCTCGGGGCCTTTTGACGACCTCTCCTCTGCTCGGCTAAGTCAACGATCTTTGACTTGCGGCTTTGTGCAATCCCCGATAAAAACCCGGGCGGTTCCAGCCTAGTTTTCCTCTTTGGCTCGAAAGGGGAGATCAATTTGGGAATCAAAAATTTCTTCTTTGGTGGCTCTTGGATCTTTTTGGGGGCGGTGGTGGTGTCCAAGGCGATTGTTCGAGGTCATGAGGTGGTGGGGAAGCACGAAATGGATCATTGAATGGTGGGGTTTCAATAGGATTGGCTTGTGGTGGTGGAGATCCTGTGAGGTTTAGGTGATGACCGTGGGGTTTCAACAGATTGGCTAGCGGTGATTGTATATTAGGTGGAGGAGATTGGGGACATGGTGATATCGGGGTTGGGTCCGGAACAACTTCCACATGCCGTGACTCTTGAGTTTTCGGCAACACTTCACGGTTGGTGGTGGTTCTTTGCGGTTGTGGTGGCTGCGTCAACTCCACGTCTCGCCGAGGCCATAGGATGAAAGTGTTAATGGCCCGTCCGAGTGTCTCAACATTGTCGGGGCCTGGAATTTCAAGCACATCTTCCTCATAGCCGGGGACGACCGTATGCACTTCTACCCCCGCAGTACTTTTCCGGTATGATGGTATGGTGGTAGTCACGCCCCGGGATTGCAAAGCCCGTGGCAACTTCCTTTGTGCGAACATGCTTCATACCATATCGTATCAGCAATTTGGTGGTGTCGGTGCTTCGATATCATCCACTTTGGGAAGCGGTCTTTGTTGCCCGTAGACCCCACAACCGCTTGGAAAGCCGGTGATTGTGTGGACATGGCGGGGAATCATCTCCCCGAGGACCGGCCCTTTGTCGCGGGGGACGATCCGCACCGCGGACCTTGTGTGCTTGGTCGTTGAACAGACATTGCACTAGCTAGCTTTCAGTATTATCTTAGGATCAGGATTTGTTAGGAAATCGGACATCATTTTGTTGAATTGTTCCTTAGCCTGCTCCTCATAGAAATCTTTCATATGTTTCTTGTATCGATCTTTTTTCTTGTACATGCCCAACCACTCTTCACCAAATCCCTCTTTCCATCCCCTCTTCGATGATATTCCTCGCATACCGACCGGGATGCTCGGGGTTGCCTAGACCTATAGTCAAGATGTCCCTCTCCCTTTGTGGCTTGAATCTTCCCTCTTTGACATCCGCGGCCAATTCCACAATTTTTCTCTCTTACCGGTGTCATTTCATCGGGACAGTTCAAACCGGTAGAAGTTTGTTTTGTTCCTCTAGCTTTCAGCCCAATTCGCCGTCCTCTCACCAACTTCCTCCGAGAGGGCAGGCTTGCCTTGTTTCTTGAGCTCTTCCTCCTCCCGCCCGCCACTTCGGAAATGTTTCTTGTAACCACCGTGCCAAGGTGGTGGTGGTACTTGTTCTTCTTTGCTAGCTCAAGCGGCTTCGCTCTTGGCTTGGAAAGTTGGATCTTCCTTCGAGCCTCGACACGCCCAATCGAGCGGCGGTGATCTTATACTTACTCGTTGGATGAAACACTACAAAGTAGACATAGATGTTTATTTATATTAATTATTAACTAACCTTTATATGACCAAGTATACTCGTTCGAAAGAGTATATATAGATGAAAATGACTCCTCACTTGTATATTTTCTGAAATAGTACATATCCGAGCAAGACTAGTTACTAATAAAATAACCAAAGCAAAACTTTATTAAACAATATATAACAAAAAAAAAACTAAAGCATCAATTTATTAGATGAAACCAAAACTATTAAAGCAAGTCTAGTACTAAAACCCTAATAAAAGCCTCAACACTACTTAATTTAACGAAACAAAAATCAATAATTAAACAAAAACTAATTCAAAGCCTCAAGATCTAGACAAATTCCAAATAACTAAAACTAGATTAATTAATAACAACCTAGTTAAAAGCATCACTACTAGCTAATTAAACTAAATATGAATAAACATAACAAAATAATTAAGAATTGACAATTTTTTAGATGAAACCAAAAAATTAAAGCGAGACTAGTAACTAAAACCCTAATAAAAGCCTCACCACTACTTAATTTAACGAAACATAACTAAATAATTAAACAAAAACTAATTCAAAGCCTCAAGATGTAGAAAAATTCAAAAATAACTAAAACTAGATTAATTAATAACAACCTAGCTAAAAATATCACTACCAGCTAATTAAACTAAATATAAATAAATAACACTAAACAATTAAATAAGAGTAGCTAATAAAACTTAAAAAGATAAACCATAGCTACAAAAGGTGAACTCCTAAATAAAAAGTGACTAGAATTATTGAAGAAAAAACCTAGCTACTCTTCTCTCTCTTGAGCTCTTCTCTCTCTTGAGGTGAAACCCTAGATCTCTAAAGTGGCGGGAATTAAGGAAAAAAGAAGGAAATGAGGCAAGAAACACATAAACTAACCTTTTGTAGCTACCTCCTCCAAAGAAATCGGGATCAAAACCTCTCCCCTTGTATTGGCTCAAAACGGACCTCCAAAGCTCCGACCATGGCTAAGTGCTCGGCCTACGCCTGTTGGAGGTGGAGAGGAGGAAGAAGGTGGGTATATATAGTTGAATAACAAAGACAAAGGCGGTTGACATAAACCAACCGCCCGTGAAAATGTCCCATGTTTTCACAGCGGCCGGTGTTAGCAACCGCCGGTGATAATGGTCATTATCATCGGGCGGTTCATTATGCAAACCGCCCGGTGTTAATGTGACCATTTGCACCTGGCGGTTGGCATAATGAACCGCTAGTGATATTACTTTTCCACTGGCGGTTCTAAGTCTGGGGAGCGCTGGTCGATTTGCAGAGGCGTTTGTCAACTAAAACCGCCTGTAAAAATGAAACCCCACCGTCAACACAAATACTCTGTGTACTAGTGGTCCTCCCCGTAGAGAACAAAATATTGTTGTTTCTTCCCCACATATTTACCCATTTCTCTCTTCGATGGATTTAACCTAAAAGCATACTTGTAGCGGCACCCCACAATGCACATGGCTAATAACGGTACCGGGAAGGTTTTTGTTTGGAGGATACGAAATTTGATGAACAACCTAAGCAGGGAGGATGGAGCATAGACTGTATCTGTATGTAGGCTTCCCTCCCTGCATGGACCATTTTATTGAGGATAGAAAATACGAAGTACTAGTATGATAGATCATGCATCAGCAATTAATTAAGTACAGTACGTAGCCATTATGACCATAATGGCCGTGTGGGTCCGTCCAGTCGTACGCTCTCCCTCAAGTAGCTAGGAGTAGTAGTCCTCCGCTCAGAAATGCATGCTGCATGCATCTAGCGAACCGGCTGATGTGTGTGGACAAGCACAATTACATGCACAGGAAGGAAGGAAGCAGCAGCAGCAATGCAACAGGTCAGGCGGTACTAGTATATGAGAATGATGGCGCTGTGTCTGTCCCTTGATTTGTGCTGCGTCTCCCCGCCTGGCCTGCGTCCAGGCCTATCATTCATGAACCCTGCAGCTGCAGGCTGCACCGCGCGCTGCTACCTGCTCTCTCTCTCTGCATGCTGCATGCAGACGACACACATGCGACCATGTACTGCGGCTGCCTGCCTACTGTGGATAGATGCAGCCTGCATCCAGCAGAAAGAATATAAATAATGCAGCTCATGCAGGAGTCATGCATGCCGCCGCACGCGCTGGCCACAAACGTTAACTTTCTTTCTTTCAGCAGACGATCGATCGACCAGTCACAAAGCATGCATGTTACAATAATGCACGAGTTTAGGCTTGGCAGGGGCACGAATTCAGGCCATTTATTTTATATCTATAATAACTCTATATATACTGCATACATCCATGCATGCATGCACATGGTAATACTACTAGTAGATGATTCAAATGCATATAGTATCTATAATAACTCCATATATACTGCATACATCCTATGCTATGTGGCATGTACTGTACACCAAAGCTTAGTATAGATTCAAAAATGTAGCAGCAGGAGTAGGCCTTCCATTGGATACTACTCCTACTAGTATGTGGCATGTACAATGATGATACTACATATACTATGCTGCCGTACGTACCCGCTAGCTATACCTGCTACTTCGTGCTACTGCTCTAGTAGAGTGTGTGTGAATGCTGCCTCCTTTGTGTGCGCATGCGTATAGTGTAGTAATAGTAGTGCGACAGATCGATCTTGCTTTGCAAAATACGGTGCGCGACTAGAGCATCTTGAGGAGATAGATGCATCATGCGTGGAACCGCGCGTGCGTGCATGAATGAATCAATCAATCCAGACCACCGACAGAGGAGATGAGAGAAGACCAGCAGGAGCCAGGCCAGCTACAAACAGTGAAATGACGAGCCATAGTTGCTCCAAGCTTCCAAGCCAAAACTAGTTCGATCTGTCGCCTTTCGTCTACGCTCGCGTACTAGTAGCTCTCCTACCTGCTGTCCAGTCCTGGCCAGGTATATGCATGCTTGCTGTGCTAGCTATAAGTACCTCCTAGTACTCGTAAATCCTAGCTAAAGCGTACGTGTTCCATCTCATCAAGACTCAGCACAGAAAGCTTTTGGCTCCTTGCAGGCGGTGGCACCTGCATGTTCTTTCTTTCAACAAGTATGTGTATATATGTGTAATGTTAATATAATCTATGTGTATATAGATTTAAAATAGTCTATTATTAATATATAACACCAGTCCCATTGAGTGTGGATATTTATAACACATATAAGGAATTTTCTCTTCTTTCCTACTCTCTTTATTCCAAATTATAAGACGTTTTGACATCTATATATATTACTTTAGCTATGTATCTAGACAATGTGGATATCTAATTAAGTGCATAGCAAAATTGATGCATCTAAAAAACCAAAGGGACCAAAACCAAAACGTCTTATAATTTAGAAAGAAGGGAGTTTATAGTATGTCAATAATAATGTTTATTTCTAGCCAATTAGTTCAAATGAAACAGACTTTACTAATTAATGAAATTATTTAACCAAGTGTTTATATATTTATCCTTATTACAGGTTGGATGTTTCAAAGAAAATCCTTACAGGTTGGCTACAGGAGTGTTTGGTCAACGTGTGCATATACAAATATTATTGCACCTAGTGTATAGTCAACGTGCAATCGATGGATGGACAGCACGTATGTGTAACATCGATTCAGTGGGTAATCATAGTACGTACAAGCCAGAGACGACGCATATCCTACTTTGTGATGAATTCAAGGGAACACGAGCAACTTTTTTGTGGGCCATAATTGAGCTATCACCGGTATCCCTAGCGTAGCCTGGTCATGCATGTTCATCGCACTACCACCGGCTTCTCGTGTGCTTGGGGTTAATGAACTTTTCTTATTATACTCCCTCCGTCCATCTATTGGGGTCGTTTTACCAAAAAAAAATTTTCCAAATGTTGGAGTCGTTTAAGCCCTGGTCCACGGTTTGCACCTCGTCCCAAGCGCTCGCTGCTAGTCCGAGGCGCTCGCGATTCCTCGTACCCAGCGTGGCATTAGATGCAGCGCCGTCTTCCGTTGCGCCAAATACCCCCTCCGTTTCCCTCCCGTTAGCCTCCACGCTAGCTTTTCGAAAGCATACCACCGCACCATGCCGCTGCGCCGCCGAGTCTCCACATCACCACGCCGCCGTGCCGCTGAGTTGCTCCACACCGCCGAGCCTCCGATTCGCTCGACGTCGCCACCACGCCGCGCCACTCTGCTGCAAGAGATGGATCGCCTCGACGACGAAGGTGAGGTCCACTACGTGCGTGGTGTCAACTGGGCACCAAACAGCACCGACGAAGATGAAGATCCCATGGATGAGAGCGAGGTGCAAGACGAAGTTGAAGACTCCATGACCGAGAGCGAGGTGCAGTTTGTGCAGGATACTTATGCAGGTGATACTGAGGTGCCGGACTCCCAGATGGACTTTGCCGAAGTCGACGAACCTGACGCCGTGCATGCCCTAGAATCGGTGGTAGAGGTTAAGTTGTTTTAGAAAACGCCTAGCAAGAATAGCTACAATATTAGTTTTATAGTAATTTGTATTAGGTTTGTGAGAACTAATATATATAAGAGAGCCGGTAGGAGTACCATTTTTTCTTTTTGCTCCGACTCTTCAGGGCCTATATTTGGCATATGGGTCTGGCTCCATCAATAACTTCTGCGAAGGAGCTGGACTAAATACTTTAGGACGAGGAGGAGCCTTCTTTTTGTTAATTTGGAGAGGAGTCGGAACCGTTTTGGGGAGATGCAATTATGTGATCCACTTAGGCTTCCTTCGTCCCATAGACTTCCACTAGTAGAGAACTGACTTTCTATCTAAGGCTTTAGTCTCGGTATTTCTATGGACCAGGGTTAAAAATGCTATTTGTCTCGGTTGGTAGAAACAACAGGGACTAAAGTGTCTGCCCAACGGTGCAGCTTTTGCAGAGATGTCGGTAGAAACAATCGGGACTAAAGAGCTGGACTAAAGTGGCTGCCCAACAGACTTAAAAATGCCATTGCATGGTTTATTTGTAAACATAGAAATTTATTTTACAGGAAACTTTGTTGCCCTTGAATCTATACATTATTTATTTTGTTCACAATGCCAAGAAATAATAGCGTAAATCATTCCACGGTTTAGTTGTAAAACATAGAAATTCCATAGTTTTTATATTAGGTGCATTATTTATTTCAGTTATCACGATGAGTGGCAGGGATCTTCCTGAGGTATGGGAACCAGGCTTTCACCCCGGCGACCTTCTATTTGCGCCATCACCAGATAGAGCTCTTCCATAGTATCCATCACCGTCTATAGTATGAAATATTTTTTAAAATTCATAATATGACTGTTGCTCTTTAAATAGAAATGGGGTCATTCTCGTTTGGAAAAAAATAAAATAAATAAATAATATGATATATATATATATATATATATATATATATATATATATATAGGTTATAAACCCTATTGAGTGGCTGGAATCAGCACTCTATATTCTCGGGGTCAATGACATCTTTGAGGTTACGAGAAGTGATGACGCGCTGCGGTTGTGGACGTGTGACATCACCTTTACCATCCCTCTTAGGTACACTTAAGACACACAAGATATTGTGCAGACCTCAATGTACTTCTCCGCTACAGGCCCAGCCCGTACTGTGCTACTTTATTTACAGGCCATAGAGCGCATTGGGTACATTATGCTTGATTTTTTATACTTGAAGATGCAAGCTTTACGTGAGGGTAATCTGGATACTCCCCAAGTTACCGAAAGGATGGCGAGCTATAACCGAATGGTTGTGGTAAGTCGTGTATGATATGGTTGTGGTAAGTCGTGTATGATATTAGTCATGTTCTTATATTGCCATGAGTAATAAAGGTTGCTAACTAGTACTTGCTTGTTCGTACGCTTGTAGGATTTGCTACATGATGTTACCTATGCTGCAGCTGGCATGGAGAATCTTCTTTCATAAGCGCTCCACCGACTAGGGTACGGTTGGGATTACTTGCCACATCTTGACATGCACACCAGGCAAGGAATTCAGTTTTGCGTGCAATTCAATCACAACCCAGCCATCATTCATAGTGCGACAGTAGGTTTTATCTATGGTGTACCATGTGTGACTCAGCATACGGCGAGAGAGAGTGCTTTAGCGAGCGCCTTACATTACATAGACAGTTTCCGTGGTTACACGATCCGGGATGTACGCTGGTGGCAGTGGAGACAAATGTTAGGTGGATCTAGTTTTATTTAGTCTATTTTGTGGTACTATGGTGGACTTGTTGACTTTGGTTAATGTTTGTAATAATTTTGGTCCGGGTTTGTAATAATCTAACTCTGGTTTCATTGGTTTGCCTTTATGCTTATAATTATTATGTATATATAGCCATAACTGTCTATTATAAAATGTTTGTATATATAGCCTAAAACATAAATCCTAATGTTTGTATATATAGCCTAAACCTTAAACCCTAAACCCTAATGTTTGTGAACTAATTTGCATATATAGCCAAACTGTCTATTATAAAATAATTTGAAAGTTATTGTAACTAATTTGCATATATGTAGCACCAACTGGGACTAAAGGGGCATGCGATTTTAGCCCGCGCCAAAATTTCACCTTTAGTCCCGTTGGTGCTACCAACCGGAAGTAAAAGTCCCCCTATATAAACTCCGCGGTCCTTTCGTCTCCTCGCCGCCGCCACATCGTCTCCAAGCCCTCGCCACCCTCTTCTCCTCCGACGCCGCGCTCTCCCTCCTCGCCGTCGTCCCCGCGCACCTCCTTCGCCATCGCCGTCCCGTGGTCTCCTCGTCGCCCTCGTCCCCGCGCCCCACCGTGCTGCCGTCGTCTTCGCCACCATCGTCCCTGTGCACCGCCGCCGCCGTCGTCCCCCCGCGCACCGCCCGCCGCCGTAGTCCCGCGCCCCGCCGTGCTGCCGTCGTCCCTGCGCCCTGCCAAGTCCACCATCGTCCCGCGCAAGTATAAACCGTAGCCAACCATGAATTTGATTTGAATATAAAATCATGCTTGTTTATATGCAATTTTTGTACTACATATGCACAAGTATAAACCATAGCCAAACATGAATTTGATTTCAATAAAAATTCATGCTTGTTTATATGCAATTTTTTTTATCATGGTATAGATGGCTTGATGTCTCCCTTAGTCGGAACTCATCGGTTTTGATGGCCTTATTTGGCCTCGTGGATTCGATCTAACAGTGCCGGAAGTTCCTAGAAATCACCCACACATAGTAAGCAAATCTTCTATGCAAACATAGAAATTTTAGTTGTTCGATGAACATGCTTGTATAGATATATGTTGTGATTCCCTTATAGATAATTAACTCATTGGAGTGGCTTCAAGATGTCCTAACAAATTTTGAGATTCAAACAATGGATGTTGACTACAAAGAGATAGGTGGTGGTCGTTTCAAGACATGCACAATTGAATTTTCCATCTCCTCTAGGCGGCATAGAAGTAGGCTTGTCCAAATCTCAGCGATGGGAGTAAAGGCTCCTACCAAAAAATGGCAGAGAAGTTTGCTGTCATTGCAGTTGCACAAAAGCTTGGAAAACTAGGGTACAACATACCCACGCTATCCTCTGTGATGCTAGGAGTCATAAATGAGGGGGCAGGTTAAACCAGTGTGAGATAAGGGCCTATTGTGATTATTATGCTCGAAGCCACCCAAATGATGTGGTAAACTCTCTAAGTATAACTTGCAGCTAATTATATCTAGATTGTTTGTTATATGTTGAAAAGCTTGGTTCTTATCTCTTTTGACAATGCTTTACAGGTTGAAGACTATGATTTAACGTATGTAGGATGCAGCTTCGAAGCCATTCTAAACCAGATAATGGATCAACTGGGTTATAAATGGAAATATGCTATGGAGTGGCCAATAGAAACATCGGAAGGATTTCAAGCAAAGCTACATGTGACCATGAAGCGAGCATCTGATGATGAGCCACCATCAACGGAGCCGATGATCGTTGTCCGTAGGCCTAAAGCTCATAGTTATCAAGCAAGGGAGGAAGCATTGCTCAATATGTTGGTTCACGTCAGTGAATTAGATTTTCTGTTGTAACATCGGTGACCTGCACTACACTGAGCTAATTATACGTAAGAGTAAAATTACATATAGCTTCTAGTGGTTTGGAACTGTTTGTTAGTCATGAGCTTTGGTTCGCATGTCCTAAGGTTAAAAGTACGTTGTATTGTGGTGCATGAGAACTTTTTTTATTGTGGTGCATGAGAACTTTGTAATGACTTTGTTTAAATTTTTATAGTTTATACATGCGAGTTGTGGCATATGAACTAGAAGCAACTTCCATGAAATGCAAAGAAACATTATATATTTATATATAAGAAATAAGAAATAAACAAAAAAGGGAAATAAATTGAAGCGGATCCCCTCTAGTCCCGGTTTGTAAGTCCAATCGGGACTAAAGGGGGGTCCTTTAGTCCAGGAGTCGTAGTTCCAGTTGGGAAACCGAGACTGGAGGGTGTTTCCTAACTGGGACTGAAGTCATGTCCTGCACTAGTGTTTGTCATTAAAAAACCATGCCCCTCTCATAAACACGTTTTTCAAGTGACAAACTCCATGAGACAGGGAGTAGGCTGCAGTGGTAGCTGTATTTTCTTGAAATGGAAGAAAAAAACAAGGGCATAAGTGAAAACACCACCGTTGTGTATAAATGTAATATAATTATGGTGGGCCGGGTCAACAACACACGAAGTCGCCAAGACAGAGTCTCGAGACACAGGTGAAGGGAATGGGCCCCATAGCGCGGCCAATTGAAGGCTGAAAGCCCATGCATGCATGCATCTATAGACATGCTGCAGTAGTGCAGTGCACTGTGGAGAGAGTGGGGGCCACAGGCAGGCCTGTGACTGTGAGGGCGCTATTACTACATTCCCTTTGTTTTGGCTGAGGGGTCGTAATACTTCCCTTGAATCCCGGCACAGATCAGCAGCCCCTGGCCGGTCTGAATCTGGCCACTGACCACTGTGTCTCTAGACTCTATACTCAGCTGTGAGGTTATACACGTAAACTGTACTCTACTATATGTACGTACTCCGTAGGGGCCGGGTCCATGTCCACGTACGGATCGGAGGAGCCAGAAAAGACGACTTACTACCACCACCTAGGATTCCATTACAAATAACTTTCGAGACTCTGCTCCGTCGAAAGCTTTAGCTGGCTGGTGGAGTATACTACTACTGATTAACTATTCGTTTATTCCCCAAACCAAAGGGAATAAAAGGGATTAGAGGGGATTTTAACTTAAGGAATTAAATCCTTCTCAATTCTCTTCCAAACCTCTTGATTTAGAGTGTAATCGAATAAGCCTAAGGGCTTATTTGGATTCACTCATTCTAACCTTGGAATTGGAGGGGATTGGGGAGTATATGAACTAATTTTCAGTCCAGTACCCTCCAATAATACCTAAGTAGAATGGTGGATCTAAAGAAGCCCTAAGGGGAAGGCAACGGACAATTAATTAAGGTTTAGCATCGACGGACGTACGTAAGCAGCCCATCATCCGCGCGCGCATGCATGGATCCTTGAAAAAGACGGACCTCTCCTGTATCCATGTCGGCCACACACCTCACGCACGCATGCATGCAGAACAGCTAACGTTCCATTTCATATATTCTACTGATCAGTACTACTAGTTTAAACTGACTGTTGAATGTCGATGAAGGGAAAAAGCTAGAGCTTTCCGATCCATGCATTTCGTTAGTTTAGTGCTGTACCCATGCAATGCAACGCAAACACCTGCAACCAACAAGGTTTAATTTCACGCATGACATGACAGTGACGTTAGTTTAATCGTCGTCTGATGGACGCTGTGTATATATTAACAAGGTTCACTGAAGACGTGTCGCGACGCAGGCTGCAGGCTGCAGGCTGCAGGCCAGGCCGGCGCGCAGCAGCCAGCCAGCATGCATGCATGTTTAATTTGCATGCAGATGGATGGATGGGGCGAGAGCCGGACGTACGACGACGACACTGACATGGAGTAAAGGTTGGTCTAGTATGCATGCATGCATGCAATTAGGAATCTTTGTCTCACCTACGTACGGACGCTAGCTCAGACATCCATCCAGAGCACTACTACTCTATACTACTACTACTACTACTACTACTATGTACTGTACTATCATTTCCTAATCTCTCAGCCCTGATAAGTGATAACTATACTAAAAGTTAATCAATTATTTCCAAAACGCAAAAACAAAAGAAAAGAAACTAGCTAAGCTAGGGCATATATATATATATATATATATATATATATATATATATATATATATATATATATATATATATATATATATCGAGAGCCTGCCTGCTAGTAGGTTAAAAAGGACCTTTTTCACTTTTATTATCATCATGGATGGATCTCATGTATGTGCATGCATGCATGGCACCTAATAATACTAGTATGGCTTAATTTCAGTGCCTGCACTCATCATGCTCATGCATGTCGACGCCGATCCTAATGCATGAAGCAAAAGCTAGACAGTGTACTATTAGTTTTACTACTACTACTACGTACGTACTCCAGACGTCTAGCTTTTTGAGAGGACAGACGATTGAGCTTCTTTCATCCATAATACTACATGCAAGTTAGTGCGCATACGACTATACTATACTAGTATAGTAGGCCAGTAATATTATATGAGTTGATAACAGAAACAAAAAGTGTCACTCATGGCCAGCCGATGTACTATATACTAGTATATGTATGTATGTATGTATGTATATATATATATATATATATATATATATATATATATATATATATATATATATATATATATATATATATATATATAATACATGCATATGGGCATATATATGGCCTCGATGCATGATCTGTTGTTTGCATTAGATGCTGCTGTGTGAGAGGGCGGATGAGGGACAGGAGGAATATATTTGCAAAGGCGCGGCCCCCGGATTCCAAAGCCACCACCGTTACCGTACAGTACAGGCCGCTTTGCTTAAAAGTGCCATTATATTAGTTACTATGCAGACTAGACTAGACAGACACGATGATTACCGGCGGTGATGCTGATGCATGCATGCAGGTTTATTTCACCTACAAGCAAGCCCTACCATTACTACTACAAAATACTCCTACATGCATGCATGGATCATGGTCATCATGGATAGGACTACTAGTAGATGCATGGCTGTGTTGTACTAGAGTGTAGACAGAGAGAAAGAGAGAGATGAGTAATAAGGGAAAGAAAGGGTCCACGTCGATCAGGGAATATTTGGGGGCCGGTGGCATTCATTCATGCAGCCATGCATGCATGCAACAAAGCTTTCTGCGTGCTCCCCGACCCGGCCGGCCGGCCTTGCACCATAACACAAATGCTCGTCTATAATTTCTGGTGTCACTACTGCTGGCATCAGACAGTACTTACGTTATTTACTTGCAAGTGACAAGGCCTGTGTCATGTGGTACGGACGCTGCGCTACTACAGTGTGCAGCTGACTGTACTGCAAACACTGCTGGGCTGGGCCGGCCGGGGATGATGAAATGAAATAATAATAATAATAACAAGAGGGCTGCCTGCTGCCTCCAGCAGTAGCTTAGCTAGGGTTTTATTATTATTTAAAAACGTACGTACGTACGCCGGCCGGGCCGTGCGTGCGTGTATGCTTTTCATGGGAATGTGTGGCCTTTTCTGTGCATAGTGAAGGCTATGAGTATGGACATAATAGAGCTTTCTATGCCTTTTATTTGTTGCATTATTCTTCTCGCCCTCAGTGCCGCCGTTTAATTTTGATAGTATTACCGATCGCTGTCGCACGCACATGCTGGGAGGGCTAGGTATATGTACTTGGCCATGTCGTCATCCTGCAACTCTTGCCAGCTAGCTAGTAGTGTCGTCGGTCGAGTTATGGTCTCTAATCTCTTTGCTGTTGGTACTGGACTGCTTGGGGCCAAATATTCTAGAGGCCTTCTTTGGATCCTCTAAGCAGGTGGTCTAAAGTGTCATCTAAAGTAATTAGCTAACCACACAAGTGAGCTAAGTGGTCTAAAGTTTGTCTTAACTTTAGCCAACTAAGCATTAGACCCATATGATCCAAATATAGGCTCTAAGGCTACTCTACTATGTATTTTCAACTCCGATATGTGTAAATATTTGATATTCAATCTGATTGGATTTGTTGTGAGTAAAGCTATCCTATATATGTTTCACCAAATTTATATAAAAGAACAATAACATTAAGTATTTCTAGAACCATCATTACTATGTGTTTTTATACTTTACGGCTTCATTGTTGTCACCAATGTTGATGCTCATAAATTTGGTGAAATTCATATGCCACATAGTACATTTTTCTCACATGACATGTAATTAGAAGAGAGAGGGAGGAGAAACTACCTCCATGGAGATACAACCTGGAGTATATATTGGCCACAAAAAACAAAATTTTGGAAACCACCACAAGCATTTTTTTTTAACAAACCACACGCATATTTTGTACACATAACTCCCGTAACAATAAATCGACTTTGAAATTCTAAGAAACAACACGATCATACTACACATTGTAGGAGCTGTACACCAGCCTCTCTTCTTATGACATGGTATCTTTGGATGGGAAGAACTTTATTTGATATGACATGACATGAACTTAGAAGAACTACTCTGAGATGTTCACAATGCCATTAGTTTTTTGTTAGTGTAAAAACATCTTCAATATAGTCATTAATCATAAGTACTTTTGTTTGAATAGCTTGGACTTACCATAAATTAAGTGCATATGTGTTTGGAAAGGAGGTTGTAGGATACAATTTTTTTATATAATACTTCCTTCATTTCAAATCAGTTGCTATTCTAGTTTTCTTCTAAGTCAGACATTTATATCTTTGATTGACCATTATTTGCTATATGAATTCATGCATTTTATGGAAGTATTTCTCATGGTGAATCTAAAATAATCATGGTGTTAAACTGTATGAATTTTTTATAAAATTAATGGTCAAAGATAAAAGAAAAGTTTGAATTTATTAGAAACAGAGGGAGTATAATCCAACACACCGACTTGAACTAAATCCAGAAAACAGGTTAGCAAAATCTAATGCATGATTAAGCTGTGTAACTCCGAAGTAATCTGCAAAGTCAGTGGGGCGGCGGCCCTAGGGGGCATATGCATGGCCCTTTCTGTGGTTACAACTATCGAACCTCCATTGGTGCAAACGACTGAAGGAGGTGACATGCATGCATGCATGCTTAAGATTCAAGAATGAACACACATGAAAGTCCTGTCAGACGTCGTACCGAAAAGAAACCGATCTTGCAAATTAATTGGTAAACAAAGCTGGGAAAAGAGAGATGAGCGTGCACACACTGGACAAGGAATAAACCGTACCAGTATGTAGTGCCTTCTGATGTGGATGCTGCATATGCAATTACCAAAGAACCTAAACGTTCAATCATGTTAAGGTGTAAAGCTAGCTAGCGGACACGTTTCAGGCAGAGACAGGCGTAAAAGAAACCCTAACGATTGGTTGGGGTTGGGGATTCCGATCGATCCAATAGACAAACACATCACAGCATGCATGCGTATAGTAGTAGACACGCATGCAATGGATAGAATGGCAAAGAGGGGAAGGAATACCGTACCAAGGATAAAAGACATATATACCAAGAAGGGGCTGAGGGCGAATGAGTCTGTGGTCCAGTGGTAGGACTGTCTTATAAATTAAATTCTGGTGCTTGCACTTTTTTCTAAGATTTTTTAGGATTTATCAGCATTACGTATTATGTGGTAAGCGACGTTTCTGTCGACGACGAGACGCCAGTGGTGACTTCAGGAATCTTCAGATCTGTTGGCTCAGTTCTTTGGAGGTGCTCATAAAGGTAAGATTTGCGTACGTATGTTTATAGGAATGAGTGTGTGTGTGTGTTGTGAGCGTCTGCGTTGTACTGTATAATTCTAAAGAAAAAGAAAAGACCGAAGATATATGTAGATGGATTGTATACAAATTTATATTTATATATATAGGAATATATATTTAAATAATAATAATAATAATAATAATAATAATAATAATAATAATAATAATAATAATAATAATAATAATAATAATAAATGCGTGCGCAGGAGCGCAGGAAAAGAACAGGCAAACGAAAGAGGCGCATAGGGAGGGACATCACACCATTCCCCACTATGCCGTAACGCATCATAGCATAGGTCATCACTGCATGCATGGAAAAATGGCGCAAAGTGCGTCTCATTTTCATAAGAGACGATGCATCACTTTCACTGACCGTGCGTCGTATGCTCGTACACGCACATAAAAGCGTAGGCAAATAAAAATGCTGCCTGTTGTGCGTGCATGGCCCATGCATGAGTACTATATAAATTTGTACTACCAGTACCATAGCTAGCCAGTGTATATATTAGTTTGGGTATATCTCTGTTATCTCTTTTTAAAATCCGTACGTGTCATGTGTGTACATGGAACGGTATGACTTAGGGCGTCTCCAATGGTACTAGCTACGTAGCTAGCTGATGTGGAGGTGAGAGAGAAGAGCAAAGACTATTTTATATATTTATAAACTAGTGGACCCATATGTTCCTCTCACATTTTCTTGAACTACGTAAAATAGACTAGCTATTTGCTCGTCTCTAGTGACTACTCTCTCTCTCCTACTTTTTTCCTGCCACGTCACATCTAGCTAGCTAAATAGTCAGTCATTGGAGACGCCCTTACGAGTATGTACGTACGGGACACACATGGGCCATATATGGCCATGATCACCAGCTTGCATGCATGGGCATGCATGTCTCAGAAAAGATGCTACAAGGCATTTAGTATTTGTTTAGTAGTGTACTAGTATTCTGCTCTTCCAAAAGGTTCTTTGTGCAGCTAATGACGAAGCACTCGAAGCTTTTGTCCCTCTTTTTTGACTTTTGATTTGATGAGATGGGAGTGAGTGGCTACTTTAGAACGCTAGGGTTCGAATAGCTAGCTGGGCTTGGAGCTTGGAGGCCTGGCCCAGATACGAATAATGGAGCAGGCGGGGATATTGGCCGGTTAAAGCCCACTTTATATAGCATAATAACAATCAAAAGTGCCCGAGCTTGTTTTGATTGCTCATCGAGCTGATGTGCCTGTTTACAATTTTTCACTTCAGAAATCATACTGCTATGTTAAACATTATTTCGAGGTCGTTGATCTCACAAATATATTTGACAGGTGAAATAATTATTCCGTTGTAAATAATACATTGATGCATTATACTAGTATTCCGTTGCTCCCTTATCGGAAAGTCTCCACTGCAAGGTAAGGATGCGTCATACATTGATGAATATATGATGATTGCATTGATTTGTAATCTAGGTCTAAGAAGTCTCTAGTTCTATCAGACATTATCATCAGTCAAAATGCTTCAGGCATGTTGCTTGCAAATATAGAAATGAACATCTCAATTCAGAGGCACATCAATTTTTAAGAACCACAGCAGCATTGAGCTCACTTAAAACTATCTTGGCATAAATTATACTGTTTTATTCAAAAACATTATCTATGCTGTTCATCAAATAATGCAAAATAAGTATTTTTCTGATTAATTAACTACTCCATTCATTTTAAATTATAAGATGTTTTAACGTACACTAGTACAAAAATCATTTTTGCTGGCACCTTGTTTTTTTTTCACAGGCGGTTCACAATTTTATGACGGCAGTAGAAAAAATACAGTGGGCCCAACAAGAGAACCGCCTGTGTAAAAGCGTTTACACAGGCGGCTCTCTTAACTATACCGCCTGTGTAAATAGGTGTATTTACACAGGTAGGCGGCCCTCGTTACAAACCGCCTGTGTTAACCCGCTATAAATACCCTTCGTCCACCTCCAGACAAGAACAGTTACTCCCGTGCTGTGCACAGTGGCGGACCAGACAAGAACAGTTTCCAAGGGGGGAGGTTTTGAACTTCATTTCTTTGGTGAGAAACTTCCAAAAGGTTAGTTAGTGCCCTTGATGCTATTTTTTTTGTGATTCTTTGGTTTAATTCTTGTATTGGAGATGCTCTTGATCAAGGGTTCATCATGCATTCTTGCTTAGGGTTAGGGTTCATAGGGCAAAGAGAGAGAGAGTTTTAGCTAAATTTTTATGTAAATTTATAGTAAATTGTATAAAATTTAGAAAATAGGAAATAAATACTTTTTAGAATCCTTTGAGAGTAGATCTATGCAATAGAGTAATGATTAGCCCTTTTTGAAGTTTTTATTTTTTATTGAGTTTTAGTTTATCTCTATTCATATACTAAATTGTTGAAAAATCATAAAATAGGAAATGAATACTTTTTAAAATCTTTGTGAGTAAATATAAATTCATATAATTATGAAAATGAGTTTAAACAATTTAAAATCATAACACTTTATAAATTCATATAATAAATTTAAATTTCATAAATTGTAAACTCTGTAAGAGGTAGGTTTTTATCTCCATTTAATTAGGGTTTGTTATTATTATGAAAATGAGTTTAAGCGATTATTTAAATTCCATAAATTGTAAACTCTGTTAGGGGTAGGTTTTCATCTCCGTTTAATTTTTTTTTTATAATTATGAAAATGAATTTAAACAATTTAAAATCATAACACTTTATAAATTCATATACTAAATTTAAATTTCATAAATTGTAAACTCTGTAAGGGGTAGGTTTTCATCTCCGTTTAATTTGGGTTTGTTATAATTATGAAAATGAGTTTAAGTAATTATTTAAATTCTATAAATTGTAAACTCTGTTAGGGGTAGGTTTTCATCTCCGTTTAATTGTATCTTATAATTATGAAAATGAGTTTAAGCAATTATTTAAATTCCACAAATTGTAAACTCTATCAGGGGTAGGTTTTCATCTCCGTTTAATATTTTCTTATAATAATGAAAATGAGTTTAAGTAATTATTTAAATTCTATATTTTATAAACTCTGTAAAAGGGTAGGTTTTCATCTCCGTTTAATTGAAGGAGGTTAGTATCTTAGTTATGACTGTTTTTGGGGGTTATATTCGTTTTTTTTTTTAGATTGACCTACAAATTTCTTAACTAATTACAGCTAAATATGGAGAGGTCATTATGGATGTACAACTTATCAAGATTAGACCCATCATATATAGTGGAGGTCCAAAAATTTATTGATGCCGCGAAGATACATGCTCAGAGAACAAAGGCGAAGCACATATGTTGTCCATGTGCAGACTGCAAAAATATTGTGGTATTTGACAATGTAAAAGCAATCACTTCTCATCTGGTTTGTAGAGGATTTATGGAGGACTACTTGATTTGGACAAAACATGGTGAGGGTAGTTCTACACCTTATATGCGGACAACTGACAACACTGCAAGTAACATCAATGTGGAGGGTCCAATGCCATATCTCAATGAATGTCATGCTATGCCAGATATCAACGAAACCCATCATGCTATGCCAGATGTCAATCAAACTCACAATGCTACGTCCGATGTCAATAAAACTCAGCATGCTAACACAGATGCCGTTGAAAATGGAGATTTCTTAGAGGCAATAATGAACCGTTGTGCGGATCCATCAATATTCTTCATGAAGGGAATGGAAGCCTTGAAGAAGGCAGCAGAGGAGCCTTTGTACGACGAGTCGAAAGGTTGTACCAAACAGTGGTCGACATTACGGGCTGTTCTTCAGTTCTTGACGATTAAGGCTAGACATGGTTGGCCCGATGCTAGCTTCAATGATTTATTGCGTGTACTTGAAGACCTTCTTCCTAAGAAGAACAAAGTGCCTGCTAACAAGTACTATGCAAAGAAGCTAGTCAGTCCACTTACGATAGGTGTTGAGAAGATCCATGCATGTAGAAATCATTGTATTCTATATCGGGGTGATCAGTATAAAGACTTAGACAGATGTCCAAACTATGGTGCTAGTAGGTACAAGACGAATAAAGATTATCGGGAGGAAGAGAATGCAGCCTCTGTTTCTTCAGGGAGGAAGCGAAAGAAAACCCAAACAAAGACTCAACAAGACAAACGTTCAAAGCCCACTAGCAATATCGAAGTGGACTATTATGCGTTGAGAAGAATTCCTGCTTTGGTGATATGGTATCTCCCCGTAGTTGATCGTTTGAGGTGTTTGTTTGCAAACCCTGAAGACGCGGAACTTATGACCTGGCATGCTTCTGATGAAAGGAAAGATGATGGAAAGTTACGATATCCAGCCGATGCAAAGCAATGGAAAGAATTCGATAAGGAATATCCGGACTTTGCCGAGGATCCACGAAATATAAGGTTTGCTCTGAGTACTGATAGAATAAATCCATTTGCCGAGAGGAGCAGCATGCACAGCACATGGCCAGTGATCCTGACAATATACAACCTTCCTTCATGGTTGTGTCAAAAAAGAAAATATCTTTTGCTAACCATTCTTATTTCTGGACCTACACAACCTGGAGTTGATATGGATGTATTTCTAGAGCCCTTAATGCAAGACATGCAAACACTATGGGAAGTGGGTGTGGACATGATCGATGCGTTCCGTCAAAGAGACATTCACACTGAGAGCAATTATTATTGTCACAATTAATGATTACCCTGCTCTCTTCTCATTATCTGGCCAGTTCAAGGGAAAGGTTGGTTGTGTAGAGTGCGTAGATGGAACATGGCACGTCTCTCTTCCTGCATCTAACAAGATAGTGTACATGAGGCATAGGAGGTGGCTACCGGCAGGCCATAAGTACCGCTTACAAAAGATGAATAAATATTTTGACAATATGGACGAATCAAAATCTACTGCTCCATCAGGTTATAGTAAAGGGCATAGAGTGTACAAGATAGTTGAGAATGTGAAGTTTGTTTTTGGAAAGAAGACCAAAGATGGGAAACCAAGAAAGGTTGTGAAGGCAAATGAAGGGGACACATTCAAGAAGAAGTCTATTTTCTTTAAGTACTTATCGTACTGGAAAGACTTGGACGTACGACATGCGATCGATGGTATGCATGTTCAGAAGAATGTGTTTGACAGTGTAATTGGAACTTTGCTAGACATAAAGAGCAAGACAAAAGAAGGTCTCAATTCAATTTGGACATGCAACATTTAAAGATCAGAAAAGAACTTTACCCTGTACTCCTAGAGAATGGGAAGTACCGACTACCACCTACCACTATAACTATAACCCGAGCAGAGAGGAGAAACATGCAATATGTGTGTGGTTAAAGAATTTAAAAGTTCCATCTGGTTTCTGCTCCAACATAAGGAGTCTTGTGTCAATGAAAGACTTTACACTCACCAACTACAACTCACATGATTGTCATGTCATGCTGACCACTTTTCTTCCTATTGCCATTAGGGCTATAAATCCAGTGTTCTTAAAGATGGCAATCACACAGTTGTGCTACTTCTTTAATAAGATATCTAAGAAGATAATTATCCGTGATGAGTTAGAGTCCCTACAGAAATTTGCTGCAGAGACATTGAGCCAGTTGGAGATGTGCTTTCCCCCATCGTTCTTTGATATAATGGTACACCTTGTTGTTCATTTGGTGCCTCAAATAGAGGCATTGGGTCCCATGTATTTCCATGAAATGTGGATGTATGAGCGTTTCATGTCAATATTGAATAGCTATATGTCAAATCGTGCTCATCCGGAGGGTTCCATGATAGAGGCATACACTACAGAAGAGGCCATTGAGTCTGGAGGACCATTATGTAATAATCTCCTAAAAGACCAGGTATCAATTGGTTTACCTCCATTGCGACATGAGGGAAGGCTTGATGGACGCGGGAGGATGGGATGGAAATCATTCATCCCGCTAGATTACAACATAATCCTAGAGGCACATTACAGCATACTACAACAACTCATAATAATGGACCCATTCATCGAGCAGCACATGAAAGAGCTTCGTGAGGAGAATCTAGGATGCACAAATGATTGGGTAGACAAGGAACACAAGCGTCAGTTCGCCACATGGCTAAAGACTTTGGACATGACAGAGGAATCAGAAACCATCAAGATTTTAGCATCTGGACCATCAAGCCAGGTCACATTATGGCAGAGCTATGACATTAGTGGCTTCTCATTTTCCACCAGCTTTAGGGACACCAAGAACATGGCACAGAATAGTGGCGTTCGATGTGAGGCTGTAGATGATGCAACTGGTGAAACAACTACATACTTTGGGTTCATTGATGACATATAGGAGGTTCAATATGGTCCACGCCTGCAGATTCCAGTGTTCCGATGTCGATAGGTTCAAGATAAACATGTCACTGTGGATAACTATGGCCAGAGAGTTCTTGACCTAAGTAAAGTAGGTTACAAAGATGATCCGTGGATCCTTACTAACCGTGCTGCACAGGTCTTCTATGTGGAACAAACCCTTTCTAAGGATGAAAAGAAAAGTACCCAAAAGCCAAAGCACCACGTAGCTATCCCTGGAAAGCAACAAATTATAGGAGTTGATGGTGTAATGGATTTAGAGGATGTTAACCAGTTCAGCGAGATGTCTCTTTATAAACTTTTCAAGAGAACATAAAAAATATTGAGAAAAGTATCCCGCAAACCTCATTGCCCTGGGTACGCCACGATGGACAAGGAAGAACTGTAGCACACTAGATTCTATATGCTGTCATTACTCATGTAACTCATGTATCGCTTATCATTTGTACCTTATGCTACTCTTTCTTATTAAGCAAGATGTTTACATTTCCTCTTTGTTGTATATCTAAGTACATGAAATAATAAATAACCTTAATTAACAAACCCTAAGTACATGAAATAATAAATAACCTTAATTAACAAACCATTAATTACTAACTAAATTAATTAACAAACCTTGGGTATAGGAAATACTAACTAACCCTAATTAATAAACCATTAATTACTAACTAAATTAATTAACAAACTTTAGGTATAGAAAATAATAACTAACCCTAATTAACAAACCTTTAATTACTAACTAAATTAATTAACAAACCTTAGGTATAGAAAATAATAAACTAACCCGAATTAACAAAACAAACCTTTAATTAACAAACCCTAACTAAATTAATTAACAAACCATTAATTACTAACGAAATTAACAAACCCTAAACTAAAACCCTAATTAATAAACCATTAATTACTAACTAAATTAATTCACAAACCCTAAGTCCATGAAATAATAACTAACCCTCATTAACAAACCTTAGGTATAGGCAATAATAACTAACCCTAATTAACAAACCATTAATTACTAACTAGATTTATTCACAAACCCTAAGTACATGAAATAATAACTAACCCTAATTAATAAATTTTTAATTACTAACTAAATTAATTAACAAACTTTAGGTATAGAAAATAATAACTAACCCTAATTAACAAACCTTTAATTACTAACTAAATTAATTAACAAACCTTAGGTATAGGAAATAATAAACTAACCCTAATTAACAAACCTTTAATTACTAACTAAATTAATTTATAAACCCTAAGTACATGAAATAATAACTAACCCTAATTAACAAACCTTAGGTATAGGCAATAATAACTAACCCTAATTAACAAACCATTAATTACTAACTAGATTTATTCATAAACCCTAAGTACATGAAATAATAACTAACCCTAATTAATAAACCATTAATTACTAACTAAATTAATTAACTAACCCTAAGTAAATGAAATACTAACTAACCCTAATTAATAAACTATTAATTACTAACTAAATTAATTAACAAACCCTAAATACAGGCAATAATATAATAAACCTTAATTCTGGTGGAAATTGTAAAATTCTATTATTGTACAAATATATTAGTACAGGCGGCTGTCTTAGTGGGCTGCCTGTAATAAAATATTTATACAAAATTTGTCATTGTCGCCCGCTAGTGTTGATGTTTTTTTTACAGGCGGTCCTCAATGTCGTCCGCCTGTACAAATCAAATCCAATATTACCAGCAGACGTGTTTGCTACTGGGCACGGAAAAAAAGCAGGGGCATTTGTTACCTTTGAGGACATGCACTTGTTGTTGAACTATAGGCGGCTTGACGTCCAACTCATAACAATCTGGTGCCTGTAAGTATCACTCATGCACACATATTTGTTATTATTAAATATGTACTATGAAACTCTAATATGCGGATGTTGTCTGTAATTTGCAAGATCACGAGCAGAGGTCATTAACTACCGGAGCGATGGTCGGTTATCTGAGCCCTATCAGGTTACAACAAAATATGCACAAATTTGTACTGACAAATGAAGATATAGCCAAGATAGAGAAGGACAAAACACCGAAGCGATTGCGAGAAGCTATAAAAGAGTTGCAAAGAAAATACGAGGATGATTATGCCTTCTATCTCGGTAGAGCAATGCTGAAATATACGTACGGGGGATTTCATATTGGCACCTTACAACTTTAGGTAAGCGTGACTTCGTATAACGCATACTTCAAATTATCGTGTAAACCCTAAGTACATGTGTCGCTCACTCATTTATTCATGCATTGACCATTGGATTGTTTTTTTATATTTATCTCTTCCAAGGGAGGGTGCTTGTCCTAGACTCCTTACATTTTCCTCCCGAGTCGTATCAACCATTCTTGGTTCAATTAGAATGGTGAGCCAACATGCAACCACATGCGTACTTATATGAATTAGAGTTTCAAAATAACTTTAGTGTTTTATATTCGATATCTACGGGGCATGGCGGTTTTATAAGAAACAAAAAGGACCATGAGACGCCGCACTTCAGATCCTAGGGTGCCATTGACGATACAACACCATTATCCGGTAAGTTGTCCGAACACATATCATCATATAAATAATACACAAGGCATGATAATTTTAGAATAATTACATTTGCTCATTATATAGTGCCACAAGCAACCTCTGGATTGGCCTATTGTGGATACTATGTCGTGAGTTTATAAGGCAATGAGGGGACGATACATCGGGGACAAAAATATGGTAAATAATATCTATGTATGAAGTTTTCTCATTAAAGTTGCAAATGTATATATTGGACATGTGTCAATGATGCTTTTAAACTTTGTTTCAGCCGAGAAAGAAAGGAAAGGACGTGCCCTTTACACCAACGACTATGGAAAATATAGTATCGGACTTGTGCGGTTTTATTATGAGAGAAATAATTCCAAGTGACGGAACATATTTTGATGAGGAGGGCGATTTAGCAAGTGAGAAATTTAGAGCGGTGACAGACCTATGTGTCTAAATTTGAAACGAAATGACATGTAAACACTAAATGGTTGTGCGGATAACATTGATGTGTATATATGTAATTTTATAGTTGATGTTTGATTTCATGTGTACATATCTATAATATTTATATGTGTTGTATGTATAATGCAATTTTATGGTTCATGTTTACATATCTTTTATATATATATATATATATATATATATATATATATATATATATATATATATATATATATATATATATATATATATATATATATATATATGCAGACATAGCACTATAGTGTGGAGGCAAAAATTAAAATTTGAAATAAATATAAAAAATTATTTACAAAGGCGACAAAGTGTGAGCCGCTTTGTGAAAATTAGGGTTTACATAGGTGGCCGACAAAGTGAGTTGATTGAACCAATTTTGAATCCACTCACTCCTGCGCATGTGGGCCGATTAGTACTGACTCCTGGTACAGGCGGTGGGCTTGGCCGCCTGTGTAAATGCTTCTACCACCGTCTGTACAAATGTTTTCTGTACCAGTGGTAGGCATAATGTATATTTAAAGAGCATGTGTGGCAAAAGCTACATACCTAAAAAAGCTAAAATACCTTGTAATTCGGAATGGAGGAAGTAGATTTCATAGTTCACTATACCAAATTTCCATAACCGAAACACTTATGGACACATCACATACACACTGGTGGTTGCATGTAGGCCACACTTATATCATCAAGGAATTCCTATCAACAATCAAAAAGAACCTACGTAAGGACCCTACGGCCCATGGGCTAGAAAAGCAGCCCGCCGAGTGAAACAACGAATGCGAGGTGAGGATTCGGCATATTCGCTGCCGTCAGCAGCCAGCTCTGCCTATCCACCCTGCTTCGTCGGTCGCGTGCGCGCTGCGCGCCTCACCTAGCTGCCGCCCCCCCGCCGCCGCCGCCGCGCCGTCCCGGTCGCGATGGCCCTACGCTCCCCGGAGCTGCGGTGGCTCGGCTCGCTCACGCGGCCCGGCCGCCTTGCTCCATCCCCACTCGCGTCGCTGGCCTCCCCACGGCGCCGCCGCCGCGCACCGTCCCCGTCCCAGTCCCCTTCTTCGCCCTCGCCCTCCGACTCCTCCACCCCATCTACCGCCCCCGCATCCTCCGGTAAGTCTCGCTTTCGCCGCTCTCGTTGCTGGTCCAGTGGTGACGGCGAAATGCTACCCTTGTGGGTTTGCTCTTCTTTACCTGGTGGGCGCTCGGCATTCCTCTGCAGGTGGCCCGGGAGCGGAGGGGTTGGACGGGCCGGAGTGGAAGAAGGTGAGTGCCAAGCGGTTCGGGATCAAGGAGTCCATGATCCCCGCAGAGGCCTGGAACGTATTGCACCGCCTTCGCAGCAGAGGTGCATCCTCCCTCTCGATGGCCCTGGCTAGCGTTTGGTTTGTTGTCGTGCCCGGTCCTAAAACGTCACTGTTGGATTTCAGTCGGAGATCCTGCAATTGAACTAGTGGATTCAGGCTCTCTGTTTAAGTAAACTCAATTATTCTTATTTATTATGTTATGGGTCAAATGTCGGAACAAATGCTGACTGGGTTGAACACTCAACTCGTAGCCTCATATATATTAGAATCAAAGATAATAGTTGAATTTTACTTAACTAGGACATAATAGATTGCAAAAGAATGTATCTATTGCTTCTGCAAGCAATTTTGAGTAGTTTGGATAAAATCACATTTCAGAGTGAAACATGTATGTCATACTTTATTTTGTGAAAGATATAAATGTGATTACAGGAGTAATGGATAATCGAATAGTAAAATGCAAAACAATATTTGTTTCGTGTTGGGTACTAGTAGTCGATTCATATGACTAATCAGATATGTATGAATATGTTATTTCAATTTCATTGTATTTTCCTCTCTCTTATCTTTGAATTAGATGCTTGAGTATGCTTTGTTGTTGCTGGTTCATTGCATTAATGGTTTTGTTGATATGTTTCACTTTTTTGTGCAGGATATGACGTGTACCTTGTTGGTGGTTGTGTTCGAGATCTCATAATGAAAAAGACGCCAAAAGATTTCGACATAATAACAACAGCTGATCTTAGGCAGGTTATAACTTAAATTAACAAGGATGTTATCATGATGTAATGGTATTTCTGGAATGAAAGTCTACTCAACTTTTGACGCATCATGTGTTGGAGCTATCGTTTCAGTGTAGATATTTTAAGTTTGCTGTTATAATTTTGCAAATAGCAGGTACACTTTGTTGCTAAAGAAATGTGGCATATACAATGCAGATTTGTGATTAATTTGCCAGTTATATTATACACGTAAAATATCCAAAGTGTACATTAAAGTTTCGTTACGGTGTTGCTCTTAACTTCACTGTTGATGTGCTGCTAATAACCTAAAGCTTGTTTGTCCCAAACACAGTGAAACTACTTTGTAGCTTTATATTGAAATGGTACATGAACAGTACCTATTCATTTGAATGGTTATTCTAAGTGTTAAAGTGATGGGGTCTATGATGTGAGTATGTCTTGCTTGGAAACAATGATCTTGGTTTACTTACACTTGCACTTTTGTTCTGTCATATTCTTATGGTCCTTCTTCTTTTTGGCGGTGACAATCATTCATATCAGACAACCCTCAATACATTACATAGGTTTGAGATATTGGTGAACCATCAATTTTGCATTCTCCAACATGTATGTGATGACATTTTGGGAGTCCACAAATTGAAATAAATGATTATTGTCTTGTGAAACATATGTTTGATATGGATGCGATTCTATATGAAAAGATATGATTGGACGTGACTCTATGTAGAAGAGACATTACTATCAGTAAGTATATGGCATATGTATGCCAAATAAAGTTATCAAATGCGTATGCTTGTTTAAATTTCCCCTACTTGTGCAATGCTTCTTTGTTTACTACCATGTTGATATTTTGGGTAAAAGAAATACCTTTTGCGTGGTTCAGTGCAAATGGTGATTGATTTATTCTGTTTGTGAAGTTTTCATGTTCAGAAATGTTGAGATGGAAGAGAAGATATTGCTTATACAATGTGTCTGTCTTGTATCAATTAAAAAATAATAATTATTATTATTTTAAACTCTGCAGGTGAAAGACACTTTCTCAGGATCAGCTGTTATAGTAGGAAGGCGTTTCCCCATATGCCATGTACATGAGAACAATTCTATCGTTGAGGTTCATGCAACTTTTTACCGATTGTAAATTTTAGCACTGCCTAGAACTATAGTCGTCAGCTACATCTTGCCAAACTCTACAGTTCATTGTTGGCATTTGTTGAATCAAATTTTCCTTTTGCACTGGAGTGGGCACTAGCAAGACTGAAGTCCTTATTTGCAGGTGTCAAGCTTTAATACTTGTGCAAGGGGGTCAAGTGGTAGCCAGATTTACAATTTAAAGAGCCAAAACTGTAGCAAGAGTGATTTTATTCGCTGGAGAAACTGCCAAGGGAGGGACTTCACGATTAATGGGTTAGTACTTCTGTACTTTCATCTGATGTTATGAATACCATATTGCAGGTTGTGCTATTTTTTTTTGGTTGGAAATATGCAGGTTAATGTTCAACCCATATTCAGAAAAGATCTATGATTACTTGGGAGGCATTGAAGATATTAAGAAAGCTAAGGTCTGTGTTACTCATTTGTTTCATATTTGCCCTGTTCGACAATCTTTTTCTGTGCTCATTTTGCAGTTTTCTCTCTTTATTTAACAGGTTCGTACTGTGATTCCTGCTGGCACTTCATTCCAGGAAGACTGTGGTCAGTATCCAAAGTTCAATCATTTCTTTTATTGTAGTTATACTTTTTGTGTGTGGTCATTGTCATTAATGCGATCATGTAATTAACAGCCCGTATTCTACGTGCAATCAGAATTGCAGCTCGTTTAGGGTTTAGCTTCCCCAAAGAAACAGCTTATTATGTGAGAACACTTGCTTGCTCAGTGGCAAGACTTGACAAGGTCTGATTCTGACATGGACATTGTGGTGTCATTATATCAATGATTTTGGCTTCTCTAGAGAACCACAATGGAGTAGCATATATGTTTGCCTCTTTGATTTATTTACATGCAATTTTACAGGCAAGGATACTCATGGAAATGAACTATATGCTTGCTTATGGTTCAGCTGAAGCTTCTTTAAGGTTGCTGTGGAGGTTTGGCCTCCTTGAACATTTGTTGCCCTTTCAGGTAAACCCATGGCCAAGAAAACGAACATATCTTGAAACTCAAGTATCTGTACAGTTTTGGTTATTGTGCTGACTAAATGATTTGATCGAACCGTACAGGCAGCATATTTCTCTACGACTCGTTTTAAGAGGAAGGATAAAGGAACTAATATGCTACTTGTAAGTTTTATTACTTCTGTTATGTAGATTGAAAGGAACTTAAAATTTTCAATTGACATGCTGTAAAGATGAAATAGAAACTTATGTTTATTCTCTTTTTGCTCTCTGACCCGCTTTCCAGAGCAGAAGTTTCTGTCATGTTCACTATGAATGTGTGATAGATTATCATTTTAATGTTCATCGATCTCTTAGCTCCTAGAATTATAACTAATCAAAGTTTGTAATCAGCGTTATTTAAATTTGAATGAATATTATGACTTTCTTGTAGCAAGTTTTGGTGTTTCCAGGGTGAGATGTTCTTTGTGTCTTATATGGCTAGAGCAACAGTCTACAATTGCACTTCCTTGTTTTGTTGCTGTGCGTTAGTGGAGCTTTTGTTGCTGATTAATTTTGTTTATTCCCATTAAGTCGATTGTGTTTTCATTCGATCTCTTTGTGTAGGTCTTATTTTCTAAGCTGGATAATTTTCTTGCACCTAACAAGCCATGTCATAATAGTCTATGGTGAGTTGAATTTTCCAACTTATTATTGGCAGGCAAGGAAAAAATTTCTGTTCTATTTCTAGCTGATCTGGACTCTTTTACAATATTGAAAATGAAATAATTGTGGTAGTTTTGTTCTTCCCCAGCATATTCAACTTGCTTGTTACTGCTGCAGGATAAGCCTTTTAGCCTTTCATGAAGCATTGGCACGCAAACCATGTGATCCTTTGGTAGTGGCTACTTTTGCACTAGCCTTCTACCTGGGAGGTGATATGTCTTTGGCAGTGGATATTGGAAAATCAATCAACCGGCAACATGATACTGGCTTTCGAGAGCTCTTAGAACCCAAACTCTGGACTGATAATCATTTGGCAGATGAAGTACAAAGCTTTGCTGCATTGATGAAGCGGGCATTAACTGAAATGACTGATGAGTATCATGTCGCAAATGCTATGGCGAAAATCCCTCAAGCACCATCCTCAGATCTTGTAAGCCCTATCAACCTATCTCTTCTATGTTTAGGTTAGATATTTTCTCCAATGTGTAGTGTGCAATCTGCCCTCTATATCATGCGAGAAAGGTACCTGAAATGAATTGAAATTAATTCAATTGCTGAAATTAAGAACATACATGAGAATTTGTTGGCTTTCATTCTGTTAGCATTATTTTATTCTAAGGTAAGCAAATAGAATTAAGTTTTAGTATTATTGGTCCTGTTAGTCCTTATCAAGCCAAAGACATGAAAATGGGACAGATACCAAACTAGTTCACATTGTTGAAAATAACATTGATAATTATGTTAATGCTTTTGGATTCATTGTATCAGTAAGGTAAGCAAAGAATTAAGTGCTTAGTGATGTAGTTAACTGTCCTGATGCTGGTACTTAAAAGTCATGGGAGTGGGAGAGATCAATTTAGTTCACATTATTGAAAATAACAATAGCAAACATGAGATTCTGGCGAGTCCTCATGGAGAATCGCCCTGATGGCCATGTGGGTTTGTGTGTGGATTAATGAGTCATCTTGGGCTCTTTTTCTTAAATATATGAATATAATGATGCCACTGTTATTAAGGCGTCGCTTAAGCAGACCTAAGCGCCAAGGCGCTGCATGCACGATAGCTTAGCAGATGACTCGCCTTACGGGTGTTCTGGGCGCATCCAGCGAGGGAGGGGAAGCAGAGGGGTGGAGCGAAGAGTATAGCAGCGCATCCAGAGGAGAGGGAACCAGAGCAGCGCATCCGGAGAGAGGGGCAGAGCTGTGGAGAGAAGCGGAGCTGCAGATAGCCTTTTCTGGAGTATGGTGGCCGGTGGTTGTGCCTGTGCTTGTATGCCTCTGCGCTGCTGCTTGTTACTTGCACACTTGCTGGAAAGCTTAGCGAGGTAGTTGCGGGCAACCGGTGGTGGCTGCAGCCTGCAGGAGATCAAGTGGTGCTGCTATTAGGCATGCGTCAGATGTGTGCTGCAGCTGGGAGTGTGAGGAGATGTGTTGTGACGGCAGCGAGGGGCAGGAGGATGTGGATGGATGGGAGGAAGAGTTAGGGTTTGAGATGTGTATATATGTTGGTTGTTGGATTGGGCCTTCATGGGCTGATTGGAGTCTCCCAGTTGGGCCAGATTGAGACACATATGCGCGAAATGGGGCAGGGAAGGCCCCCCATTTTAAGATTTCTTCATCATCTAAGCTGCTGTTTTAAGTATTTCTTAAATTCGTAAGGCGTCACCTCGCCTCACTCTTTAGTCACTTAAGTGTAAGGCGGTAGTCACTTGCCACGCCTCGCCTTACCTACCGCCTTAATAACCATGAATGATGCACAGATCTCCTGTAGTTTGAGGGGAAAAACAATAAAATTGAGAAATGAGTTTTGGCTTCCATTCTGCTAATGCTTTTTATTCCAAGGTAGAAAAAAGAATAAAACACTGTAAGTGTTGCTGCAACTGGCTGTTGCTGGTTTCTGCTACTAGCTGTTGACCTATTGTGTTTATTTCTTGTTAAATAATCAGTTTTACCCTTTCGTAGGTATTTATACCACTACAAGCCTACCTGAAGGTTCTCAAATTTATCGAGAGTGTTCAATATGGGCAGAAGGAGCGTGGCTATGAACCAAAACGTGATGGGATTATCAATTACCATAGCCTGTCTAATGGTACACATGAAGAAATAAGAAATCTCTTTACACTGGTAGTTTTTGACACACTATATCCTACAGACATGGAGGATGTAGATAACTGCAGTTCTTAAAGACATCATGGTTAGGATGAGTTTACGGCTTTTCAAGGGACCTGGTGCTTTGCCAGATCATAATAAATAGCCAGGGCCATAACCTAAGCTGGTGCATCAGAGCAAAGGCAAAACATTGAGTGTCATTGCCTGCTCTGATACTGTTGGTATGATCTCATCATTGGCGTAATGCATGCTCCTCGCCAACATGAGAAGGGCTCGAAACTTCTGGGTGGAGTTGATCGTTTGTCAAATAAGACAGTAGGGAGTTAACATTCTTTATGACTGTCGGAGTTTATGTTATAGTATGTAAATCATTATTAATATGTTGATTTTTTTTATTATTGCTACTGATTCCTCCCAATTTTCCATGCCCAAGTCAAACCCAACGACCACATATTTGATTCATTAATATAGTTTGGTTCTCTACTGAAATCGTTTATCTAATTTTGCTTCAGTGAAAAATTATGATAGAACTGCTATAAATGATATATTGAAAAATGCGTTTCCTTATGGGAATAATAGTAATAATAATATAACTATCATATACTGAATTTAGAGAGGTTTAGCCCTCTATCAGTAGAGAGAGAATGGTGGTTTTGGAAAATGGAAAAGATGGAGAACTACTTAGAAAGTCTATTGGAGTTTGTTTGTCGTTTTTTTTCTTCTAAAATTTATTATAAAAGTGGCATGCATAAAGTATATTTATATGTGCTAATATCGTCATCTTTAGGGGGGACTCTTTTATGTCATCATTCAGCATATCTTGATCCTTGTATAGAAAAATAGAAAATAACTAAAAATGCACGTCTCGGTAGTAAAGTTGTTTGTGCACTGTAGATGAGGACCTTGCTGAAGTTAGGGTTTACACGTTGGGGATCTATTCAATGCCTGCCTTAGAAGGGTGGTGGTGTTTTTGTGTGTGTGTGCGTGCGTGTGCGTGCGTGCGTGTGCGTGTGTGTGGGGGGTGGTGGGGGAGGAGGTTGGCGAGACGGTGGTTTTAAGGGCTGGGCGGTGCAGTGGAGCTCGTCGGCGAGGTGCCATGTGACCTCGCCATGTGACAAGGGGAGGGCGGTAGGTGGGTGGGAGCCGTCGGCCATGGATGAGTAGTGGAAGCCAATGTGAGGGTGAGGGCGATGACGCGGCCGACATGAGGACGACGATGGGTCAAGTGTGAGAGGGCATTGTCACGCGATTTCTTGAAAATTTGTAGACTGCTTTTATTGATGATGAGGTATTGATTTCTTGAAAATGATCCGTCATAATTTGCTACGAGCCTAGGCATGCAAGGAATTGACCAACCGACGAATGGCTATAAATTTGGTCAAACTTAAATGTTTTGAGTGTCTAAAAAGTAGAACGACATTATTTAGAATGGAATAACTTTCATGACCATCGTACTCCTGACATCAAATACTAGCTTTGTTTAGTGCAGGTTGACTTATTCACTGCAGAACTCCAACGTGTTGATCACACAGGCAGGTTGCATTGTCGGCAGGATCAACGGAGGACAACCAGTGCAAGGCCGTTGGCTGTGGCGGTATGAGCAGGCGCACAGGATGCAGCGATAAGATTCAATTATTCATGGAGTTGCATTATTGACAGCAACCACACCATGATGTGGATGAAGCCTATAGCCAACATAGTTGCAGGCTTGAAGCAGCTCATCATGACCGGTGAGCCAACAACAGCCAACATGAAATGTAAGCCACCATATTTTAAATATCGATTAAGTCCACTTTTGGCCTCTCCTGGTCTAATTTTTATCCCCAACTCTAAAACCGTCTGATGCTAACACCCGAAGTTACGAACTTACGAAACTATGCAAGTGAAGCACCTGAGCTCGTTTGAAATGATTTTGTGCTGACGTGATGGTGGTTTTAACTGCCACGGTGGCATTGACCGCCACCTCGGCCACCTGGTGGTGGCGGCGTCAAGCACCACGCCCCTAGTGGTGGCCACGAATGTGACCATGGCGACGGTGCGCTGCGCGTGCACTAACCCGCGCACGGGTGCCCAGCCTAGCTGTAGCCGCCGTCAGCACGTGATGGATGTTCGCCCAGTCCACGGCGCGTTGCACGCCGCCCGTGGCGTGGCCCACGAAGCGGAGGTGGAACAACATGGGCAGCACGAAGGAGAGCAGCGCGCACACCGTGCTCCCGACGAAGGACGCGAACGACCCGCACGCCGGCACGAAGCACGCGATCACCGACAGCGCCACCAGCACCGCGACGCGGCTCGCGTGCAAGGCCGCCCGCTCCTCGGCGCCGCCATCATGGCAGCGCTTCCGCAGCCACCCGCCCGATGCCAGCAGCCGCGCCTCCACGATCTCGTGGATTGGGTGCATCATCATCGGGAATGTCAGCGCCAGCGCAGTGCACAGTGCCACCTTGACAGCGGCGGTGGACCAGGTGCTCGGGAGGTTGAGCGTGATGATGTCCTTGGTGGCGTCGCCGTACGCGAGATAGCCGCAGGCACCGAAGCATACGTACACAACCGTGACGCCGGCGATGGCCTGGAGGAGCACGGAGCGGAACCTGCTCCAGTTGGCCATGGACACCTCGAGCGCCAGCGTCATGCAGAAGCCCTCAAAGCAGAAGACGGCGAATCCGGTGGCGAATGCGACGCCCTAGAGCCCCTCCACGGCCGCCTGGCCCTAGAACGGTTGCTCGCCGCACGCGGCCAGGAGCTGGAGGTCCTGCTTCACCATGGTGGCCACGGCCAGCACGGTGCAGGCGTCGGTGAGGATGCTGAACTGCCCGAGCGACGACAGCGGGTGGACTAGCGAGAGCGCCGCCTGGACCGGCAACAGCAGCGCGAGCACCACGGTGTCCGGTGTCAGTGTCTGAGTGTCCGGTGGCAACAGTACTCGTCGGCACCACGGTGTCCGAGTGCGCCGGTGAGCCAGCCGGCGGTGCGGAACGCGTAGGGCAGGCCGAGCACGCCGGTGCCGATGATGGCGACGACGATGTTCCCGATGGTCCGTGCCGGAGGTCTCCTACGCAACGAGCTCCATGAACGCCATCCACCTTTCCCCGGCCGCACTAGCTCCCTTGGGCCGTGCCCCAGTCGGTCGTCGCCTCCCACGGCCCTATGCCGTCGCTGACCCGCGTCCCCTCGTCTTCTCGTGTGCACGCTACTCCAGCGGAGCAGCCCGCCGGCGTCCCTCGGGGCCAAGCCCCACGTCGGGCTGCCCAGCATGGGGGCCACCGCAGGCCTCGTAGCCTGAAGCCGCCGCGCCGCAGCCGGCAGGCCGCTCGGCCAGGCCGAGCCCCTCCTACCCTACGCTTCGCAACAACAGCACTCAGCCATGGAGAGCACGTTCTGCACAGCAAGAAAGAAGAGGGATGAAGGTAGAAGATGATGGTAATTACAGAATTGCCATTCTACGTACACCAGGTGGCCGAGGTGGCGGTCAATGCCACTGTGGCAATCGAAACCACCACCACGTCAGCACAAAATCATCCCAAACAGGCTCAGGTGCTTCACTTACATGGTTTCGTAACTTCGGTGCCAGCATCAAACGGTTTTGAGTTGGAGGTAAAAATTAGACCAGGATGATAGTTGAGAGGCTAAAGATGAACTTAATCCTTTAAATATCGGACATGCTAGAGTTGTATTTCTCTACCCATAACACAATGCCCATTTAGATACTCTATACTATTTATCCGGTTATAACAAACTTATTAATTACTGTGTATTTTTATACTACGCAACGACTATATTCACAATGAATCTATTACCATCAATTAGCCTATATAGAGTTTTAAATAGGAGTCAAGGTTAAAACAAACCTAAAGAACAAGCTACTATTTGCGCCGTTATATTACAGCTACTCTTGCCGGCCATCTGTTTAACAATTTTTTATTGGAATATAGAAAATTGGTTCAAATTAAGAGCACGTAAAGGCAATGAATGTAGTAGTAGAACAAATTCATTTTTGCATGCCTCTTGTGAGTCTTATTCTTGAATTAAAAAACTTGGACACCACATAGTCCGAGCAAGAAACCACGGAAGGGCTCCAACATTTCCCTCCTACCTCGGTACCCTAAGTCTGACAGAAAATAAACAGTTGATTTTGAGCTCCAAGTTAGCACCAAGATAACTGGAAATCTTTGAGCTTCAACAGGGGGCGAAAGCACAGTTGCTGATTGTAAGAAACAGTGAGTGGTCTGACCTAGAACCCTCCTTGCTAGCGATTGATGGGGGTATGCATCCGCTCGACGATTCTGTTGATAGCGGCTTGAGTCATTACAAGGGTGTCATGCTGGAGGATACTGTAAACATTCAGGCCCTGCATTTGGTGAAAGCAGAATGATCTTTTAACCAGAAAAGGATATTCCCAGGCAAAATACACTTAGTTTGATTACTCAAACCTCAAGTACTGAAATCATATAACTTACAATGGAAGGAAGTACATTAACATAGTGAAGGTTTTGAGTAGCCAGCTTTAGCTTCTTATCAATGTCGCCTCCATCCACCAACAGAACCTTCTTTGTATCATCCATCTGTCTAATGTATTGCACAATGTTTTTTGTCTTGTGGCTAGGGACTTCCAAGTCCTCAAAGACCAAGAGCTATACAAAAAAAAACAAGGACCAGTAAATTCTACAGCAAACAATCAAATTCACAAGGGTTGTTCCCTGCAGGACAGAAAGGTTCAAAGAGTGCTCTGAATGTGAGCAGACTAAAATTTTATAACCACGTCAGATAACATTAATAAAACAAACACATATTATCATATGCACATTTAGTTTTTGACAGTTAACTGTAAGGAAAGCAGGGAAACTATGCCAGTTTGTACTTAAATTTGGTAGTAAATAACAATTCAACTTTTTGTGAAAATGTGATTAAGTCTGTAAAAGCTAAGGGCCATGCTAAACATGAACAATTAAATATTAGTGTGCATACATTTTTAACACGATGCAAGAGGATTGATAAGGCCACTCTCAATGGGAGTTTCATTCTCATTAAATATATTGTCATGTCAGCTTTTTTGATGATGTGGCAAGTGATTGATGAAGAGCAAGATGAAATGAGTTTCATCTAGATGAAACTATGTCTACACTGTTTCCAATACAATTTGTCTCCTGCATGTACTACCTATGAAATAGCAAAATGAAACAATGCATTGCATAGACTGTTTCATTTTTATCAAATCGTGCAGTTGACCCTAGTCGCCATGCAACTGACGCCAACCAGACGTCCACCAGCCTGATTAGTCTAGCTTAGTTGGTCCTAAATGTCCATATAGTCGTCCTGTATATTCCAGGACTGATATACCATATATAGCATGTGGTATAAAGCATAAAAGCAAGCAACAAGAGTGTAAGGCACTAGGGCACAAATTCTTGTTTTGAGGACAAATCAAACACACATGGAGCATAGAGCAAGAAAATGGAGGAGGATTGGAGGACTAGAGAGGAGAAGATCATCTTTGGGATGGAAGAAGGGATGTGGTGGGCAGCGGCAGAATTCAGTGGGTGTTTGCTTCCTGCGGGACAGAATCCAGCCTCCGGCGATGGTTGGACTCAACGGAGACATGCAAGCACCCTGCAGTGGGGAGCCAATGGAGATTTGTGGAAGAGCTCCAGTTCCAGCTCCAGCAGGGATGTGAACCAGTGGCTGCAAGCTCCTGGGCAGTGGCAAGATCTTGGGTGACGCAACAGCAAGCTCTTGGGTGGCGCGGTGTCTGCTGGACAGTGGAGCAGAACACAGGAGGCAACCTCCTGCTCCTGGGCTACTCTGGACAGGTATATATATCCTAAGCCCAGTTGCTCAGGCAGCCCAATGCACAACATGAAAGAGAGCCCATTTCCATCCTAATCGGACAACTAATCACGATTAAGCGACAGTTGGTCGGTCGACTTGGAATCTGATCAAACAAATCAGTCATAGGACCGACCAGTCCGATTCATCAACATCCGACAACTTGATAATACTGGACCATTGCATTCATCACTTCAATCCGGTATTGCATATGTGGCACTATTGGAAACATCGATATGAAATCCTCCACTGAGAATGGACTACGAGCCACCACAATAGAAAACATTGCGTAAAACAAACATGTTTTGTCATACCGCTAAATAGATTTTAGTAAACAACAATGCAGTTCAGAAAGGTAGAAAAACATAGTTAGCTCACAGTAAAATCTGGCAACAAACAATTGAACCTGACATGAAAACATGATCCTAGGAATTTAAGTTGATGGTAATATCATTAAATCGACCCATCTCAGAGAACAACCTGTTCATATATAAATTCAGGCTTAAATATGCAATGGGGACAACAGGACACGGGGCACCACGTAATTCAATATTTTCGACATTCATCAGCTCATAGTTATTTACAAGATAACTACACATGTGTTCGCAACTTATCCTATCATTCTAAAGTCTAAAGAGGATCTAGAAAGTCAAGATACTAAAAGTTGCAAGTTGTGTAGTTTTAAAAAAAATTAGTAAGTATGTTTCTTTGTAGAGAACATTATTAAACTATAATTATGTATAGCAATTCATTTTTCAATAATAACTTTGTAGATATAATAATAGTTATTAACCAAAAGTAAGCACATAAAAGAACATATATATTAAATTATTCAGTAGATAGCAAATACCTTCCCCTCTGCAGTTCGAGCAGACAAGGCAATCTTAAGCCCCAGCCGCCGTACTTTCTTCTGCAGCTTGATTGCATGGCTTCGTGGTTTAGGCCCATGCATGGTTGCACCACCACGGAACTGTTATGTTCATAATTTAGTTGACCAAAGTCCAAACTGGATTGTAGGTTTCAAGCAATCTCAATATTGAATATGTGTATCATTATTCATTCAGTTATAATATCTAACCTGGGGACCACGCAATGTTCCATGCCGTGCTCTTCCGGTTCCTTTTTGCTTGTAAGGCTTTCTTCCAGTGCCACTCACTTCACTGATAGTTTTTGTTGAGTGTGTCCCCTATAAAGACAAGGGCCTAAATTTATTAGAATACAGAACTGTTATTTTGTCAGTCCGAGAATTCCATAAGTGAAGGCCAAGTAAAAATATATTGAGTGATCCTTGCTGCACCTGCTGTCTTTTAGCAAGCTGCCACCTCACTACCCGGTGAACAATATCCTTCCTAATTGGAACATCAAAAATATCACCATCCAAAACCATGAAACCCTTGTCCTCATTATGGAAGTTTGTAACCCTAGCTACCAGGTCTTCATACTGCCCTGCAATATTATAAAAGTCAGAGGAATCAAAATTTAGCATATTTTTATTGGAAAGAAAATCACCACTATTCATGAGTAACTGCAATACTTCAGAAGTGAAGTGAAGTTTCCTTCATGTCAAATTTTGGTCCGGTTAAGTAACAAACAGTAAGCAAAGCTTTAACTGGCCAAAGATAAGATGGTAAGTCATATAATAGATCATTTGTCGTTAAAAGAAAATTGAGAAGACTAGTATTGAGAGAAATGCCCGTAAAATGGTGATTTGAATTTAGTCGATAGGGGGAGAACTTACCAAGCTCCCGATCTGGTGTCCACACAGTCCTGCTAGAAAGAAGTTCTGGTGGAATCAGCACTTCACTTGGTGGAGCCAAAAGAGTAGAATATCCATTGAAAAAGAAACCTCGCAGATTCTGGAAATGGAACAAGTATTTAAAACAAAAGTCAATGCAAAATAACATGCAATCAAATATACCAAAAACACATTTTCAAATGGAGAGAAAGGAAATAGACTTCTTAACAGAAGATTCGATGTAATAAGCTAGATCTTGGCAAAAGATAAGAAAACTTCTATATTGAATTCTTAATACCCCAAAGTGCTAACAGGTTCAATGTGTTCAGACAGTGCTCCTCTTCTCTTGGAGCTTCGCATGGATGCTGTGTGTTAATTCATGTGGGATACTGGGATGTGGAGATGTCACAGGACCTTCATCTGTGCCATGGACTATTGCATAAATTTGTAGGGGACAAGGATTACATGGAGAACAAGGGCACTGAATCAGTGATTGAGCTTGATGACAATAAGATCCCTACCAATATCAGTGCCTCTTCTCCTCTCTTACTCGAGCATGGTGTACAAACAGGGGGCATGTTGCCTGCTTTTGTTGGTAGCTTGATGTCGCTAAGGAACAAGTCAGGTACCGTAGGGGCTCAGTGCCAAAACTCATGTGGATATGGTTTAGTGAAGCTTCAGGCATAGAATCATAGCAATTTTAGTCCTGGGCAAACTGAGCAGCACGTTAGGCTGTACAGAGAACTAGGCTATTGTTTGAGGGAGTGGCTTACTAGGGAAATATGCAATTCATTTTACTTCGTCATACTTAATATTTCTGGGATTTTCATGCATTGCGCCCTCCTGAACTGGCGGTTGCATCATCATAACTTCATGACAATCTTAGCTAAATGAGAAGATGACTTGAGTTATCATTACTACCATTTTGCTCACAGTCAGTACGGTTGCACTTCTTCGGTTAAAATCAAGACAAGGTCATGCTGACTCTATGGGTCCTGTACAGTGGAATTGTTACAGGTGCCACAATGCTTTTGTTGTTCCCAAAAGTTGTGATTTAAGTGTAGAAGGGAGCAAATCACTTCGTGACAGATCAAACACTGGGAGTACTGATTTTGGATAATTTCAGTTGGAAGCTTAAGTATGTTGAACAAAGGAACTATACACACACACAAAAAAAAAGTTTCAACTTCTTGTTGATGCTAAAGGGAGGCTCCTAGTTATCTATCTTGTCAATGATCTGGCCATGGCCGAGCAATCTTGCACCTAAACCACAACTCTAGCCTGAAGCCGGCCCCATTCCCACGATCCCGTCCCACAAGGGACCAAGCATCGGGGCAAGTGCCCTTGAACTCTAAAAAAAGGGACCAAGCATCCGAACGCAAGAGCAGCAGATGCTTAACACATTGCCCCTAGACAGTGGCGGCGACTGCCGACCCGAATCCCTCGTTGCAAACCCACTCGTAAACCCTAGCGCCCCACCGAGGCGGCGAGCACACTCAGCCCACCGCCAGCACCGCCGTGGAGAGCCAGGCGACGGCGCAGCGCCGCACCGAGGACAGGGGGAGGGAGGAAGAGACTAGAGAGGGGTCCAGACCTTCGCGAGGCACGAGCCTACGCCCGGCGGCGGGTGGCGAAGCGCTGCCGTCGTGGGCGCGGACCCCGCGGCGCAGCGGAGCAGCGACGCGGCGCGCGCGAGGGCCCGCATCGGGTGGGGACTGGGAGAGAAGGGGCACGCGGTGGCTGGAGTCGCGCCGGCGGAGCGAGGCGGCGGCTGCGGCGGCGGAAGAGAGTGCTTGTTCGCCTAGGAACCTTTCAGCAACAGCACGCGCGCAAGCCCACAAACCACGACGAGCTCCTCGCCGTTCGAGGTGGTGGGCCGATAGCCGGTCCATGCCGGCCCGGCGGCCCGTGCCCTTGCAAACTCGGTTTAATTTTTTAGTACATTAAATTTACTACTCCCTTCGTTTTAAATTATAAATGTTTTGATTTGACTTTTTTAGTATATTTATTTTAGCATACATCTATATATAAAATATATCTAATACATAGCAAAATAAATATACTAAAAAAGTTAAAATGGAGGGAGTATGTATCTAACTGGTATAGTAAACTCGATGTACCAAAAAATCAAAATTACTTATAATGTAGATAGAGATAATAAATGTATAAACCAATCAGAAAATATTGGTCATAGATGGGGATTAATACGTATCGAATACAAAATGGGCTTGATGCAACTATGATTTATGTTGTGCATTTTTAACAGTTTCTATGATTATATCTTGAATATGTCATAATTCTAGTGAAGTTTTTATTTATTTTTTATTTACATAAATTCATTAGAATATTTTAAAAATATCAGGGATTTATTTGCCTCTCTTGTTTTGGTTTAATCTAGTTTTTTGTATTAATTTAGAGAGACTAAAATTTCTCCAACAGTTCATTTCTCTTTGTCTTCTAGCATTAAATAAGGTCCTAACAAGTTTGAACAAAAAAAGGTCCTAACAAGGGATATTTAGCAAAAAGGAAGAAAATAGAGGATGGTAGATGTCTCTTTGGCAAATCTTGAATTTTATCAAAGGGGGTGCTGCACAACAAAAATTCAGATGCAATTTGGTAAACTTGATTTTTTAGTAAGCAATTGCAAAAATTTTAACATAATCTGGTATAAAGGCAATTGCATACGTGTGATGTCACTACATGTTCATTCTTGTAAGTTTGTCAACCGCTAGATTAGGCGGCAAACGCTCAATCACCACTATAACAACATTGAAGTGATGAAGTAATAATGGTGCAGACTGTGAGCGATGGTTCACATAACTCATCAATGAGAAGAATTGTGAATTTAAGACATCATTAGCCCCTATGACATGTGAGTCCCTTGTGCTCTGGCGATTGAAACGTTACGTGCATTGAGTGATTGCATCTGGGAAGGCCACACAGAGTGGGCAACATATGTTTCCCGACCAAATAGATAACTTCTTATATTTTCATTGTGCATGTACTTAGCTAGGTCGGAGGATATGTAAGGGCATACCTGACATTACCCCCTGGTTAGACACGTGCCAATAGTTCAGAGGGGTATTTAGACTTTTTTTACAAAAATCTCTACTTTTAGCAATTATGAAGTAGAAATGATATAGAGAGTTTTTTTTAATTGCTACAAAAGTGCCAAATTGAGGTACTCCCTCCGTCCCAAGATATAAAAGCGCGATTTGACTTCGGTGCGGTCTTCAAAATCATACTTTGACCGTTAATTTATATTATTATATATAATTTATGACAACAATAAAAGTATCATTAGAAAGTATTTTTGAAGATAAATCTAATGTTATTACTATTGTACTATAAAAATTTATATTATTAGACTAATTATTGGGTCAAAGATAACAAAATTTGAATTTTGAAATGCGTCTTGCGCCTTTATATATCTGGGACGGAGGGAGTACCTTCTAATCTTGAAGAATATAATACATATATTGAACATATCCTGGGTAAAAAAATCATATATATAACAAACATGCAATGCCTAGGATCAACTCTAGTGTTAATTAGTACTCATGCGTACTTATGAATGAAATTATCAAACAATATAATCCCTGTGGATCTTCTATTTATTTGTCGATACAATAATACTATCAATTATCAAAGAATGCTTCTTGAATTAGTAGCTGGCGGCTGCTGGAGCGGACGTATCGGACGCCAACTCGCCAAAAGGTACGTACGTAGCTTAGCTAGGCTAAGCTGCTTCCTCCTTCACATGAAACGACTTGGTGGTGATCGCGGCACCAACGCGGCTGGTTCCTCCCGATCCCATTCCCAGCTGATACGGACCCAACCTACTCAGCCTGCACGTTTAATTAATTCGCCCACACAAATAAAAACGAATCAGATGACTGTAATTGCATCATCAGTAAAACATGCAACGATGTATTAATAAATTAATTAAAAAAGGCCGCAGGTAGTAGTAGTGAATTAGTACATATATAGTTGGTAAAAAAAAAATCTTTATATATCCCAAAATCGATTGGAAAAACATGTTTGTCATATATATGTAGCTTAGTGGTTACATGAAAAAAAAAGGTCATGCATGCGTCAACTATGTCTGCATTTTTGGTCAAAAACTAAGCAACCAAATCAAATGTGATCATACATGTGATCAGAGCAAATATTGCTTTATGAACAGGTGGAGAACTGGTGCTGAACGGTCGTCGATTTGGTAGGTGCTGCTGGGCTGTCGATCGACTGCACGCAAAGCCATCGCTGTCCGTCACGTCCAAAACGTGGGTTTTAATTTGATTGGACTACTCTTGAACTGAGCAATCGATCGAGATTGTTAGTTGTGGTCCAAATAAAAGGACCCACACGGTTTACATACTTTCGTTGATGCCAGCAACGACTGATCACACGTATCCTGTTTAATTTGATTTATCTATATTATTTGAATTAATATCTTCTATCGATGTCCTGTTTCGGCTTTGATTGATTTGATTGATATTGAGTGTTGGATCATAGTAATTAGTAAATAAGCCATGGTTGGATGATGTTAAAGCTCAAAATGAAATATTCGTGGTATGAGAGACTTAAGTTTTAGATCAGAGACATGAAAAGGTATTTGGCTTAGAAGAAAAAAGTTCTTTCACTCTAAAAAGAAAAGAAAAAAAGGTTTTGTAAATAAAAAGCTCCACAGTTTTTTTTTTTAAAAAAACTACTCTGATCTGGAAACAAATAAGCGATATTACTCAACCATTTCAAACTTAAAGTACACAAGTTTATTATCTGTGTTGTTGTTTTCGGATTTGGTATTTTTTTTTTAAAAAAAAAAGATGTACAAGTAACTTTGTATAGAGAAGAGTAGTTTCATATAAGAGTATAAAAAAGATGGTACAGGTAACTTAATTTGAATAGAAGAGTTGTTTCGTAATATAGTAGTATATTTTTGCTATGTGTCAAAAGGCCGTGGTCACATTTGCAGTTTAATTAGGAACAACATTAAAATGCTATTTTTTCTTTTTGTCTAGAGTTCAGAATTTATATGAGGCAATGCCATGGTTTTGAAGATAACAAAAGATTTGTTGAAAAAATATATGTGTAGTTTTTTCAAAAACAAATACTCCATGGTGTTTTTTTTAAAAAAAAGCTGCAAACAAAACTTTGTGTCCAAAACAGGCCATAATATGTTTAGCATCTAAGACGTATGGTATTTCTACAGTCAAAATACACTATAACTATATACTACGAAAACTGAACGTGCACGGAGCGTTCATAGAATCCAAACACTCATTTTCTATTCTTGTCAACTTCTTGACCTACTGTTTTCCACTTTAATTTATGCGTACACAAGTCATCGGTGGAATATTCATAAAGTTGAAAAAAAAAAGGAGAGCCGGCTGGTGACCAAACCTGATATGCATGCAATTATTATTTGTGCTAGTCAAAGAGTCTTTGACACTTGAAATGTACTAGTATGTGTACTACTAAACAAAACGCAAATAATATCACTTTGTATTAATATAAAACTGCTGTATGTATAATTAACTATTCAAACAGAATCATAAGTGCAGGGTTGCATGATGGCCATCTATGTACGTTATTTACCTCTCTTTTCGCTTCTGCAGAAACTGCTGCAGCGATTTGGTTCTTGTGAGTGGCATGTCTGCAAAGCAAGAACAAATTGGAAAGAGGAACAGATAATTAATAAGGCGGCTGAGAGAGAGAGAGAGAGAGAGAGAGAGAGAGAGAGAGAGAGAGAAAGAGGTAGTGAAATTGTTCTGTTGCTGGTGGCAACTAGTAGCTAGCTAGTTAGCAATTCGAGACGGCGTACCACCTTTGGTCAAATTTGCAGCAAATGCATTGCCACGGACGACGCGGCCTCCATTGGAGGTAGTAACCTCCATTACCATCTTCATTATAGCCTCTGCCTGTCAAAGTAAAATACGGTTGGTGTGGAAACTGATGGTGCGTGGTATAGGATTTTAGTTTACTTATAATCATCTGATGATGATGAGCTAGTACTCTCCACAGACTGTTATTAGTTATTATTACTCAATATAATGCTAAGGATGATCATATCAATATGATGCCCTGATGCCTGACGAGTGATCACGACAGATGGAATGAAATGGTGATGGAGCTGTTGAGACGAAGACTGAATGCATTGATCTATAGTACTCTTATATAACTTGCCTTGTCCTGGGAGACGCCGTCGAAGGTGGTCACGGCGCCGTTGTAGAAGACGGTCATGGGAGCCTGCTGCTTGTTGGGCGCCTCGTCGCCGACGATGACGCGGCGCAGCTGCTGCTCGCCGATGCTCGCTATCGCGCTCGTCTTCATGCCTGCATGCACCGATCATCCGGATGTGGATGCAGAGGTCAACAGGAAAATAGCCACGTACGCTTTTGCGAGCAATTCAATGGTCGGTTTTGATCGATGTGGGCAGAAGGAAATTAAGCCGCCGCGAGCGAGACCTCGGATGGAGGAGGAGGTTGTGCCGCCGCTGGTGCTGCCGTGGTGGTGGTCGGTGGTGGCGGCAGCAGGAGGTGGAGGACGGAGGAGGCCGAGGAAGTCGAGCTCTACCGGCGCCATCGACGGCATGGCCGGTACCTGAGGGACCGGTGCTGCTTGGAAGCGCGCTGAAGAAGGAGAGAGGAAAGCGGAGAGACTGGAGCGCGGTGGGTGGGTAGGGTTTGAACTTTGAAGGCGTGTCGGCTACCGCCCTGCACAGGTTATAAATTGATGACAAGCTAGCACAAGATATATAATTGCTGGGCTGCAATTTAGTATTAGGCTATCCGCACTCATAGTACTCTAAATTCATCCTCTAAAAGGCTTGGTCATCAAGATTCTTTTCTCTATACTCAATTCTTCCGCACCCATTCATCTTCTATATCATCCTCTATCTACCATGGGGGTTTATTTTTTACTTTATCTAAATATATCTATGTGAGATCTTGTTTTGAAGGATTTATTGAAACGAATTTAATGGTGTAATTGGAATTTTATTTGCTTTTTTGGTTTGTGAGTTATAGCATTTTTTTCTTCATATAAAAGGTGGGGTCCGCTAAGATTCCTTACCATGCACTGCAGCTTCTCGGTGGTGGGGCTGCCAACCGTGCGCTACTGCTGCCCGGTATCACGCCATACGTGACGGACGCGGCACGGGTAATGGAGCACATGCAGTATGCGCTGTAGCTGCTCCGTCCGCCAAAGCTACCCTGTAGGAGACGGTTCCGTCTGCCGCTGCAGACAGCCTTAGCATGGCGCGTGCATACAGTAGGTGTATGTATACTTGTATAGCCACCGTGTCTTTGTTGTGGTTTTCTCCCTCGTGGCACGGCAGGTATGAACACGCAAAACAAGATGGCGACAATGGAGCCACCATTCAGAAGCTCCAGGAGGGGCTGTGATCAAAGGTTACTGAAAACTGGGTGTGCTCTGGAGAAGAAGCTGGTTTTGAAGATGAGGAACTTACTTTTGATTTATAAAATTTTCAAAACTTCCAGAAAGATGGTTAATCTAAGAACATTTGATAAGCAGTTCTGTGAAAACTATTCTATTTTGCAACTACCAAATACTTGGAGAAGCTAAGGCTAAAAAGCCCCAAGGTAACAAGAATGAATGGTGGATAATATGCCAATTTATTCAGATTGAGTGTCTTATTAGCTCTTGCTCGGGGTGAGCAAGGGGTAAGCTTGGAGGATTTTGTTGGCGGTTCTTATCAATAACATTCAACCGCTAACTTTGATCCAAAAAGGAGGAAACAAACATCTTTTACACACATATGCTTTTAGATTGACATATTTCTACATGTATTGGAAGAATACTATTTTGCAGGATATATACATGAAAGCAGTGAAAATATTGTCAAGAATACGCAAACCAAAAAGCGTAAACAAACAAAATGAGGAGGGGCCCACACTTACCTGAACTATCTAGGCAACCACCAACATAAATGTGATTGTTAACGGTAGATAACATCTATTTTTAATCGTCAATCTTCCTTGCAAATCACAATAATATCATAGAATAGGAGGTTATTACTGATAATTTCCACGAGTTTTGGTGAATTGTCTATTTTTCAGAGAGTTATCCAGAAAGTGCATAATTGAGGATTAAAGTGCATAAAAGCCATGAAACTTAACCGCGACGGAAAATATCACCAGAAGGATCAGGAAGGATCCAGAAGACACCAGAATGAAGCAGAGCCCGAGCCGTTTTGGGGTGGGGCCGGCCGGCCTCCCTAGGTGGCCCCCACTTGTCAGCCTTTGCGTGCTTCTCCACCACCTTTGAGGATGCATCTTGGCCCTACGTTAAGTCGGTTTGATTCTACGGTTGATGTTCATCCCACTGGACTATAAATATGGGCTTGTACCCCTTGGAGAGAGCTAGATCAATGAAGAGCTAAAGAGCCAGAAACCCTAATTCCTATCTAGTAGATCTAGGCTAGCAATCAAGAGAGGCTAGTTCAATCTAGAAATAGTTCTTGTTTAGAGATTAGAGAGATAGAGTTGGATAGTAGAGTTCTGGAGGAGTTCCGACCTGTCGGTGCTTCTTTGTCGTTGTATTCTTCAAGATCAACCTCCCTCGCCCGGAGTTTGCATCTTGAGATCATTTGATATTCAACTTCTGGTTAAAGTAAGTGTTTTATTCATATTATTCTTCTAGTTTGCAATTCTTATTGAGTACTTTGATCGTGATAGCTTCTTGATTGAAGTAGTATTCATAGCATAGACGTGGTAGCTCGTGAAGGTGACTTATAGCTTCATTGAATCCTCTGTAGTCCACTTCCCGTTAATAGGTTTGGCAAGCAAAAGGTGCTTGGTAGGAGAGAACTCTGATTTCTACTCCTATCTTATTAAGTTATCGCTCATGATCATATGATATAAAACAACCACTTTCAAAGACCAGAACTAGATAATCCTACATTGTTCTCCTTGTTCTCGCTATTTTCTAGCTTGATTATGCATTGGGTTAAGTTTATAGACTTAGTCATTTTCACCTACTGTTTCTTTGATTTCGATATTTAAAATCAGGTTTATCTTGGTGAAGTGCTACAATGGTATTGTATCTGTGCGCTTGCGGATAATCTTATTTTATGTGCATTTAATTAATACCAACAGTGATCCCGGCCCACTCAAAAACTGACCATGCAAAGGCGGTGGGGGGAAGTGCCAACCAGGGTAGCACCGCCAAGTGCCCCAACCACCTTTAGCTTCCACGTTGTTGACGGTGGATAGCGTCAATATTTAATAGGTCAATAAACATGAGAAACACATGAATATCTAGAAGTCTAGGGTTTTATCTGACAATTTCCATGAGTTTTGGTGATTTATCAATTTTCAGGGATTATTCCAGAAAACCACGGAGAAGGGCCTAATTATCAAACGGATTAACGAAACTTGACGGCGACGAAACCCCGTACATTGGACTCTAGAATATTCTAGAAAACACCAGAATGAAGCGGAGCGCAGGCGGCGGAAAGGTGGGGCCTGCCAACCCCACTGCCCAGGCCGGCCGGCGTCCTCCCCTAGGGTTTCATGCCCATCTTCTGGAAGCTTCCTCCACTGCCTTTGAGGGTCCATCTTAGCCGTCCCTTAAGTCGGTTTGATCCTATGGCTGTCGTGCATCCCACCAGACTATAAATACAGGACCAGACCCCCTCCCTGGGGGCACCACATTATTATGGAGATGTAAAGGCGTCCCTCGAATGGATGACCTCTCACCTCTAGAGAATTAGGGCTAGACTTTCCAATGTAGTAGATTAGTTCTAGTTGAGAGTTAGGGAGAGCGGAACTTCGCTCGGGTTCTGGAGAAGTCTTCAGAGATTTAGTATGTCTTTGTATTTATTCTTGTAAGACTTATGCTTTAATATATTTTATCTTCTCTATTTACTTTTATGCATTACATTTGATTGGTTAGTATAATTGTTATACTTTAGCATAGGATCTCCGCCTATATTAGGTGCTCTAGTTATTACGTGTGACTAGAGTAGTAATCGGTAGTGTAGACATGGAGTCTAGGCTATAAGTTACCTGAGGTTGCGCCTAATTCTTACGATTAGTTGTGGTAGCCCCAGAGGTGATAGCTCTGTTAGGTCTTCGTATTTCACCACGTCGGAGTTAGTGTTTCGTAGAGCTCTTTGACAGCCTTCCCCAACTACCTTCTTCCTAGTCTTATTCGAGAGTTGGAAAGGTACTGCTGCTCTAAAGTGTTATTGTGTGATTGCTATATCTACCATGAATCAGTTATTATAGAATCCTAGTAATAGAGAAGTACTTAAGAACCTTGAACTCTCCTGTTGTCCTCTCACTTTAGCTATCTACTCTTTTATCATAGAATTCTCCTGTGTGTCATATATGCATAATTCCTATCATTTATCATTTACCCCCTACTCTAGTCTAGTTGGTGTATTAGTTAGTAGATACATGATGGTGAACTATCAATGTCTTTATCCATTGTTTTCCAGTGGTAAAATATAAATAACGATACCTAGAATACTCCCGGTAAAATGCTACAATGATTATCTGTGCGCTTGCGGAATCCTTCGTATTTTAATTATGCATAAGAAATACCAACAAGCATTTTTGGCACCGTTGCTGAGGAAACCAATTGGCGCAAAGATTTTAATATTGATCTTGATGTCTACTAATCTAGTTTGCCACTAGCTTTAGTAGGATTACCCCTTATTTTGTTGAGTTGTGGAATAAGCAGGACATCAATCGTTCCAACCTTATGGCAAAATTCTACAAGAACATGACATGGGAGATATTGAAGAACCCAGGGTGCCTAAACATTCATGATCCATCAACAATGGAACCCTGCCATCTCACAGGTATGTATAAACATATATATCATGGAGAAGAAAAGTCATAATCATATGAATTCAAAGTTCATCACATCTGACAAAGAAAAGACGCTGCACAACTCATAAACTCTATAGTGAGGAGTCATGGTAAATTTGATCAAGAAAGGTGAGAAAGTCTTGCTTATGGAGTTTAAATTTGATGAGTAGTTATTCTGTTGCATTCCACTGCATGTTTACTTTGAATAATCCATGCATCTACCCCATCTCATATCAAATCCACAGCATGTTCAGTTCCTTGCACATATGCATATCTCTTGCATCTCTACTTAAAAATAAAAAAATATTCTCACCATACATGATCATGCTTTCATCTCTTTGAGTAAACCTCTATAGTGCTTTAATGCAACCTTTGTTTGCTATTGTATGCTTAGGTTTTGAAGTATTTTTATACACCTTTTAAATTAAGCATGGTGCTTGGTTTAAATTGCCTTCCTAAATTAGATTAGACATGGTGTCTAGTTTGATTTTTGAATCACAAGGTGTGCTGAGTTTACTTCTAAAAAGCTTTTAAATTAAGTATGGTGCTTAGGTTAAAATGCTTTCCTAAATCAAATTAGACATCTAGGTTGATTTTTAAACTAAAAGTATGCTCTAGTAGACACTGGATATTTTGTTAGACTAACCCCTGCAGGAAACTCCTAAATTCAATTTGGGTAAGTCAAGAGATGAACTCGCATCAGAGATAAATCAAGGCATACGATGAAGTCCAATAACTTTGCACAAAAGGAAGACACAACTCATTCTCTATGAAAGAGCTAAAAGTATCAAAGTTTATTCACTTAATCTTTTGTCGCAAGTTACCTTTGCCTTGAACTATATAAAAGTGCAGCTACCAACATAATTTGTTAGAAGAAATCTATGCTAAAGTAATCCTAAAAGTCCATTCTTTCATTAGCATAGATGAAATTCACATGAATTATATGGACCATAACCCACGTTTCAAACTTGTTACAATCCTTCAGGTATGTGTCCACTAACCTTTATGCAGAAAAGAAAGAATAAATATCTATTTATGATTCAAAACAAAAAGAAAGGAGAACAAGTGCATAAAAAGGACCAAGATGGAAAGAAATTGATGAAAAACACTTCAACACCTTCTATACTTCACCATGATAGTGGACTAATCACCCTGCAAGACATAAGGTACGTTTACCCAAGCCTCATGCAACTTTAAACTACATTCAACAAGCATTTCATTTCTTCTTGATCTTAGAGCACACATCATAGCACTATTCTCTTGATCTCAATCTTAACCAAATGAGCTCAAATATAATATATCTTATTTTTGGAAGATGATAGTCATCATGATAATCTTAATAACTTATAAAGATGAATAATGCTTCCATAGGTTAAGTAAATCCACTCCTTTATCTCATATGCTCAAATGCTATATTTATACTTTTGATATTCTCACCCAAGATGTAAATGAACAATGTGAAAAGACATCAATCTTATTGTGCCTAAGGTTAGAGAATAAATAAATTTTTGGTTCTGTTGGTGTTTTCCCACCCATAGAGCCTATGCACTTGATCTCTACCTTGTCTTTATAAGCATAACACACTTCAAGCGAAGTGTGGGGAGATTTCTCAAATTCTACAAGTGGAAGTTCTAAACCAGTAACAATGATGCACATAAGATTGGCTTTGAGATGCTAATAAAAAGAAAAGAAGAAGGTGGCACCACCATTGGAAGTGCCACTAGTGGAGACACCGCCTCAATCTGCATCCTTAGGAGCAAACTGAAGTACTCAATTAATGAACCACTGCAAGGAAAAGTCTAGTTCGAATGACTCAAAATATTGAACCCTCGTCGGGAGGTAATATTGGTAGTTATCTATATTTACTTTCTTGCATTGCATAATTTATTCTCTTTTTAGCATGTTTACTTTTTTATATTAGTATTGCATAGAAAATAATAAAAACAAATAGGCATGTGTTAGGTTACATCCATCTTAAAAACTTGAAGCCCCATGAGAATCCCTTGTGGTATAAAAGCCTGTAGAAGTGCTCACTGTGGTGGCCTAAACATAAAAATAAAAATATCATGCATATTTACTTTCTGCATATAAACCTAGAAAATTCTAAAAATATTAATTGAGCATCCTGTTACAATTCTGTTATCATAAAAATACTTTGAAACCTCCACAACACCCAATCCTCTAAAATGGCTAATCATTAACTTTTTATCCTAACACCGTTCTATGAGTTTTGGTATTTTATGAGAGCTTTCTGTAGGATGACTCCGAGAGCCAGCTCACTTAGGTATCTTCATCTTCATCACTCAAAGTACACCTTCTTGATACACAGCTAACCCCTGTGTAAAGGAAGTAACTTTCTGGGCGATGAGGTAGAAGTATTCCTAACAACACTTGTGTCGGTGTTTCGTGAAAGCACCAACTAGTAAATTTATAGATGCGCGTTTATACCCGGATGGTTCGCTAAGTGGACACGGGGTAGTATATTGGTTCGGGCGAGAGGCCCTACGTCCAGTTCGAAGGGATTGTGTTACTTAGCGGTGGTTCGTAGTAGGGGTTACAACCGGTTCGAGAGAGGGAGAGGCTCCCAAGTCTCTGATTGAGCGTGGTGCCAATATCGTGGCGTGTGTCGTGGTGTGTGCGATGGGTTTCGGTAATCTTGTGATCTCTTGTCTCGTAGGATGGCTCGCCCTCCCTTTTATGGATGAAGGGAGGAAACGGCCTTACATGTCTCATGGAGAAAGTATGGGTGTGCCGTGTAGAAAAAGAAAGAAAAAGGACAATGGTGGAGTGGCTCGTCTGCCTTTCTGGGGTCGGGGCGTCCTTCTTCCTTGCGTCGCACGTGTTGATTAGGAACGGTCGCCGGTGTGGTTGCATCGCCAAAGTGTTTGCCCATGTCTCCACAGTGGGCGGAGAGGTTGAACAATTGATTGGAGCGCTTATTGTATTGTCCCAGAATTAATGATGTACGGCACGGGAGTGGGTCGTGACGGATGGGTTATCCATACTATCAATCAATAGGGCGATTAGACGTTGAGATACACCCTGCTTCTGGTTAATACTGTGGTCAAGAATCGGGTCATGCCCTGCTCTGGCTAACAGTGCCGCTGGCGTTCGCGTCCATGCCATATACTGACACACAGTACGGTCAAGATGCTCCTTGCCCATGCCCTGCATGGGGTGTAGATGAAGAAGGTGCGGTTTGACCGGTCGTGCTGGCAGAGAGGTCGTAGCTCACGAGTGGAGCACAAGCCTCGGTTGCTTCTTCACGAAGATGCTTAAGGAGGATCGTGCGAGCCGCGGCCTCCCGGGTCATGGCCCCAGGAGTCCTTTGGTCCGCAGGGGTCGTACGAGCCACGCGCCCCGGGGGTCGTGGCCTCGCTCCAGGGACCGCACGGCGCAATTCACCCATGGGCCTTTGCCGTGGCTCTCTATTGGGCCGTCGGGATGCCAGCCCAAGAGGCCTGGCCTTCGTTAGACCGGACATGGGCTCATAATAACAGCTTACTTAATTCTATTTAGCCGGGGGCCCAACAGGCCGGTTGTTTGGCCCCCGACAGTAGCCCCTGAGTCCTTACAGGTGTGGGTCCACGTCTGCAGGGACTTGTCATCGAGGGGTCGTTTTGACTTCTCCGGTGGGTACTGGTGAGGGTTTTTCTGTTCGTTCTCGTATTGCGTTTTTTCGGCATTCCTTTGACTTGATGTTTTTTCTCTGTGTTCGCACAGAGGCATTGGCAGAGATGGAGGCCATGGCGGTCGTCGGGACGGCCCTCGCCGACGTCGTCTGCGGCAACGTCCGTTAGCGCCTCGAGATGGCGCAGGTCTACGTCAACGCCTCGACGGTGCGCGCGGTCCGTCGGGGCGTGGTCGTCGGGGTCGCGATGGCGGAGGCGCACACCGGCGTTGACCTGACCGACGTCGTCGGCTTCCCCACCGGTGAGTCCTTGGAGGACTACGCCGCCATGCTGCTAGCATACAAGGAAGCGGCGGGAGTCGCGGTAGAGCTTTCCCCGGTGAACCAAATCCTAGCCAGGGAGCTGTAGGCTCAGGACGGCGATCTCGCCCTCTTCCCCTCTTTTTTCTGAAAGAAAAACTTATGTAATGCAAAGAAAAGGGGAAAAATAAATAAAGTCTTTTGTTAGTTTGTGTATTTCCTGCTCTCTTAATCGCATAATTAAGACAGTCGTAAAAACGATCATGGGAGAATGAGCAAGCGTAAAACATTATGTTCGGAAATCGACCCCCCATGAACTGAGGGGTCGCATTAGTTCATTCGTTTCGGGGTCGTGATCGCGCGCACGTTTCCTGGGGGCGCGGAGGGTCGTACGCGTTCGCCCCCGAGGTTTCTTTTAGGTTAGCATTTCGGATATTTCTGCCCTCGAGCCCCCGGCGCCCTTGCAAACGCATGGGCCCGGTCTGGGGGTCGAGCCTTCTCCCCATGCAACCCTTTTGTGGGGTCGGAGGAGGTGGGCAACGCTGCGTCTTCCCTTCGGTTGGGTCGAGACGCAGTGCCCAGTGAGTTGCTAATGGGTAATTCGAGTGAGGCCTAGGTTCCTAGCCTTTGCGGCGCGCGGCATGACCAGCCTCATAAATTCAAGTAGCTGATTCGTACTTTTTCCAAGCCGTTTGCGGGCTCGTGGGCTCGATGCCTTTTCCGCAAAAATTTCTGAATCAGAAATCGACCTTGGACTTGAACACGGCCTGAGAAAGCCCTAATCATTTTGGGTGCTTGGGAAATTAGGCCGCTAGTGGGCTTCTTTCTCGGGTCGTCCCTCACTCTATCGGTCCGGGGCGGTCGTGATCCCTTCGCGGGCAAATCTGCAAACCCCGGTCCTTTTTTCGGACCTTGTTACATATTGATTTATGTTTTTTATAATTAAGTATAAATCCGCGGTATGAAATTAATATAGGAATTTAATCGTTACACAAGGCGAGTAATGCAGGGTAATCGTAACGTGCGCGAGAGTTTAGCCAAAAGGTGGGTTCGTGTAACGTCCCGCTTCCTCGAGGCCAGGCCCACTTACATCTGATAGCTTTAATAGGACCAATACTGCGGTTCTGCTGATTAGCAGTACGGAAGCGAGTGTTGCTTTCAGACTGCTGCCCCTGAAACTTCCTCTTCTCTTCCATATCACGACGCTTATTTTCAATAACCAAAGCTTTGTCAACAAGTAGCTGAAAATTAGCAAAGCTGTGAGAGAGTAACTGATATTGCAGACCATCATTTAGACCCTCCATGAACACCTCCTGCCTCTTGTCATCATCCTCCACTTCAGTAGGTGCATACCGTGACAGCTGTATGAACTTATCACGGTACTCAACAACAGACATGCTTCCCTGTTTAAGAGCAAGGAATTCTTTCTTCTTCAATTTCATTAATCCAGCAGGTACATGGTGAGAACGGAATGCATTGCGAAACTCCTCCGCAAATTCCCGGCGTCGATTGGGCTTCGGACCAATGAATTTGGTTGTGGCAGTGGTGTGCGAGGTGAGCAAAGGGCAGAGAGGGGCTCGGCCAGGGAAGCTTATAGGCAGCTGGAGGGCAGGCGAGGGGGCGGTGGCCGTTACCACTCGGCGTCATGGCTGGGCTTGATGGCGCCCCCTTGATGGCCGCCATTACTCGATGATTGAAGGAGGCGGCGCAGCTTCTCCGGTTCGACGAGGAAGACGAGAAGCTGGGTGTTGCGACTCGTGGCCTCCAGCGTGTAGAGAGAAAAGGGATGAGGGGTATGGAAGGTGCTGTGGGCTGTCCTGCTGCTGCCGAGCAGGCCAACTGGGCTTGTGCGTGCAAGGGAAAAAAGAAAAGGGCAGGGCAACGTTGGCCGCCACAGCCCCAAACTGAGATCGTTTTCTACTCTAGAAAAAGGAAAAGCAAGCTTGGCTTAGCGTTGGGCTGAAAAAGAAGAAAAAAGAAAAGATTAAAAAGAAAATCCTTTTTTCTGATTTTTGAAACTTGGTCAAATTCAAATGAAATTTGAATTTCACAACAAACAACCTAGCCCTACACTCAACCAAAATCATTGTGCTTCGGCATGAATGCAACAACCATGTTTCTAAACCTTATAGTTTATTTTAATTACTTAAAAATTATTATTCAGCCTATGTTAAAATGCACATAAATTGGATAGATACTCAAATTTACTTTCTAATTTGCAAATGAATTTTTAGGGTGTTACAGTTCATGGGTCTACCGATCATGGCCGATACTATGGCCAGGTGAGCTCGTAGCCGCCGTCGTCGTCGTCGCTGCCGTAGTCGCTGAGAAGGTAGTCGCAGAGGCCGAGGAAGTGGAGAAGTGCTTCCGGATCCTGGAACTCGTCGCCGTCGGTCGGGATGTCGCGGGTGCCGTCGGGCCGATTGTCATCGTCGTTCCTCAGGCTGGGGCCGGTGGCGGCCGTCGCGTTGCTGGGCATGGGCGTGTTGGAGAGGCGTCGGGGCTCCTTCTTGGGCCGTGGCTGTCGACGATGAGCGTCCTCGTTCCTGCGGTGGTCCTTCCTCCTGTATCATGCGCTGGAGCGAGTTGACCTTGCGTGGTTGGCGTTGTCGTGCCGGGCTGGTTCGTTGGCATAGAGGCACAGGTCGGTGAACGACGCGGAGACGGCATCAATGTTGGTGTTGGAGGGAGGAGCACCATGTCGTAATCCACTCCAATGCTGATGAAGTCGAGGTTCCCAAACCGGACATGGGTGCCCGGAGGGTACTGAAGGTTGTCAGATCTGGCCATCCGGAACTTTAGGTTTGGAGACGAAACGCGCAAGGCCCCTACCTGGCGCGCCAACTGTCGATGTTTCGTGAAAGCACCAACTAGTAAATTTATAGATGCGCGTTTATGCCCGGATGGTTCGCTAAGTGGACACGGGGGAGTATACTAGTTCGGGTGAGAGGCCCTACGTCCAGTTCGAAGGGATTGTGTTACTTAGCGGTGGTTTATAGTAGGGGTTACAACCGGTTCGAGAGAGAGGGGCTCCCAAGTCTCTGATTGAGCGTGGTGCCAATATCATGGCGTGTGTCATGGTGTGTGCGATGGGTTTCGGTAATCTTGTGATCTCTTGTCTCATAGGATGGCTCGCCCTCCCTTTTATAGATGAAGGTAGGGAACAACCTTACATGTCTCATGGAGAAAGTATGGGCATGCCGTGTAGAAAAAGAAAGAAAAAAGATAATGGTGGAGTGGCTCGTCTGCCTTTCTGGGGTCGGGGCGTCCTTCTTCCTTGCGTCGCACGTGTTGATCAGGAACGGTCGCTGGTGTGGTCGCGTCGCCGGAGTGTTTGCCTATGTCTCCACAGTGGGCGGAGAGGTTGAACAGTTGATTGGAGCGCTTATTGCATTGTCTCGGAGTTAATGACGTTGTACGGCACGAGAGTGGGTCGTGACGGATGGGTTATCCGGACTGTCAATCAATAGGGCGATTAGACGTCGAGCCACGCTCTACTTCTAGTTAATAGTGCGGTCAAGAGTTGGGCCACGCCCTGCTCTGGCTAACAGTGCCGCTGGCGTTCGCGTCCATGCCCTATACTGACACACAGTGCGGTCAAGATGCTCCTCGCCCATGCCCTGCACGAGGCGCAGACAGAAAAGGCGTGATTTGACCGATCGTGCTGGCAGAGAGGTCGTAGCTCACGCGTGGAGCGCAAGCCTCGGTTGCTTCTTCGCGAAGATGCTCGCGGAGTGTCGTGCGAGCCGCGGCCTCCCGAGTCACGGCCCTAGGAGTCCTTTGGTCCACAGGGGTCGTGCGTGCCGCATGCCCCGGGGGTCGTGGCCTCGCTCCAGGGACCGCACGGCGCAATTCGCCCACGGGCCTTTGCCGTGGCTCTCTATTGGGCCGTCGGGATGCCGGCCCAAGAGGCCCGGCCTTCGTTAGACCGGACGTGGGCTCATAATAATAGCTTACTTAATTCTGTTTAGCCGGGGTCCCAACAGGCCGGTTGTTTGGCCCCCGACAACTTGCTCTTACAAGCATGAGCTCCTCTATGAGGACCACTCAGTTTTAACGTTTAGCCATGACAACATCCAGCTTGGGGAAGAGCATCTCGTAGTTATCTGGTAAGTATACCTATACGATTATCGAGTCTATTTTATAGTCATAAAATACTAAAAATATGTGGACACATGAAGGTCCATGTCTATAGAGTCTTTTGTGAGTCTATTAGTTAAAAGAAATAAAAAGATAAATAACAATTAAAACCAAATAAAGATAATCTAGCTATTTATTAAGGTGTGATCATAGAGTATTTACAAGTCTGTCTAGTTTGTTAAGAGTCAAATAAAAACTGAGGAACAATAAAATTTTATTTTGGAGATGATAAATAGTTGCTCTGCCGTAATTCCTTTCAAGTGCCTAGTTTTCAACCTTAAGTTCTCCTGAGTTTTGGATATGACTATTTTGATATAAGAATTTACTTTGAACCTGAAACTTGTGGAGGCATATGCTTGACCTAAGTCTAGGTGATTGATGGATATGATGTAAGAAAGTTCGAGCTGCTATTGACGGTGGATAGCGTCAACATTTAATAGATCAATAGACACAAGAAACACATGAATATCTAGAAGTCTAGGGTTTTATCTAACAATTTCCACGAGTTTTAGTGATTTATCAATTTCCAGGGACTATTCCAAAAAACGGTGGAAAAGGATTTAATTATCAAAATACATCTCGGAATTATCCGTAACTCAAGAATACGCTACACAACTCTAGAAGGATCCAGAATACACCGGAGCAAAGGAGAGCGCGAGACACTTCTAGGTGGAGCCGGCCGGCCTCACCTGTCATGCCGGCCGGCCCCCTATAGGGGGAAGCTTCTCCCCCTTCTGGAGTCTTCCTCCACCGCCATTGAGGGTTCATCTTAGCCGTCCCTTAAGTCGGTTTGATCCAACGGCCATCGTGCATCCCACCGGGCTATAAATACAGGGCCAGACCCCCTCCTGGAGCAATCAAGTCATTTGGAGATCAAGCATCCAGAGCCAGAAACCCTAGTTCCTCAGAGTTCCTCTATTCTATAGTAGTAGCCTAGTTGGATTAGATCTAGAGGGAGTCAAGCTGAGTTAATCTAGCTTGGGTTCCCGATCGGTGTTGCCAGGAGCGTGGAGTTCGGTACTGTTCTTATACTCTTTGTGTTATTACTACATCGTTCTTAGCAATATTAGTATTCATCTATGTTCTTGATTGCAATGTTCATCGTCTACTTTAATTACATGTCTAGTATAGTTAGTCCACTGCTATTGAATTCTTATATATGCTCGTATAGCGCTCATCTAGTGGTACACTGGGTGAGTGGTAGGCATTATGTAGGCATGGAGCCTAGATATTACGCTTATCTGCGAGTGCCCCCTGATGTGCCGTGTCGCATGGTAGCTCATGGAGGTGACTTATAGCTTCATTGAATCCTCTGTAATCCACCCTTCGCACATAGGTTTGTAGAGCGCGATCACGATGGAAGGTGACGATTGTCTTAATTTCCTTCTTTAGTTGATGCTCCTTATGTTTGATATCATAGCAGCCTAATAATGATTGCTAGATGTGTTTGCACTAATTGAAGTGTTCGTTGATGTGTAGTTATAGAATGACACTAGGAACTATTTCTCTAATATTCGGATCTAATTACGTTATTATGGTAGTTAGAGTGCTCTGAGTGAATCTATTATCTTAATATGATGCTTGATCAATGCTTATAATATTTATATTTATCCTATGACTTATCCCTGTTATGAGTAGATTTGAGGTTATGGTTTACTATTTCATGAATGGTATAAGTTACCAATATATCCTGCCAGACCTTCCCAGTGGTATAAATATAAATCGATAACCTGGTAATACTCTAGGTAAAATGCTATAATGGTATAATTATCTGTGCGCTTGCGGATTCTTTTCATGCATATATCTTATCTAGTCACATAAAATGATATAGATCTATTTAGTGTTATTTTTGTAATAATGCTAGATAGTACCAACAATCATTCTTTGGCACCATAGCTAGGGATGACAACCTAGTACACTGCTAGAGGTGTAGGTAATTGATAGGTGACTACCAAAATAAGTGATGAGTTAATTAATACCAACAAGCATTTTTGGCGCCGTTGCCGGGGAAGGTAGCTAGGCAATAAAAAAATATTGATTCACTTTTACTATTCAATGTGATTGAGATAACCATTAACCCCTGCTCAAGTAGGATTACCCTTGTTTTATCTACTTTAATATCTTATGCAGGGTAATGAAAGACCGGTTTATGACCTTCCAGTGAGCTCCCACAAGAAAAAAAGAAACACATTAAATCCAAGATTGGAGAAAGAGGTCGACGTCACAAGAATTAAATTTATATCTCAAGTGACGTGAACAAAGATGCTGTATCACTCATAAATTCCATAATGTGAGTCATGGTAAGTGTGATCAAATAAAGGTGAGAAAGTCTTGCTCATGGACTTTAAATTTAATGAGTAGTTATCTTTTGCATTCCACAGCATGTTTACTTTTCACAATCCAAACATTCATCTTATTTAGTTTAAAGTTTTTCATCCATAACATGTTTAGTTCCATTCATATATCCATCCCACTTGTATTCTTATAAATAACAAAAAAACTCACCATGATCATGCTTTTTCATCTCTACTTGAATAAACTTCTATAGTACTGAAATGACCCAATTTTCCACGAAGGGAAAATCCACACAGTCGAAGTGTAATACGACCTTTTAAATCATATTACCCATATTCCAGTCGATTATCAAATCCATACAACGATAAAAGAGTACAAATAGAAAGGTTTACGATAACTTATTACAACGCCAACATGCGTAAATCACAGAGAATCATCAACTGGAACAGCTTGAGGATGCGGAAGCAACTTCTATCCGATGACTTGAGCGTAGCGACGAAACCCTCAACCATCATGCTCATCAGAGTTGTACTCCTCAGAACCTGCGTGCCAAAGTATCAGTACGATATGTACTGGCCACATTTCCACCCAGTGCTTTGCTATGCTTTGTGGAACTGGATGCGTTAAGGCTTAAAGCAAGAACACCTATATTTGGCTGTGGTTTCCTATGCAATAGTCATCATGTATAATAATAAGTATATAGTTCAAGTTTTAACACCACATCCACACACCATCATCCATCCATCCACCCATCCATTATCATCCATCCACCTCATCCACCACATCTCATCTCACTCATGTCGACAGGCCAACTCCCACTCAGCCTGCCTCAACGGTCCATGGCCAGCTCTATCTCACAACACAGGAGGAGAAAAGAATGACTCATCTCTCTATTCCAGCCAGCACGGTCACTAGGAAAGGTCCATAGCCGACGAGTCAGCATATGTATCGATTGATCAACCATAACACTCTGCAGAGGTTTCACATACCCACAAGATTGCCATCCTTAGCATGGCCGTACCTAGGCTGATTCCGGCTGCTTGCATGCGTAGAACGATGCCATCCTACCTCTTAGCCCTAGAACACCCCAAGTCTAGTCTGGAATGGCTGATACTGTGAGACATAGTACAGGGCCCCAAATGGCTACTATGTTGTCTCGAAAGGGTGTGAGTCCATCATGCCCATACCTCCCTACACTCTTTCACCTGATAGTAATGGCACTGCTCTACCATGTAGTCCAACCGTCCCGTACCATATAGAGCGAGTGGGATGTGAGATTCCCGGTGGGTCCGAGTACTAGTAAGTCCTTAGGGTTGACCAAGCCAGGGTGTCTTCATCCGGTTTACCATTTTACGTGCCACCACAGCACCTCGATCCCGGGCTCTACCCCTCAGAAGCTCACACCCGGGATCCCCCGACTCTATTACCCACCACAGGTATCGCTTATCCGGATGCCCAGGTAGCATCGTATGGCAAGACTCGCCCTCGGCTCGTCGTATACCCCAGCTCGATCGACACAACCCTCACCCTCCACACACACCCAAGACACACGCAGCACGCTCACCATCCACCAAGTTCAGGTTTGGCACCACGTGCCTTAGTTATATATATATATATATATATCCATTTCCACCATGCATCACATCAAGATATAAAGCGTAGTAGAGTCATAATAGCAATTAATGATAGCAAGCGTGTGTCTAGCCTAACAGCGGGTGAGCAGGGGTGAGGTTGCGTCAAGACAATGGGCATCAAGAAATAACTAACATGCATCCTAATCATGTGATATCAACAGTAATTAAAGCACTAGAAATACTACTCATTAGCCATGCGTAATGGGATCTACGAAAAGTGGGTGGAATGTGGCACCTTCGGAGTAGTCGTCTCCCAATTCCTCGTTGTAGTCACGATCGTACTCGGCACGTTCCTCCTCTGACTCTGAAACAATACAAATACGGTCGCGTTAGCGACGCCTATTGAGGGCACAAAGAACAAAATGAAATATGAAAAGATCCAAATGCACTCAAGCATGACTCCAATGCGTAGAGCTTGATTTTAGATGAATTTAGAAATTTGGTTCACCAAATTTGGAGCTCATATGAAGAAGTTATGCATTTTAGAAGTTTATTCAATATTCCGGAAAAAAGGGCCAAAATTCCCTATGGATGACACGTGTCAGTCTCTGGTGGCGCCACTTGGCTCTGCTGATGTCAGCATGACGTCATCAGGTGTCACTGGTGGGATGACGTCTGCATGACGTCATTGTGACGTCATCCGGTGGGCCGGGCTTGGGCCTCCACATGTCGGCTTGTGGTGCTGCCTCAGTCGTCTCTCTGGGTCTGGGCTCGGCCCGTGCCCACAGTGCGCTGGTTTACAGTGGACCGGCTAGTGTTGGCTTATGGACCACAGGCGCCGTCCACGGTGAACTCGGTCCACTCCCTCTCCTTCCTCTCATCGGTCCACGTACGCCGGGTGCGCGCAGCTTCTCTTCTCCTTCCCTCCTCTTCTTCCTGTCGTGACGTGGCTCACCGGCAACGAGCCAGTGCGCGGTGGCGGTGTTCCAACTCCCCTTGGTCTCTGCTAGAGTGCGCAATGGCACTACGGGTCTTGGGTGAGTTCGGCGGGCCCTTCTATAGCGGCGGTGGTTGACTTGGTGTTGCTGGGCACAGCGGCGACATCATAACCACCATGGCAAGCAGCGGCAACCAGGCCGCGTGCCACGCGGGGCTCAATTGGTGCTACGGTTTGGAAAGATGGGTCCCTGGGTGTACACCAGAGGCAGCGCTGAAGACCAATTTGGGCGACGGCGCACCAGTTGATGCCAAGACGGCGGCGGAGGTCCGGTGAGTTCACGGCTCCGGCGACGAGGGTGCTAGGGTCCGAGTTGGTCACATCGGGTTAGGCGACAAGGCTCAGGGTGGTTCGGTGATGCTTGCGGGCCCGTCCTTGTCCGACGAGGTGGCTTGGCTCGGCGGGAACGGCGGCGACACGACCGTGCATGACGGTGGCCATGGCAGCGCTCCAGAACGCGGTTGCGGCGGCTCGGTTCAAGGTTCCAAGGTCATCCGGGGCTAGTTCCTCTGCCTGGCGCGCGCACCAAGTGCACCGCGACAGGGAAGACGTGGTTCGGGGTTCGGTTAGGCGTCAGCGGTCTGGATCGCGCCGGAACGGCATCTCGCCGTGACATGGCATGGCCATGGCGGCGATGCGGCGGCTCGGCTCTTCTCTATGGCGCGCAAAACTCCGATCCGTTGGGCCTGGGCTGGTCAGCGTGCGTGCGTGCAATCGTGTGTCTAGAGCCGAAAGAGGCTCATGCCTACGCACCCCAAGGCGGAGCGCCATGGCCGGAGGAGGGCGGGGTTGGAAGGGAAGACGGTGGCTCTCACCTCGGTGGTGGAGACGCTCGGATGGCGGTGCAGTGACGAGTCATTGCCGGGGCGAGGCGAAGCAGTGACATGCAGCGTAGCTACGTCGTCGTCGCAGTCCCGCGTCGTCTCCGGCTCCGGCGGCTACGAGCGGCTCCGGCGACGCTCCGGCGTACTCCTTTCTCTCCCTCGCTTCTCGTCCCTCTCTCACGGTTTAGCTGTACCAGGCGCGTGCCACCGAGCGGCGGCGGGGGTTGGAAAGCCCTAGGAACACTGGGGCGTGGTACTTATAGGCGAGGGAGACGGCAATGGTGCCGTGCGGACGGTGATCGCGGCCTTGGCTTGATTAGGCGGCTGGGAGGGTGCTGGTGGTTGTTGCTGGTGTCGCGAGGGCCCCAATTGGCAGTGGCTACGGCCAATTTTACTTGGCCACCAAGGGAGGAGGAGGATGGGCGAGGCACGGCACGGCAGCGGCGTGCACGGGCGAGCGCGCGTGGGGGGAAGGGTCATGCAATTCGCATGACCGTGGGTCCCGTGTGGCAGTGAGGGAGCTTGCAGGGGCGCGCGTGAGGCGTGGACGAGCGGGGCGTCCTCGCTAGCGTCGCTTGTCATGGCACGGAGCGTCGGCGCAAGCTGGAAGAAGAACAGGGGCGCGCTGACACGCGGGCCCCGTCTGTTAGCTGGCGTGGGGAAAACGGGTTCGGCCGAGGCGTTTTCAGCCTGCGCGGGCGGTTGCTGGGCGGCGCGTCCGTTTGTTGTAGCTGGGCTGGCCCATGTGCGCGGGTGCGGGGAGGAGAAAAGGAAAAGGGGGAGGCGAGCTGACCTGGGCCGTGTGGGCTTCCTTGGGTTGCTTTCCTTTTCTCCATTTCCTTTCTATTTTCTATTCCTTTTCTATTTTATTTTCTAGGTAATTAGTGCTTAATTATAGTTAGCCATGATGATTAGAGTTGGATAACAAGATGGGGTCCAGCAGGGTCCATGTCATGGTTTGGAGATTATTCCCATGTATTGGGATACATATATATGTATGTATATTTATTCCTATGTATTATTTAAATAATGTGGGTACATTATGGTGTAAGTTTAGTTAAGTTAAATAATTAATGACAATTCATTAATTATTTATACTTATTATATTTATTTAGTTATTTTAACACATCATAAAATCCAAGCAAAAAACCGAATCACACGTGCTTCATGTTAGGATTTAATTGTACAAATATTTATAAGATTCAAAGCAAGGTCCAATTCACATATGTTAATAACAAATGTAGAAATATAGACATGCATATGATAATGAAAAAGTCCTATTTGGGTCCTTTATAGTGCATGCTAGGGTTGGTTTACTAAATGCCACTCAACATTATATGGAGTATTTTAGGAAAAAAATTTGTAGACGGTATTTTTGTGTTGTGTAAAATTTGGGGTTGTTACAAGTACTTTTATGCTACTTATATTTGCTATAGTATACTTAGGTTTGGAAGTATCTTCATACACCTTTTAATTGCGCATTGATTATTTTCCTAAGTTAAAGTAGACATGGTGTCTGGTTTTATCGGTGCTAGAACTGGCGGCCCTAGCACCAACGAGTAAATTTGTGGTGCGTGTTCCCAACTGCAGAAGGTGTGCAAGAAGGACACAAGGAAGACTCGTATTATTCTGCACCTAAGTGCTTGTAGGTGTTGACGGTCCTTAATGCCTATTTTATACCATCAATTATTGCATGAATTAATATAAAATGAATCATAAAGCATAGTTGTAGGGTTCGATTCTAACGAGTTCCACGAGTTGTGTTGTTCTCGATTGTTTTGCAGATATATCTAATTTTGCACAGAATAAAAGTATCTCAAATGATGATTTAGAGTGCATCATTGTGAAGAGCTCGTCGAGACGATCGAAACGGACATATGGTTTGCCCTATTTGAAATCCGAAGTCAAAAGATATCAATTCCACACCGAAACCAACACTAGAAGACTCTAGAAGACACGAGAAGGCGACCCACCGAAGGCGGGGCCCACCTGTCACAGGGTGGGGCCGGCCGGCGCCCTCCAGAGCCCATTCGGGGCCCGCTTCGATGGACGGCCTCCTACCGCCTTAGGGTTTGCATCTCCACCGTTGCCCAAGTCGGTTTGATCCAACGGCGCACGTTCATCCCACCGGGCTATAAATAAAGAGGCAGACCCCCCTCCCTGAGGGCACCACATTATTATGGAGATGTAGAGGCGTCCCTCGAATGGATGACCTCTCACCTCTAGAGAATTAGGGCTAGACTTTCCAATGTAGTAGATTAGTTCTAGTTGAGAGTTAGGGAGAGCGGAGCTACGCCCGGGTTCCGGAGGAGTCTTCAGAGGAGTCGTCAGAGTTTTGGTATATCTTTGTATCTATTCTTGTAAGACTTATGCTTTAATATATTTTATCTTTTTTATTTACTTTTATGCCTAGCATTTAATTGGTTAGTATAGTTGTTATACTTTGGCATGGGATCTCCGCCTGTATCGGGTGCTCTAGTTATAGATCATGACTAGAGTAGTAATCGGTAGTGTAGACATGGAGTCTAGGCTATAGGTTACCTGAGGTTGCGCCCAATTCTTACGGTTAGTTGTGGTAGCCCCAGAGGTGACAGCTTTGTTAGGCCTTCGTATTCCACCACGTCGGAGTTGGTGTTTCGTAGAGCTTTTGGCAGCCTTCCCCAACTACCTTCTTCCCAGTCTTATTCGAGAGTTGGAAAGGTACTGCTGCTCCAAAGTGTTATTGTGTGATTGCTTTATCTACCATAAATTAGTTATATAGAACCAAAGTAATAGAGAAGTATTTAAGAACCTTGAGCTCTCCCGTTGTCCTCTCACTTTAGCTATCTACTCTTTTATCATAGAATTCTCCTGTGTGTGTCTTATATGCATAATTCCTATCATCTATCATTTACCCCCTATTTTAGTCTAGTTGGTGTATTAAGTTAGTGGATACATGATGGTGAACTATCAATGTCTTTAACCAATGTTTCCCAGTGGTAAAATATAAATAACGATACCTAGAATACTTCCGGTAAAATGCTACAACAATACGGAATCCTTCATATTTTAATTGTGCATAAGAAAAACCACCAACAAGCATTTTTGGGCGCCGTTGGGAGAAACAATTGGCATAAAGATTTTGATATTGATCTTGATATCTACTAATCTAGTTTGCCACTAGCTTTAGTAGGATTACCCCTTATTTTGTTGAGTTGTGGAATAAGCGAGAATATCAACCGTTTCAAAGAAATTCCACAAGAACAAGACATGGGAGATATTGAAGAATTCAGGGTGCCCTGAACATTCATGATCCATCAACAATGAAGCCCCTGCCATCTCACGGTATGTATAAACATATATATATTATTCTAACCATGTGTAGATTGGAGGAAAAATCGTCATCACAAGAAGTCAAAGTTCATCACATGTGATGAATAAAGATGTTGCGCTACTCACAAATACCATTATGAATCATGGTAAGTATGATCAAGAAAGGTGAGAAAGTCTTGCTCATGGATTTTAAATTCGATGAGTAGTTATCCTATTGTTTGCATGTTTACTTTGAATAATCCGACATCTACTCCATCTCATATCAAATCCACAACATGTTTAGTTCTTTACATACATACAGGCCACTTGCATCTCTACTTAAAACTGAAAAAATAATATTCTCACCATGCATGACCATGCTTTCATCTCTATTTGAGTAGATCTCTATGTGCTTTCATGCTACCTTTGTTTGCTATAGTATGCTTTAGTTTGGAAGTACCGCACATACTTTCATAGGCTTTTAAATTAAGCGTGGTGCTTAGGTTAAATAGCCTACCTTAGTCAAATGAGACATGGAGTTTGGTTTGGTTATTGAACTAGAAATTGTTGTAGTAGATATTGGATATTTTGTTGGACTAACTCCTACAGAAAACTCTTAAATTCAATTTGGGTAAGTCAGAGATGAACTCACATCAAGAGATGAATCAAGGCATGTGATGAAGTCCAATAACTTTGCACAAAAGGAAGACACAACTCATTCTCCATGGAAGAACTGTAAGTATCAAAGTTTGTTCACTTAATCTTTTGTCGCAAGTTACCTTTGCCTTGAACCATATAAAAGTGTAACCGCCAACAACATTTGTTAGAAGAAATTTATGCTAAAGTAATCCTAAAAGTCCATCCTTCCATTAGTATAGATGAAATTCGCATGATTTATATGGACCATAACCCATATTCTAAACTTGTTGCAATCCTTTGGGTATGTGTCCACTAACATTTATGCAGGAAAGAAAGAATAAATGTCGATCATGGTTCAAAACAAAAAAGAAAGGAGAACAAGTGTATACAAAAGACTAAGATGGAAAGAAATAGATGAAAGAACACTTCAACACCTTCTACACTTCACCATGATAGTGGACCAATCACCTTGCAAGACATAAGGTATGCATTTACCCAAGCTTCATGTAACTTTAAATTATATTCAATATCTTATACCCGTTATTGTCTTGGTTATCCATACCTTATATTATGCTTAATTTGCTAAAACTTAAAATAAATAAAATTCTCTTTTGGTTCACCTATATATTCTTGGTTCTATTTGAATAAATATCCTTAGTCTTTTGAACTTCCTTACTCTATTATAAGTATGCTTCAGAATATCACTTAAACATTATAACATCAAAACATATTTGTATAAGAATTTGGTTGTATATATAGACTATCGATCCTCCTCTATAAAAATATTTAAATCATATTAGGAGACTTCATAGAATCAAATCAAGGTTAGAGTTATTCTTTAAATTTATATCTTTGCCCGAACCTTGTTTGAAAAATTTGAAATAATGGTGAATCATTTAAAACACGAGCTACGATTTAATCATTAACTCCTTGGAAAACACTATCCATACTTTAAATAAATAGTATATTCCTTCGGTATGTGTTGTCTACTAATCCCTTGCAGAGAAGAAATAATGAGAGAAACGGAAGTCCGGAAGAGTGAGAAAGGAGTACAACATATGAGACAAGATGCTAAGGAACAACTCAAGATGCAAGGAAGAAAAAGACCATTGAAGTTTAACTACCCTTTACCACATGGTGCCATCACGCTCTAGTAATAAAGATTAAAGGGAGTGGTCAGATGCTAACAAAAAGAAAAGAAGAAGGTGGCACCACTATTAACCAAATGAGCCATGATATATCTTATTTTTAGAAGAATGGTCACCACCTCAATCTTGATAACTTATAAAGATGAACAATCCTTCAAGGTTAAGTACTCAATCAACAAAGCTTAAATGCCATAGGAGGAGTCTAGTTCAAGGACTAAAAAACATCGAACCCTCACCTTGAGGTAACAAGGTTAGAGAATGAAGTTATCCATATTTACTTTCTTACATTGCATGATTTATTCTCTTTTTAGCACGTTTACTTTTCTATATTAGCATTGTATAGAAAACAAACAAAAATAAATAGGCATGCATTAGGCTAAATTTGTCTTTAAAAAAATTAGAAGCCCCATGTGAAATCCCTGGAGACGGCATGAAAGCGTGTAGGAGTTTTCTATAAGGTGGTGGCATAAAAATATCAAAAACATCATGCATACATGTTTTACTTTTTTGTATACAAAAATAGAAAAATCAAAAATACTAGATGAGCATCCTGCTATAACCTTGCCATTTGAAAAATATTTCTAAAGCTCCATAACACCTAATCCTCAAAACGGCTAACCACAAACTATTTTATCCTAACCCGTTCCACAAGTTTTGGTGTTTGGCGAGATTTTTTTATCCTAGGATGACTCCAAGAGCTAGTTACCTAGGTGCTCTGATCTTCACTCCTCGTTGTACACCTTTTCAACATATAGTTACCCACTGTGTGAAGGAAGTAACTTCTCAAAAGATAAAGATCGAGATGTTCCTAGCAACACTTGCTCTTATAAGCATGAGCTCCTCTGTGAGGACCACTCGTCTTCAACGCTCAACTACGACAACATCCAGCTTGGGGAGAGCATCCCTAGTTATCGGTAAGTATACATATGCGATTATCGAGTCTATCTTATAGTCATAAAATACTAAAAATATATGGGCACATGAAGGTTCATGTTTGTAGAGTCTTTAGTAAAAATAAAAGATGAATAACAATCAAAACCAAATAAATATACTCTAGCTATTTATTAAGGTGTGATCATATAGTGTGTTTACAGTTGTGTCTAATTGTTAACAGTCAAATAAAAACTGAAGAACAATAAAATTTTGTCTTGGAGATGATGAATAGTTGCTTTATCGTAATTCCTTTCAGGTGCCTAGTTTTCAACCTTAAATTCTCCCGAGTTTTGGATATGACTGCTTTGATATAAGAATTTACTATGAACTTGAAACTTATGAAGACATATGCTTTGACGGATATAAAATGAGAAAGTCTGAGCTGCTATTTATCTTATTCCTAACGATACTAAGTTCGGAGATTTATTTAAAAACTAAAAATCTTACATGATGAGCTCTTGTATGACAAAGTTTGAATTCCTACCAAAGCCATATATGATATATATTTAGAATAGGAAAACCTTTGCTCATTTATGTTGCTTATTTTGTATTGAGTTCAGTTAATCTTTGTTGTATACCTTATGAGAGTCTTGTCATGCTTTTTAAAACTAAGATCACACTCACACACTCCACAACATATGCATTACTCCTACTCTAGGAGTAAGCGCAATCATTATTCCACTTTCATCTAGATCCACCTTAAAAATATTTTCTCCTACAAGGGAGTAAAACAACCAAAAATATACCTCATAGGACAATCCCCTGTTTAATGCTCTAAGTTCTTATTGTTATCTCTCCAATTATTTTATATCCAAAGGATGCATGTGGCTATGCAAAAAAAAAAAATATTAGGAAAAGAAGAGGGAGTTAAAAAAATGGACAAGTGTCCAAGCAATTAAAACAATGGGCACTCAGATGCCGCGCCTCCATGAAAAAAAAAGAGAAGAGAAAAAAAAAAGAAAGAATAAAGATAGCCCATGTTTTCCCATGAAAAGTTCTAAGTCCAAGAGGGAGAGATTTATTTCTAAAGAGCATAAGTAGAATTAGGATTAGCCACCATATATTCACCTATCCACCATATTTCATACTCACGCACACCTTGGTTTGATTGTATGACTTATTCTCTTTGGATCCATTGTTTGACTTTACAATATATGAATTGCATGTATGCTCATCCTTGTTTAATGCCACTCCTATGAGCTCCACTATAATCATTAGTTGTAGGAGGGCATGACAACATAAATGCCTCAAGTGAGATCCATAAATACCACATATTAAGAGACTTGAGGGTGTCATACAATTAAGCTCTGAGTTTTATTTTAAAAACTTGTAAAAACTCTAGAATATAGGTTAAGTGAAGAATTAGAGACATAGTGCTTGACTTGATTGTTCTATCTTTCAATTGCTCAAGACCCATATGAAGGTTAAAGAGCTCCATAGCTATAGGTAAAATGAGTAAGTTTGAAAGTTAGAGCAGTTTTGTCTAATCTGGAGGAGAACTTCTGTTTGAAGGCATGTGTACTTTTGAAGAGTGAAAGCATTGTAGCAACTCCTGATCCAGCTTTATTAGTTAGGCTTTGCTAAGGGACTAGCAAAGGGTAACCTTGGGGGAACTTATTGATGGTCCTTAATGCCTATTTTATATCATCAATTATTGCATGAATTAACATGAAAAGAATCATAAAGCATAGTGTAGGGTTTGATTCTAACGAGTTCTACGAGTTGTGTTGTTCTTGATCGTTTTGCAGGTATATCCAATTTTGCATAGAATAAAAGTATATCAAATAATGATTTGGAGTGCACCATTGTGAAGAGCTCATCGAGACGATCGAAACGAACATATGGTTTGCCCTATTTGAAGTTTGGAGTCAAAAGATATCAATTCCACACCGAAACCAACACTAGAAGACTAGAAGACGCGAGAAGGCGACCCACCGAAGGCGGGGCCCACATGTCACAGGGTGGAGCCGCCCGGCGCCACCCCGGGGCCGGCCGGCGCCCTCCAGAGCCCATTCGGGGCCCGCTTCGATGGACGTCCTCCTATCGCCTTAGGGTTTGCATCTCCACAGTTGCCCAAGTCAGTTTGATCCAACGGCGCATGTTCATCTCCCACAGGGCTATAAATAAAGAGGCAGACCCACTCCCTGAGGGCACCACATTATTATGGAGATGTAGAGGCGTCCCTCGAATGGATGACCTCTCACCTCTAGAGAATTAGGGCTAGACTTTCCAATGTAGTAGATTAGTTCTAGTTGAGAGTTAGGGAGAGCGGCGCTACGCCCGGGTTCCGGAGGAGTCTTCGGAGGAGTCGTCAGAGTTCTGGTATATCTTTGTATCTATTCTTGTAAGACTTATGCTTTAATATATTTTATCTTCTCTATTTACTTTTATGCATTACATTTGATTGGTTAGTATAGTTATTACACTTTAGCATGGGATCTCTGCCTGTATCGGGTGCTCTAGTTATAGATCGTGACTAGAGTAGTAATCTTTAGTGTAGACGTGGTGTCTAGGCTAGGGTTTACCTAAGGTTGCACTCAATTCTTACGGTTAGTTGTGGTAGCCCTAGAGGTGACAGCTCTGTTAGGCCTATGTATTCCACCACGTCGGAGTTGGTGTTTCGTATAGCTTTTGACAGCCTTCCCCGACTACCTTCTTCCCAGTCTTATTCAAGAGTTGGAAAGGTACTGCTGCTCCAAAGTGTTATTGTGTGATTGCTTTACCTACCATAAATTAGTTATATAGAACCAAAGTAATAGAGAAGTATTTAGGAACCTTGAGCTCTCCCGTTGTCCTCTCACTTTAGCTATCTACTCTTTTATCATAGAATTCTCCTGTATGTGTCATATCTGCATAATTCCTATCATCTATCATTTACCCCCTACTTTAGTCTAGTTGGTGTATTAAGTTAGTGGATACATGATGGTAAACTATCAATGTCTTTATTCATTGTTTCCTAGTGGTAAAATATAAATAACGATACCTGGAATACTCCCGGTAAAATGCTACAATGGTTTTCTGTGCGCTTGCGGAATCCTTCATATTTTAGTTGTGCATAAAAAATACCAACACTAGCCTCTTTACCCTTACTCCTAACTATGAAGTAGGTTGTCATCCCCAATTGTGAAGCTAGGAATAAACTCTGGTACTAAATCTTATCATTTTATATGACTAGACAGAAATAAATAAAGATGAATATAAACTAAGAATAATTCTGCAAGCGGACAGATAATTATACCATTGTAGCATTTTACCTAGAGTATTACCAGGTTGTCATTTATATTTTACCACTTTGGGAAGGCATTACTAAGAAGCTACTCTATAGTATTGATAACATGTTTAAGCATATGCATTGAATAGATGATGTAACCAATGTCATACACTCTACTCATAACAGGGGTAAGTCACAAGATAAATAATAATGATAAATATAATGATAATGAGCCATTGATCAATCATCTCCTAATAATACTAATCTATCATAGCACTCTAATCATGTCAGCATTGTCTAATCAGGTAATAGAGAAATAACTCCTAAGTGTTTAACTGCATGTCAAAGCTACATCAACTAGTGCAAGTATATCTAGTAATCATTGTCAAGTAATACTACCATAGTTCCCAAACACATCGGAGCAATGTACAGGAAAAGGTGATTACAGGAACCGCTCATGTGTATAAAACACTCTTAACCTGACAATCTCACTCTACCAATCCACTGTACGGGGAAAGGCCTACAAAGGACTCAATGGGTCTGTCACACCCACGATCTACCTCACTACCCGGCACAACTAGGGATATCCGCAGATAAGCAAAGCATCTAGACACCATATCTACATATTGCCTACCACTCACCATATGATCAACTAGATGAGCGCTATACGAACCAGTGCATGAATATAATAGCAAACCAACTAAACTAGATGTATTGAAGTAGACAATGAACATAATACTTAAACTAAGATAAAGAACAATGTTGCTAGTAAACATCATACAAACGCAGATAATACAATGAGAAAGAAAAGCTTTTTTTTGAGCATCTAAGAAAGAAAAGCTTAAGAATTGTACCAGACTCTTCTCTTCTTGACAACTTCCAGAATCCAAGACTGGCTAAACTATGAACTAGAAGGCTATAAGGAACTAGAACTTGAAGCTCTAGATGACTTGATCTTCAACTGGCTCGACCTTGAATGATTTGAATGAGGTATTGAATGAATTAGGGTTTCCAGGGGGAGGTCTGGCTCTGCTTATATAGCCCGGTGGGATGCACGACAATCGTTTGATCAAACTGACTTAACGTAGGGCTGAGATTGATCCTCAAAGGCGGTGGAAGACGCTCGCTGAAGATGACAGGTGGGGCCCACAGGGGAGGTCCGGCCGGCCTGGGCAGTGGGGCCGGCCGGCCCCGCCCTCTTTCGCTCCGGTGTCTTCTAGATCCTTCTAGAGTAGTTTGGCGTATTCCTGGGTTACAGATAATTCCGTGGTGTATATTTATAGTTATGCCCTTTTTTCGGTGTTTTCTGGTTTAGTCCCTGGAAATTGATAAATCACCAAAACTCATGGAAATTGTTAGATAAAACCCTAGCCTTCTAGATATTGATGTATGTTTTATTCCTTGTGATATATAAAATATTGACGCTATCCACCGTCAACATGTACTGAACTATATTCATCCTGATGACTGCTAAAATGGCTTGCAGTTTGGAAAGTGTGGAAAATTGGATAGCAGCGTGACCCATCCGACAAATGATTCAGGAACTACAGGATTCCTTAAAGAATTGAAAGTGTGCATTGAACGTAGATGTTTCAGAATGGCAGAGAGGTTATCAAGAACTGTATCACTATTGAGTTCATTGCAAGACTGCAAGTGCAGGAAGTGGAATGGCCTAGGTCAGTCTTGACCTAGGAAAATAAGACTGAGATGCTTCAAGTCTTCAAGATTCTGGTGGTGGTGATCTGAACTGGAAACGATGCTTATGCTTAGTGGTAGTAGCTGTAACTAGCTTAGGATTGCCTGCTTAATTCAATAAGATATTCTGCTATATGCCATGGCGCATGAGTCCAAATATGTAAATAGCTAGCATGTAATAGCTGACAGTTCAGACTACAACTGCAGTGCAGTTTTTTGTTCTTTCTTTTTAGTCTCTACTGAATCTGTTGGTTGGAATTGTAACCAGCATGTAAACCTATTTGTACATGGTCTTCTCACCTATACTTAATGTAAAGGCATAGCAAAGTGTGGATTGGATGTCTGAATAATCTCACTGTTTTTTCTGAATGCATTGTTCTATGAGGCTCCTATTTGGAGCAAAAACTGTAAGGCTCCTATTGAGAGCAAAAGAGACTTCCTAACAGCAGAAGTACAAAATTACATAGATTGTTGATTTTGCACTCCATCAAAATATAACTTCATAATATTTAAATTGCTTAGAGCTGATGTCTTACAGTTATTTGGTTTGGATCTTGGTTTGGATCAGCACATTCATCTTCTTGTCTCCACATCATTATTTCCCAGATCTTCACCTAGAGTGAAATACATGATAATTCATGTTTTTTAAAAAAGTATAGACATAAGCAAAAGGTATTGGACAGGTCAGTACCTTTCTTCGGAGCACCCTTTTTCGTCTTCCCTAATGACTTCTTTTCAACAACATTTTTAAAACGTGTATTCTTTGGACCTTTTATTACTTGACAAATTTTAAATGATATTACACCATTTAAAGCATCTCAAACACTTTCAACTGGAACAGCAGGAACATCACTGGATTTTTCATGCATCTCACTTAGGTATGTATCAGCTTCCAAGTTCAAGTCATGTATGGCTTTCTGCAATTTATCAAGAAGTTCTTGTGATGGCGAACACTTCAGTGCAAGAGATGTGGCCTATCGAGATATAAGTGTTGCCTGTGTCTTCAAATCTCCCTTTTCAATTCCTTGTTTCTCAACATAAAATTCAATTTTCGCATTTTTTTGTCCATCTAGGCAGTATATATTGCGATGGCAAATTGTATACTCTATTTGTATTGAAGACCCTAAGAGCATGCTTACACAATAGACCTATAAGATATAGTTGCCAATTACTACCTATATTACAGTACATCTTACAATGTATAAATTGAAATGTAAAGAGTACACATACATATATATATGGATTCAAACATCCAACAAGAGCATGTAATGGTGCAATCTTTAGTTAGTGCTCAATGCTACTCTTGCTCCACGTTCAGATTGACTCCATATACTTGACAAAGAATGTCAAGTTTGTCCCCGTAGCTTCCAACAAATCACAAGTCAATGTAAATTGTCCCTTAAATTCTTCCTCAAACTCTGAATACATTTTCCTTGTATATGATTCAGCTGTAGTATTCAACATTAGTAGATTTTGAATGTATGGAACCGGGTTCTTTCGACATGACTAAAAATCAGCATCCAATTCATTTGTACAAAGACTAACTGCAACCTTCTCACATTCTACAAGAAGTTCCGAATGATCAAGTTTCCTAGGAAATCTTTTCTTGAAGACATTATTCATACCTTCACTCCTTTGGGTCGAGTTCATGTCTGCTGTAAAAGAGTTATGGTAAACTACTGCCCACTTTGCCCTCAAAGCATATAGGTTTGCCATCCATGAGTTATTCTCAAGGTTGTATTTAGCCAACAATTCATGCCATTTCTCAATGAAGTAAGTCTCTCATCTTTTTTCGTACACACAATTTTTTGAAATCTGTTAGGAACTTGTTACCTTTTTTTATTCGATTCATGAATTACATGACCAAGATGTTTAGCTGCATTTAAGCAAATGTACCACAAACAAAGATGATGGCTTGTATATAGGAATACATAAGCAATTGCTCCTACCATAGCCACATCTTTGCCAAGCCTTCCTTTGGGGAAATATAAATACGACACCTAGGAATACTTCCGGGTTGAAATACTGCAATAATATCTCCGTGCGCTTGGGGAACCATTATCATAACCTGCAATGAGTTATCATATGATGATTCACACTATCATAGCTAGGAACATGGTTTTGGTGCTAATACTAAGGAATGTCGAAAGAGCACCATACCACATTTCCAAAGTATTAGTTATCTAGGTTATGGTTCTAGTATTGTTAGAGATGTTACTCTCTTGATGGAGGTAAGATTAGGCCTGGTGTGCCACGGTGCCCATGCCAAACTATTTTAAAACTATCATTAGAAGAGCATCACTAACAGTGATGTTGGGAAACACCATAGGCATTTCTCAGCACCATTGCCGGGGATAGATTCTATCTCTATTCTCAGTGATGACGCTAAGAAATATCAATAGGGTGCTTGCAACCTCGATCTACCTAATCCACCATGCTCCTCATCTGAAAGGTCCTAAATGGCTAGGGGGTGAATAGCCTAATAAAATTTCTACAAAGCACTAAACAAACCGGCTAGTATAACAAATAGTGAAACAAATATTGCGCTAGCCTACTAGGGGGTTGCAAGCCAATCTAACCAATTCTAGCAAACCTAACACACTATGCACACTAAGAATATGGCCCTTAGCAATCAAGTTACTCTACACACCCTAACATGCTAGTTGGCACAAATGTAATCGCAAGGAAGGAACCGAGGGATGCAAACCGTGCCTTCGGGATATCGAGCCAATCACCTTCTTGATCAACAATGAATATTCAAGGTGATGATCCAATCAATCAATCAGAAAACCAAATATGATCTCGATGGATCAATCCCAAATGAACACCAGATTTTTACCGAGGTTCACGTGCTTGCCAACACGCTACTCCTCGTTGTGACGGCACACTCACTTGGGATTCGGTGGCTAATTGGCACCACACCAAGCCTTCAATGGGCATCGCAAGAATCACAACAAGATGAGGGCAACACAAATAATGAGCATTCCACTAGAGTACCTTTTGCGATCTCCTGTGGGGACAAGGTCAAGAACCCCTCACAATCACCTCCGGAGTGGCCAAGAACAATCTCTAAGCTTGCTCAACTCCGGCTTGCTCCTCCAACCATCTAGGTGGTGGCAACCACTAAGAGTAATAAGCTCAATCGCAGTAAGAACACTCACTAGTGCCACTAGATGCTCAAGAACAAGGCAAATGCACTAGGAGCTCTCCCAATCACTCTCTAGATCAATCAAGAGGCATGCAAAGTGAGGGAGGAGGATTGCTTAGCTCTAAGAGATGTCAAGTATGTCAAAAGTGCCAAGAGAGACTCCCTAGAGCCGGCCAAAACACTTATATAGGCGCCCATCAAAGCACCTAGACATTGCACTCAAGAACAGCTCACTGCGCACTGACAGGACGCACAAAACGACCTGACCGGACGCGTCCGGTCCAGCGTCCGGTCCAACATAAACGCCCACGTGTCATGCTCGTTTGAACGTAGCTGTTGCGCGCCAACGGTCGAACCCTCGCGCGCTCTTGAGCAACCGACCGAACGCGTCCGTCGCTACGACCGAACGCACCAACGTGGTGTCCGGCCGGCCACCAGAGAGGTTCCAGAGAGCTCCAAACTCGACCGGACGCGTCCCTGCGCTTGACCGGACGCCCCCAGCATCCGGTGCTCGCATAGCAGCACACGGCCTCAACCAGAACTTGACACTGGACTGTCCGGTCCCCGGAGTCCGGTCGCCCCAGTAAAAACGTCGGACGCCACAGCTTGACCGGACACGTCCGGTCCCTACCGAGACAACGTTCGGTCACCTCTAGATGACTCCGTTTCTTCTGAAAACCTCCGAGTCCCGCCTCGCAAGCTCGGCGGGAGGGGTTTACACAAAAACCCCATCAACTCCTGCCCTCATGTGCCAACACAAAAGTGTCTCTCCACTTGTGCACATGTGTTAGCATTTTCAAATGAATTTTGCAAGAGGTTGTTAGCTCACTAGGTTCCTAATACACATGCAAAGTCATTGCTCACCTAGTGGCACTTAGTTAGCCGATATTTCGTGACATCGCCCCTCTTAATAATTCGGTTATCGATCCTAAATCTGGCCAACAACTTCTCCACTCACCTATGGCCGGCAAAATGGAAATGCCCTAGCATATACCTTTGCCTCTAGCATTCCATCTTGCTCCTCGTCTTCCTTCATCCCCAAGGGTGGCACTTGATCATCTTTGGTCTCCACACTCCACTTGGCATGGGCCTTCCCTTTCTCTAATGCGACACACTTAGCAATAGGGTTAGTCCTAGGCTTCATCAATTAGCCAAAACCAAACTAGGGCTTTCAATCTTGCCCTTTTTGGTAATTCATGACAACCTGATAAAGATATAAAATAAATTCAATTTTGGTTTTACACCACTTGTCCAAGCAATTTGAGCTTTAAAAAGAATTGGACAAGTCATGTAAAACTCATTTGGTAGCTATGGCTCCCCCTATATGTGTGCTAAGAGTTTAGATTTAGAAGCTTTGCACACATGATGGATAAATCGGTTTTGGGAGAGTCATTTCTACCAAATTGATGCTAAGGTGTATAGAATGGACCTTTGAAGCGTGATAACATCGGAGTGCACATCATGAACCATCCTTAGTACCAAATCTAGCTAGAAAACATCAAATAGCTAGAAACCCCGTGAAATCAACATTAAAAGCACGGTTTCTAGATACCACTTGGAAAACACTAAGAAAAATGCTACTTCTAGCTAGAACCTATGCATGCTAGTAATCAATCCATCAATCAAGTTCTATACTAGCAAGCACCCACACAAGCAAGAGAGATATCACTTATGAGATAAACAAATTCTAAGTGCAATGCAAGCAATCATATAAATATGCACATTCAAATGCAATTAATTATGTTCATGAGCTTGCTCCCCCCTACTTGTGTGCTTTAAAATTTTGATCCCTTTCCATTCTTCATCTACTCTCCCCCTTGATGCATACTATCTTTGTATTCTCTTCAATCTTCATCTACTCTCCCCCTTTATCATCAATGACCATAAAGGTATATGATCATGTTTGGTGTAGACTTAAAATCATGGAGGGAGCTTGGAGTAGAGAGATGATCACTTAAAGTTGAGGATTACTTGTTTCCATAAACTTTCTTCTCTTATGGTTCAAACTAGTAAACTTGCATAAATAATCTTAGCTTGGTTTAAACCGGTGACAAGCTTACGCACACATCTTTTAATGGTTATCTTGTCAATGTTGAACTAGATCCTTTCTTGCTCATTTAACTAGATCAAACACTAGGTTCACATTCTTATGAATAAGTCATATTTAGCCACTAGATCATACAAGACATAGAAGCAATAGTGGCATACTATGTACTCAAAATCATTTTGTTTTCATGAATGAGCCTAATAAGCAAGAGATATCACTAGAAGGAATGTCTATATGCTCTAATCAAGTCCTTATTAAGTATGAATGCATCATGCCAAACAATTTCACCTTTGCATTAGTCGAAGGAGAGGCATGTCATATAGTTGGGGGTGCATTCATCTCATGTTGGAGAAGTCAAGAATGTTCAATTCATTTCTCAATGTGCAAAATCTCTTCTCATCAAGTGGCTTGGTAAAGATATCGGCAAGTTGATCATCGGTGCCAACACTCTAATGAAGTGATGTCTTATGTCAATGTGCTTTGTCCTTGAATGTTGAACCGGATCGGTGGTGATCTTCACGGCACTCTCATTGTCATATAGCAATGGCACTTGTCCAAATTTGATTCCAAAATCCTTCAATGTGGCCTTCATCCATAGTAATTGAGCACAACAACTCCCCGCACTAATGTATTCAGCTTCAGCGGTAGAGAGTGCAATACTATTTTATTTCTTGGATGACTATGAGATAAGTGACCTTCCTAGCAATTGGCATGTTCTACTAGTGCTCTTTCTATCCACCTGCATCTCGTATAATCGGAGTTCGAACATCCAATCAACTCAAAGTTTGACCCTTTGGGATACCACAATCCAACATTTGGTGTGTGCTTAAGATATCTCAATATCCTCTTGGTTGCTTTCAAATGACTTTCTTTTGGTGAAGCTTGAAACCTTGCACACATACACACACTAAACATGACATCCGGCTTAGAAGCGGTCACATAGAGTAGGCTTCCAATTATGGACCGATATAATTTTTGATCTACCATGTTGCCACTTGTATCCAAGTCAAGATGACCATTTGTTCCCATTGGAGTCCCGATTGACTTGGCTTCTTCCATTCTAAACTTCTTCAACATGTCCTTGATGTACTTGCTTTGACTCACAAATGTGCCTTTCTTAAATTGCTTGATTTGTAGACCAAGGAAGTAGCTAAGCTCTCCAATCATAGACATCTCAAATTCTTTTGCCATTATTTCTCCAAACTCATCACAAAAGTCTTGGTTGGTTGATCCAAAGATAATGTCGATAATGTCATCCACATAGATTTACAACACAAACAAGTCCTTGCCAATCTTCTTGGTGAAGAGAGTGTTATCAACCTTCCCCATCTTGAACCCTTTGGAGATCAAGAAATCTCTCAATCTCTCATACCATGCCCTTGGAGCTTGCTTCAAACCATAGAGAGCCTTCTTCAACTTATAGACATGGTTGGGCTTTTTGATATCTTCAAATCCCGGGGGTTGCTCAACATACACTAGCTTACTAATGAATCCATTCAAGAAGCACTCTTCACATCCATTTGATATAGCTTGATGTTATGGGCACAAGCATAGGCTAATAAGACTCTAGTTGCCTCCAATCTTGCAACCGATGCATAGGTTTCTCCAAAGTCAAGACCTTCAACTTGAGTATATCCTTGTGCTACTAATCTTGTTTTATTTCTCACAGCTACGCCATCTTGATCTTGCTTGTTGCGGAATACCCACTTAGTGCCAATGACATTGTAATTCTTGAGACGCTCAACTAGTTTCTAAACTTGATTTCTTTCAAAGTTGTTGAGCTCTTCATGCATGGCATTGGCCAATCACAATCCATCAAAGCTTCTTCTATTTTCTTCGGTTCTATAGATGAGACAAATGAATAGTATTCACAAAAGGATACCAATCTTGATCTTGTTTGCACACCACTTCTAATGTCACCAACCACTTGATCTAGAGGATAATCTCTTGCAATATGAGTTGGTTGGAGAACTTGAGGTTGAGCACTTGAGCTTGGTTGATCACTTGGTTGAGATGATGTACTAGCTACTTGATCTTGCACTTGAGTCACTAGCTTGAGTTTGAACTTGAGAGCCACTAGCTTGCACATTTGGAGAAACAATCACTTGATCTTTGTCATCATCAATATCCACCATTTGAGTTGGCCTAATGTCCCCAACATCCATTTCTTTCATGGCTTGTATCAATTGAGTTCTCACATCATCAAGATTCTCCTCTTTATCTTGAGAGCCTTTAGTTTCATCAAATTCCACATCATGTACTTCTTCAATTATGCCATGAGTGAGATTCCAAACTCTATATGCTTTGCTTATAGTGGAGTAACCGAATAGGAACCCTTTATCACAGTTCTTCTCAAACTTACTCAATCGAGTGCCCTTCTTGAAAATATAGCATTTGCATCCAAACACTCTAAAGTATGTAATATTAGGCTTTCTTCCATTCAACAACTCATATGGTGTCTTCTCCAATAGCCTATGACAATAGAGCCTATTTGAGCAATAGTTGGTGGTATTGATTGCTTCGGCCCAAAATAAATCATCCACATTGTATTCACTCAACATTGATCTTGCCATGTCAATCAAAGTTCTATTCTTTCTTTCAACTAGCCCATTGGATTGAGGTGTGTACTTGGCTGAGAATTGATGCTTGATTCCAAAATCATCACATAGTTTTTTAATTCTTGTGTTCTTGAACTTACTACCATTGTCACTTCTCACTTTTTGACTGACATTTCAAACTCATTTTGGCTTCTCTTGATAAATGTCTTGAATGTGTCAAACACTTCACTTTTGTCGGCAAGAAAGAACACCCAAGTATATCTTGTGTAGTCATCCACTATCACAAATCCATATTTATTTCCGCCAATACTCTCATATTTGGTTGGGCTAAATAGATCCATGTGCAATAACTCAGCCTGGACAAAAAACTCAAAACTCGGTAACTCGCTCGACTCGCTCGTTAATGGCTTGGCTCAAGCTCGACTCGTTTTATAATGAGCCAGCTCGTTTTATAACGAGCTAGCTCAATTTATAACGAGCCAGCTCGGTCTGGCTCGCGAGCTGCTCGTTAGCTCGAACGAGCTAACGAGCGAGCCGAGCCGAGCCAGTCTGCTAGCTCGTTTTGATAATGAGCCGAGCTCTAACGAGCCGAGTGACCCAAAATAATTTGAACTTGCATCCTTGATTTGGAGGGATGGAGTGGGGCCACATGTAAGCCTAGACGAAAAACTCAAAACTCGCTACCTCGCTCGACTCGCTCGTTAATGGCTCGACTCGAGCTTGACTCGTTACATCTCGGCTCGTTAGAGCTCGGCTCGTTACGGCTCGGCTCGTTAGAGCTCGGCTCGTTAGAGGCCTTAACGAGCCGAGCCGTAATGAGCCGAGCTCTAACGAGCCGAGCTGGCTCGTTATCCAGGCTGAGCAACAACTCAAATGGCTTGCTTGTGCTCATCATGCTCTTGTTGGGATGAGTGTTGCTAACTTGTTTACCTATTTGACTTGAACTACATAGCTTGTCTTTCTCAAACACCATATCCTTCAATCCTCTAAGTAGATCATGCTTGATTAGCCGGTTGAGTTGCTTCATGCCATTATGTCCAAGTCTTCTATGCCATAGCCAACCCATGCTTGATTTGGAGAACAAGTATGTTATCAATTGAGCATCACTAGCATTGAAGTCCACAAGATAGAGATTCTCATATCTAAAGCCTTTGAATATCAAGTTGCTTCCATCAATACTCACTATCTCAACATCATCAACACCGAATATGCATTTGAATCCAAGATCACACAATTGAGCCATAGACAAGAGATTGAAGTTGAGAGATTCCACTAGCAGCACGTTAGAGATGGACATATCATTTGTAATTGCAATCTTTCCCAAGCCTTTCACCTTGCCTTTGCCATTGTCACCAAAAGTAATACTATCAACACCATTGCCACTTGATGAGATTGATTTGAACATTCCCGGTCATGTATTGAGTTCATCCACTATCAAGCACCCAATGTCTTCCTCCCGCTTTATAATTGACCTACAAAAGCAAATCAATTCTTCTTAGGTACCCAAACTTGCTTGGGTCCTCCAAGGTTAGTCACTAAGCTTTTGGGCACCCAAATTACCTTCTTCTTTGGGCCAACAATGGGACCACCAATGAACTTAGCCTTCACACTGTTAGCACCCTTGGTAAGCAAATAACAAGAATCAAAACAAATAGAGGATATGTTAGCATTCTTCTTGTTCTTGCAATATTTCTCTATATGCCCCACTTGCTTACAACTAGAGCAAAAACGTACATTGCCCTTCACAAAACTAGTCTTGTGAGTGATAAAGGCCGCCTTGCCATTCTTGGGAGTATAGCCCAATCCCTCTTTGTTAAGGGAGAACCGTTGGCTACCCAAGCACTTTAGCAAGCGTGCATCTCCACCATAGGCCTTGCTTAAGACATGAGTGAGCTCATTCATCTCTCTGGAGGGTCTCATTCTCCACCATAAGTGAGGCATCACAAGTGAAACCATCACTAATAGTAGATGTGGCATTGCTTGAGCTACAAGAGGGGTTAGTGGGACTAACAATAATAGGAGTATAGAAAGCTTCATTGAGAATATCACAAGTTACTCCTACATTGCATGTGTCTACAACATCCTCAATCTTAGCTTGATCAAGGGGGGAGGAGTGAGCCTTTTTAAGCTTAGTGTGAGCTTTCTCAAGCTTCTCATGGACTTCCATTAGCCTCTCATGAGTAGCATTGAGCTCATCAAAGGATTGCCCAAGAGCTTTCTTGCTCTTGCGTAACTTTTTGAACTTCTTTCTCTTCTCCTCAATATAAGAGTGAGCATTTTGTAGCATGCTAATGAGGTCCTCCTTTGAGTACTCCTCCTCATCATCATCACTCTCACTATCGCTCTCATCATCGGATTGTACCTTGGATGGCTTAGCCATTAAGCATGTCGATGGAGCATCAAATAGTGAAGGCTTGTTGGAGATGGCAAGACTTACAAGCAACTTCTTCTTTGACTTCTTGTTATCTTCACTCTCATCATCACTATCACTTGAGGCATCACTATCCCATGTGATACAATATGATTACCCCTTCTTCTTCTTGTACTCAAGTTTCTTTTCTTTCTTTTTCTTCTTATCCTTCCTCTTTTTCTTGTCTTTCTTCTTCTTGTTATCTTCATCACTATCATCATCACTATTGAATAGACAATTGGCAATGAAGTGATCTTTGCTTTTGCACCTAAAGCACCTCTTGGCCTTGGTGGCATCTCTTATCTTTCTAGCACCATAGCCCTTCTTCATGAATTTCCCAAACTTGCGCACTAGGAGAGCCATTGCTTCATCATCCATCTCACTTGAGCTTGTGCTAGCTTCATCATCACTTGAGCTTTGCTTCTTACTCTTGCCCTTGCACTTGGAGGAGGTAGCCTTGAATGCCACGGTTTTCTTCTTCTCCTCCTCCTCTTGAGATCCCCCTTCCCGTTTCACATGGTAGGTGTCATGTGTGATCACCTCACCTAGTACTTGGTTAGGGGTCTTGGTGTCCAACCCTTCTCTTACCAATATTGTGACCAAGAACTCAAATCTTGATGGCAAGCTTCTTAGGAACTTGTGAGAGAAGTCCGCATTCTCCACCTTCTCACCCAAATTCTTTAAGTCATTGACAATCACTTGGAGGCGGTGGAACATCTCCGGCTCTCATCATCTTGCATCTTGAAACTTGAAAGCTTGTCCTTGAGGATGTATAGCTTAGCATATGTCTCCTCCAACCTTGTCCGCACATCATGAGCTCTGTCTAACTCTTTGATTTGCTCAAACACCTTTGCTTCTAATGCCTCATAGAGTGTGTTGATTGCAATGTCATTGAATTGGAGCTTCTCTTCTTCTTTTGCGGTGGGATCGGTGGGATCAATCACCGCAAAGTCCTTGTCAACAACTTTCCAAACCTTTCGATTCAATGATTTCAAGTGAGCGCACATCTTTCTCTTCCAATGATCATAACCGGTACCATCGAAGTGCGGTGGCTTCCCCATATGGTTGATATGGTTGATTTGAGCCATTTTCACACCGTAGGTTGTTAAGCCTCAATCAACGATGACCTAGCTTTGATATCACTTGAAAGGTCCTAAATGGCTAGAAGGGGGTGAATAGCCTAATAAAATTTCTACAAAGCACTAAACAAACTGGTTAGTATAACAAATGGCGAAACAAATGTTGCACTAGCCTACTAGGGGTTTCAAGCTAACCTAACCAATTCTAGCAAACCTAACACACTATGCACACTAAGAATATGGTCCTTAGCAATCAAGTTACTCTACACACCCTAATATGCTAGTTGGCACAAATGTAATCGCAAGGAAGGAACCGAGGGATGCAAACCGTGCCTTCGGGATGTCGAGCCAATCACCTTCTTGATCAACAACGAATATCCAAGGTGATAATCTAATCAATCAATGAGAAAACCAAATATGATCTTGATGGATCAATCCCAAATGAACACCAAATTTTTACCGAGGTTCACGTGCTTGCTAACACGCTACTCCTCGTTGTGACGGCACACTCACTTGGGATTCGGCGGCTAATTGGCACCACAACAAACCTTCAACAGACACCGTAAGAATCACAACAAGATGAGGGCAACACAAATCACGAGCATTCCACTAGAGTACCTTTTGCGATCTCCCACGGGGACAAGGTTAAGAACCCCTCACAATCACCTCCGAAGTGGCTAAGAACAATCTCCAAGATTGCTCAACTCCGGCTCGCTGCTCCAACCATCTAGGTGGTGGCAATCACCAAGAGTAATAAGCTCAATCGCAGCAAGAACGCTCACTAGAGCCACTAGATGCTCAAGAACAAGGCAAATACACTAGAAGCTCTCCCAATCACTCTCTAGATCAATCAAGAGGCATGGAAAGTGAGGGAGGAGGATTGCTTAGCTCTAAGGGATATCAAGTATGTCAAAAGTGCTAAGAGAGACTCCCTAGAGCTGGCCAAAACACTTATATAGGCGCCCATCAAAGCACCTAGCCGTTGCACTCAAGAACAGCTCACTGCGCACTGACCGGATGAACGAAATGACCTGACCAGACGCGTCCGGTCCAGCGTCCGGTCTAACATAAACGCCCACGTGTCATGCTAGTTTGAATGTAGCTATTGCGCGCCAACGATGGAACCCTTGAGCGCTGCTGAGCAACTGACTGGACGCATCCGCCGCTACGACAGGACGCGCCAACAAATGTCGTCCGATCGGCCATCAGAGAGGTTCCAGAGAGCTCCAAACTCGACCGGACGCGTCCCCTGCGCTTCACTGGACGCCCCCAGCGTCCGGTGCTCGCACAGCAGCACTCGGCCTCAACCAGGACTTGACACCGGACTGTCCGGTCCCCGGAGTCTGGTCACCCTAGTAAGAACGTCGGACGCCATAGCTTGACCGGACGCGTCCGGTCCCTACCGAGACAGCGTCCGGTCACCTCCAGATGACTCCGTTTCTTCCGAAAACCTCTGAGTCTCGCCTCGCAAGCTCGGCGGGAGGGTTTACACCCAAACCCCATCAACTCCTGCCCTCATGTGCCAACACAAAAGTGTCTCTCCACTTGTGCACGTGTGTTAGCATTTTTAAATGAATTTTGCAAGAGATTGTTAGCTCACTAGGTCCCTAATGCACATGCAAAGTCATTGCTCACCTAGTGGCACTTAGATAGCCGATATTGCGCGATATTGCCCCTCTTAATAGTATGGTTATCGATCCTAAAACCGGCCAACAACTTTTGTACTAACCTATGGTCGGCAAAATGGAAATGCCCTAGCATATACCTTTACCTCTAGCATTCCATCTTGCTCCTCGTCTTCCTTCATCACCAAGGATGGCACTTGATCATCTTTGGTCTTCACCATCACCTTGATCTACACTCCACCACTTGGCATGGACCTTCTCTTTCTCTAATGCTACACACTTAGCAATAGGGTTAGTCCTAGGTTTCATCAACTAGCCAAAACCAAAGTAGGGCTTTCATCATCGCCATCGCTCGAACTCGATCTGCTGCTTGTTGTAGATCTTCTACCATGGATAGAGCCCTCACACTACCATGAGGGGCTGGAGGTGTAGCTGCCAGGAAAGGCGCAGGGTCACCTCCGCTATTAGAAAACAGGAAGAGAGAGAAGTTGGACTAAGAAATGGGGTGGCGGTGACTGATGTTGGTATGGGAGGGAGCAAAATGAGATGTTAGTTTTTCCTTATGTTATATAGTCTATGATAGAAAGTGGGCTGAGATGGATTGTGGGCTCTAGTTGTGGGTTTGTTCTGTTCATAGAGAACCCTCTAAAAATAGGCTCTATTTTCAAAGATGGGCCTCTTAAGAGACCTGCTGTTAATAAGATTTTAAGAGACAGAAGTGAAATCATATTACTGTCTCTAAAAATAATGTCATTTTGGACAAGGTTTGGGTCAAACATTGGAAATAAAAGTCATGAATAACTTTTAAGTTGTTAAGTTTGGAAATGTGAAAATCATATAAATAGATTTTTCTTGAAAAATACTTTCATAAAACTATAAATATACCACTTTGTGATGAGTATTTTCATAAAAATATGAAGTCAAAGTTATACTTTGGAGACCATGTCACTGTCTAAAATGATATCTAAATCCTATATGAAGGGAGTGTACAGTGTGAGAACCGGCAACCATGTGATTTCTAGAAAATCTAAAAAACAAGTTAAAAATTAGAAATAAATTAACACGGCAGTGCTTAACAAGCCAAAAGTCATAGGATTTTTTTTCACGGTTTGAAAAGTGCTTGAACACTAGATCTGTTGCTTCGACCGTTCATCACCTAATAACCACTCCACCAATAAGATGCTTGTGTCCATTTAGAACATTTGTTCTCCCTATTTTATATCACTTTGGTTTTGAAATTAATATTTGGGATCCAAAAATAAATTCAAATGAAAAAGCTATTAACTGAAATGTAACACACGCAGCGGGAGGGTGGATTGGGGCTACTAGATTGGAGGAGGAGGAGGAGGAGAGGGAGGGGGCAGCGCCAGCCCTGAGGGCGGCGACACTAATGCTGGAGGTGGCGGCGGCGGCCAGGTGCAGGGGAGGGGCGGCCAGGTGCAGGGGAGAGAGGCAGGGGGAGGTGCGAGCACAAGAGAGATTGGAATAAAGGGGATTAACCCAATTACTTTCTTAACTGATCAAAATACAAACTCCTCGTATTTAGTCTCGAGTAGACTTAGCCCCTAAGCAACCTTTAACTTGACCCCTAAGCAACCTTTAACTTAACCCCTAAGTAATCTCGGGAGATCCTCATAAGAGATGGATTCTCCTTTTCTAAACAATAGTAATAATAATTGAGGTAACTTGCGGCGAATGACGGCGGTGGGCGGCCGCTGCTGGGCCCACGGCCTCCCCAGCAAGGCCTTCAGGTGGCGGCGGCGGCTACCCTAGCCGCCGCCCCCTGGTTCCCCCCACGCTGCCCTCCTCCTAAGGTAGGCCGTGGAGCCCACCAATATTCGCCGCATCCTCTGTGGCGGCTCCTTTTAGAACAACAACTCCATAATTTGTCATCTTCTTGATTGGACATGTGACATGAAATGTATTACAACTTTTTAAGATCTTCAAATTTGGTTTTGGTTATTTCTCCCACCGAGGTCGTTTGAAAAATTTGAATTTCAAATGTGAGAAAATCCGACCATAATTTTCTTTAGATTGATGATTTCAAATGAAAAAAATGTCTACTATAAGGTTGCATAATTCATTATCTACAACTTTTGTTTTGAGTATTTTTCTTCATCCAAAGTTATTTGAAAAATGCAAATTTTAAAATTTTGAAATTAAACATATTTTTTGTTACATAGATGATTTGAAATGAAAATATAGTCAGCTATGAACTTGTTGCATTACTTTTTGAGATCTACAACTTTTGTTTTAATTTCTCCATCCAGATATCTATAAATATCACTATACACTCACAAATCACTGTGGAACATAACTCTAGTTGGAGTTAACCTCTATGAAATCATGTGAATCAAATAGAGGACATCGTAATAACTTCAAATAAAAAAGTTTGAAATACAAAGTCAAATAATTTTTTTAAGATCTATAACCTTTAGCTGGACAATTGCCGGTAGCTGGGCACAGCGTTGCTGGCGAGAATGTTTATTTCATCATGATGGATGATTTAGTCCAAGACATGGCCAATAGCGGCGGCGGTGATGGGGATTGTGGTGAGCCGGTAGTTATGATGATGGAGCAAAAGGATGCAGAGCTTTTTTGAGGAAATAATTAACCGCCTCGACCATGATGACGTTCTGTTTGGGAGCCCAAGATGGCTAGACAATTTTAGCGTGACGAAGCTGGCAACAATTGATTCACTATCTATAAGGACTGTCCAAAGCAATAGATGATGTTGCATTTTAACCTTTAGATGCTGATGTTGAAGGCTCGTTTTGGCTAGTTTGACACTAGCTTTTAAGAGTGTCATATATCTTTGGTTCCATGCTTCCCAAGGGTAGCAAGGTGCCCACCAATACCTACCTGGCGAAAAAGCTAATCCGACCAGTTACACTAAATCTTAAAAGGTTCCATGCCTACTCTAATAGTTGTATCCTAATCGAGGCCAGTATGAAAGTTTAGAGAGCTATCCGCACATGCTTATGATCCATGCCCTTGTGGTGCATGCTTGTGATCGATGGCATGCCTTGTACATTTGATAACCCCGCGGATGCAAAGGTGATGTTGTGGGATGCTTCTGGTGATTGCATGAAAGACAATGGCAATACAGCACCCTTTTATGGCCGGCAGTGGAAGCGTTTCAGAGCCAAGTTCTTGGAGTTTGGCAATGAGGTGAGGAACACCAAAAGGTTTCTATGTAGTAGTGTAATATTTCATTATAAGACGTGTAATCTGTATTTTTCTTGTACAACCACAGATACTGACACAAACACCACAACATTCACACATTTATCATACTGCCATGGTGCGCCACAGTCCATTGGAAAGGATCCTTTATATTCTTCGATGACGGAAGAGTCAGTAACCTCCTCCTCTCTCTGACAGACGCTCTTCCATATTTCATCTTATATATAGAGAGAGAGTTCCAAAATCTTATTAATTATGGGACACTGAGCCCGCAAATGTGAGTCCAGAACCTCGAGTGGCCTCCTCGACAATCTTATCCAGCCTTGCCGCCATATCCACCGTCATGTAGTTTTTCCAGTCGCCGACCTGCCCCTTCCTGAAGTATGTCTCATTCCTGAAGGCCAGCACCGTAGTGCCAATCTTGTTCACATCCATGCTCTTGAGACTCGCCAAGCTGCAGAGCTCCACGATCTTCTCCACCACCCCAGCCTCTTCCTCCTCCTTGGAGAAGGCGCACCCCATGAACGCTGCTAGTTTCTTGAGGTTTCCCACGGTGTCTCCCAGCATGTCCTCGTACCTTAGGAACAACACCTCGTGGGGTCTCCTCTGGCTCTCGTGCCAGAACTCTAGGGCGTTAAGCCAGTAGGGGCCTCCGGGGTACCGTCCCTCGCAGAAGAGCTCGAAGACGTCCTCAAATTTGGTGAGGCCTGCCGCCGATGACTCCCCGGCCCAACCACCGCCACCGGCAGCGGCCAACGTTGCTGCCTCCTTAAGGTAGAAGTTCCAGAAGGAGACCAGCATGTCCTTGGGATCCCGGCACACGTACACGAGCCGGCACCCGGAGCCCTCCGCCGTGATGGCGTCGGGAAGCAGGGAGTAGGGCACGTGTGTTTGTACCAGCAGCGGCCGTGGACAACGGAGGGCCTCGTCGTCGTCCTGGGTCACCAGCATCTCCAGAAAGGCGACACAGTCGTGGGGGTTGTGGTGCCTGAGCGGGTGCTGGGCGTCGGACGGCGAGTGTGTGGCGCGGTTGAGCGTCGCGAAGGCGAGGGCCTTGAGCCAAGTGGTGCCTGATTTGGGCAAGCTCGCGAGCAGGATATCAGGTGGGTTTGACTTGATGCTTGTGTGACTGTGGGCGGCGGCGATGGCCTTTTTCATGATCTCGGCTAGCCAGAAGCCTCTGTACTGCCCATGGTTCTCCTTCCTCGTCGTGTTGCCCAGCTGTGTTTTGCAGGACAGAATAAGAGTTTATATAGTACGTAGATCGAAATCATCCTTCAGCTCAATTGATGAAAGAACAGATTAACAAGGCAACACGCATGGAATTGAATTGCCCAAAAAAATAATCTCACCACAATGTCGTCCTCCATGAGTTCCTCCTCACGACTGTTCAAGGTTCATGCGGGCACGACGCCCCCAACCAGCAGAAACTACAGCATGCATATATATAGGTGCTACCAACCTGCAGTACCAAGGGGCGGTTTGGTTTGGAACCTCCGGACTCTGATTTTGTTAATTGGCCGCTTGAGTAAGATTAAACAATATACAACCTAACATCTTAAAAAGTTGACACTATATCAAATTCTGAATAGTGGGCGTTTAGTTAATAAGTGCATTGTAATATTCTCTTCACGTTGTACATGTGTTCATCTCAGCTATACAGGCATGAAGGACAAATTTGAGGTAGGAGGAAGAATGTCCTAGCAAGCAATACTAACTAAGGCATGTTTGGACGGGGTAGGCAAATTTTTTATCCTATACCATTGAATCTTGTCATACATATATGGAATATTAAATATAAATTAAAAAATAAATAATTACACAGATTACGATAACTTTACGAGACGAATCTTTTGAGCCTAATTAGTCCATAATTTGACAATGTGGTGCTACAGTAAACATTTGCTAATGGCGAATTAATTATACTTAAAATTTTTGTCTTATTATATACTGATTAGTTCTGTAATTAGTTTTTTATAGGAATCCAAACACCCCCTCCAACATTCCTTTGGCATTCCAATGTAGCATAGGCAACTATATTCAAACACCCCCCTAAGATGCCCTATTTCACTAACAATTGTGTGCATCACTATATTATATACCTGTTACACGCATCATTATTAGTCCGGCCGGCTGTGCATCACTATCCTGGTCCTTTTAATCTGTGCATCGATCGTTATCGCTCCAACGTGTCATTGATGGCAGTTTCTGTTATCAGCGGTACATCTAGTTGGGAAGATTCTCTGATTACTTACCAATAATAATGCATTTTGTTTCCTGGCCATAGGTGACGTCTATGCAGTGACGCGTCTCGTTTACCTGTGTCGATCATAATAAATTTAGGGACGCATTATTCCACGTCACTGATTGAGTTGTCTCAATGTCTCCTCTGTGTTGTTTTGGCATTTATATTATCTTCATGTAGTAGTTGTGTTGATGTCAGCTATACAGGCACAAAGGACAAATTTGAGGTTAGGAGGAAGAATCTCCTAGCAAGCAATGCTAAGATGCCCTATTTCACCAACAATAATACCTGGTACGCACAGGCCCGGTCCTGTGAATTCAGTGACCTGGGGCGGAGCTCGAAAGATGGGCCCCTTAAAGTAACTCTAAAAATAATAATGTTTCTAATAAATATAATGCAAGAAAAATATTCTTTTGTTCTTTGTGATTGTATGAGGCCCTCTATATACCCCCTTTTCCCCTTTTGTCACTTCCAGATGCGTATTTTTTGAGCAACATGAGTTCACTGTAATTTTAGAAATTAGTAAGTGCTAATCAAAAAAAGTTTATGCAATACTCAATTCAATTTTAGAATTTCAGAAAATTCAATGTCATACTAAACATGCGTCCTGCACCGTAAGAGATTCCTAAGATCCAGATCTAAAGAATAAAGATTGGTGACAAAACAAAAATAATATTATTGATAAACTCATAAACATTTATACTTCATCACATACCACATACACAAACACACAATCTAGGAGCGTAGGGGCAATTTTTTACCTCCTTTACTCCGTAGTTACATACGCTGTAGTACGCTGTACGCACACCATGAACGGAGAGTGGGGCAGTGGGCCGTGGGCACCGTCGGCCGGCGGCTGCTCGCTGGTTCTGGTTGCTGCCTCGAGCACATCGCGCACAGCAGTACAGCCGATCGGCGAAGACTCGCAGACTCGCAGGTTTTAGAGGGGAAGAAGGCAGTTGCGGCCGCGCGGCGGACGGATAGACGGAACACGGAGTTGCGGCAGCACGTACTTGCCTTTCAAACACGGAGTTGCGGCAGCACGTACTTGCCTTTCCTACTTCCTGGGCTCTTAGCTTTAGGACCATGAATACTATACCTACCTATGTACGTATCTGGGGTTGGGCCCCTCGGCGTCGAGGGCCCTATGCGGGGGCACAGCTCGACCCCCCCAGGGCCGGGCCTGGGTACGCATCATTATTATTTGGGCTGTGCATCACTATCCTAGTTCTTTTAATATGTGCATCGATCATTATACCTGCTCTAAAAAATCATAGTTAGAAACTAATTCATAAATATTTCACACACGATTTCTAGTATAATGACATATAAGTTCATTATTTTTAGTGTCGTGGTCTTCGGTTGCTGGTCCATACTCCCTAATTTATCAACAAGCTAGTTGTCACCGTAGCTTGTTCGATCCAGCAGAGATAGTCGTCATTAGCTCAAATAAATGGCTTGTATGTATATATGACTTGCGTCGTTACCGTAGTATTCATCCTTTGTTCACTAGTACAAAATTTTTAACCGAAGCGGACAAAATAAATTAACCAAGGTGGTTTTCACTGTCCCCGTCATAAGGCTACGGTTAACCAGCCTTAATGGAGGCGGTTGAACCGACTGCCACGGTTAATACCTGTTCTGGCCGCGATTACACGGACAGACCATGAGATCCTGCTTCACACTCAGACAATGCTTTGTTGCGAAGGCACTAGGGCAACAAACTTCCTCACATGATCCAGGTAAAACGGATCGACCCTAGGTGTCCGATACATCTACCATTGCTTGTCCATGCCCGTGAATCTTGCGCATACAGCAAAAAAGGCATTTAAGTAGAGCAGTACAAAAACAATACAATTGGAGAGGCTCTAGATCTAGTTTATCTCTCCTCCTTTTAGATCTAGATCTAGATTAAGGAAAAAAGCCTAAAACATGGAAAAGATAGGGACATGAAATTTGGAGAGCGTGTAACTACCTCTTGTGATGCCCTCCTGCAACAAAATCAAGGCCAAAACACTCCCCCCTAATAATAAATGCTTAATCATTAGTGTTTGGAAGCTCCAAACCTGCAATAATGGAGGAGAAAGCAGTGAGAAAGATGATGGAGGGTGGCTGGGCTATATTTATAGCCACACGCTTAACCGAGGTGGACAACTAAAGAAAAAAACGCCTCGGTTAATCACCATTAACGGTTGTTTAAAGCCAATCCCCTTCTCGGCTAAGGGATTAACCTAGGTGTTTCCTGGGCAGGCACGGAATAACCGAGGCAGGCAGGTAGCCCACTGGGAGAGCATTCTCCAAATGTCTTGCAAGCTCTGTTCTGTAGTAGTGGTTGCCCTCTCGTGTCATTGCTTAACCGAGGCGAGGGCAGCCTCACTTAATCGCCAGTGGAAATAGGATTTTTACTGGCCTTTCCCACTCATGGCAGTGAGAACCACTAGTGGTCAGTGGCGGATCCAGAGACGTCTCGTGGGGGGGTATGCCAGTGGCCGATGGGAGCTGTTGCTGCAGACCGGCACCAGGTGACTTAGGCTGCGTGTGGGAGGAAGCACAGTTCTAGCTGTTGGGGGAAGAGTAGTAGAATGACGCGACGAAACGGTGCCGCCAAAATCGAACGGCCTTTCAATAGCGAATAGGGTTTCGCAGCTGCGAACTGACACTAGCTGACCCGCACCTTCCGTGAGGGATGACTCCTTGTCAGCGAATGGGGTTTTCTGCGAAATGACACTCGGCCGACCCGCACCTTCCATGAGGGACGACTCACTGTCAGCGAACAGAGCCACGCAAAGACGAAAGCATTCTCGTTATACTCAGCATCCTCCCGCGGAGTAAGCTTGGCGCCGATGAGAGCCTTTTCGCCTGAGTGAAACGGTTTTCGCTGAGCACGTCAGGTGGCCGACAGATGGGGACCACTGGTCAGGGGAGTGGTTGAACCTTGCGGTGCGTAATGACGCGTGTACCCCCGGCTGGGAGTGGGGACACGGGGGGCCTGTACACTACGGATTCCAGAGGGGTATGATCGCGAACCTAAAGAGAGGATCATGCTGCCGTACCTATAAATACCAGCCCTACGGGAGCAGAGGGCAGGGGGCTTGGCTGGCTGATCCTTTGGCTGGTCCCAGGATTGATTCGCTAAATCAACAGTGGCGCCCACCGTGGTCGGCCCGTTCCGACCATGGCTCCGAGAAAAGCAACCGCGAAAGCTACCGGCAATGCCCCCGAGACATCGAAGGGACAAGTGGGAGGCGACAAGACCGTCGACGAAACCGTGCCAGTGGATGGCGGAGGCACTGTGAATGAGCAACAGGCGGCCGTCGTGGCCGTCGCGGTCCCACCGGCCGCCGAAGAGAAAGAGCAGACCCTGGACAGGCACGTCGACGAAGCCTCTGACGAAACCGTACCAGAAGATGAAGTGGTCGACCACGCAAGAAAGTACGTCAGTGAAATCGAAGCCCTGGAGTATCAGCGAGAACAGCTCCTCCAGGAGGCAGCCGCGCGTGCCAGAGCAGATGAAGCCGACAGCGCCATCATCAGGGTGAAGGCACACAAGCAGAAGCTACTCAAGGAGATCCAGCAGCTGCAGAAGTACGGCTCCATTCAGAGCGAGAAGAAAGAAACGGTCATCATCGACGACGACCAAGATAACTTCGAGGCCTTCGACCCAACCTCCCCGTTATCTAGAGAACTGCAGATGCATCCTTGGCCACCAAATTACAAACCTAGAATACCGCCCTTTGACGGAAAGTCAGATCCAAGGAAGTTCATAGCGAATTATGAGACAGCAATATATTCAGCAGGGGGAGACGCTCGCACCTTGGTGAAGTCATTCATACTATCAGCACAGGACATTGCGAGCGGGTGGTTCAATTCGCTAAAACCCTTGTCAGTTCGCTCGTGGTCGCAACTTAAGGCAGACATCCTGGCAAACTTCGAAGGTTTTCACTTAAAGCCAAAAACAACTAGAGATGTCCTGAATTGTGTACAAAAAGAAGGAGAGTCTTTGGCCGAATATTTAGAAAGATTCATCCAAATCAAAGCCCAGGTCCCGAGCATTCAGGATGAAACCATTATCGCCGCTGCAACGGAAGGCCTCGCTATAGGACAATGCGCCGCTCACTTAGCTAGGGATCCCCCCAACTCAGTTCACGAGCTTTTCGACACAATGCGCCGTTTCGCTAGAGCAGAAGAAGACTTCAGAAGAAGAAAAGAACACATGCGGGTGTCCAAACCGCCACCTCAAGGCAGGCAGAGCAATGATCCAAGGGGCATCAGGCCATTTCGCCCAGTTCACAGCATGCACGAAGCAAATGAGCATATGGCCCAAAACAATCAGCACAATCCGAGGGCTCAGCGAGCTGGCTTTGGTCGCGGTCAGAGAGGAGGAAGAGCTGAAAGAGGCGGCAGAGGAGGCTGGGCAAATCATGCAGGGAATAGGGCACCCAGGCCGCCTTTTTGCCTGTTTTGCGGCGAAAACATGAGTCACACAACGAAAGAATGCAAGTATGGCAAGTTGGCAAAGGAGCAAAAAGAACGAGACGACGCGGCTAGCCGCGAGTCACAAGCGAAGCATGTATTCCATAACACAAGCAATCACCATCAGCATATGCAGCCCCAAAATGCTTACCATCAGTTCGGATACGCACAGCAACACCCTTTGGCTTGGCAGTTCGCTTTTCCGCACAACCAGATGATCGCATGCAGTCCCAGCTCTTCGGCGGTAGCCCCAGCTGCGCCATCAAGCGAACAGCAGAATTCCAATGTTCAGGCAAGCAGTGCGCAAGAAGGCTCTAGAGAACTGCAGATAGTCAACACTGTCCTACCAACCAAGGGCCACATTTTCGCCATCACTGGGGGATCGAATCAAGAGCATCCAAGCAAAAGAGCGAAGAAGGATTTAGAAAGAAGAGTGATGACCGTAACCCCAAGGCCACCGCTAAATAGACCAGCATGGGCGACAGTGCCGATCACCTTTGACGAACAGGATTTCCAAGTGAGAGACTTCCCTCACACAGATGCCTTCGTAATCACAGCAAACATCGCAGAATTCACTGTACATAACATACTGGTTGACAATGGTAGCTCCGCCGACATCCTATTCGCCAAGGCCTTCGAAGCAATGGATTTCGACAGAAGGACAGTCGAGCCAGCAGGCAACCCTTTGTATGGATTTGGGGGGAAGAAGGTCGACGCTGTGGGAAAGAAAAGAATTCCAGTATCGTTCCACAACAACGATCGTGTCCGCACAGAAGACATCACCTTCGATATCGTCAACATCGAGTACCCGTATACAGCCATATTTGGCAGAGGCATCATTGATAAATTTGACATTATCATACGCCAGAGCTACTTGTGCATGAAAATACCGTCGCCTTTCAGAATAATCACAATACATGGTGATCAGATAGCCGCAAGAAAAATCGAAGGAAAGCCAACGCCAGGATACAGCGTAATAAACAAAGTTACGAAACCTAAAGAAGCGGTCGAAAAAATAGAAAAAGACACCAAACGTGCAAGGCCTACAGACAAGCATGATAAGCAAAAGATATCCCTTTCACTGAACGACCCTTCGAAAACAGCCTACATAGGCTCCAGTTTGGAAACCGACGAAGCAAAGAAGCTGGCTGAATTCCTCAGTGAAAACAGTGGGGTCTTCGCTTGGTCCGCATCGGACCTGAAAGGCGTGAAGCGCGATTTGGCATAGCACAACCTAAACGTCAACCCCAAAGCCAAGCCAAAGAAACAAAGATTAAGGAAGATGTCAGATGAAAGGGCAGAAGGCACGAAGCAGGAAGTACAAATATTGCCGGGATTTGGAGTAATCGGACCCGTGCAATACCCAGAATGGTTGGCGAATGTAGTAATGGTGCGAAAAAGCAACGGCAAATGGCGAATGTGCGTAGATTTCACCGACCTAAACAAAGCATGTCCCAAAGATCCATTTCTATTGCCCCGAATTGACACTCTGGTCGACATTGCCTCGGGATCCAAAATGCTTAGTTTATTGGACTGCTTCTCGGGGTACCACCAAATATGGTTGAATCAAGATGATGAGGAGAAAACGAGTTTCATCACACCAGGGGGAACCTACTGCTTTCACAGAATGCCAGAAGGGTCAAGAAACTCCAGTGCAACTTTTTCCAGAATGACAGCGAAGGTGCTCAAGGAACAAAGAGGAAGAAATCTGCCGCTACGTCGATGACATCGTCGTCGTTAGCAAGAAGAAGGAGACACACATCTCAGACTTGAGGGAGACATTCGAAAACATCAAAACTAGTGGGTTGCGTCTGAATCCTGAAAAATGTATCTTCAGCATCGAAAGTGGAAAGATGCTCGGTTGTATGGTCTCTGCCAGAGGAATAGAGGCGAACCCCAAAATGATAGCAGCTATAGTCAACATGCAGCCACCAAGAAATCAAAGACAACAATTGACTGGAAGACTAGCTGCCTTGAACAGATTCATATCTCGCTCGGCCGAAAAGGGACTTCCGTTCTTGAGTAACTCCAGAGCTCCGACCCCCTTCGAGTAGGGACCCCTACAAGAACAAGCATTCAAAGACTTGAAAGCATACCTCGCCAAGATGACAACTTTGTCTTCACCTTCGCCAAAAGCAACCTTGCTACTATACCCTCACAAAGATCCCCATCGGCCGTGAGCGCAGTACTAGTAGAGGAGAAAGAATGCAAAAACAAACTTCGGCAGTTCCCAGTCTATTGTCTCTGAGGCGTTGGCCGGTGCAAAACTAAACTACACCGAACTGGAGAAGATCACCTACACAGTGGTCATGGCATCTCGTAAACTCAAGCCTTACTTCCAAGCACATAGCATAAAAGTATTATCCTCGCAACCGTTGGAGGCATTGTTCAAAAACCAGGAAGGAGCAGGAAGAATTGCGAAATGGGCAGCAGAGCTAAACGAATTCGTCATTGACTATGAACACCGCTCCTCCATAAAATCTCAAGCCCTTGCAGATTTCATAGCAGATTGGACCCCGTCAGCACACGATACCACGCTGCAGTTCGAAGAGGCCACGTGGACCGTTTTCTGCGATGGTGCCTGGGGAGCATCCAGAGCAGGAGTAGCTGCAATTCTCATCCCTCCGTCGGGACCCAAGCTCAAGTACGCAGCCAGATTGGATTTCCTCTCAACTAACAACATAGCAGAGTATGAGGCAGTATTGTTGGGACTTCGCAAGCTGAGAGCACTCGGTGTGCGAAGATGCATAGTCAAGACGGACTCGATGGTGGTGTCGGGTCAAATAGAGAAAACTTTTGTTGCAAGGGAACCTGAGCTAACCAGATACTTGGCAGCCGTGCGTTCAATGGAGAAGCATTTCGCAGGGTTCTTGGTCAAGCATATTCCAAGAAGCGAGAATACAGAAGCAGACGAACTGGCGAAAGCGGCCGCTCAATCATTAGAAATGCCCTTGGATGTATTCTTTCACAAGCTAACAATTCAATCTGTCAAAGATGAAGAGGACAACCCAAAATTAATACATGCAATCTTGAGCGAAGACTGGAGAACCCCCACCCTAGCCTTCATCAATGGCTCGTTCGAACCGCAAACAAAGCAGGAGATTGAGCGCTGGGTCACCAAGACCAGGCTCTATTCGGTAATTGGTGGCGATTTATACAGGTCAAGTGTCGTAGCACCAATGCTAAAATGCATAAGCCGAGAAGAAGGAGTCCAGCTGCTAAAGGACATCCATTCCGGTGCTTGCGGGGCTCACAGAGGACCCCATGAGATAGCACACAGAGCGATGAGGCAAGGTTTCTACTGGCCAACAGCGGCGGCTGATGCAAAGGAGTTAGTCCGGCGTTGCGAAGGATGCCAGATGTTCGCCAAAAAACAGAACAGACCGGCGAACCCAACACGGTCGATCGTCCCAACTTGGCCGCTGCAAAGGTGGGGAGTCGATATCGTCGGTCCGCTACCCACAGCTCCAGGGAACGTCCGTTTCGCAGTTGTAGCACTGGAATATTTCACCAAGTGGGTCGAGGCCAAACCGCTCGTGAAGATAACTTCAGGAACCATGATCAGCTTTGTTTGGTAGTGAATAGTGTGTCGTTTCGGAGTGCCTTCCAGAATACGGTAGACAACAGGAAGCAGTTCGATTCAGCAGAGTTCAGGAACTTCTGCGAAGAACTAGCAAATCAAATCAACTTCGCTTCAGTGTATCATCCAGCATCAAACGGAGCAGTAGAAAGAGCGAACGGTTTAATCTTCGAATCAGTGTCAAAATCACTATTCGACGCAAAGAAGGGAAGGTGGCCTTAAGAGATGGTGACAGCTGTCTGGGGGCACAATGTCTCGCAGTCTAGGGCGACCGGCTACACTTCTTTCAGGCTTCTGTTCGGAGACGAAGCAGTAACACCAGAGGAGCTCAAGCTTGGTTCTTTTCACACCTTGGTGGCAGCAAACACACCAGTCAGCAGGTATGTCAACCTGGAAGCCGTCGAAGCGGACAGGGAACAAGCAGCAAAGAACCTAGACAAGTACCACGCCGAAACAAGAGGCTGGAGAAACAAGAAGGTCTTGAGGAAGAACATCTACGAAGGAGACTTGGTACTTGTCAAACACAACGACACGCAAGGAAAGCTTCAACCTCAGTGGTACGGGCCTTACATCGTCGCAAGCAGTGTAGGCGAAGGCGTTTTCCGCCTGCGAACAGAAGAAGGGACCAAAAGCTCCTACACGTACAACGCCGACAATCTTCGTCGTTTCTATCCTTTAGCCTAGGCTCTGTAATCTCCAGCTATTTGACATTTATGTAATATTGTTCTCAGCAAAGGTGCAACGCTGAAATGACGAACGAACGAAATCGTACGAAAACTTATTAACAGTGCGAAATGGACACTGGTTTTCGCCTCAAGAGGGTTCATCGAAATCCAACGGCACGAGCGCCCGAGCACATCGCGCGCCTCGAAAACCGCATTCACCCAAGGGTGCTATTCATCAAACGCTTAATAACGCGCGAGCACTTCGCACGATTAAAGCATTCAACACCTAAGGGTGACCCAACGGGTACCAAGCGCAATCAATGATAAGCATTTTCGAAATGAAGAACCCTTGAAGAGACTTCTCTATCGAAAAACCGAAAACAGGGTTGCTAGCCGAGTCAAGCGCAAACCCACGCTCTAGCGACCAGTACAAGGAAAAGTACAAAAGGACACGATCCGTCCTGGCCACTTAAAGGCCGAATCTTTACAAATAACTCGTGTATCAGCGCAACCACCACAACAACCGTATTGAAGTCAGGTCTACCAAAAGTTAAGAGATGTCTCGAGTGGGGAGGCACTATAAAAGGAGACCAGAGACCTTCCTCTCCTTCATGGAGGCCTACAGTTCATTAGGATTGAGAGGAGTCGGGAGACAACTAGTAGCAAGGAACCCAGGTCTTCGACCACCACATATCGGTTCACCCACAGATTGAGAAAGGAAAGCCACCAAGTAACCATTTGCCTCGACAGTAGCGAATAGAATTTCCGCAATTTCGTCTGCTAGAGGCAGGGGTCATCCCGACAGCTGCGCCATAGATTAGCTTGCCACCGAAACAAATATTCACAAAGCGAAAAGCTAGATTCATGGGATTGAGAGGCGTTGGGACATCGAAATGGACACCACGTCCATACCATGCCAGCATGAATCCGCACAGGACCACACGCTGAGAAAGGATGCCAACCAGGTGTCCGTTAGCTTCTATGGCGACTAAGTGCGAAGGTGCAAGACGATGCATCAGAGGTGGTGGATACCTCGGCAGTCGCGCCCCCTCGATTTCTCCACCTCCTACTTGGTACCAAGCGAGAAGAGATGACGGGACAACCAGAAGCTTCAAAAGGGAACCTAGAGGTGGATTTCATTTCGCTTCAGCGAATGTAAATTCGCCCGACCTCCCTAGCCAGAGAGGGGAGGGGGCCTTTCAAAATTTAAATTTTTGCTTTAGCCTACGGAGCTCGGTTTCATTTCGCTATAGCGAATATAAATTCGCCCGACCCCCCTAGCCGAGAAAGGGAGGGGGCCTTTTTAAAATTTAAAATTTTGTTGAGCCACGGGGCTCGGGCTCATCTTCGAGTCCATTCGCTCAAACACGTGCGCAATCGCCTAACCCCGATCAATAAACTCGAAAAGGGGGAAAACTGCAGAAACCAATGACCAAGCAGTCAAACCAAGTGCTTACTAGAGCAGCCGAATCAATAGTGGCGAAGAAGTTCCAGAATGAAAAGCACACATATTAAAATGAAGTTACACATACAAAAATAATTTATAGACGACGCTTGCCAGAGGATGGGCCATGATCGAGCTTAGTGCCCAGGGCGACAAAAATAATTAAAACGACGCTCTTCCATAGGAACAAAGATCTCTTCAGGCTCCTCCTTCGGGACGAGTAGGTCGGAAGGGAAGGCGCGTTGCCGCTATCGCTCAGCCAAGGTCGCAGGATCGAATTCTTGGTAAAACTCATGCAGCGAATGAAACATTTCACGGTTATGTCGAAGGCGTGAGCGAAGGAAACGTCCTAGCGAACATCCGATATGTCGACGACGATACTCGTACCACGACCCACCACCAACCACAAAGTTACCACAACGAATGGTTAACGGATAAACTTCCTCTGCATGGCCAGGCCCTTCCGCGGGATCCTGCGCCATCGGCAGGCACAATGTAAGATTGTTTTAACTACAGCACGTTGGCTCACAACCCGAGCCAAACTAGGCGAAACCAGATTAAAGATTTAATTATTCGGGCTCCTCACAACCTCGTCGGTTTGCGCCGCATCTGGCGCCCCTTCAGGAGTAGCCGCCGCGTCTGGAGTTCCTTCGGCGGGCGGCGTCACCGCAGCTCCACCCGAAGCGCTGCCTGCGTGGGCATCGCGTGCTGCGAGATAAGCCCTCACCTTCTCCTTGATAAGTGCTTGTTCCTCCGAAGTCTGCCAAAAGGGAGCAATCAAGTTTGCAACGATTGAATATTAGATACGGCAAGAAACAAGAGATGACAAGTATCACCTTTCCACGGCTCAGAGCGGCGTGAAGCAGAGCGATATCCCGACCCCCGGGACGCCAGAAGCCCTCGAAGAATCTGACTGCCGCATCGTTCGCAGCAGGCGAAGGCTTCCAGTAGGCCGAAGCCTCCTTCACCTCGACTGAGCCGAAGTGCTCGCAAGAAGACTCCTCCAGCGCCTGAGCGAAAGCTCGAAGGGATTCAATCGAAGCGTACTCACGCCCGACAGCCATCAGGTCCGCAACTCCGCGCAGCTCGTCAGCGAACCACGAAAGGAAGCGATCCATAGGCATGTCAGCAGGCGGAGCAGTCTCCTCACTGACGCTAAACAGAAGATCTTTGAATGCGTCGGCAACCTTCTGGGCTTCGATAGAATTGACGCGTCTTTCCTCCTGCCGGGTTTGGTGAAGAGTCTCAAGGCTAGCCCGAGCCTTCGAAGCCTCCTCCTGAGCGAGGGTTAACTTCTTTTCAGCCTCGACAGCAGCACCCTTCGCAGCCTTCAAATCCTTCTTTAGAGACGAGATCTTGTCATCTCGCATCTTCAGCTCGCGTTCGTAGTTCTAGCGCTGCGCCAGAGCCATCTTTTGTAAAGTACGGCCGAGGAGGGCGCCCTGGAAACAAAATTGTCAAGGCCAAGAACAAGGAATCGAAAACAGCCCATATCAATGCAAAACCAACTTACGCTGATGGCATGGAAGTTGATGGCCTCAGTCAGATCGATGCGGAACTGTGCAGCAGCAGATCTTGCTCTAGCTCCGGGGCACCGAAGGCGCCAAGGCACGAGTCCGCCAAAGTGAGGCCCTCGCGACTCGGAAGCACGCCTGACCTCACCAAGTTCGCATCCGCAACAAGGCGAGCACCCGACGGCATCCCTAAAGAACGAGAATTCGGTAAGTCTCCTCTTTAGCTGGCTCACTTTCGCCAGAGGAGCTTGAACCCGAGTATACTCGCATCTCGCCAGCATCAGCAACTCAAGGCCACGCAGACAGTTCCCCATGGCCAAAAAGAATGAAACGAGCATTCACCGTTGTAAGGCGCACCAGCGTATCGAAGAGTGTGAACTTACCCGCTTCGTGCCGAGCCCCCGCAGACTGCGAGGTACCAGGCGGAGGTAAGGGCACGCCGGTGGGCGGCGCATCAAACGAGACCTTTGCCTTCTTGCGAGCCGGCTCAGAGGGCGCGGCCATAGCAGAACGCGACGTCTTGCACGACCCCTTACCGAGGAGGTCCCCAACAGACATATCGCCAGATCCCGGAATGGCATCGCGAGGGTCTGCAACCTTGCGGGTAGCCATCGCTCCCGTATCTTCGCTATCCTGCAACAAGCAGTTTTTAGTCAGTCCAATGGATTTACGAAGCAAAAGTAGCTTCGAACTCATACCCAAAGTTATCACTACCGAGGAAATAGACACGAGGCCGTGAAGATGTGTTTTTCCTTGAACAACTTGCCGACTCCGCCGGCCAAGAGGTTTCGCCAACTGACGACCTATCCGCACATCGGCAGGCTCGTTAAGGCGAGCAGATCTTCGTTTCGAAGATTTGAGAGCGGCGGTGGTTCTCTTCCCGCGCCCTCTGCGCCCTCGCCCACGTCCCCTACCGCGACCGGCGGGGGCCGAAGTACCAGCCTCAGATTCTAGAGCAGGGTCGATTCGATCGGCATAAATGACGTTATAGGCATCGAAAATACGATTCAACCGCCGAATCCCAGGAAGATGACGATTCTTCACCTTGTGCTCCTTCGAGTTGTATGGCCCCAATATTTCGTTGGCCTGATCTTCGATGTAGCAGACATAGTCAAAATCACACTCATAAGCCCTTGGTCGTGATCCCTGCACAACGGGACCCCGATACCCATTCCGCACAGCGAACGCAGAGAAGCCTGACCCCGCAGCTAGAGGCCATTGATCTAAAGCGATCCACTCTTCGACGAGGTCCCGACTGATTTGCCGCCTCGAAGTCGAGACAAAAGCATCAGAAGCAAACTTATGTGAAGCGCTATCACTGTCAAAGATCTCCGCCAAACGAACTCCCTGCATTGGGGTCATCTCAGAAACAAGGACATTGGCTTTGGAGAGACCATTTTCGATAGCCTCGACAACTTCGTCGTCAGAGCACACACGAATGTAAAACCATGACTTCGTCCAGTCCACCCATTTGTTTCGATAGACAGGCACGATCTGAATGGTCCCACGGCTCTTCTGGGGGACGAAGTTGTATGAAGCAAGTTCCAACCTTCCACCTTGAGTTTTTTTCTCAAAAAGTTGCGCTTCGTAGAATTGTGCGAAGACGTCAACACTGAGCTCTGCTCCCATCATCTTCATAGCAGCGCAGAACACGCCCATACGGGCGAAAGCGCTCGGAGTTAGCTGATGGATCTGCAAACCAAAATGCTCCAAAACTTCGCAGACAAAGCGCTCGCAGGGGAAGCGAAGTCCAGCCGTCAAGAAATCCTTAAAAATCACAGCCTCGTAAGATTCCGGTAGGGGGACAACTTCGCTCCCTGTGTGCACGGCATGCCCGACGAGAATGTGCGCTCAACAATCCCTCAACCACAAAATCATTTAACGAAGTTTCCGTAACCCGAGATCAACCCAGATGGTAGACCGGAAGCAAATCGCCAGGAGTGGATTCAGCTACATCCCCCATTTCGTCATCTATCACGATGAATTCGCTGCCCTCCTTCCCCTCGGACCCTTCAACCTCTGGACCAGCGTCTCGATTCGACCCGGCTTCGTTAACAGAGGGCAAACGCTGAGCGGGAACTCCCTTCGCAAAAGAACCAAGGGAGGAACCAGAACTAGAGCTCGAACTGCCAGCATTCGAATTGTCGTGTCCACTGGCATCCGATTCACTACTGCTCGAGCTCGCCATTTTAATGTGGTCAAAAAGACGAAACCTAGACAACTATCGAAAGCTAGCAAGAATGAATACTTAATTAAAAGGCAGTACTCAGGCAAAAAATTTAGCAGCGAAGACGGAACAAACAAGCAGCTAAGGAAACTTACACAAATAGCGCCGAAGGCAGTAAAACAATACGCGAAGATTCCACGCGAAAACTCCAAGCGAAGGAGATGCCGGGAGCTCAAGGCAGGCAGGGAGGGCCAAATGAGGGTTACCCCCTCAACCGGCCGACGCCCGGCCTTTTATAGGGCACCCAGGCGCCCTCCCGCCAGTGGAAAAGGCGGGAAACCGAAGCGACGCGCCCCGCGGGAGCGACACGTCGCCTCACCTCGGGATCTAAAAAAAATCGCCACCACGTCCAGAGTGAAATTTCAGCGAGAAAAAGGAACTTAGCTTTCTTTCGCATGAAACTCACTCTTCGGGGGCCTTTTTCAGTAAGAACCATCACACGAGCGCACGAACTTCCCCCATTTCGGCTCCGCGCTTGGATCGGACGAACGGGGCCGGGGCCAAGCTAGCCGCCCCCATTCCCCCGAGGGGCTAGTGTTGGGGGAAGAGTAGCAGAATGACGCGACGAAACGGTGCCGCCAAAATCAAACGGCCTGTCAATAGCGAATGGGGTTTCGCAGCTGCGAACTGACACTCGCTGACCCGCACCTTCCGTGAGGGATGACTCGCTGTCAGCGAATGGGGTTTCGCAGCTGCGAAATGACACTCGCTGACCCGCACCTTCCGTGAGGGATGACTCACTGTCAGCGAACAGAGCCACGCAAAGACGAAAGCATTCTCATTATACTCAGCATCCTCCCGCGGAGTAAGCTTGGCGCCGATGAGAGCCTTTTCGCCTGAGCGAAACGGTTTTCGCTGAGCACGTCAGGTGGCCGACAGATGGGGACCAATGGTCAGGGGAGTGGTTGAACCTTGCGGTGCGTAATGACGCGTGTACCCCCGGCTGGGAGTGGGGACACGGGGGGCCGGTACACTAGGGATTCCAGAGGGGTATGATCGGGAACCTAAAGAGAGGATCATGCTGCCGTACCTATAAATACCAGCCCTGCGGGAGCAGAGGGCAGGGGGCTTGGCTGGCTGATCCTTTGGCTGGTCCTAGGATTGGTTCGCTAAATCAACACTAGCTTTTGGGCTATTTTGGGCTGTTTTCTTAAGAAATGTTTCTTGTATTTTTGGGTCGCACCTCGAGCTGTAGCCCTCCTAGCCTGGGCCGTGAATCTGCCTCTGTCAGTGGTGAGGTTTTTATCACCGCCAATGATGAATTTTTGTGTACCAGTGAAGGATGCATGCATGTTTCGATCGAAACCACACACACGCCACCATGGGTAACTACTAACTACCGCCCCCCCCCGGCCGTCATCATGGCCGCCGGTGAATGATTACTACATACCGCCTCGGCATGGCACCGTCGAAGCAGCAAAGATCTTATTCCATGAACAATGTACCGCAGCTGAGATCATTGAGTCACTGCCCATGGAGACGCTGCTCCCGGTGTGTGGCATCGGCATGCGTATGGACTTTGGAGGAGGTTCGGCAAGCCGACTACATACTCAAGGCCGGGCATGGCAGCAGCTCGCAGCCCACATGCGTCAAGCCAAACCCCCATCTGCTGACATCTTCCTCGCCACGCCTTGCCCAAGGCCCTCGCCTTCACGAGTCTCAACAGTGGCATACACTAGAAAGACATGCGGCGTTGCCACGCGCTTGCCTATGTTGGGCCAGTCCGGGATGTGGCGATGTGTAACAAAATTAGCGCATCTATTCGGTGATGTGAATAATGCATATGGTTTAGTTGGATGTAAATAATGCATATGGGATAGTTGTATTCTTAGAGGAAAATATAATATTAACAACTCTAAGTCTCTGACTACATGGTACTAAAAGTTAAGAATGCTACTTAATTTGTTGGATAGATAATGAACAATATTAATTTATGTAAAAGGTAATAGATAATTTTACATTAAGGAAAAATAAAGCATTTACTCAAGTTGTATCTCTATCAATTGAGAAAAGAATAAACATTTGAAGGCATTCCACGTCTTCTCTGAGCTAGATAGTATATTTATTCACCAGTAAGAGCAATTGAAAAAAAAAAACCAGGAACAGAGGCCACTCTTGGAGTTTGGCTTGGCTCATAGAATCACAGACAGATAAATGCACAGAGAAAGGTATGCAATCAAGGTACGAGAGTAGAAGTTCCACCGATTGAACCGGAGGAGACAAGTTCAGTGTCAAGATGATATGCCTGCGATCTCCAAAGATGTTTCAATTCCTCGCCTCGCTACGCTGCTATACCCACTCTCAAGTCTCAACATCAAAATGTGGATGACACTAGTACACAGAGTATTTGTGTTGACGGTGGGGTTTCATTTTTACAGGCGGTTTTAGTTGACAAACGCCTCGCAAATCGACCAGCCGCTCCCCGGACTTAGAACCGCCCGGTGGAAAAGTAATATCGGGCGGTTCATTATGCCAACCGCCAAAGTGCAAATGGTCACATTAACACCGGGCGGTTTGCATAATGAACCGCCAAGTGATAATGACCATTATCGGCGGGGTTGCTAACACCAGCCGCCTGTGAAAACATGGGACATTTTCACAAAGCGGTTGGTTTATGTCAACCGCCTTTGTCTTTGTTATTCAACTATATATACCCACCTTCTTCCTCCTCTCCACCTCCAACAGAATCGTAGGCCGAGCACTTAGCCATGGCCGGAGCTTTGGAGGTCCAGATTTGAGCCAATACAAGGGGAGAGGTTTTGATCCCGATTTCTTTGGAGGAGGTAGCTACAAAAGGTTAGTTTATGTGTTTCTTGCCTCATTTCCTTCTTTTTTTCCTTAATTCCCGCCACTTTAGAGATCTAGGGTTTCACCTCAAGAGAGAGAAGAGCTCAAGAGAGAGAAGAGTAGCTAGGTTTTTTTTTTCAATAATTCTAGTCACTTTTTATTTAGGGGTTCACCTTTTGTAGCTATGGTTTATCTTTTTTTAAGTTTTATTAGCTACTCTTATTTAATTGTTTAGTGTTATTTATTTATATTTAGTTTAATTAGCTGGTAGTGATATTTTTAGCTAGGTTGTTATTAATTAATCTAGTTTTAGTTATTTTTGAATTTTTCTACATCTTGAGGCTTTGAATTAGTTTTTGTTTAATTATTTAGTTATGTTTCGTTAAATTAAGTAGTGGTGAGGCTTTTATTAGGGTTTTAGTTACTAGTCTCGCTTTAATTTTTTTGGTTTCATCTAAAAAATTGTCAATTCTTAATTATTTTGTTATGTTTATTCATATTTAGTTTAATTAGCTAGTAGTGATGCTTTTAACTAGGTTGTTATTAATTAATCTAGTTTTAGTTATTTGGAATTTGTCTAGATCTTGAGGCTTTGAATTAGTTTTTGTTTAATTATTGATTTTTATTTCGTTAAATTAAGTAGTGTTGAGGCTTTTATTAGGGTTTTAGTACTAGACTTGCTTTAATAGTTTTGGTTTCATCTAATAAATTGATGCTTTAGTTTTTTTGTTATATATTGTTTAATAAAGTTTTGCTGGTTATTTTATTAGTAACTAGTCTTGCTCGGATATGTACTATTTCAGAAATATACAAGTGAGGAGTCATTTTCATCTATATATACTCTTTCGAACGAGTATACTGGTCATATAAAGGTTAGTTAATAATTAATATAAATAAACATCTATGTCTACTTTGTAGTGTTTACAATATATAAATCTACTAAACTTTTTAACAGTAACGATGGATAGAGCCTTCTCCGGATGTATAACTTAGACAGAGTAGATCCATTATACATACCGAGGTTCAGAAATTTATCGATGCCGCGAAAAACCATGCTTTGAGAACACGTAAGAGACACATATATTGCCCTTGCTCGATTGCGTGAATATTGTTGTTTATGAAGACACAAAACCAATCTTAAATCATTTGGTCTGCCGAGGATTTATGGAAGATTACTTGATTTGGACAAAGCATGGAGAAGGTAGCTCTACGCCGTATATAGTTGGAGACTCGCGAACCTCGTAACGAATGGCCCGTGATATGCTTGTTGATGATATTAGTCGGTTCCTACATGAGACTCATCAGCATTGTCTCCAAAGCAGAGTGAACATGTTGTGCCCGATTTTCATGATGATGCGAATGTTGGAGGAACCAAGGACAACAGAACTGAAATGATGGATGAAGATGCGGAACCGATTGCTGCACTATTGCGTCGTCATACGTATCCATCAATGTTCTTTATGAAAGGTATGGAGGCCTTGGAGAAGGCAGCAGCAGAGCCATTGTACGATGAGACTAAAGGTTGTACAAAAGAGTTCACAACTTTACGGCCCGGTGAAGCCGTTGATGTTGAAAGCAAGATATGGATGGTCCGATGCCGCCTTCGATGCATTATTGAGTACTCTCGAGAGATATGCTTCCAAAGGAGAACAAAGTGCCTGCTAACACGTACTATGCAAAGAAGCTAATCAGTCCACTAACTATGAGTGTCCATAAGATTCACGCTTGTCGAAATCACTGTATTCTATATCGAGGTGATTACAAAGACTTGGACAACTGTCCAAATTGTGGTGCAAGTCGGTACAAGACGAAAAAAGACTATCTACAAGAAGAGAATGCAGCCTCTATTTCTAAAGGGAAAAAGAGAAAGAAGACTCAACAGAGTTCAAAACCCTACACTAAAAAAATGAAGAAGAAGACTACTACGCACAGAGAAGGGTTCCTGCTATGGTCATGTGGTACCTTCCAGTAGTAGATCGGTTGAGGTGTTTGTTCGCAAACCCTGAGGACGCAGAGCTTATGACTTGGCATGCTTCTGATAAGCACAAAGTAGATGGTAAGCTTCGACATCCTGCAGATGGCAAGCAATGGCAAAAATTCAATGAGGACCACCCAGAATTTGCTAAGGAGACAAGAAATGTCGTTCAAGACTGTGTACCGATGGAATGAATCCCTTTGCTGAAAGGAGCAAGAAGCACAAACACATGGCCGGTGATCCTCACCATCTACAACCGCCTCCACACTTGCTACAAAAAAAGCGAAAAATATCTTTTGCTAACCATTCTTATTTCTGGACCTACACAACCTGGTGTTGACATGGATGTATTCTTGGAGCCATTAATGGAGGAAATGAGAATATTATGGGATACAGGTGTCGCCATGTTAGACGAATACCGGAAAGAGTCATTCACACTAAGAGCAATTATTTTTGTTACAATCAACGATTACCCAGCTCTCTTTGTATTGTCAGGACAGTTCAAGGGCAAGGTTGGTTGTGTAGTATGCTTGGATGAAACATTTTATGTGTCCCTCAGTGCCTCCAACAAGATAGTGTACATGAGACATAGGCGTTTCTTATCACAAGGTCATAGGTACCGCTTGCGAAAGATGGATAAGTACTTTGACAATCATGATGAACTAAGGTCCACTGCTCCATCAGGTAATAGTAAAGGTCACAGAGTATATGAGATAGTTAAGAACATCAAGTTTGTATTTGGTAAGAAGACAAAAGATGGAAAAGTAAGAAAGGATATAAAGCCAACTCCTGGGGCTACATTCAAGAAGATGTCAATTTTCTTTAAGTACTTGCCATATTGGAAAGAGCTTGACGTACGACACGCGGTTGATGGTATGCACATCCAGAAGAATGTGTTTGAAAGCATAATTGGTACCTTGCTAGACATAAAGTGCAAGACAAAGGAAGGATTGAGTTCACGTCAGGACCTGGTCAATTTGAATATAAAACCTAAACTTCACCCGGTATTGCTAGATAATGGAAAGTACCACCTCCCAAAGAAGAAGCTACAACTTGAGCACGTATGAGAAACATGCCATGTGCGTGTGGTTGAAGAAATTGAAAGTTCCAAACCTGGATTCTCGCTCCAACATTAAGAGCATTGTGTCAATGAAGGACCTTACACCGACTAACTACAACTCACATGATTGTCATGTGATGCTGACAACTTTTCTCCCTATTGCCATCAGGGCTATAAGTCCGGTGTTCTTAAAGATGGCAATCACACGGTTGTGCTTCTTTTTTAACGAGATATCACAAAAGGTAATTGATCAAGAGCAGTTGGAGTCTCTTCAGGAATTTGCAGCGGAGACATTGTCACAACTTGAGATGTGTTTCCCCGCCTTCTTTTTCTTCGATATAATGGTACACCTTGTCGTGCATTTGGTGCCACAAATACGTGCATTGGGTCCCATGTATTTGCATGAGATGTGGACATATGAGCGTTTCATGTCAATTCTTAATGGGTACGTAGCCACTCGTGCTCGTCCCGAGGCATCTATGATAGAGGGGTACACTACCGAAGAGGCCATTGAGTCCGGAGGTCCATTCTCGCAATAATTGCCTAAAAGACCAAATTGCAATAGGTTTGCCTCCGTCTCGACATGAGGGTAGACTATATGGGTGTGGGAGGATGGGTCGGAAATCATTCATCCCGTCGGACTACAATATTGTCCTCGAGGCGCATCATAGCATCCTACATCAGCTCTCAATAATGGATCCTCTGATCAAACAACACATACAAGAGCTAAGTGATCGTAACCCCGGGCAAACAGAGGATTGGGTATCGAAGGAACATAACCGCCGATTCACGACATGGCTAATGGAGCGTAACATTCCAAATGGAGACACAATTGAGCAACAAACTATCAAGAGGTTGGCAAACTGGACCATCTCGCCAGTCACATCATGGCGGACCTTTGACATTAGTGGCTTCACATTTTGTACTACTTCTAGGGACAAAAGAGCATGGCGCAAAAACAAGTGGTGTTCGTTATGAGGCCATAGATGATTCGGATGAAACCGCTACATACTTTGGCTTCATTGAGGAGATATGGGAACTAGACTATGATTCATTTAAGACGCCTGTGTTTCGATGCCAATGGATTGATGACAACCATATCACCGTGGACAACTATGGCTTGAGAGTTCTTGATCTAAGTAAAGTAGGCTACAAGGATGATCCTTGGATCCTTGCTAACCGTGTCGCATGTGTCTTCTATGCCGAACAGCATCCTTTGTAAAGAAGAGAAGAAAAGTAGCGACAAGACCAAGCATATAGTTCTTCCCGGAAAGCAAAGCAAGCTATAGGAGTTGATGGTGTAATTGACCTAGATGACTTCAACCACTTCGGACACATGTCTCTCTTCAATGATCATCAAGTAAAGATTAGAAATGTTGAGCGAAATATCTCCAAGAATTCATTACCATGGGTGCGCCACGATGGAGAAGGAAGAATAGTAGCTGGCTAGCTAGATTTTGTATTAGTTAAGTATTACTCAATGTCATGTGTAACAATTTATCGGTAATTTGTACTCATAAATTCGTATCTCTTCGTATTGCTCTTCAACTTATTGAGGTCTTTTTGTTTCTACTTCTTTAAGTCCTTTTCTTTCAATTTTGTTCAATCGTGATAGAAATATTCTTCCTCCTAAAAAGAAATATTCTATACTCTAAAAGAAATATCCTATATCCTAAAAAAGAAATAACCTAAAAAGAAATATTCTATACTCTAAAAGAAATATCCTATATCCTAAAAAGAAATAACCTAAAAGAAATACACAAAAAGAAATATCCTATATATGTAACAATTCATTCTATAACCTGAAAGAAATAACCTAAAACCAGAAAAAGCATTTACACCGGCGGTGGTCATTACCAACCGCCAGTGTAAAATGTTATTTTCACGGGCGGGGATCAATACAAACCGCCTGTGAAGACCATTTCACAAAGCGGTGGTCATTACCAACCGCGGGGTCATTACCAACCGGAAGATCATTTTCACAGGCGGTGGTCATTACCAACCGCCAGGAGATTTTCATTTTCACGCGGTTTATATTGTTATCCGCCTCGTGAAAATGAATTCTATATAACAACGCAAGGGACTTGTGAAAAATTTCAACTCGGTGGGCGCGTTTCCTTTGCAATCCACGCCGCCAAAGTCGCTGGGCGCCGGGCGCCCGGCGCCGCCGTTGAGGTCATAGCCGTTTCCGAGGAGCTCCGGTCCATTCAGCGCCGCCGCCGACGCCGTTCCGCCCGGCTGCCGACGCCGTGGACGCAGCCGCCGCGAGGTGAGGGCCGCCGCCGGCCAAATTCGCCCGAGCTCCACTTTACGCCGCCGTCGAGGTGAGCGTTAACTTCTCCGTCGGCGATATGTTGCCGGCGTGGTGGCTGGGCCGGGCGGTGCGGTGGCGTGGTCGCTGGGCGGCGGCGGCGGGGGCGCGCGGCAGCGATGTGGCGCCGTTGGGGGCAGGGCGGCGCGGCGCGCCGGGGGGCGGTGGCGGCTCACGGCCGGCAGTGGCGGCTCACGGGCGGCCGGCGGAGCATCGACGCCGCCAGCCCCGACGGGCGGACGGCGGATGGCGGACGGCGGCATGGGGCGCTGCTGGGCAACGCCCGCCCGCCTCTAGCCCGAGGTGGGCCTCTTGGGCCGCTGCCGTGTTGGGCCACTTTGGGCCCTCCAATGGGTCCAAAGAAGGGCCTTTTTTTTTTTTTTTATTTTTTATTAAAAGTAATAGTGACAATAGGAGTAAATGACTTAGAAAAAGCTAGAAATATAATGTAAATGATTTTTTTCCTTTATAAATATTAGAAATATTTATTATTGTAAATGACTTAGAAAAAGCTAGAGATATATTTCTTTCGGTTTTAAATATTATAAATGATTTCTTTTCTTCATAAATATTGGAATTGTTTATTATTGCAAATGACTTAGAAAAAGCTAGAGATATATTTCTTTCCTTCTAAAATATTGTAAATGACTTAACATTTATTAGTGACTGAGTACTTAGTGGTTGTGTTAATATTTTATGTAAATTCTATTATTTCCTAGTGTATGTAGAGAGTGCCTACTGTATGTACTAATATTTTATGTAAATGTAATAAATATTGTTGCTTTCTAGTATTTCCTTTATCATATGTGTGATATTAGCAATTCTAGAAAAGCAATGATTATTATATGTGCTAAGTACTTTCTCTCCAATGACTAAGTACTTCCTTTATCATATGTGATAAGTACTACGAGTACAATGATTACTTCTAGGTTTGATTTAGTGTGTTATTGACTTAGTGTACTAATGACTTATCATTTTTTACATGACTTAGCATTACTAAATAGAAGATGACTTCTCTAAAATCCCGAGAGAGCATGCAGATGACCAGCGCGTAGAGTCGCCCAATAAGGTTGCTACACCCTTGGACCAACGGTTAGTATGACACAATTACGTTTATTGGAACGATGACTTATAGAAATGAAGAACTCACATACTTATTGGCCTTGCATTTTTAGAACTACAAATCCTCAGGTACAAGAAGAAGAAGAAGAAGATTACCATGGTGACATGTTAGAAGAAGAAGAAGATGACGGAAACCGAAGTGATCCATGCCCTAGCATAGATAGACAACGTCAACGTAGTGTAGACCCGCATTATGATCCAGCTATCGATGAGGTACAGTCATTACATACATGCCAATGTTTTCATTGATCCCGTAAAAATAGGCTCCGCTCCATGATGCGTTGTAAATATCGTGTAGGAGGTTTTGTCTCAATTATGCGGGAGATTCTAGCCGAGGAAGAAGAAGTGCCGTAAGGAGAAGCCCCGTAAAACAACCGAGACAACCACCTCGAAGTCAAGGAAAAGGAAACGCACGGATCGAAAAACGAGGTGAAAGAGGGACGAACAAGTGGCCAGAGCAGACCTATGTTATTCCCGACATAAGCCCAAAAGGAGAGCCATTAGTGTCAGATGCGGTGGCGGCCAAAATAAGAAATGCGATTGGTTTCTTGGTCAGGGATAAGCTTGACATCACAATCCGTAGGTGGGCGGATGTGACCGTAGCTACACGAAAAAGACTTATGGAGAAAGTTCGGTGAAAGGTTTGTCATCCCTACGGGACCGATAAAATTGTGAAAGAGTATTTCTTCAAGCAGGTTGCAACGTCATTCCAAAACTATAGATCGGAAATGAATATCAAATATCTGAAGAAGGGTAGGGATCCAACGAGTAAGTATAAGATCACCGCTGCTCAGTGGGCAGTATTCAGGGCTCAGAAGGAAGATCCAACTTTTCAAGCCAAGAGCGAAGCCGCTTCAGAGCTAGCAAAGAAGAACAAGTACCACCACCACCTTGGCAATGTGTGGTTACAAGAAACAGATTCGAAGTGGCGGGCAGAGGAGGAAGAGCTCAAGAAACAAGGCAAGCCTGCCCCTCTCGGAGGAAGTTGGTGAGAGGACGGCGAATTGGCTGAAAGCTAGAGGAACAAAACAAACTTCTACCGGTTTGAACTGTCCCCGATGAAATGACACCGACAAGAGAGAAAATTGTGGAATTGGCCGCGGATGTCAAAGAGGGAAGATTCAAGCCACAAAGGGAGAGGGACATCTTGACTATAGGTCTAGGCAACCCCGAGCATCCTGGTCGCGGTACGAGGAATATCATCGAAGAGGGGATGGAAAGAGGGATTTGGTGAAGAGTGGTTGGGCATGTACAAAAAAAAAAGATCGATACAAGGAACATATGAAAGATTTCTATGAGGAGCAAGGCTAAGGAACAATTCAACAAAATGATGTCCGATTTCCTAACAAATCCTCGATCCTAAGATAATACGAAGCTAGCTAGTGCAATGTCGTTCAACGCCCAAGCACACAAGGTCCCGCAGATGCAGATCGTCCCCCCACAAAGAAGCGGCCGTGGTCCTCGGGAGATGATTCCCGCCATGTCCACACAATCACCGGCTTTCCAAGCGGTGTGGGGTCTACGGGCAACAAAGACCGCTTCCCGGTGGATGATATCGAAGCACCGACACCCCCGCAAATTGCCGATACGATATGGTATGAAGCATGTTCGTACAAAGGAAGTTGCCACAGGCTTTGCAATCCCAGGACGTGACTACCACCATACCATCATACCAGAAGAGTACTGCAGGGTAGAAGTGCGTACGGTCGTCCCTGGATATGAGGAAGATGTGCTTGAAATTCCGGGCCCCGACAATGTTGAGACACTAGGACATGCCAATAACACTTTCATCCTATGGCCTCGACGAGACGTGGAGTTGACGCAGCCACCACAACCGCAGCAACCACCAACCGCTGAAGTGTTGCCAGGAACTCAAGAGTCACAACATGTGGAAGTTGTTCCGGACCCAACCCCGATATCACCATGTCCCCAATCTCCTTCACCTAATATACAATCACCGCTGGCCAATCCTGTTGAAACCCCACAGTCATCACCTAAACCTGCAGGATCTCCACCACCACAAGCCAATCCTATTGAAACCCCACCATTCAATGATCCAGCTCGTGCTTCCCCACCACCTCATGACCTCGAACAATCGCCTTGGACACCACCACCCCCCAAAAAAGATCCAAGAGCCACCAAAGAAGAAATTTTCGATTCCCAAATTGATCTCCCCTTTCGAGCCAAAGAGGAAAACCGCTGGAACCGCCGTGTTTTTATCGGGGATTGCACAAAGCCGCAAGTCAAAGATCGTTGACTTAGCCGAAAGCAGGAGAGGTCGTCAAAAGGCCCGAGATCAATGTCTTACGGATCGGGAAGCCCACATGGGAGGATTATGAAAACGCCCCCGACAGATACATACCGGGCAGGCCTCTCCTTAGTTGGGAAAAATCAAGAAACTACCATTTGGTATAAAAAGACTACATGATTGGTATATGAGAGTCGCTCGCCGGCATCGACACGATCCAAGTAAGCATACCACCCTCGGCTTTCAGAAGTGAACGAGATACCGCTTTTGTAACCTTCGAAGACATTTGGTTGATGATAAACCTCAAGCGGCTCGATGTTCAAATTTTTTTATAACATTATTTGCATTGTAAGTCTCACTCGCCCTAACATGTTCATCCTTTAGTATTATTGAGTTGTATTACTAAGATATCCCTTTGATGACATGCACTTGTGCCATGCAGAATGGAATATGATAAGGACGAGACCACTTACGGCCCCTGGACCAAACAAACATGAAAGCAAACGAATCGGGTACCTTAGCCCAAAGAAAATCTGTGAGAACGAGCACACCTTCCGGATTGGTCATGACAAGCGATGAATTAAAAGGATTAACAAAAAAAAGAAGTGCCAAAGAAGATAGAAGAGTTGGAGAAGAGACACGAGGCTATCTACGCCGCATACATAGGAAATGCATTTCTTCAATTCCAAAACAGGGGAAGTGGTAATTGCACCATACAACTTCGGGTAAGTCCGAGTGTATATATAAAAATCACGTTAACAATATGAATAGAAACACCCGACAATTCTGGTCCATTCTTGCAAAGCGACCAATCGGATATGCTTCTATATCTATCTTAGGGACGGAAGGATGCTTTGGTCTTTGACTCTGCAGATTATAGACCCGAAAGCTATGCAACGATCACGACCATCTTGGAACGGTAAGCTAACAGCCTTGTATACATACTTTTATAGCTGAAAGTTACGAAAAACTAACTAATTCTATTTGAGACCATAGGATTTACAGGTGGTACAAGATCAAGGGTGGGAAGTTCGACTTATCCAGAAAGGGCGAGGAACTAAGAATATTTCATAACCGGCCGGTAAGTAAGATATGAAGCCAGATCATGTATGTACAAGACGTAGTTAAGACGATGTTGCAAGTCAATAACAACTTCTCCTCTATGTAGTGCCACAAGCAACCACCGGCCCGCATTAATCGTGGATTCTACGCGGTGCGAAGTTCATGAGACTAAACGGACGGTACCGCAAAAACCCTTATAAGGTATAACAAATAGTCACGCTATATTAATGTCGTTACCAAGTGCAAACATATGATGTCTACAAACTTCCTTTCCAAAGGCGGTTGCAGTAATCATCCAAGCCCAAACACCTCACGGAAAAAAATCTATATGAAATAGTCGAGGATCTGTGCTCCTTCATCATGAAGGAAATCATTCCAAGCGAGGGGAAATACCACGAACCGGATAGCGTCTTAGCGAGGCCAGAGTTCAGAGCGCTAAGAGAGATTAGCGCTTTCAAACTAAGTCGAGATGATTATTAGAATCATCATATCATTTGCGATGAAAAACTTTGTTGTCGTGGCCACAAAATAACCGTGATGAATACTGATGTATATATAAATGTTGTAATTAAATTAAATTGTTAATGGTGTGTATATGTATATAATTATATTGGTCCTTTGTAGCATAATTTAATAGCCTTTTGTATTCCTATCATTGCATGTAAAGATCATTGACATAAGAATAGAGAGAGACAAAGGGAGAGGGAGAGGGACAGGGAGGGAGGGAAGGAGGGCGTTTCACATTTACAAATTCAAATTTAAAACTGGCGGGAAAAATATTTTCACAGCGGTTGGCATAACCAGCCGCCTGTGCAAATAGTATTTCCACCGGGCGGTTTTATGCTGTTAACCGCCAGTGAAAATACTATTTTCACAGGCGGTTGTTATGTCAACCGCCTGTGAAAATTGATTTTTCGGCGGCGGTTGACAGCGGGACGCCAAAGTGGAAATGCTCCATTTCCACTGGCCTCCCACACAGCGGTACCCCAGAACGCCTGCGGAAGAGGCGTCTGGAACCGCCTGTACAAATGCTCTTTGTACTAGTGTGAACTTCCCAGGTTCAGTCGTTGCCATGAATTTCCCATAGGATGTGTAGCGAATCGACCTGATGCTGCCACCGAATACAACAATTGATTCAGAGAGATTGCGGATGTCGTCTCAGACCCTGCATGTCATGTCTTTGTTTCCAGTGACGAACCTTCGGCTGTCTGGATTCCATGCTGATGCGAAGGAGTAATCTAAATGGCCACGGAGTTCATGAACCGTCTGTGAGAAACAAACAGATGCAAGCTTGTATATATGAATGAATTGTATGTTTATTATATTAAAACAGTGGTTGTACACTGCGCTTTACTTACCATGCTTGAATTAGCATCAATCTGAAGTCCACCAGGATTGTCTCCCACGATAGCAGACACTCTTTGACAAAACATGAGCATTGATTTCAGCAGCTAGATTTAAATAGAAAAATGAAAAAAAAATCAACAAGGTATGCAACATATTCAGCATTAAAATAGACAGCTAAAGAATGGACTGCAGGCTCAAGTAGGCACCATCACTTAGGAGAGCAATTAGCAAATAAAAAAAGAATAAATCACTTGGTACTGGGTGTGCTTTGTGCTGCTACTTTTGCTCTGTTTTTAGGTAGTCACCCTGAATTACTGGTCCTTGTAGTACTAATCAGGTGTTACAACGTCATGAAGGCCAACCATGGAGGGCGTGCAGTATCTGCAGTTTGGTACGCCTAAAGAAACAAAGCCAGATTAGCTGAAACGCTAAAACGAGGAAACTGAAGCAATTTAAAATGGTATATTAATAAATACTAAGTTCACTAAAAGAAGAATGAGCCACACTGATCTTAATCTTAAGGAGTGCGAAGGGGGGTTTCCGTTCTTACATCGGTTTTAATGAACAATAATGTGTCAATCTAGAGAGGGAGGGGGGGGGGGGGGGGGGGGGGGGGCGGGTACTTGAAACTTAACCTATGCCAACAGGGAAGTATAATAGCCAACAGGTAGTCAGGGAGACAGTGAATTGCCAACGGTTAAAGTGTTACCGATGGTTACAAGTTAACCCGTTGGCCTTTGTCTTAAATAGCCAACAGTGCAGAGTATTTCAAAGAGTTATAAGTTGACCAGTCGGTTAATAGACTACATGGCCGACTGGAAAAACTAATTCCCGATGGTCCTCATATGACACATGGCAAATAGTTATAATTTCCGATGGTTAGACAAGTTTTCAACCGTGTTATAAGGACAGTTGGCTACTGGGTGAACCATTGCCGATTGTTATAGGTTGACCGTTGGCCTTTGTATTGAATGGTTCATGGTCAATTCATTTCCAAACGGTATAATACAACACTCGGTAATTGGTTAGAAAACCACTATAACACACTAAATCATTAAATTGGTCTAGATATGTTGCATTTTTTTAAAAAAAAATCATGAATGATTCGTTATTCCTTAATTAAGGTATCTTTTTTTTTTAACATTTCACAATAGAAATCTGTTTTTTACATTTCGATCCAACATTCTGTTTGAAAAAGCATTTTGTGCTATTCAAGTTTTTAGGTATTAATTACATGGAGATATACTTAAGAAAGCATGTATATTCTATATCACTTTAATGATTTAGTGAAACATGTTAAAACTAGATATTTTCTTGCTCAGTGGTGGTGGGGGCGGCGGTGGTGGGCATGGCGGCCGGCACAGATGAACCAAGGCCAGACATGACTGCTGATGCCAAGATGTTGGAGGTCAGAGATCGAAGGGCGTAAGAAAGGGAAAAAAAAATTACTAAGAGGGGTGAAATGAATTGAAAATAGATTATCTTTACTAACAAGGCAATAGCCTCCTATTGGTCGGTTGACATGAACTAAATGTTTTTTGTACTTGTAAACCTAAAAACTTTTTTTAGAATTACATACTACAATGCAGACGTCCATAACACGGATGCATATTCATCCCCTAGAACACACTTACACAAATCCTACCACTGTGAGTACCTCTGAAGGACTGAGCCAGCAGAGATTACCGAAGTCACCACAGGCGCCTTGTTGTCGACAGGAACATCCCTTACCATTTCAAGCATAATGCCGGTAAATCCTGAAATATCCAGAAAAATGCGATCACACATGCCAGGTCAAAGACTTTAATCCGAGTGAGCAGGTTCCACCACAAGGGACCTAACCAACTGATCTATGATCTTCTATGATCTAAAGAAATAAAATCATTTTTTAATTTTATTCTCCTATAACATCTATCTTGGCAATGGTTCCAATTATTTAAGATTGAATTCAATGGGTATATATGTGCAAAAAGATTTCATTTGAAACAATATTCTAGCCAATTCAATTTATTTTTGAATTAGAAATTGAATCGGTTCATGGCAATGTGCTTCATATGTAGTAATAAATAAAAAAAAATTATAAGCATATTTGATTTTTGTTTTTATTTATCTTAAAAAACTAGAAACCTAAATTACCCAAAAACACTCAAAAGGAAGGCAAACTGACTATTGCTCACAGAGCTGAGAGCGCGATTGAGCCTTAAAAATGTTGGCGGTAAAAACTGGCGCATGTGAAATTGAAACCTCCCTCCAAATATTCCCTTTTATCTGAGGCTCAGGATCTTTTCTCCCGAAGCCCCCACGCCCCCCATTCCCTCGTCTCTCCACCAGAATACGGTTGGGATTGCGGCGAACCCGCTTAGGGTGGCGGCGAGCTCATGGTGTGATTGTGTGAAGGGCTGGGCGGTAGATGCTGGTGCTGCTGCAAGGACGTGGAGGGTCCGGTGGCCAAGTCGACGACAACCGCGTAAGTCCGCCGCCTAGTTTTCATGTTGCCGGCGCCGAATCTGATTGGGATGTCCTGCTTTCCGATTTCTAGATCATGCATCGCCGGTCCTCAATTGGTCTTCCCAATGCTCCGGTCAGATGCTGGTGATCTCCATCGACCATCGCAACACCGCCAGATCAACATCACCACCTGTGAGCTTCTTGCCTTCACTTGTATAATTAACTCGTGTAGAAGTTCTCCCGTTTAATCTGTCCTTGTGGTGCAGCATCTGCTCTATGCGCTGGCCACCGTGTCCAGAGAGCAGTAACATCCCCGAGCCCTTCCAGTTCGTAGCTAGCGACCATGCTGGATTGGCCACAAGGTTTTTCGTTTTCCTTTTCCTACTTGCATTCGTTCCTTTTCTATGACCATGTAGCTCTCCCATGCCCTGTGCTACCTCCAACCCAGACATTTCTAACAATCTTGGACAGAAGCAGGATCAGCGAACGTAGAAGGTTGGAGCTAGCGTTGGATTATTCCTGGAATCAAGGACAACTGCCGGTGCGTCAACAATCAACCTGGCTCTGTCCTGTCAAAGTAGCATCACCACTTGGATAAGTACTGATGAAGAAATGCGATACGTTGCTAGGGATCAGTTTGTCTCCGATGTAACAAAACCGGCCAAATTCTTCGTGGCGTGAGATTGAACATATCGTTTTGCTTCTCATGTTGACCATTATCTGCCATATGGTAATGGCACTCATCATGGGCCCACTGAACCTAATGCACATGACCTCCGGTTCGTCTGTGCTCACGATGGGGCGGTAGAGTGGGGTATACGGGAGACCCTTGTAGGAGTCGAGCGCCCAGAGCTCGCTGGCATCGACCATGCCGTCCTTCACCCACTCCATGTCACCACCGCCGCCATCGCCATCGATCCTCATCATCCAGGTGTGGATGGTATAGACGCGGCGAGATCGTTCGCAGCCACAAGAAGCGGCGGCGGCGGTGCCACAGCAGCAGCGACCAACGATGTCGACGAACTTGAGCGCCTCGCCGCCAGCGGTGGCGCACACGTTCCGATTATGTTCCCATTCCCAATGCTCATGGTCATCCATGGGGAGACGCACGTACTGCACCACCTTTGGTGTCTCCTTGAACACGTCGATGAGCATGACGCCGCGGCACAAGTCGACCCAGCAGAGGAGACGGTCATCGACGGGGACGACGGTGTCCCACGACACGTACGGAAGAACCCAATCCTCTCTGATCTTGATGTCGTGGCGCAGTTCCACTCACCAGAACGGAACATGTAGAGCTGGACCACCCTCGGGCTCGCCATGACCTCGAGGACGACCGAATCCGGTGTGAGCTGACCGAGCTCTGCCACCACGAGCTCGCCCTCGCCACGGTGCAGGAAGCCGGTGGCATCCTGAGACAGCTCTCGAGGCACGACGTCTGATCCTAAGAAGTATGTCGTATCGTGGAAGTATTTCGTCTCGTAGTAAGCCGGGAGCAGCCACAACGACGGCGGCCGTGGAGGGTCCGCAGCGGCGGCGCCAGCGTTGTATAGACGAAGTGGTCAGTCGTGTAGTGATGCAGGTACTTCTCTTTGATACGAACCTGGATGAGCACAGAGTCGCCGTGAGCCGCGAGCACCTGGGATTTCTCCTTGTTGACATCGTCAGGAATCCGGAGGCATACACGTGAAAGTGCTGGGGGCTCCGCGAGGCGGAGGGAGACTTGGATCAGGCGGCCGGTGCTGGTGCGAGCGGCCGCCAGTGTCTTGCCGTCGTCGGTCGGGGACGGGGAGCAGGACGATGAGTCCTCGGCCTTTATCTCCACGCATTGCTCGAGCATCACCCACCCTGGGTAGGCGACGGAGGACGAACCGGATTGTGGTTGGGCTTCCATATATCATGGCCGTCGCCGCTGCCACTCAATGTTGGTTTTCCGTATGCAGGGACCGTGCATCGTCCTTTCGGATGGCGGTGGGCTATTCTTATAAGGAACTACGGATCGTGTTGGACTTACTTTTGTCCTCTTTCCGTTTTATAATTTATTATAGATAATAAACTTGCAAACGTGCATATAGGTTTGCAACGGAATTTGCTTCTATTTGGAAAATCAGAATCTATATCGTGGTTGTACACAATAGCATGCTAAGAATAGCTAGGATTTCTTTGTACGTTTGTTGTTCTAACTTACTCCGTCTACCTCCTTGTGAGCAGCCGCTTTTTCTTCTTTCGGTGGTGAAACCTAGTAACTTGGTTTTATTTTCCAACTCCTACTTTATTTGCCGCCTATTTGCTGGCACCAGTGACTTAACCAGTAGTGGTGTATGTTTATCTTAATTATTTTATTTTCTTCTATTCTATACATACACACGTCCATACCGCGCGCCTTCCGCTCTCATCTCCCCGACCACACCCTCTACCCCACATCACCATGGCCTCTACCCCCACGACAAGCAGAGTGGCGGATCTAGATGAGATCTGGATGAGGAGCGTCTACCTCTCCTAGATCTAGACGAGGGGCACCTTCCTCTCCCCTCAAGTCCGCCGGATCTTGATGAGGGGTATTTCTCTCTCTTGGATGTAAACGAGGAACCTTGGAAGAGGAACCTGCCACCCCCTCTCCCTCGAGCCCTCTGGTAGCGGCTCCAGGCAATGGGTGCATGGCATGGAGGCTCGCAAGTCCGGCCGTCGGCGACACACAACTCTCCTCCTTCTCCGACAATGGGACGACTCTCCTTTTTTGGCAGTTAGGCATGGCGGCAGCCCCTGGCGACGGAGCCTCCCACTCCCACGAGTCCAGCGGATATGAAAGAGGAGCCCTCGACGGTGGGGCCTCCCTCTCCGGCAAGTAGGGTGTCATTGCAAGCATTGGAGGTTGCTAACGGGGAAGAGGAAGAGCATATGGAGCCTGCGAGGCGGCGGCACATGGCAGCTAGGTATGGAACGGTCGCCGAGGAGTGGACTTCTTCTCCGACAGTGGCCTGGTGCTACTGCAAGGGGCCTAGGTCAGGGCCCACACCCGGTTATCGGGTCTAGGATTTTTTTTGTTTCTTATTTTGATTAACCGATGCGGGCAAATGGCCCACCTGTGTAAATCTTGATTAACTGTGATGTCTGATAGGAGGCGGTCAGATGCTCGCCTCAAAAATCATTTTTGGCCGCCTCATCAAAGGTTTCTTTAGTAGTGAAGGGGATACTTGTAGGTAATTATTGCGCATATATAGTGCCCAAGGGCATGAGGTCAAGGGAATCTCATCATCACTCATTTCAACTTGTTCAAAGCCCTAAGGAAAAAGTCCACTTTTCTCCTCCAACTTTCATGAAAGTCTGCTTTTGCTCCCTGAACCTCGAAATTGGACAAACCACGTCCATCAACTTTTAAACCATGCATTTTACCACTCTGAAGCGGTTTTGACTGCGGTTTAGCTACAACAAAGGTGGTTTTGTGTTCTATTTTTTATTTATTTTGGCTAAAACTTTAAAAATCATAGTAAATCATAAAATGGAAAATCTATTTTCATTAGACTCTACTCCTTCCGTCCCAAAAAGGATGAATTTTTGGCTGTTTGTGCCATGCATTTAACTTGATTTACAGAAAATACATACAATATTTATATCTCCAAATAAATTTGTTAAAAAACTAGATCTGAAGATCTTTCCGATAATACTAAATATGATACTAATCGATGATATTTATTATTTATAAAAATTGCCGGCAAGTCATTTCTGAAGCGAGAACGACGTCCCTTTTGGGACGGAGGGAGTATGTGAGTAGATCTACACAAAGTGAATATATAATATGGTATACTTCAAAGCACAAAGTTTTTGCTAGTCTTTTATTTGTTTTTATTTATTTCGCCTGAATCTTTGAAAAATCATAGAAAATTCATAAAATAGAAAATCCAATTTTTTCGACTCCACATGAGTAGATCTACAAAGTAAATACGTAATATGGTATGCTTTAATCCAACAAAATAATTATAGAAGCTACAGTTATGAATTATTTTAATTAATTATAGAAAAGCATAGATTTAAAGTTACATCATGAACTATATACTAAAGTATACCATATGTTCATGTGTAGATCTACTCACGTGGAGTTTAAGAAAATTAAATTTTCTATTTTATGATTTTTTTGAAATTTACTATGATTTTTTAAAGATTCAGCCGAAATACTTAACTAGAAAAAAGACTAGCAACAAGTTTATACTAAAGCATACCATATTATATATTCAATGTATAGATCTACTCATATAGAGTATAACAAAATTAGATTTTCTATTTTGTGATTTTCCAGTGATTTACTATGATTTTTTAAAGTTTCAGGATTTTTATGTGTAGCCAGGATTTTTATCTAAGGTAGTCCAGTTCAATATAATTTTATGTCTCGTTTGACACGTCAACAAACATCGTCGGTTCCTTGCTACAATACATAGAGTAGATAGAACCAATGAAACAAAATAGTAAATTTAATGAATCTTAATTCATTTTAAAAGAAGTAAAAGGGCTCCTTGCTCTAGTGCATAAAAGAGCTGAAACCAAAGCCGAACTTAGCTCTATAAAACAAAACCTAAATACAGACTGTTATTGTGCAAATATATAATTTAAGATATACATTTAAAATGTCTTGTAAGTATTTTTAAAGTATTACTTAAAATAACTTACTAATTAAGTATTTATAATACATTGCTGAAATTTAGGGTGGTCCATGGCCCACACGGACCACCCTCTAGCTACGCCACTGCCTCCAATGTCGCAGTCTTGCAGAGTATGATGACTGGTGTCCTCGAAATCATGGGCAATATGGACATGGATGACGCCCAACAGCTGCTCGATCAAATACTTGGAAGGTACATTTCTGCAGTTCCTGAATGTTTGTTACCCCTGTTGTTTCTGGGTACTGAGCTACACACTTGTTGATTCACTTTTCGTTTGAATAGTAGCATATATCAAATGATTCTCATGCCAGAAGGGTACTTGTAGGTTTCAGTAATGTCCATTTCTCTAGAAGCAGTTGAGAATCTTGAGTTAATTATATATGCATGATTCTTTATGCGTGTCATATAAATGTTAACTGAAACTGAACGATGCATTATCTGTGATCTGTCTAGAAAAGTTGATTTAACTATATTCATGATTTTATATTAAGTTGCCAATCATAATCTGACCCTTTTTTCTTATGATCTTTCTACAGATAAGTGGAACAGCACTCTTGAACTTGGACCTTGAACTATCAGACATCTGGGCAATCGCTCTTGGACTTCCATTCTATCATCAAGTGTTTTTTCCTGTATGAATTTCAACTTATGATAAATTTCAATAGTCGCTCCTAAGATTCCAAAAATAATCCCTAGAATTTTGAATTGAAGCTTATGTGATTCACGAGACTAGCTTTTTGCACATTAACTTGTCTAGAAATCCATGATTTTGAATACCTGGATCTTGTTAGTACCTACTCATTTAAATATCGAACTCTTATTTTTTACAGGGACACATTGATAAGATGAGGATGACTGCTGTTACAGGAGTTAATACTACGGCCATGAAGGTGACAAGGATTATTGCGACTATGATGATGAAGACTGCTGGCTCAAAATGGCGCTTATGATTTTGGATTTGGAATGTATTTATCACCTTTAGGATCATGAATAAAAGGATATACCATTTTCCTGTTGTCCACTTGACAATCTAATTTATTCCTGACGAAATGTCTTTGACAAGTATTTTGACTTGCACATGTAAAAGTATGTTATTTGCTACGATGAACCATGAAGAATAGTGCTAGTTATGAAATGCTACGAGAATGAGCAATTTGCAGTATTTGTCAATTATTTGTTTTAATGACATTTCAAATGATTATCGCTAAGCCAATCAGCCATAGCAATATAATAAAAAAGTAAAATATTCTATACCCAAATTTGGACAGTCTAAAGAAGCGGTTGCATATATCACTAGAATTCAGTACCAAATAAATTTACGGAATTACTAAAGCCAACAGTTAAAAATGACGCTTGTTTATACATATAGCCAACGGTTCATGTTCCCAATAGTTAATACTCCGGTTGGCAAATGATGTTGGTCGCACCATGAACTAGCAACGTTGACCACCTAATTGCTGACAGTAAACCGTTGGAAACATACTATCGGTCTTTGATTTACCAACATCCCGTTGGCAAAAGGAGGAATCCCCAAACAAGAGTGGCTGACGGGAACTTCCCGACGGGGCTTTTGTCTTTGCCGATTGTGGAAGGTAATAGCCGAGAGTTTAAAAACCGTTGGCTATTCTTATCATTCTAGTGGGTGGAAGGGGCGGGGGGTGCGGGTTCGTGCCCGCGCTGGTAGCACGCAGCCGCGTGTGTCTGCGTCTCGCCAGTGCAAAGGCGGGGATCCATCAGTACGATGAGCCGCGGAATGAGGGGTCATAGGGAAGAAGGTGCACGTGAAGGTTCGCGGACGACGGTGAAGCGGGCAGCGGACCCAAACCGACCCGTACTAGATGGCCTGGATCTTATGTTTGCCTGATCCACCGGCTAGCAGTTAACGGGCTACGTGGCCCTATCCATTAGACCACTTTTGGTGCATGAATCGTTTATTGAGATTTGCGCACTATTGAGATTTGCCATCGCTCTCGGACAGCCGTCCCGCTCAGACACGTATATAAAACCCCCAAGACTGTGTCAGCTGCCTTGAGCTCCCGATCATGCGAGACCATGACCAGCAACACGATGCCGTAGCTCAATTCCCTTCGTCTCCACGGCTTCACGGCGTTGGGTTCCTGGTGCCGGATCGTGTAGTAGGTGCGTGTGATCCCAAGGACATCAGACATGCGTTCTGGGCTCCGCCTCGAACTTCAACTTCAAGTTGGTGGATGCTACGAGTGGCGATGGCGGCTGCCCGGAGTTTGCCGGCTGCAGCAGGCCTGATGACGAGTTTCGAGTAGGATTTCGAGCTTTGAGGAGGAGGCGGCGGCTTATGTGGCGGAGCAGATCGTGGAGCTGTGAACTAGGAGATTCTCAAGAGCATGCAGGTGAACAAGAACGGGACAACGTTGAGAGGCGTCAAGAATGCAGATTCGTGTGATACGTGGTTGACGGCCTTCACAATCAAACCCATGACCTCCCCCTCACATGATTCCTCTCTTAACACTGCACCATATACTGACTTTGTGTCTATATCTTATTTTAGTTACGTTCACCATATATTATACTAAATCAAGTATAAATTGATTGTTTAAACCTCTAAACAAATTCAAATCAAAAAATGATGAACTACAAAGCTTTATAACTTACAACTTTTATTTAGAGTGTTTCTCCATCCGAGGCTTTTTGAAAAATTTTAAATTTCAAATGTTTAAACTTTAGAGATAATTATCCTCAACTAGATGTTTTCAAATGAAAAGTTTTCAATTACAAAGTTTCATGACTTTTCAAGAACTACAACTTTCATGTAGAGTATTTTTCCATTTAAAGTTATTTGAAAATTTTAAATTTTAAAATTTAGTATATTTCTAGTGGTTGTTTCTTAAGAAAACTGCCACTAGAAATCCATTTCTAGTGGCGGTTTTCATTTTTAGTAATGATTTTATTAAGAATACCACCATTATAAATTTATTTCTAGTGGCGGTCACTATTTCTACTGGCGGTTTTTAATTTGGGCCCGCCATTGATTTTCACTAGTGCCTATTATTAGTCAAAACCGCCCATAAAAATAAATGCATAATGCCAAAAAAAAATGATTTTTCTGCTAGTGTAGGGAGCATCAAACTAGGAAGAGACTTTTTATTTCATATACAATTGTCTGGAGATCCTGATCACGCGGAGGCAACAGTAACATGTGCAGATGTGCTTATGATTTCTTCGATGTGATTTTACTTGCTAATAATAAATGCAATGGGAATGTACTTGTTGCTTCAGAATTACATTGCTGACTGCATGATGCGATATGGAATTGTACATGTTACTGCCACCGGCCGGCCCGGGATCCTTCTGTTTAATTAGTTATTTTCTCTTCAAAATGATCGGAGATGCTTACTTCTGATTTTCTTAACACTGCATGTTCATCGGAGAGTGAACACTAAATCTTATATTAAATCCTAAAGATAGTAATGCGACAGGGCGCCGTGCATGCCAAGTTGCAAACTAGAAAATTTTAGCGACGTCACATGCACAGTTCTGACAGGCACGAAATATAATATATGTACTAGAATATTAACAGCATGATACGCACTGTTCCATCTTGCACGAAATCGGAATCCAGGGTCAATGTTCTGAACTAGAACAGTTTGGTTCCAACTCATTGTGGAATTAAACAAAACCCACTGTACCTACCAATGCTACAGATCTGTGTTGCACAACATGGAAAACTGACTAGCTTGAAGGCATTCGTCTTTGTAGCCTGGAAAATATCAGTTCTAGCTAGTTCACTAGTTCTAGTCGCACATATATATGTCCGTCTCTGAAAGGAGTGATTCCGGGAACGGTATCAGTTAAACTTTTTTTTTAACTTTGATCAACTTTATAGGAAAAAGTAACAACATTTATGATATAAATTAAATATATTATGAAAACATATTCTTTGGTAAATCTAACAATACTAATTTGATAATATAAATTATAATGTTTTTTTTTCTAGAAATTAGGTCAAAGTTTAAAAAGTTTGACTTAGAACAACTCTAGAAATCATTTCTTTTACGGATGGAGGGAGTACATAATTTTAAAATCCGTGTAATGACAGCTATTTTTGGGACCCTGAATAGTTTCAAATCAAAAATTTCTCAACAAAGCTATAGACCATATCGAGGTCTACAATTTTGATACAAAGTATGTCTTCATCCGAGTTCATATAAAATTGAATTAATTTTGTTGCAACTGTTTATAGATTAAGATATTTCAAGACATTTGCCTTCATAAATTGAATTATGGAGATCTTTGCTTATGCCTCTGTTAATAGCTAATGGTATCTTTAAGACGCTTTCTTCTGAAAATCTATTTACGGAGTGGTCCTAGCACACCTGTGGTGTGCTCTGTAAATGACTTCCGGAAACGAACATTTTCCTTAAGGTCTCAGACCTTACAGACACAGTCGCTAGCTATACCTGCTTTATTAACGTTTGGTCCTTGTCTTGCAATTTACTTTTGTAGTAGTGGTTTAATGGGTTTGGGATTTGTTAATGGTTCAATGATGATTTGACTGAACATGGCATGAGATGCGCAGCCTTGCTGGCGAGCAAGATAGGATCAAGGTGCATGTACGAGACGTCCTTGGTTAAGAGTCTCATCAAGCCTTAATACAATTATGGAAAATTACCATGGATCAAATTCCAAAGGACTCTATATCCTTCCTGATTGTTATGAATAGAGATTTTGGTAAAAAATTGCCATCCATTAGCACTTTTAATTGAATATCCAAATATTGTTGTTCTTTGTTTAGATTTCTCACTAGCTAAAGATTGAGAGCAGGGCTGACTGAGAGAGTACGTACAAGATATAGAAAAACTATTGGAGAGTGAAAAGAAATAGAAAACATTTTCTTTGTTCAACTGGCTCTTCAAATGATGATTTATGGAGTAAATTTTTTTTGAAGGAAAAGACTGTGGGGGAGATCCCACAGTTTTATGGAGTAAATTTTAGAGAGAGAGAGAAAACCTCTTGAAGATGCATTTAGCATAGGGAATTCTATTGGGTTCTGTGAGATGATTTGCACTCATATAAAAACACCAACCACCCTATAAGTTAAGAAAGGTGACAGCCAATTGATAATACACAATCAAATCTATCAATACAACATCTACTTTTTATCATTTACTCTGCTTTTCCGATCTATTATTGCTACTCATTCTTCGTTGTCGACAAATAAATCATGTTGCATTAACAATGGCGAAGCACTAGGCGCGGCAGCCCAGAGGTATCATGATGATTCTCCACCTCCTATCCTCGCTGATTTGATTCCACATGCCTTGACCAAGTCCCTTCCGGACATGTGGGGTGCTTCGGATCTTGTGACCTCACCACTCTCTTGCATATCATGATGATCCTAGTGACGCTGTGCTTGCGATGTGCAACGTGTATCACACTTGTCGTCGGGATGTATACACAGTAACATTTTGTGTGCGAGCAATTTTTTTCTAAAAATGATATGTCTAGTTCTGATTTTCTTAACAGCTCGCGGAATCTTATCATAAATCTATCCTGAAGATAATACATAATGCGCCGGGCACGCAAACTAGAAAACGAGCTACACGATCGACATGCACAGTGCTGTTGACTTGAACGGAATATAATGTAGAAAATTCGCAGCGCGACATGCACAGTTCCAACAACTCATCGTGGCCAAATAGTAACAGAGCACACCACACCAGTTGCCTATATAGTAAGCTGCTAGAGATCTCCCCTCTACTAGATGCAAAGCATTGCATGCAAAAACTTTCTTGCTCGAAGAAATCCGTTCTAGTCCTAGTCGCAGCACATAGGGATGGAGGGAGGTTTGCTGGCCAATCCATCATATGCGGCGGTTCTATGTTGTGCTACGGTTGGGATTGCATGGTTACTTCACTGGACATACAGATGGGTGTGTCCTCCATGCAAGGGGAGACTTCCTCCTGGCTCCATGGGCTTCCCCATTATTGGGGAGACCCTCAAATACATGAAAGTTAGCCCTTCTATCGACGTCCCAAGCTTCTTCCGCCAACGTTTCAAGAGGTGAACTAAGAAACTCAGACTTTATTAATTAGTTTCGTTCACTCTGCCAGGTCTTAAACAACTGCACAAACAATTTTTACAGTCATGCCCTTTATTTTGTAGGCGATTCATATAGTAAACCGTCTCTACAAATGTCTTTTTGCACTGTAACTTCCAAGCTACCCTTGGCAATTACATCTTTCAAAGGTGATTTATTATGTATCAACCGTCCTGAAAGTTGGTTGGTCAACAACCTCCCAGAATAGCCACTGAGCAAATAAATTCATACTGTTTTCAAATAAAATGGGATGAAGGGCAAATAATATTGTATCAAAATTGTACAGCTCGATAAGCTTTGAAACTAAGTAGTTGACGACTTCTTTATTTTAGATTATTTAGAGGCCTGAGTATTCGTTTTATTTCTTTTAGAATTTGGAATTCAAATTTTTGACAACCTTCATGAAAACTCTCCCAATACTAAATTTTAGTACTTGATGAGATCTAAAATTGTAGTTAAAACTTTATAAATTTGAGGTTGTTTCATACAACATTAGTAAAAGTTAATAAAAAAGGATAGCACGTCTTGTATTTGATCACAAGTGACAGGGTGTGTTTGGTTGAGCTGTGGCTTTTGCAAAAACTGCTGTGAGCTGTGAGCTGTGGAAAAGCAGCTGTGGGAAAGCAGCTGTGAAAAAAGCAGAAGGCCGTTTGGTTAGAGGTGCTGTGAAACCGTAGGCTGTGTAACAAATACCTGTAATGCCCTTGATGGGTTGTGCGACCGTTTATATACAAATTGCTCGTAACAAAATAATCTACTCACTAACATGCATATAAATTACTATTGTAGTAAGGAAAAATAGCAATCTTGCATCCATCAGAGTCATTGGTCTACATAAATATATAACAATATCCATGAAAAGGCTTATACAATGATCTAATCTCTGAACATAACCTCTCAACATAACTATCCTCAACTTGCACTAACTAAAGCATCAGCTATCCTAGCACGAATGGCATTCATGGATTCCTCATTCTCCATATGGCAGTATAGGGCTTGCACGAGCCAAGAGGCCACTGTTTCAATGTGGAATTAGCGTGGAAAAACGCAAGACTGAAGGACCGAAAACGGCGACCAGAGGGGGGGTGAATGGAAGCCTCAAATTTCTTTCGAAATAGAAGGTCCTCGGTTCGACAAACAACCCCCAAAACAAATCACAGCGTGATGTCCTCGACCCAAACGAGTGGGTGGATGTTCCCTAGGAACAAATCCAACGCAACAGACGAAAGTCAAATCAGAGCTCAAACGACCACTCTACAGAAGAAACCGGGAACAAGAAACGAGAGAAAGACAACACACTAAAATTCACTGGCGAGAACTGGACATCGCCATGAGACACACCGGCAAAACAAATACAGAGAGATAGCTGGATTTTACACGGCACTCGAAGGTGCACAGTCTACCAGCAGCTAAGACGATCCAGCCTTCTGCCTGACCTGCAAAGAATGAACCGGAACCAGCAAGCTTGCTGACCTCTGTACTGACCTTCGAAAACAACAGATGGAGCTCAAAAACCGAGCTGGTTCAGAACTCAATAGGGCCTTGTTTAGTTTCATGTGAGTTTTTTTGCCGGTTCCTGTAGCACTTCATTTTTATTTGGTAAATATTATCCAATCGTGGCCCAACTAGGTTCAAAAGATTCGTCTCGTGATTTACAATAAAACTATGTAATTATTTATTTTTTTATTTATATTTAATACTCTTTATATGCGGCAACAAATTTGTGAGAGGAGAGAGATTGTAAAGTCCTGTAGCACTTCGTTTGTTTGTGGTAAATATTGTCCAATCGTGGCCCAACTAGGCTCAAAAGATTCGTCTCGTGATTTACAACAAAACTATGTAATTAGTTATTTTTTTTTATTTATATTTAATACTCTTTACATGCGGGTACAAATTAATGTGATGGGAGAGACTGAAAAAACTTGAAAGTTGGGGTGTAATCTAAACAAGGCCCAGAAATCACTTGTACATGATCGTAGCTCAGAAAGCAAGCAATAAATGGTGTACTGTAGCTTGAAAGAGACACTTCTAAGATTTAGAAAAGCAAATCACGTTGCTTGCTTCTCAGCTCCTGTACTCTCGATGACAACCAATCAGAAGGGAAGCAAGCACCTGGAGCTTTGCCGGCTCTTGGGAAAAACAGCGATGCTGCTGCTGCAGATCGAGAAGAGAAGAGCCGCTCGGTCGGCCATCACGGCATCTTCCAAAAGCGCACACTCCGATGAACGGAAAGCCCGCGAATCTGACGACGAGAACCAGACCTCGATGGGCAAGAACAAGACCGGCGAGCTGCAGCTTGGAAAAAGGCAGTCAACCAACTGGACGACAAGCAGACACCGATGGAGGGGGCTGCTCTCCAATCAAAATTCAAACAACCAAAAACTGCGAGGAGATCTGGGTTGGAAGCACCACGACAAGAACCTTCACGAACTGAAACAGATGGATAAGCACGGTGCTGGAACACCACACACAAAGAGTAGATAGAGGGGCGCTAGGCTCTGCGGATCGAGGCACCGTGTGCGTGGCGCGGTGTACCCTTGCTGCTGGTCGTTCCCCCACACGAACGGCTCCTCGACGGAAGAACTAAGAACAGACATTGGGAAGAAACAGAGAACTTGAAGCGCAAAAATCAATCGGATCTCTCTCGAGTCAAGAGCTCTCGAGCTCAAAAATTCACACGAGATAAAATTCAGCTAGTCACAAACAAATCCCCAAGAAATCATAGCCCGAGACCAACTAAATCTCCAGAAAAATCAGATCGTGGGCAAGCTCGAAAATGGGGAAAAGAGATGAACACAATGAGACACAAATCACATATAAGAATGACGAATCCCCGAGGGCACGAGGAGGATTCGGGCCTCCATTCCCACTCAAAATCACAGCAAAGACAACCACGAATTTTTCAGTTGTGACCTCTCTCACAAGAACACTAGGGGAGAGGAAAAACTAGAGAGAGAAAGGAAAAACGAAAATGGGAGAGGTGAAGGGGTAAGAGAGCTCCCCCCACCATACTTATCGACCGGGGCTTATTCTAAATTCCAGTTTTGCCCTTACATGACACCGAGCGTACTACCTACCCCAAGGACACTGTAGTACAACTCCACCGAACCGGACAGATATTTTGATCCGACGGCCACCGTGCCTTCTCACCGGTAGCTTCGCCTCGACGCGAACTCCCCGATGCCGCCACGTGCCGTCCGTCCGCCTCGGGACCTCCGCTAGGGTTTTTGAGGCTCAACCCGAAACCCCGCCCGGGTGGTTTTGAGGCCCAAACCACCGAAACCCTCCACCGTTGGTTTTGAGGTCCAAACCAACAAACCGGCCCATGTCCTTGCACTTGTCGAAGCCAAGTGCCAGCAATGCGATCCCGCCCGGCGATTCCGGGTCCCTCAGTCCAAGTCTCGATACGTCCGCCCTTTCACCGCTCCCAGTCCATTCGGCGCGGCCCGCCATCACTTGACCTTCACCTCGCCGTCGGCCACCGCCTCCATGCTCGACACCTGCACAACACAAGCCAAGGCACATGTGGAACTCGTGGCTTTCACCACCATCAGTAGCCCCCCATCCGAGATGCTAGTAGTTGAATCAATCACTCATCATCATTATTGAACCACAAATATAAACCTTGTGTTCGCAATCTCCCCCTTGATGAGTGCATTGTTCAACACCAACACACCACGGCTGAGAAAAAGAAATAGAAGAAGAAGAAGAAAAAAAGAAAGCTCACCAAACGACCAAAAGCCAAAGAGAAGCCAAATATGGTCATTTGAAACAAGCAAGACTTGGTCCCCAAAGACATGGGCAACGGCTCGACACAACCAAGCAAAACATGGCTAGCCCTCAAGAAGAGGCAGCAAAACAGGCTCAACACCGCTAGCCAAGGAAGAAGCACTCGAAAACGCTAGATCCTCCAGAAAGAGGCAACGGCTCAACGCATCTAGCAAGAAGCAATGCAAAGCAACTCCCCCTGAGTAAATGCATACATGAGTGCACACAATCTTCTCCCCTTCAACCCTTGAGAACTAGTCTCTCCCTCTGAAGCAATGCAAAGCAACTCCCCCTGAGTAAATGCATACATGAGTGCACACAATCTTCTCCCCTTCAACCCTTGAGAACTAGTCTCTCCCTCTGAGAAGACAACCATTCAAAACATGTCAAGTGACTCCCCCTTGACATAAGCATAATGATGTGTCAGGCACGTGTGTGAAATTTCTCCCCCTTGTTGAATAATGAACACAACAAGCCTAAGATGCAATGACATGCACAAATATAGAAGCTTCAGGTATATAGCAATTAGAGTGAAAAGATGCTCTAGCCGGTTAAACAAGTGAGTAAGACATCAACAGACAAGTGCTAGCATATGCTCAAACTGATCAAATGATACGGAATATGAAGTGTAAGCAGTTTTGAGCAGATTTTAATTTCTTCAGAAAGGGGTTCACCACAAAAGATAGCACTTAGCAAATGCAAGCTAGAAATCAACCTAGTGCTAGTCATGTGTAAGCAAGGTGAACTTCCCCAAACCATAATCACACATCATGCCAAAGACCTCAAACTTGTCAATTTTATCAGTTTTTTTGAGTTGGCAAAGCAAATTACAAGTATTGGTCAAGCATGTGTGTGAGAGAGGTTATCCGTACTGTCAAGCCTAACTTTTCAACCAAGCGGAGCCTAAGTCAAAAGACAATCAGGAGCTCAAAGCAATGGTTTCGGTCATCCACTACAAGGCTCAAGTTCATCCAAATGTGCAATTGGAAGCAGTCTCGATACCTTGATATGGGACAATACGGACCCATCTCGATCTTTTCATTCAACTTACTTAGATTTTAGATTTTAGCACAAGTAAAGTATCTAAGCAAGTGTGGGACTCAAAGCATGAGACATAGTAACCAAGCATGCACAATATAGCATAAAGGGATCTCAACATCCTACACATGCTAGTTACCATCTCAGGCGGTGAACATTTTCAATTTTAGCAAGTTTAAACAAGTTCATATTAAAAAGTCATGCTCAACTCATAACATGTAGCAGATGATCAATGAGAGTCTAAGCTGACAAGCACCACAAAGTACTCACATAGCATACTAACAAGAGCATAGTTTCATTCCAAGTGTTATATACATGAAGCTCAAAATGCAAGTATATCACAAAATGCAATGCAAAAGCACTATCATACAAAGACAAATCAAAATCTAGACTACAAAAGAAACTAAAACTAGTGTACAACAAACAAAGTGCTTCCCTCCTCTAAAAAGGGAAACACACACCAGTTCACCTCGCAAGCGAGCAAAAAGTCACTTGATCGAGGGGCTTAGTGAGAAGATGCGCAAGCTGATCTGGGTGGCTACGTGATGCAACTCAATGTCGCCTTTCTCTTGGTGATCGCGGAGAAAGTGAAAGCGAACATCTATGTGCTTGGTCTTGGAGTGAAGTCTTTGGATTCTTAGCAACACTTGATGGCACTAGTACTATCACACAAGTAAAAGGCACTCTAGAGAAAAGACCAAAATCACGTAGGGTGGCTATCATCCAAAGCATTTGGGAACAACAAGCGGTAGCAAATGACATACTCAGCTTACGTGGTGGATTGTGCAACGCTAGGCGCTTGCGGGATGACCAAGACACAAGGGACGAACCCAAAAACTGACAAGTCCCCGACGTGGACTTTCTATCTAAGCGGCAACCAGCAAAATCAGCATCCGAATAACCGCAAAGAGAGAGCGAGGAAGAAGCAGAATACCAAAGTCCAAACTCGGGGGTAAACCGGAGGTACCTCATGATGCGCTTCACCGCCTGACGGTGAGATGTGCGTGGGGAAGCCTGAAAGCGTGCGCAGAGGCATCTGACAAAGCGTATGTCGGGTCTTGTCATTGTCAATGTACAGCAACGATCCGATCATACTCGGTACTCCTTCGATCAAGCTGCTTCTCCATCCTCATCGGCGTCGAGGGCCGTCCGTAGTCGACATGGGCGTCGAAAGAGGCTTGGCCTCGCCCATGTCAAACTTCTTCAGGACGTCCTTTGTGTACTTGCCTTGATGCACAAATGTCCCATCCCGTGTTTGCTTGATTTGAAGGCCGAGGAAGAAGGTCAACTCGCCCATCAAGCTCATCTCAAACTCCCGCTCATGAACTCGCAAACTTGGCATTCAAAGCGTGAGAAGAGCCACCAAAGATAATATCATCCACGTATATCTGAACCAAGAGAAGGTCACTGCCTTGCTTGAGGAGAAACAAAGTCTTATCTACCGATCCCATCCTAAACCCTTTCTTAAGCAAAAAGGTTTTCAGCCTATCATACCACGCTCTAGGGGCTTGCTTAAGACCATACAAAGCTTTGTGCAACTTGAAGACATGGTTAGGATACTTGGGATTTTCAAAGCCTGGGGGTTGCCTAACATACACTTCCTCCTCTATATACCCGTTCGGAAAAAGCGCTCTTGACATCCATCCGAAACAACTTAAAGCCCTTAGCAAAGCGTGAACGCTAACGTAGAATACGGATTGCCTCTAAGCGAGCTATAGGAGCGAAGGTTTCCTCAAAGTCTATCCTCTTTTCGGCAATACCCTTGAGCAATAAGTCTAGCCTTATTCCTAACAACCACCCCATCTTCACTCGATTGTTCTTAAACACCCACTTTGTACCTATGGGATGACACTCACGGAGGTGGAGGAACTAAGACCAGACTTGGTTTCTCTCAAAGTTCTCTAACTCCTCATGCATAGCATTAACCCAATCAGGATCAGATAAAGCGTGTCCAACATCTCGGGGCTCAAAAGAAGTAACAAATACAGAATGAGCGAAGTGAGAGATAGTATAGGACCTGGACCGCGTGACTCGCTGGTCAATATCACCAATCATAGTCTGAGCGGGGTGGCGACGCTGAATGTGTCGAGGTGCCTCTCTGGAAGAAGTCGCCTCCCCCTCAACAGCAGCTGGTGCCTCCTCAGGTACAGTAGGTGTAGGCTGAGGAAGCTGCTCTAACTGTCCCCAAGAAGTGGAAGTAGAGGGATCTGGACCGTGAGCTGAAGTAGTCGTCGCAGGCTCGATAGGGGCAGCCGGTGGAGTCGGCTCGGGATCACCCCAATCGGCATCGTCCTGCTCCTCCTCCACAAAAATGCTTTCACCAAGCTCTTCATCACCTGCACGCTCAAAGACAGGGGTTGTACAAGGCATAGTCTCATCGAAAGTGACCTCGCAGGTCTCCACAACACGGTTAGTTTCAAGGTTAAGTACTCGATAAGCTCTAGAATGTAAAGCATAACCAAGAAAAATACCGTCGGAGGACCTGGACTCAAACTTGTCCAAATTACCTTGTTTCAAGATGAAGCACTTACACCCAAACACTCTGAAATGACTCACCTTGGGTAGCCTTCCAAATCGCAACTCATAAGAAGTTTTCTTCGTAAAAGCACGGAGAAAGATGCGATTGGAAACATGGCAAGCAGTGTTGATTGCTTCGGCCCAAAATCTCCTAGGAGTCCTATCCTCATCGAGCATCGTCCTAGCCATCTCAACAAGGGTCCGATTCTTGCGCTCAACAATGCCATTCTGTTGTGGAACATAAGGTGAGGAAAACTGGTGCTCAAGACCCAAAGACTTACAAAAGGTTTCAAAATGAGTGTTCTTGAATTCTGTGCCATTGTCACTACGAATAGCTCTCATGGCATTCTTAGGGAACTCATTTCTCAACCGAAGAATCAAATCTCGAGCATGTGAAAAAGCTTTATCCTTACTCTCCATGAAAAACACCCAAGAGTATCTCGAAAAGTCATCCACAATCACTAGCACATACCACTTCCCACCATCGACCGAACCCGAAATTTGGACCAACGTGTCCATATGAAGTAGCTCGCTGGGTTCCTTGGTCATGATTTGATTCACAGGTGAGTGAGAAGCGGCTACCATCTTTCCATGACGACAAGGATGGCAAACAAGATCCTTCTCAAATTTCAACTTAGGCAATCCTTGGATTAAGTCAAGTGAGCTCAACCTAGCAAGAAGGTCAAAACTCAAATGACCAAGTCTCCTATGCCACTTCCAAAGCTCAGAAGAGGATCCGGCCACCAAACAGCGGGAAGAGCCAAAAGAGTGAGAGAAATCAGCTCGAAAGACACGGCCAAATGGGACGATCCGACAAACAAGATCTCCCTGAGAGTCAAGAACTCGAGAAAAGCCATGTTTAAAGCGCACTTCAAAGCCGTCCTCAAGGAGTTGCGAAACAGAGAGCAAATTAAAATGCAAGTTCGAGACCAAAGCAACATCCTTGAGAACAAAACTCTCGTTAACCCGAATGGTTCCACGAGAGACCACTTTACCTTTGCTATTATCCCCGAATGTGATGTACTCCTTGTGCTGCACGGGGTCGAGGCTAGAGAACCATTTAGAACTTCCGGTCATGTGGCACGAACATCCGGAATCAATGAGCCATGTGTTCTCTAAGCCTCCATCCTACATCAATAGAAAGACATAGGATGAGCAAATGGCACACCACTGGGGTTAGTAAACTGAGAAGGATACCAGTGATGCATCATTTGCCCTGAAAAAGTGTTAGAAAAAACACCAAACATGCCATGTCCCATTTGAGGAGAGCGATCACCACGAGAGGGAAAACGTGGTCCGCTAGGGGTGTGGGACACAAAAGCACCGCCACGAGGTTCATAGTCATATTGACCACGACCTGAACCTCGCCGTGCACGACCGCCACGTGGTCTCGCAACCTGAGGCCTAGCACCTTGAGGCATTGCACCTCTAGGCCTAGTAGTGCGCCTCTGAACAGGCGGTACATGTACACCATAGGGAGGATGGTACATGTTCCGGTTGTTCAACTCAAGCTCACGCTTCTCATCTCTCTTCCTCCTAAAGCAAAACTCAACCAAGTGCCCATCCCTATGGCAATACTCACAATGGTACACCTCTCTCTTAGGTGTTTGGCTCACTTTCTTGTGGGTATGGTTCACTCTTGGAGGTGGCTTGGCTTTAGGAAGGGGTTCCTCAGGGATGGAAGGGAGTGTGTCAAGTGGGTTCCTTAGATGGTTCGGTTTTGGAATCCACACTTGTTTCTGGGGTGGAGCTCTTGGAGGTTCTTCAAACACTCCATCTTTGATGAGAGGCACAAGTGGCTTAGGTGGAGTAATTTTGAGAAGCTTGGGTGTAAAGGTAGGTTTTTCACTCGGAGGCACACCACTACACTCACCAACTTTGCCATAAAGATCATCACCCTTCCCACCTAAAGCAAAGCCTAATCCCGGTCCACCAATTCCCCTCCTGAATTGGTTGACCATCATGCCAAGTTGCGGCTCACTGCAAGACACCCAACTCAAGATGGTCCGAAGGTATGTGTTTTTCCTCCTCGGTGCGCACCTTGTCATGCCGGCAATTGGCAATCTCTAGCTCCAAACCCTCACAAAGAGCACACTTAGCCACACTAGTGCTATACGAGCCTGGCCTTCTCTAATAAGGCAAGCTTGGCATTCTTCTTTGCCAGCTCAGATTGCAAGTCGAGCAAGACTTGCACGCACCCAACAAGGCAGTGAAGCACGCACACTATCAAACTCATCAACCAACTCAGCATACTTAGACTGCAGACTAGCAAGATCAGCCATGTAAACGCTACAAAACTCACACTCAGGCTCATCAGTCACTATGGGAGTGTTCTTAACTTGCTCAAGCTCCTTAAGCGCTACTTCTAGCTTAGCCTTGTACTCTTTTCTATCACTAGCAGCACGCTTAAGCAACTTATCGACCGAAAGCGAGTAGCGGTCAAATCCTCAACCTCGGCGGCAAGTGCGTCGACGAAAAGTGATACCTTAGATGTCGTCGTCGTCACACATGAGCATCGCCCTTGCCGTCCTCCACCTCATCACCAAGTGCCATGGTGCGAAGCCTCCGTGGGTGGAGTCGGCGAAGAAGCAGAGTCCGTTCAGCTTGTCCTCGACCTTCCTCTCGGACTCGTCGTCGCTCGAAGAGGAGGAAGCATGCTCGTCGTCGGAGTCGAGGTCGCTGAGGGAGGCGAGGAAGGCGCGCTCTTTCGCCTTGAACTTCTTCACGAACTTGCGCTTCATCGCTTCCTTGTCAAAGCCTCCCTTGGACTTGTGCTTGCCGGAGGTGTACTCGCGCTTTTCCTTGTGCTTGTCGGAGGTGGACTTGCCGAAGGAGTGCTTGTTCCGCTTGGGACAGTTGGCGACGAAGTGATCGGGGTCGCCACATCCATAGCATCCATCCTTCGGTCCACCACGGCGGCGATTCAAGCGGTTGTTGTGGAACCGCGAGAACCGGCTGATGACGAGCCGACTCATCGTCTCCGAGCACGTCCAAGCGCTCCTCATCCCGCGTGATCAAGGAAGACAAGGCAAACATCGCAGAGGAGGGGTTAGTGGAAGAACTAGAGACACCTTTACCCGACACGGCGCCATAGTCGGAGCGGGGAGGGGTTGCGGATTTTGGCATGGGTGCGGTTGTCGATCTCACTCGACTTGAGCTTGCTGAATAGCTCATCCACTGTGAGAGTGGCGTAGTTGGGTGACTCAACCAAGGCCTGAAACTTTGAATCCCAAACCCTCCGATCCAGGGCGTGTAGTAACTTGAGAGCCCTCTCATGATCATCATAGGGTAGCTGAGCCCTGTTTGCTCGCATCTTGTTCACAATCGACTGAAAGCGAGAAAACATCGAATCGATGGTCTCACCATCCAACTGAGTGAAGTTCTCATACTCACGCTTGTATGTTTCAAAGAGTCTGGTCTTAACTTGGGGAGTCCCCTCGTGATAGCTCTGAAGCTTCACCCAGATCTCTCGAGCGGTAGTATAGTGAGAAACTCGTTCAAACTCAGAAGGAGAGAGACTCGAAAAGAGAGCATTACGAGCTTTGCTATTGGCATCGTGTTGATCCATTTGTTCTTGGCCAACACGAGCGGGAAGAACAACATAATCCAAATTCTCGCAAATGTCCCAAACTCGTGCACCAAGACTTTGGAGATACGCCGACATGCGAATCTTCCAATAAGGATAATTCGATCCATCGAACATCGGCGGTTTGCCTGAACCGCGCTCCATGTCGCCTTCTAGCGGATCACGAACCGATTAGGGTGGAATGATCCTTAACCGGCTCTGATACCAATTGAAGGACCGAAAACGGCGACCAAAGGGGTGTGAATGGGAGCCTCAAATTTCTTTTCGAAATAGAAGGTCCTCGGTTCGACAAACAACCCCCAAAACAAATCACGGCGTGATGTCCTCGACCCAAACGAGTGGGTGGATGTTCCCTAGGAACACGGCGGGACACCACAAATCCAACGCAAGCAGGGCGAAAGTCAAATAAGAGCTCAAACGACCACTCTACAGAAGAAACCGGGAACAAGAAACGAGAGAAAGACAACACACTAAAATTCACCGGGCGAGAACTGGACATCGCCATGAGACACACCGCAAAACAAATCTGAGAGAGATAGCTGGATTTTACACGGCACTCGAAGGTGCACAGCCTACCGGCAGCTAAGACGATCCAATATGCCGCGACCGCAAAGAATGAACTGGAACCAGCAAGCTTGTTGACCTCTGTACTGACCTTCGAAAACAACAGATGGAGCTCAAAAACCGAGCTGGTTCAGAACTCAACAGAAATCACTTGTACATGATCGTAGCTCGAGAAAGCAAGCAATAAATGGTGTACTGTAGCTTGAAAGAGACACTTCTAAGATTTAGAAAAGCAAATCACGTTGCTTGCTTCTCAGCTCCTGTACTCTCGATGACAACCAATCAGAAGGGAAGCAAGCACCTGGAGCTTTGCCGGCTCTTGGGAAAAAAAAAGCGATCTTGCCGCTGGCGCAGATCGAGAAGAGAAGAGCCGCTCGGTCGGCCATCACAAGCATCTTCCAAAAGCGCACACTCCGATGAACGGAAAGCCCGCGAATCGGACGACGGCGAGAACCAGACCTCGATGGGCAAGAACAAGGCCGGGCGAGCTGCAGCTTGGAAAAAGGCAGTCAACCTACTGGACGACAAGCAGACACCGATGGAGGGGGCTGCTCTCCAATCAAAATTCAAACAACCAAAACTGCAGGAGATCTGGGTTGGAAGCACCACGACAAGAACCTTCACGAACTGAAACAGATGGATAAGCACGGTCTTTGGAACAGCCACTCACAGCGATAGATAGAGGGAGCGCTAGGCTCTGCGGATCAGGCACCAGGTGGGTGGCGCAGTGTACCCTTGCTGCTGGTCGTTCCCCACACGAACGCTCCTCGACGGAAGAACTAAGAACAGACAGGAAGAAACAGAGAACTTGAAGCGCAAAAATCAACTGGATCTCTCTCGAGTCAAGAGCTCTCGAGCTCAAAATTCACACAGATAAAATTCAGCTAGTCACAAACAAATCCCCAAGAAATCATAGCCCGAGACCAACTAAATCTCCAGAAAAATCAGATCATGGGCAAGCTCGAAAATGGGGAAAAGAGATGAACACAATGAGACACAAATCACAGATAAGAATGACGAATCCCCGAGGGCACGAGGAGGATTCGGGTCTCCATTCCCACTCAAAATCACAGCAAAGACAACCACGAATTTTTCAGTTGTGACCTCTCTCACAAGAACACTAGGGGAGAGGGAAAACTAGAGAGAGAAAGGAAAAACGAAAATGGGAGAGGTGAAGGGGTAAGAGAGCTCCCCCCACCATACTTATCGACCGGGGCTTATTCTAAATTCCAGTTTTGCCCTTACATGACACCGAGCGTACTACCTAGCCCAAGGACACTGTAGTACAACTCCACCGAACCGGACAGATATTTTGATCCGACGGCCACCGTGCCTTCTCACCGGTAGCTTCGCCTCGACGCGAACTCCCCGATGCCGCCACGTGCCATCCGTCCGCCTCGGGACCTCCGCTAGGGTTTTTGAGGCTCAACCCAGAAACCCGCCGGGTGGTTTTGAGGCCCAAACCACCGAAACCCTCCACCGTTGGTTTTGAGGCCCAAACCAACAAACCGGCCCATATCCTTGCACTTGTCGAAGCCAAGTGCTAGCAATGCGATCCCGCCCGGCGATTCCGGGTCCCTCAGTCCAAGTCTCGATACGTCCGCCCTTTCACCGCTCCCAGTCCATTCGGCGTGGCCCGCCATCACTTGACCTTCACCTCGCCGTCGGCCACCGCCTCCATGCTCGACACCTGCACAACACAAGCCAAGGCACATGTGGAACTCGTGGCTTTCACCACCATCAGTAGCACCCCATCCGAGATGCTAGTAGTTGAATCAATCACTCATCATCATAACTGAACCACAAATATAAACCTTGTGTTCGCAAAGACTTGCTACAAGCTACCGTGCGGTGGCTGCTAGCTCGGCAAAGTAAAATTAGGTGCAATTTAAAAACTTGTGACATTTAGAATCATTTTTAGGGATAGTTCCTATATATATATAAACTGCCTTCAAAATTCAATTTTGACTGTATGAGAAAATAGTTTGCGCTGTAGTTTTACTGTTTGTACTTACGTTATCACAATAATTAGGCTCATCTAACAGGCTAATGTTAGCTCTGCAAAAAGATTTATTGTTTGTTGCTGCCGTTGCAACATATATATAGGTATGGCCCAATGTTCAAAACCAACCTGGCGGGGCAGCCTATTGTGGTTTCCCTTGATCCAGAGTTGAACCGTACCGGTTCATCTTCCAGCAAGAGGGCAAGTTGTTCAGAGTTTGGTACCCGCAGACAGCAAACACCATATTCGGCAAGAAGAGCATCACCAAATTCACAGGCGCCGTCCACAAGTTCGTCCGCAGCTTTGCGTCCAAGCTTTTTGGCCCTGAGAACCTCAAAGAATCGCTCATCCAAGAGCTAGAGGATGCCATGAAGCAGCACTTCGCAGCGTGGGCCAACAAGCCTAGTGTCGAGGTGAATGATGCCATCGCAGATGTAAGTCCATATGTTGTTGTTCAAGTATAACCGAAGGTTTGTAGTGTAATAATAATTCGACAATGATGTTTAATTTGCTACCATGATTTGAACATAAAACGCAGATGATATTTGATCTTGTGGCCAAGAAGATCATCGGTGTCGGTCCTGAGGAGGCAAAAGAGTTGAGAAAGAATTACCAAGACTTCTTCAATGGGGTGCTATGTTACCCGATATACTTTCCTGGGACAACATTTTACATGTGCATGAAGGCAAACTACATATATTTCAACTTTGTTTAGTAGTCAGAATGTGTACTAGAAACTCTGGAACAGTAATCAAGATGTGTTTCTTTTTATGTGTTTCTTTTTGGTCACAGGGAAAGAGAAATGTGGAAGAAAAATTGACAACTCCTGAGACATAGGCTAAGTACACCTGAGAAGAAACATGGCGACCTTCTTGACTACCTTGTTGAAGAACTACGAAGCGAAAAAACACTGATAGATGAGGTTTTTGCTATAGACTTACTATCTGGGCTCTTGTTTGGCAGCTTAGTAACGATATCAGGAACCCTCACCATTGGTCTTAAGTTGCTTAAAGACAACCCTCAAGTTGTCGAAACTCTCAAGGTGGTAACTCGTTCTATGCCTTATTCAATTATATATTAATTATCTCATCTACAAGATAATATGGATACAGAATCATATATATGCTAGTATAAAGTTGTTTTCTCCCTTTTCCAGGAGGAGCACGAAGCAATACTGAAGAAACGAGAGGACAAGAATTCTGGATTCGCATGGCAGGAGTACAAGTCCATGACATTCACTACTCAGGTGACTGAACTCCCAAAATGTTGCGTGCTTTTAATTTCAGCACTTCTCCTTTGACATGATTATTGTGTTTGTTCCCCCTGAAGGTTATGAATGAGATTACACGGATCAGGAAAAGGAAAAGCATTATATGATTCATCAATATAGATATTTGGTTTTTATTCCATTTGTTGCACACTGATACCATGACACATTATGTGCACCCTGTCTCTGCAGACACAGGACAAGGAAAAGCAAAGCATTCAGCAGAGGAATTTGATGCCGTTTGGTGGAGGCATAAGGCTTTGTCTCGGGGCAGAGTTTGCCAAGCTTTTCATTTCACTTTTCCTTCACGTTTTAGTGGCAAACTACAGGTACAGTATTTGTTATGTGTGTATGTAGATATGGTGACATGAGTCGACCTAAACAATGCATGCAACCCACTGATGATATGGAATTTTGTTTGTCTGCAGATGGATTGAGATAAAAGGAGGAGAAGTATCACGTGTTGGGGAGATGGTGGTTCCTCACGGCTATCATATCCAGCTTCTTCCTATGACCTAATCTGCTGGGCATTCGATCTTTCATCCATCAAGTAACTAGTGTAACAGGAGGGTCTGAGTTTAACATTTTCTTGCCGTAGATCATGTATCAGAGAACATATTGTATGCCTTTTTTTTTTTTTTCCTGATGTGAGGGGAGGCTATTTCACGGCTGGTCGCTCTATTATCACGCTGCACACTCCATTTCCAGAAAGCATATATATCATCATCGGTTAATTAATTAGCAATCTTTCCTATTTTGAGTTGTGACTTTTTCTTCGCTTCCTGACAGGCCTGCCACCAGATTTGGCAGAACGCGTCCTGACTGGACTCATTATCCCTGTACAACAAATTTGATTGTTCCCCAATCAATCAGAATCAAACGTAAACTTAATTATCAATATTATCAAGCAACATCCAGCGAATTTTAATTTTGAGGTGTTTTGTTTGAGGCAACAAACACACAATACCATCAGGCATCTTAAATAGAACACACAAAGTAAAAAAGATATTATCATGCATCTTAGAACACAGAATGATAGGCACAAAACAAACATTGTCAGGCAGGCTTCTTAGAAAACGCAAGGTTGTCAGGCAGGCTTCTTAGAAAACGCAAGGTCTAAGACATCTCCCAGAGTTTCTTAAATTTTATTGCTAAAAACTCTATGTTTTTCAACTCCTTAAATTAGCACAGTCAAGCTGATTCTAGACTTAGAATATATCCTAAGTTCTTTTAGGAATTTGAATTCAAATTCGAACTTGAGGGTCCAAATTTGATTATTTAGGTATAATTTCTTAGCTAATTCTTTCTACTATGTTAAAGTGCATGGCTTGTATTACATTTTTTTTATATATTGGCCAAATTTAATAGGAAACACCCTCCTTCCTCCTTCCCTGGCCCAAGGGACAGCAGCCCAGCCGGCCTGCCTCCTTTCCTCGCCAGACCGCCTGTGCAGCCCAGCAGCAGACCTGCTGGACCCCCACCCCTGCGCCTTGGACATCGTCGCCTCCTGCACTGAGCCCCACCTACCCCGCCATGGAGGAGCCGCCGGCAGTCTTCGAGCCCAAGCCGGCGCCTTGCACCCCGACTTCGTCGGAATCGCGCCGTTCCGAGCCCCTGCAGCAGCGCCACGGCCTCAAGGGCCGGACACATGGTTAGTGACTGCACACTCTGCTAGTGATTTTGATTATTTCAGCGCAGGCGTGCCAAAGAGGCAAAGACAGATCCTGTTATTTGTTTGCAATTTTGGTGCTGCATGCCATGTTTGCCTTTGCATATTGTTTCCCATTCCTTGTTGCCATTATGTACTAGCTGCAGCAGAATTCATTGCTAAAAATGTGGATTTCAGTATTTGGTTCGTAACTGTAGTAGACCTATTATGCAGCACTGATCTCTGGGTTGACTGTTATTTAGGAAGTAATAGTGACTGCTAATATTATCTAGTCTACGAAAAATTCTCTCATGTTTCCAACTTTTGTCCAGGAAAAAAGATATTAGATTCCACTCTGTGCAGTTCTATGAAAATTTGTTTAGTCGCTCCATGTCAGTTAGGGAGGTGTTACGTAAGTCTTAGGTTAGTTGTGGTTCAGCTAAGTGTAGCTTAACTGAAAAAAATGAAAAGAAAACTAGTGAACAGAATACTTATAGCTGATTGGTTCTTAGATGATATACTGTCTCTAGTGAATAGAATATAGAATACTTATATTGATTAGTGAGTCATGGACTCATAGTCTATTTCCACTAATTTCCATTTGTGACTGTGACTTTGCAGATTTCTGTCAGAGAATCTTCACTAGAAAACTGCACTAGAAGGTCTATTCACTAGAAAACTGTATCGCTACTCAACTAGGAGGTCTATTCTCTATGCAACATACTCTTAGAAAACTGATGTGAAGCTATCCGATCAAACAAATACCTGTTGTGAGAAGCTATAATGGAGCTCTGAATTGCTGCAGCTAGTGCCTAATTCCTATTATCTTTGAAGTTACATTAAAAAAAATCATGACTAGGTGTCTATATATGTATTCTGAACTGAAATCCTAAATACTTACTATCTATCTGAATTTAGGGTCTGGTTTCTAGTTGCCTGCAAATAGGACTTCGTATGCAATTTTTCGCTTGCTCCAAAATTTACCCATCCATTACTATTTTTCGCTTGCTCCAAAATTTACCCATCCATTACTAGTCCCTTTTATGTACCCCTGTAGTAAATTTAAGTATAACTTGAATAAAGTAATTTTGTGCAGACTATAGCAACCAATTTTGTGACCAAATTGTCACTAATCTAGCAATGATCTGTGCATTTAGTCAGCTAACTGCCTGTCATTTTTTAGCAAGAGTCTGTCACTTTAACATGGAGAAAGTTCTTGTTGTGTCTTCTGCTATTTATTACAAGTTTACAAGTGGTATGAGCGTCACATTAGTTATGCTGCTGGCTGAAAATCAAAATTTGTTTGTCATGTCTAATTTATAGTAGCAGGGAAAAGTGGAATAGCTAGAGCAGAGGGAATGTGTTTTTGTAGATCATGCTTTCATGTGTGTATATGTCTTGAAATTGCTGTTTGTACAGCCACTCTGGAAGCATTATAGTCTTGTAACATCTGAATATATGGGTTTGTATTTGCGTTGTGTTGGAGAAACATCAGCAACCTATACATATTATGCTTTCGTGTCCCCAGTGATGAAATTTTGGATTCATGGTTGGGTACAGATCTGCTTAGTCAATTTACATGTGCTACCACAAGAAACCATACAAATATGCTATAATCAATTTATGTGCTAGTACAAGAAACCATTTTGTTTTCACATGAAACATTAGACATGCTCCAGTCTAATAGAAATAAATATACGCCCTTAGCCTATGATTTGGGATTTCAGAAACTGATTCTCGTTTCTTTCATACAGACGGTTGACTGGAGATTTAGAGGGAAAAAGGACTTGTTAGTGACGTAATAATTTATTTCTATTAGTATTTGATCAAAATCTTTACTAGTACATGTTTATTCGCCATCCTCGATGTGTGTTACTCTCGCTAATCTTAATTTTATACAATTATTATTATGCTTGCAACAGGCTGTGAATCAGACTGACATTGACAAAGCCGTCAGCCAGCTGCAGCACATGCAGTGAACTCCAGGTTTTCCGAGTGAATAATATGGATCTGAGGCTATCCGCACTCATCATCCTATATTTTTATTATCTTTATATTCTGGTCATCAAGATTCTCTCCTTTATACATGCTTCTTCCGCATCCATTATCCTCTATATTTCATACTCTATACCAACTACCAACAGCGGCCCCACTTGTCATCCTCTAGAACTTTTATCTAAATATATTCATGTAAGATCTTGTTTTGAATGATTTAGACTATCTGCACTCGTCATACTCTAAATCCATCCTCTAAAAGTAATATTCTAGCCTGGTCATCAAGATTCTCTCCTCTATAGTATTTTCTCACCCACATGTCAGTTTTTTCCTTTTTTTTCTCAACCGTCGCCTTCCCTCAGTTCCTCCGTCCGGGCCATCCTCTCTCTCGGCGAGTAGTACCCCTCTCTCGCCCGTGGCAACCCGTCCTGCCAGCCAGTGGTCTTCCCCTCGCCGAGCCAAAAGACGCGGTTGCCTTCCTCTGTCGGGAGATCCACGAGCGTCTGGAGATGACGCGCGCCCCTCGGAGTGCCTCGCTGCCAACCAGAGGCTCACTCCTCCTCCTTGCTCCCTCTAGCGCGGTGGTCCGGTGGCAGGCGCGACGACAGCCTGCTAAGGTTCGGCGCAATGGCGGCCCGCGGAGATCACCCATCGCCTCCCCCTGCGCGCGGAGCCCAATCTCAATGCGTCGCACGGCTTCGATTTCTCCCTCGACGTCGACGCGCTCCCGCTCCATGGGCGTCTCGACCTGCGGGAAGGGGAGCAAGGAGGTCACGGCTGCGGAGGAGGACGAAGGCAGCTCTTCGAATTCTTCCATGGAGCCGGCACGGGGAAGAGGACGACGGCAACACTTCTTCTTCCACGGAGCCAACCCTTCTCTCTCCTTCCCACACGACGAGTAGAGGATGACGCTGTGTGGGACCCGCGCCATGCAAAGCGCCAGAGCGGCGCTGGCGCTACCGCGGCAAATTTGGCGGTTGGACCACGCGATTCTGGATGACACGGCGACGTAGCGAACGCCGCTGCAGGTGTTGCGTCCGGTATATGGCCCTGCAGGGTTGTTTACCGTTTGCCGGTGCAGACAGTCTTATTGAAACAAATTTGATGGTGCAATCAGAATTTAATTTGTTTTTTTGGTTTGTGAGTTATAACATTTTTTGTTACTTGCAACAGTTGGGCTCGTGCTAGATTCCCTCTCTCTCCCATCTCTCCTCTCCGGTCCCACCTCCCTCTCTCTGTCACACGTAGCGGGCGTCCGCTATGCGCCATATTTGGCGAACGCGCCTTGCATAGCGTATCGCATAAAGGAGCCGCTGCAGCTCCCTCATCCGGCATACAGTCTGATAAGACTCTATCTTTCATGATTTGCCATGACAGGTTGTATGTATCATGCGAGGCTTTGTTTTTGGTCTTTTCTGATAACATATGAGGCTTATGATGTGAACTTGAGCAAAGTATCATTTGGTGGAGTTAGCAACATTTCAATTATATGAGTAGATATCTAAACTAGAGCATTAAAATATTGTGCTGAACCTGTAGTGCTAGAGGTGCAAGGTGTCCTTGCAGCTAATCAAAGTATTTGCATATTTGACAAGTTATTAATAACTAGCAAAAGTGTCCGTGCGTTGCAATGGGAGACGAACTATAGCGTCATATATCCAAAAGCTCAACACGCATGCATTTTTTTTCCTTGACCCATGAGTTGCTGCAAACAAAATATAATAAATTTCGTCTATTGATAATAATTGTGGTCATATTTTTTTCTCAGTTACATCACACACAACGCACACAGCCCTTTGATATTTTGAAAAAAAAGGCACCAAGTTAACATTTGAGAAACAGAACTTATTTCTGGAACCTGGAGGTTGTTCTCATGTTGCGCAAGAATAACAGAAAAGACAGCTACTTGTAAGTCTTAAGTTTGGTTCTTGCAGCGCAAACATTTGTTTTGTGTTCTTGAGCCTCTCGTGCTATTTGGAGGTAAATTTAGAGAACAGGGACGCAATTATGATACATGTTTTATTATAAAATTACAAGTCATTCTGATAGTCACAAATGAAATAGAAAAGAAACATCTGCTGCTCAGTTAGTATTTTCCTTTAGGCTTCAGACCAATATGTAACAGCTCCTAGTGCTTATCCTGCCCACTTGTTTTACCACGATTCAGAACTATTCAGAACTCCGTAAGAACTAAAAGATCAAAAAATCACAATGTCCACCGCTTGACCTAAACTGATGACCTAAACTGATGCAGAGGTGCTGATGATTCAGTTCACTCATTAATAAGTATATCAAGTTAATAAAATAAGTTTGATTAATTAGCACAAGGTGTAAAACTGTAAAACAACCGGGCAAGGCACAGGCGTGACTAAAGTCCCAACTTGTCCCCATGCCAACCCCCACTTACCTAGCACTCGATGCCGACAGGCTGCTTCCCCACTCCTCACTCGCCGTCCGTCCCTGCCCGATCGATCCCTCTCTTGGGTGGTACCTCTTCGGATCAGAGGCAAGGTGCAGGACAGCGACTCTCTCTCTCTCTGCACAGCAGCCAACATGGCTACTCGCGCCAGAATCAACGATGTGTGGGTCAAGGAGATCCCCATCGGGGAGGACGAATCCATGAGCAACCTTTGAGTCGGGGAGGACGAATCCATGAGCAACCTTTGAGTCGAGGCATGATCGTTGGAGGTGAATCACATCTAGCAGTCTAGCACCATCCCCCTTATCTCCTCTCTGTCTCATTCACTCTCTCTGGTGTGGCGTCCGCAGGATGTAGATCTTGGTCGTGGGCGTAAGTACGACTGGACTATATAGTGGAATGATGGAGGCCAAGCAGAAGACGAGCAACCATTGTTTGTTCTTTTCTGCATTGGTTGCTCACGATGCTCTAAATATGGTCGTCGAGTCGATCTGTCTCAGCGTGCTTCAAGGTCTCCATGATTGGTAGCCTGGTTATGATGTATGTGGATTTTCATGATTTATTTATGGAGGCTGCAAGTAGAGTCCAGCGTTGCTTGGATTTGATTCGGAGCTCTTAACCTTCTTATCTTAGCATTTTTTTTCTCGTTTGCGCCGGCTGGGACTCTACAAGGCTGAACGCATCGAGTAATCATGATAACAGCTGGAGAAGGAATACGGAGGAAGAGGCGGAAAAGGAATATGGACAACACAGGTGAGTAGACGTCAAAATACAGTTCGGATAGAATTTAGAGGAATACGGAGGTTGGACGAAAAATTATTTGGCAGAAATTTTGCATTTTAAGTATAGAAAAAAAAAGATAGCGCCGACGTGGGATACGCGGTCAGCAGCTCTGGGCGTCGGGGCCGACGTGGCCTCCACCGGTGCAGCCTCCGCCAAGGGCGCCGCTGGATCTCTTGGCACCAGATCTCCCGATGGGGTACATGTTGGATCTCCTAGCGCCGGAACTCATCGGAGCCTCGCAGCAACAGCCGGGAAGAAGAGAAATGCGGAGTGCAGAAGCAAACCGGAGAGGAGAGGGATGGTCAAAATCTGAGAGGAGCTCCGTGGATTGAAATAGGAGGAAGAAGGGTAGGCAATTTTGCAGGCGCGCAACGGGAATTTCTCAGGGGATCGAGGTGGGCGATTTTGCAATTTTGAGAGGGAAGTAGAGCATGACGGCGGCCGGCGGGAGATCGGCTAGGGTTAGCTACTAATCGGGCCGGGTGCCTGGGCCAAGTATGAGCACGAGCGAGGCGAAGGTGGGGCACCTTAGGTGGGCCCAATTTTTACCGTCAGACTAATTGATGATACATGTCCATTTAGCGGCAGATAATCTAACAGTATATGTATGTACTTATAGGGACAGATTGTAAATCGGTACATGTAGAATTAGCGGCTGATGATTTGTGAAAAATTTTAGCGACAGATCATCTATCTATAAATATAAATTTTAGCGTCAGATATTTGACGGTGATGTGGTGTTGTGGTATAGTGTTTAAATTGGACTTTGACCCGTCGTGGACCATAATATCTGGGCTTATCTCAACCATGTTTCATTTAAATACTAAGGCCCATAAAAAATAATATCTGTAGTATAGGATTTGTACCATATAAAAATCTTGAAGAGGGATCGACTCGGTTTATTAAGTGGTTATTGTATATGTATTATGTAAGAAAGCTTAAAAAAAGATAGAACGCTAGTTACCAATAAGGTTTTGCAATTCCAAACTAAGTAAAAAGATAAATGATGGTTTTATTTCATTCTTTTGAAAAAAAGTTATTTAGAGGAGGGCCGGACCAAAAAATGAAGGGAAAGAAACCTTTGCCTTTTATGTGTTAGGTATAAATATAGATATAGATATAGATATAGATACGTTCCTCTTTAAGTGATTAACGGTGGATTTGTTTCTTTTTTTTTTTTTTTTTTTTGCCAGTTGTAAGCCTACGAACCGCATGAGCCTTACAGGCCGCATTTCAATTTTACGATATTTTTGTGGCTTGCTACGTCAGTTGCCTACGTGGTATAGCGAGGTTCAGTACCAGGATGTATGACGCTAAGACAATGTCATTAATTAATGTTTAGGACAACAAATAGTAGGTGTCATAGTTATTGCCATAAATCAATACGAACTATATTGACATGAACTGCGTGTATATCATTATAAAAGTGAAATGTAAAAAGTAGTAAATTTCTTATAAAGTTCACAGCTGCTGGAAACGCCTTTCCAATAATACACAAGCAACAACATTGCAGCACGCTCACATGGAGCTGTAGACCTGCTGGGAACGCTTTCCCAATAACACACAAGCAACAACATTGCAATACGCTCATACGGAGCTACAGACTTACTGAGAACGCCTTCCCAACGACACACAAGCATCAAGATGCAGCACACTCACACGAAGCTGCATACTAGCTGGAAATGTCTTTCCAACGACACACAAGCAACAACATGCAGCACGCTTACACAGAACTACAGGCTTATTCTTGGACGAATAAGTTAAGTGCGATTCAGAACAACCACGATGCATTCATTTTGGCTATGTCCCAGCCGCAGCCTTAGCCGCAGCCTTAACCGCAGCCTTAGCTACTGCTGCAGCCTTAGCCGCAGCCTCAGACGCAGCCTCAGCCGCCGCCTCAGCCGTCGCCGCCTTAGCCTTAGCCTTATCCGCAGCCTTAGTTGTAGCCTTAGTCTTAGCCTTATCCGCAGCCCCAGCTGCAGCCTTAGCCACAGCCTTAGCTGCCGCATCCTCGGCCGCAGCCTTAGCTATTGCCGCCTCAGCCGTAGCCTTAGCCGTCGCAGCCTTGGCCTTAGCCTTATTCGCATCCTCAGCCTTAGTCTTAGCTGCATCCTTAGCATGCCGGATTAGGTGCAGGATCAGCGTCGCAACCACGTTTATCAGACCAGGAGGCGGAGGTTCATACACGGGCGTGGCAGAAATTATAAACGGCTTCTCATGGGGCTTGGGATCTGTCTTTGCGAGCACGACAGAGCATTTGGAGTCCTGCAGATCAATATACCTTGTAGGGTCGGACCTGCATCAGAGAACATTAGAGATCAATACGTATGCGAGAGCGAGACTCTCGGGAGCTACATGCATGCAGGATCACACGCTCATACATACCCTACTGCTGCCATTGCGAGGACGAGCGTTTCGAGCTTCAAGTCTTCGATAGCTTTTTTCAGAATTTGCTGAATAGTATTGGTTTCTTCGTAGTACAATCGCCAGCCGTGAAGGTCCGCACTCTGCAGTACTAGGTCGTTATTTCCCAAATACATGCATGTATCAGCGAATTCTGTAATGGAAACTTTTGTACCTTGATACCACTTCCTTTTCTTTCGAGCTCCGCGTCGAACGTCTTCCGGGCATCACCCTTGAACATGTCGCTCAATAAATTCCCTACCAATTCTTCACGTTCATCTGAGAATGGATGAACATCCATATCCAATAATCAGCGAAGTCTAAGGGTCCAAATAAAATAACGCCTCATCCAATCCAGTCCAATTCAATGCTACTGAAATCCAAAACGTTCAACACAATCCAACTACCAGGAGCACGCAGGCACACAACGCTCGATCGATATAAAATCTTGAGCCGATTCAGTTTCACAAGCCACACGGGTCCCACGCCCATGCTCCCTTCCTTGTCCTCAGCTGTTCGCTCGACCCGATGGCGGTCGCAAGCAAGACGACGTCGCCGTCATCAGGCGAAAAAAAAAAAAAAAAAAAAAGACGATGTCGCCGTCATCAGCACGAGCGAGCGCAAGGCAACCATGTGTGGACAGACCGTCAATGCATGGAGGAGCAGAATGAGGCGTGGCAAAGGGTGAACGCATGGCGAGGTCGATCGGCACCAGCGGCGAGCCGGCGACGAGCTTGGCCCTCGGCGCGTGGGTGAGAACGCCTCTCACACAATAAGTCGAAATTAGCCGAAACTAGTTCCAGCGAGCAAAGCCCCAGGTATAAACATCCAACGCCGGCCATCAGATAAAGAGCAAATAATATAAATGTCCACATCCAACCAAATCCGAATCCAATAAAATCCAGACGCGCAAGTCCAATTAGAATATATATCAGCTCCATAGATGTGTGTGTATATACTCAGTAGATGTGTGTGTGAGAGAGAGATTAAATCTAAAGACTAAATGGGTCGTATATAGTAAAGAGATCTTTGGTATTCAATTTGTGAAACAAAACATAACCCTCATACTATTGGATAAATCCTTGTGGTGGAACCTGCCCGCCCGGGTTAAAGTCCCAGACTTGACACGGCTGCTCAAATTTTCCTGGATTTATTCCAGGATTTAACGGCGCTATGCTTTCAGTGGTAGGCGACGTGCCCGTCGACAGCGAGGCGCCTGTAGTGACTTCGTCAATCTCGAGATTTGTCGGTCCATCTCAGTTCTTCGAAGGTGTTTATAGGGGTAGGGTGTGCGTGCGTGCGTTCATAGGGGTGAGTGTGCCCTCGTGTATATGAGTGTCTGGGTCTGTAACTGGGTATTCGAAAAAAAAATCAAACAATTTTATTCCACAGAACGCGAAATACATAACATTGCGTGCATGCAACATATATATCCTAGTAGTATTATATTATTACTTAGCATGCCCATAGACGATATATACTTTGTCCTTTTTCACTTTTTATTTTAAGACATGCGCATAAACGATATTTGGAGATTCAGACCTTTTATTCTTTGACAAGTTAATTCCATAAGTAAAGTTTATGGCCAAACTGTATAGCAAATCAAGAATACTAATTAAATAAGTACGTGCTAGTTTTCACTGGGGAAAAAATCACTGATGTGTGAAATGATATATACACCCCTAATAAAAAACATGATGTACCTTTTTCCTCCGAGTGCAAAACCGGCCCACACAACTCTTAGGATTTGTTGAAATACCTACTAAGACCATTGAACATTCACCAAATATCCTACGGTTAAACCAACTTAATACATACCGGAGCCCCATGCAGTTAATTAAACCAACTTATTCTTCCATTGTTTGGACTTTGGGCTCCTTAGTCATCGTGTTTGGCGAGACTGAAAATTCCATTATGGAAGTTACCATGTCCTTCCCGAAGTGACACAATCACCAATAGGCCATGTTTTTTGATCGGGTATAATTTGGATCCATACAACACACATACAATTCATACTCACACCACGCGCACACACACGTGCGTGTCCGTACATACACAAATAGAGGATTGGGTGACTCTCTAGCCTCTAGTACGTGGGGAACACAGTACCACCAAATACGCACGCATGCATGTACCTCGCAAGTTCTAGATAAATTCAGAATAAAGGTGTGACACTAGGGTTTGAACCCTAGTGTAACGGTTTTTTAGTAGTGGAAGACGATGGATCTTATGTAAGAGTTCTTTTAACACATGCTCTATGGCGAAGGATAGAGAAAACAAAGATAAAACAAGCTCATCGATTAGAGACATCTTGTTAGAGATATTTTCTGTTGAAATGTCTCTTAGATAACAAGGTAAATATTAGAAATCTTGTTGGGCCATGTTATTCCACTTGCTTTAAAAGCTCCTCAAAACGTCAGTGTATGGTATTGTCCACTAACTAGTCTAATCCTTTCAATGAAAATTTCAAACATTTTTCCTTGAGCATGTGGTGAAGAGCAAAAGATATTACATCTGATTTTGTAAATAATGTATGACACACTAGAATGAGAATGCAATCAGTATTTTCAAGTTTTATTAACATAAATAAAAAAAAAAAAAACTATTTTCGATATAACCATCATACATACCATCATTGGATGTATTGTAAAATATATTTTCAAATACCATAATTTATAACTTTTTATCGTCACTACCATAGCAAAATTAAAAGCAATAGGCAAAAGCATATATATTAAAGACCACGCTAGACACATCATGTATCTACGAGTGGGAAGAGTATTAGTCATGTCCAATAGCTAAATTACAGAGGGAACTATGAAGAGCAATGTAACTTATAGCTTTAAATTGAAGAATTACATGAAGAAAAAGGTACGCAAAGAAAATTGAGTATGTGTGGCCTGAAAGAAGATACCACACGTACGGTATAAGAATAAGATCACAGTAAGTGGTGGGGAGACGAAAGGAAAATGTTACCCTCATGGCTGTCTTTCTTCGATATGTCCTCTATGAATAGAATGTCAACCCGCTGGGAGAAATTCTTGGGTAGTGCCTGAGCCACCCACTGCAATGCCGCAAGGTCTACACTGGAGTCGTCTTCTACGAAAATAACAACCCCAGGTTTCTTCATTCTGAATGGTCAAGGAAGTACGCTCAACTTACTCTGTAGGATAGCATGTAAGCTAGCCCTGAAATATATAGATGATGGAGAAGAAATGTCATAGGGGTTGGTTCATATTCAAAAAGTAGAAAAGATGCCAACAGGCAACGGGATGGTACCTGCATGCATGATCGGAACTGGTGAAGTTTAATTTACCCATATGGTCCATGATGTATACGTGTTTGACATACTTTTGCAGAAGAAAGATGTAGTAGTTTGGAAGCTAGCTAGTCCACTTTAGCAGTGGGTGGAGCTAGCAATAGATGAGGCCCATGCCTGGAAATTGGTTTAAGAGTGAATTGATATTGTTACTAAGGCAACATGTAATTAGAAAACTATAGCAAGGTTAATAATTGAACAGATACTGCACTTTCCTTTTCTTTTTTCTATTTGCAACTGTTTTGACCATAAATTTGTAGCCCACGCACCTTAGCAACAACATTTTTTTGAAATGAGTCAGCAAGAGAGCTGCCTGCTATATTAAACAAAAGGGGATGCCTAGACGGGCTATGTACAACAACACCATATACAAAAAAAACTCAAGCAGTGAAAGAGAGAAAAAAAGACCTCCACAAGGGAGGGCCGATCAAAACTGCATAGGGAGGTGGCTCATGAAATTAAAACAGCCAGGTGTTTTGCTCCTGCCATGATCCACATGCACCACTTCCTTGATTTTCTAAAGCACCACAAAGTTTGTGGACTCAGCAGGTTCGAATATATACTCTTGCATTTCTTTCCTTGCAAATCTCCCAACAAACAAGAATGATGATTGAACGGAGGCCTCTCTTGCTTGCGCTTAGTATAGTAGATATGTCGTCCACCACTTCTCAAGTGTTTCACTAGGTGGTCAGGCATTTTGGTGTAAATTAGGATTTGTCGTCCAGGCAGTAGTGATGTTGCTCCACAAACAATTCATGAACCTGCAATATTTGAAAAGGTGCATGCCCGATTCTGCATGTATCCTGCAAAGTGGACGGTCCTTTGATTTGGCTAGTTCCGGGCTTCCAATCTGTCTGCAGTGGACTCAATTCTAAATGGCAAGCGCTGAAGAATTTGTATTTAGGCGGCATCATGGGAAAGACCCAACCCCCTCTGCAGTAACAATATTTGAATGGCAACCTGCAATAATTTCGAAACCATTATATGGAAACCATGGGCCTTTTTCCAGTTCTGAATGGCAACCTAGAATAATTCCGAAGGTTGATGTCGTGTATCCAATTGTTGGCAAGCAGAGCTTGGTGCAACGTTCAATTTTTTCTCTTGAAGATTGAGAAGAGATGTGGCGCTACATCATAAGATCATTGGTTGTTGAGCCATGCACTCTTCTAGAACGACACCTTTTTCCCATCTCCAATTGTCACTATTATAGAAGCCACAAAGAGGAGCTTGTCCACCCTGTTACAGGGTGTTTCATGTCCATCCCAAGAGCTATCAATATTTATTGACCAACCTCGCCACAACCATCACAACCTGAGGGCCCTTGCAATCTTCCCAAGGTGGAGGATGCCTAAGCCTCTGAAGTATTTGGGCGAGGCCAACATGGTGAAGGAATGAATCAAGCTAATAGGCCGGAAATCGGTAACGAACTCGGCGCCTTCGTTTTGGGAATTAAGACCATGTTGGCGGAATTTATGATGTCCAAATTGCCCATTCGCAGAGAGTACAAAGCATTAGCGGCCTTGATAACATCAGCATTAAACAGGATTTAAAGAAGATACCTGTGTATCCATCTGGCCAGGGGCTTTGTTTGATGGCATTTTGTGAACAATGTGCTTTATTTCCTCCTAAGAGAAAGGCACCTCAAATTCACTAAGATCGTGTGCCGGCTGTTGAAGCGCCTCCCATTTGATTTCAAACTGCCACCGTGGCGGTTGTCTCATGAACTCCGGAAAATGTGCTTGCATCACGCGAGATTTGTCATCATGGTTGATTGCCCAACCATGGCCATTCCTCAGCAGCTGGATATGATTTTTTCCTTCTTCTTTCATCGACTTTTTTTATGGAAAAATTTTGTATTAGCATCGCCCAATTTGACAGTCGACAGTCTGGATGCTTGTTTGCGCATTGCTCTTTCAATCACAGCTAGGCCAAGCACTCTTTTCTGAGGTTTGCCCGTAGAAGTTATTTGGCGCAGGCGTCAATAATTTAGCAACAATAATTTGATGAAGCATATGGTGGCACCAACCTTAGCAACAATTGGATGAAGCATATAGTAGTGGCATAGGCGCTTCTATAATTATATGGGTCGTGCAGAAATTAGGTCGACGCTACCTTCACCTGCAAGCAAACGGCAACAGAAAGTTGCAGATCCTATACTAAATAATAATCACGGCTCCTCTTTCTTTCCCGTTAGCAAATAGTAGTAGAATTTCTGGTGATAACAGGATAGAATAAAAGTTGCGGACGAATGGTTGCTGGCTTTGTTGCGGTGTGCGGCTGTTTGCACCTCCATCATCCCTTGTCAGCGCCGATGTCGACCACACTAGCACTGCTTCTCTCTTGTCCTGCCACTACCACCAAATGCGTAACACCACACACACAAATTAAAAAGAGCAGTCCCAGTCCAGAGCACCAAAATAAAACATCTCTCAATAAAAGGTTGTTTTATCTTCAGAAATTTAAATCCAACTGTTCAAGGCTGCAAAAGATACCTAAAAGAAGAAGTTGTCCTTCTCCTGCATAGATGTAAAACCAGTATCTCCACAGTGCTAGAAGCATGGATAGATGTAACTTTGTAACCCTCTGGCTTTTCTTTTTCTCCTTTGCTGTTCCCTAATGTTTTTCTTTTTTCCTTAATGGGCTGTTAAGCCACTCTGTATTTGCACTCTGGTTTTATTTTATCAATCTGCAGTAGGAGCCTCTGGCTCCTCCTGGTTCGTCAAAAAATAAAAGGTTGTTTTCATAACAAATAATACAAATGCACGGATTGGCAACTAGTACAACAAATTATACATAGATGAAAATAAATGTAGTTCGAGGATCCATGACCCTTTGATCAGCACTCATCATCGAACAAGAGCTATGCATTCCCATGTCTTATTATTACTCAGCAGCATACTAAAAAGCAGATTGCTCATCAGAATATATTCTTGGCCTCATCTGGGTGCAGGCATATGACAAGCACAGCAAAAACGGCAGTACCTGTGATGGATGCAAAAGTCCCGGCAGTCCAAACCTTCCTGGAGATTTCACTCCTTCTTTGCTCAGTCATCTGATCCAAAATCAAAATGAGAACTGTGTGGCCCAGGATACTACACATCGCCGAGATCACAAAGGCTTTCCACGGCCAGCTCAGTGTTACCGTACTGCCGCCGCCGTAACTTGAATGGATGGCCATGATTGCTAGGAGAATGGGCGAGATACCAACCGTAGAAAGAGTTTTGGTTAACTTGGCTTCCTCTTGCCTCACCTCATCTACGGGCCGTTGTTCAGCAGTAGTATCTCCTGTCGTCTTTGGCAGGCAAGGTGATGAATCTGCTCCTTGTGCATCACACAAGTAGAGCAAGCAAGCAATGATGGCAATGAGACAGCCCACCACGTATACATACTCCTGGAGGATCTTCTCAGCAGCCACGACAGTGGCACCGACGAGGAACGACAGTGCCGCGTAGGCGATGCTGGGTATGTATACATTGGCCATACGCTTTATCTTTCTGTCGATGCTCATTGGGAGTGGCACCGAGCAGAAGAGCATCACGAGCAGGCCAGAAACAGCGCTGCAGAACAACAATATTTCAGGTGCCACAGCCGTGTGTCCACCGGCGGTCAGATTATTTGATGAGGATCCCTCCATGTAGCCAAGGACTTTACCAGATAACCCTGCAACCGACGGTGCCACGACCAGGGCAGATATCTCAAATTTTCGATCCAGTTGTTGCTTGGAATCTAGCCACATCAACCAAGGATCACTTCCGCGGGCCAACATCTGATGAAACAAGTAGCCGAAAAGTGCAAGGACCAAGCACAAGAGAGAAAGCACGATCATGGTGTCTATCGTGTTGAAGAACAGCATTAGTGCGGTAGCAGTGGAGATCTGCAGGATGGTTGACAGGTAGGCCATCATCCATCGCCGCATGGACTGCTCGGTCACAAACTTCAAGTTCATTACCATGTCAGTGAAAAACGACACGACGAGGCACGCCAGATACATGATGATCGACGGCCATGTAAAACTGACTTGGTGGAGTCTCATCTTCACAAGGAAAGACAGGGCCATCCAGACGTTCACCTGAGGGACTCCCCTGCTATGGAAAGCAGAGAGTTTTTCATTCATCATTTCCCATGCTCGAGTTCTTCTTCCAGCCTACAAAATGTAGACAGGCGCAGACAAGATGTTGCCATAAAATTCGATTTTCAAATTTATTATAGAACAAAGATAAATTAATTGTGAATAAGGTCAAGAAACATGTTATATTTGAGAAATGCAATGGTCATCTATTAAATAAAATCTGTTAGGGTTTGTTTGGATGTAGATATTTGATGGCTGAAATTGAATTGGGTACCAATTAATGCCAAATCAGCCTGGCCTTGAAAATAGGCTAGAATTCCAAATCACATCTTTGGTTGCAGCTGAAATTGCTAGCTGGAATAGAGTCACTTGGCAAATACCAAATCATGTTTGGATGCAGAGGATGGCTCTGTTAAATTTTCCTAAGTGTCAACCCCTCAAGACGCCAAGCCAAGTAGCGGGGTGAGGTGAGCCAACAAACTGATTCCATGTCTGACACCTTGGACTGAAGCAACCATGAACCCAACCACAAGACGAGAGTCAAACATAAGGGTATGTTAAGTCCCACCTGACCAACAAACCCCTGACCGATCTCTCTAGGATTGCTCGGGGGCCTGGATACGCGCACATACCTTTCGTACAAAGTTGGGCAGAGCCTGAGCACGCCCACGGCCCCTGCTCAGGGTTCGGGGGCTCGCCAAGGCCTCAGGCTTCTGATCGACAGCAGCCCTAGCTTGGCCATAGGTCAACCCCAACCGAGTTAATGCTCAAACCAACAACCAAAGTCCCAAACATCGGCTAGCCTGCCAAGCATTCGAGGCCCAGCAGGCTTAGGGACCCCACAGGGTCGGCCCGATCAACGGGTGCAAGGCGTTGTTGGCCACTCCCTCAACAAGGTCACGCAAATGGCATGACACAACAAGAAAAACCACTTCACTGACTTCAGGGGCTCTAGGGCACCTTCAATGTCAAGGAAGCCTCAAAATGGCTCATCTGGTGGAGGCCGAACTGAAGCAAACAACCCTTGGCTATCAAGGACTACGAGCTAGCGATGTCAAGCAGCGCCTGCGCTCCCCTGGCTCCACGACAATGCCAAGGTGCATCCACTGCAGCAACACCCTCCTGGACCATGACACATGAAGACCATTGACCATAGCCTCAGAACCACCTTGCACCCGTACAAAAGATTGGGCATTCTAACACAATTTTATATGGCAAAGCACTTTCATATAAATGTGTTTATGACAATTTTTCAATGGATGACAAGCGATTGTAACTAACATGTGCTTTAGTCATAAACAACTGTCACCGTATACCCTTCCTGATCTTTATGACAATAGCTCATGATGAAAGTGATAGAATGTGGTAGTCATAAATTAAAAATTGTAATTCAACAATTCAAATATTTTATAATTCAAATATTTTTGAACTATTCAAAAAAACTCAAATGAAAAAATGACCAAAACAAAAGTTGTAGATCATGATGAAACCTACAAATTTGCAGTTGACAACCTTTCCATTTGAGGTCATTTCAATATCTAAAATCTGATATAATATTAAAATTTAGGGACATACAAATATATATATATATGAGCATGAGCACTATATCATTTTTTTACATATTTTAATAATGTAAATGAAAAAGTCATAAACTAGAAAGTTGTAGATTTTTTTTCTCTACAGTTTATATATTAATTCTTTCTTCATCTGAATTTATATACAAAAGTTATGGTTTTTTAAATCATTGTATTATAAGTTTGAAAAGAAAATTTTGAAACCTCGAACATGCATGTGTAAAGAAATTTTCAAAAGTAATTCCAACTCACAATATATTCTTCTTTCTTTTTGCATTGATTTCAACCTCATCCAAGTCCTTATCCTTATGACTTTATTGGACCTAAATCTGCTCTCTCTCTCTCTCTCTCTCTCTCTCTCTCTCTCTCTATCTCTATCTATCTATCTCTCTCTCTCTCTCTCTCTCTCTCTCATTTTTTCCTAGCCCACAAGCTATAAAAGACCCGAATAAAAATCTGTATTTTTTCTGCCGCGAGGCTCTTGGTCAAGTGCCCAAACCATTGGACTATCAATGTCTTCACAATAGCACTTCAAGATAATATTTATTTTTTTAAAGAAAGTTTGCATGTAATTAAAAAATCGCAAAGAACAAAAGGATGTTGCAAGGTCGCTTGAACTCACAAGTTCATGATTCAATCAACAAGGCTCTATCACCAGGCTACCAACATGTTATAGGGTTTTGTGCTCATTAAAACATAGAAAAATTATAATCTTTTATTAGTTAAAACTTATAATAAGGTATAAACATGTTTGATCATACATGTCTTTGCATTTGATTTATTGATATGTGTGTTTTTTTTTACCAAAGTTATAAATGAATTCAAATTTTCTTTTGAAATATTTTGAAGTGGCTTTGAATAATAAAAAACAAAATTGGAAAACCCTCCTCTCTTCTGGCCCGAGTGGCCCGACTCTCACTCTGTCTTTATTCAGCCCAAGCTCCAAGCCAGCCCGGCCTTCCCTCTCTTCCGGCAGGGCCAACCTCTACTTCCTTTACGCTAAAGGCCCAGCTGGCCCAATGGCCCTGCTTCCTCCCCCCTCTCGGTCTGTTTAAATCTCATATTTTAAAATTTAAATTTTTTTAACTATTAAAATTAACTTGAGTGAAGAAATGATCAAAACAAAAAAAACGAAACATACAACTTTAAAGTAGACAACCTTTCTATTTGGAATCATTTACTGTGCCAAAATTCTTTTTTGAAGTTCTCATATTTTAAAATTCATTTTTTTAAAAAATCTCATATTTTAAAATTCATTCATTTACTTTTCTAGGCATCTATAGTCTGTAAGCTTCATGATTGTAGTTTCAATTAATTCGAGGACATTTATCTATGTATTTTGGCTTATGCTGAAAGATTTCTACGTGCAGTGAATTTATGAAGTTTTAAAAACTAAAGGGATCACTCACAATATTTACAAATAATAATATTTTCTTTTTTACGCTTCTACAGTTTATTTTGGCACAAGACAATCATATCTTGAGCCTTGAAGAGAAAAGAACCAAAACATGAGGTGTGTAAGCATTATGATCTACATAAGTCTAGGCGAATTAGCATGTCTTATGGTTGATAATCGTTGTCATACTGCCTCAACAAATTCACTGCAAAGATGGCTCTGTGAAAGTAGTGGACCTGTTACTGTATAATAATCATTGAGTACATAGGCCTGTCAACCTGGGTGATAATGGTTGGCACAAATTCTGAATTATATTCCCAAAGAAGTCATGATTGTATTAGCAAGAATTTTTACTAGATGTCTGCAGCTAGGTTTGGTTCCATCCTTGGCTACATATTTCCCCATACACTGCGAACTAGCTCATGTGCAGCTCCCTACACTTTGTCTTATAGTTAATTAAAATTCTAGCAACTAGCTAGTAGCTGTTTACTATTATTTGGCATTTTCAGTTGCCTAACCTTGGAAGATATAATTATCTTGATCGTGTGCTTGACTTAGTTTGTGTCTGTGTGTTCATTTTTGTTTGAATTCAACTGACGTGCTTCTTTTTCCTTTATTTACCTCAATCAGTTGTCGATGGTTTGGTCACCCGTGGGGATGACAGTGGTAGTCGGTTCCAGTCTGCGTATCAGATTCCTATCCCCTCGTGCCCAAAGGGAACATATCAAGAACATCAAGAAGAAATGTGCTATTGCTCTACCGGAACATTCCTGCAGTGACTATCATATTCTATGAAGTGAAGGATCGGCTACTACTATACTATATTGAGCGTATACTAATAGAAGTCAATTTGGTCCTTGTGGATATGATCTGTTTGGAGGGAAATTATCATTATTATTAGTTGTTATTAAGTTGAACGTGGTTTATTATTTGCGACGATTTGGTATATGGGTTTGGAATGTAATAACAAATACAAAGTGGCCTAGAATACTACTGGACCTATATAGAAAAAAAAAAAGATGTCAACAAATGAGTCTAAAATGGTCGGCCAACCCATGGGCCAGTTGGGCCTATTCGAATCAAAAAGAAAAAAAAAGTCTACATTAGTACATTATCTCTCTCAATTTTTGCGAGAGTCTATTTTCTCTCTGAACCGCATAAAACCACCTCCCTTAGCTTATAAAATCATACCTCCCTGACCGGTTATGTGGGGTTTTCAAAGGCAGTTTTGTCTTTATCTTTTTTATTTATTTAAGCTCGATCTTTGACAGCCATAATAAATTATAGGAAAAACCATAAAATGGAAAATCAATATTGTTGGACTCCACATAAGTAGATCTATATATAATAAACATATAACATGGTACACTAATACAATTGTTTTGCTCTAGCTTTAGATTTAGAGGGATTTCCTTGTATGCCATTAAAAAAGTTGGCAATCTCACTCAAGGACCTCAAAAGTTCAATCTATCAGCAGCGTACAAGTTCGATAAATTTTTCTCTTCCAAGCCATTCCGTCTGCTTCTCCCCCCTTAACAGTGTCAAACTACACTGCAAAAAGTCCTAAATGCCCTTGAGTCACTGACAGCCCGGTCCCGCCATCTCCTTCTTTCTCTATCAATGACGAGCAGACCCCACGCGTCATCCCCAACCTCCGGCTGTCCCTCGCCCTGCACAAAGAAAGGACACGACCGCTCGCTCACAAGACGCTGCGCTTCAGCGCTCGCCGCGCACAGCGCCCAGGCCAGCGCCCGTTGCGCCGGCGCCGCGCTGCCAGCGCGTCAGCGCCAGCCCCGCCGGCGCTGCGCCCAGTCGCGCCCAGCGCCCAGGCTGCGCTCGCCAAGCGCTGCCAGCGCGCTGCGCTACGCTGCCCAGCGCTGCTGCGCCGTGCTTTCGCCCAGCGCCACAGACGCGCTGCTGCCAGCGCCCGCTGCTGGCCCTACGCCGCCCGCTGCGCCGTGCTGCGCTTCGCGCTAGCCACGCCGCCACGCCCGCCGCGCTTACGCTTCAGCTGCGCAGCGCCGCTGAAGCTCGCCGCGCTGGCCTCGCCCAGCGCCCGAAGCGCTCGCGCTGCGCCTGCGCTGGCCGCACTCGCCAAGCGCTCGCCCACGCTGGCCCACGCCCAAGCGCTGCGCCCGCTGGCCGCGCTGCAGTCGCCAGCGCTGGCACCGCCCGCCGCGCTGCGCCTTGCGCTGCCCGGCGCGCGCGCGCCGTCCGCTTCTTGCTGGCCACGCCGAAGTCCGCTCGCGCCGGCGTGCCCGCATCGGCCGGCCGCCCCGCGTGCGCGCGTAGCAGTGCCCCCCCAGGCGGGGCCGAGCTTCAGCGGCGCCGCGCCTGCGCTCCACGCCCGTGTTGGCACCGGTGCTCTGCATCTGTCTTTCTCCTTCCCTGCTCCTCTCTCCTTCTCTTCCCCTCCCTTCCCTTCTCTCTCTCTCTCTTCTCTTTCGGCATAGCACAATGAAATGAGGAAGGGTATTTAGGACATTAGCACCGACCGGGCCCACACGTCAGGGGTCTCAAACGCCAGGAAATAAGCGGAGCACGGACGGAATGGCTTGGAAGAGAAAAATTTATTGAACTTGTACGCTGCTGATAGATTGAACTTTTGAGGTCCTTGAGTGAGATTGCCAACTTTTTTAATGGCATACAAGGAAATCCCTCTTAGATTTATCACTATACCACAGCCCAGATTTAGCATCACCTATTGGGTTGTTATAAGCTGTTTCAGCTACCTACGGTCAATCATTATATACTTTTCTGTAATTAATTCATAGTTACAGTTTCTATGATCCAATTGTGGTGACACTTTTTATGGTGGTCTAGCTATTGTATGCTTAACAAGAATGCACCTAAATAAATATATATAATTAAGTTATACATGATTTAGTGAATATAAATTTTTTAATATAGTTCAAGCATACAATAATTAGCCTATCATAAAAACTTTACCATATTTAGACCATAGAAACTACAAGGATGAATTAATTATAATAAAGCATAGATCTAAAGCTATAGAAAAAATCACCTAATAATAAAGAGGCAAAATTTCTCCTCACTTTTTTGGTACCATTTTTTTGGTATAGCCTCCTCTAACTACGCTGTGAATATGAGAAACTATGTTTGCATCTACCTATAGTCCTCTTGATATATGCATAGATTGTTAAGGTAACCTATATAGGTTAGAAATCATATTCTAAATATATATCTCTGATCCTAAGTAAGCTAAATATAAATTCTAATCTTGATCCAAATAGAATAGAAGGTAATAAAAATAAATATATATTTGGATCAGGAATCCTAAACCAAGTACAATAATGAAAATCATGCATGCTGGGGACAGTCCGCCCCTCGCGCTTGGTACTTTCTTTTTTTTTTTTCATGTTTCCTGTTCTATTTTTATTTTCCACCGTCAGTCACGCAACAAAATACAAAATATGTATCCGTATTGGTCTCTGGTTCGGATTTCATTAGATTTCTTTTTTTCCGGCCTGGTAGCTCCCACAAAGTCTAGTATAGCTACAACGTTTACGAGCCTTTGATACCGTTAACTCTTTTCTAATAGAAACAAAGATTTATGATTAAAAACATAACCGATTCTTATTAAAATTTAGATCAAACAATGGTCTAATTAATCAAAGAATTGGGTAGTATTAAAATTAAAGTTACTATATACATCTATGAATAAATATTTCAAGACAAAGATGCTACTGCAACACCCGGCGTGCAACCTGCCCTTCTAAAATGACGTCGGCATACTGCGCCGCCGCAAAGGGGAGGTCCGGATGGCCAAGCTCGAATGCTGGCATATGACTTGTCGTATAACACATCAATGGTCATGATCTTTAGTTGAGTTTACTAACATTATTCTGGCCATTTATAGATATTCGCGTAGTTGTTGTCCACATTTACCATTCAACAATGTAATACAAAACCATACATTAGTTTGATACAAGTTTAATAAATCATTATCATATTATTAGCATCATTGTAGCTTTAAAAGTAAAACATAAATAGATCTACAACATTCGTGTTCTCATTTTCTATGAATATTTCCTTTGCTTATTTTCTCTAGTTGCAACACATATTTTCTAGTTGTACTAAAGCATGCCATATTATATGTTCACTGTGTAGATCTATTCATGTGGAGTCTAATAAAATTGTATTTCCATTTTATGATTTACTATGATTTTTAAATGTTCAGTGGAAATAAATCTATATCTATATCTATATCTAATAATAAAGAGGCAAAATTCCTCTCTATTTTTTTCGATACGGCCTCCTTTAACTAACTTCATAAATGCAGATGTCTTTATTCGTTTATCTACAACCCTCCTATTTTATTTTACATATAGGAATTGAACACAAGAAAAGTTAAGAATCCTATCCAAATAGGTACAACTGAATAAATTGACAGGCATCCTAATCCAAATCCAAATAAAAAAAGACAAGAGTAGAGATCTATTTCTAATAATAATATAACATAATCCACGATAAGTTCCTTAGTTTGGATTTTTTTTTCTTAGGTTTTTCATAAATGTTCTGACTTTTTTGCAGTATCTATTATTTTTGGTATAGCCTGTGCTAACTAATTTTGTGAACATGGAACTGTCTCTACTCATGTTTACGACCCTCCTATTTTATACATATACGCGGCTAAGGATCCAATCCTAATTCAAATACATTCACAAATCCTATGCTGATTAGGAATCCTAACCCAAGTGAAAAAAAGATACAAGTATAAACCAGAAAAAAAAATCATGCACGGAAGAGTCCGCCCCTCACGCTTTGTACTTTTTTTTTCTTGTTTCATGTTCTATTCTATTTTTGTTTTATTTTCCGCCATGAGTCAAAAAAATACAAAATAAGTATCCGTCTACCTCTCTGGTTCGGATTTCAGCCGATTTATTCTTTTTTTGCCTGTGCCTACGGAGTTCATTAGCATACCTTTACGTTTCCTTTTGTACGTGGTTTGTTTTTTTTAAAAAAATTAAACTCTTATACTACTAGCCAATTTTTCTCATTCCACAGCCCTCCACATCATCGTTTTCTACTAGCCCATGCATCTACCTGCGCCCCTGTTTAAGATCACTGGCGCATGGACCTCCATCTCAGTATTCCCTCGGTCCTTCTGTTTGTAACAAAAGCCGCCGTCCTCCAGAAAAAACACTAATTTTTCCGGTCTCCACCACTCAACGCTGCATGTGCTGGTGTCCAATTGCCTCGAGCACTACCTCTTCACGTGCCCAACAAAATCCAACTATAGCATTAGGTCTAAGAAACTAACATCACTATCTCTTCCTCTCCCACCAACACCGGTTGAAATCCTTTCGAAACCATTAAAGCGTGTATTGTTCTTTTTTTTGAGTAAAAAAGCGTGTATTGTTCTAACCAAGAGAGAGAATGCGTCTCTTCATTTTCCTCAAGGTTTATATAAACCTCTTGCATCATTGTGCTCGCATTTGCAGCCTTCTACGATGCCGCCTCAGACCTGCAGCGCAAGGAAACCCCCATCGATCTCCAAGGCCATGGTGCCCTACCTGCATGCTTTGCAGCCATAGTGAGTGTGGCGTCTTCCCCTGCCACACGTGGCTCCCCACTTCCGGCAGGTGCATCAGTGGTGATAGAGTCGAAAAATAGAATCCAGCACACATAATTGAAGGTCGAAGCAATCTAGAGCAGTAAAATTTTTGGGGTTTCTCATCGGATGTTTTATTGAGTGTTGCATGAGATATTTGGATACTAAATAAAAAACAAATTACAGAACTTAACAACAAGTCGCGAGATAAATTTTTTAAACATAATTAATCTGCACATATTCACTGTAGCACCATATTGGACTAATCAGGTTTAAAAGATTTTTCTCATAAAATAGTTATAATCTATACAATTATTATTTTTTGGTCTATAATTAATACTCTTCGAGGTAACAGGATAAAACTTTTGGTGTGGAGAAACAAACACCCCTGCAAAGCTAGCTAGCAGATCGTCAGAATTTCATTCGGCGTGTAGCGAACTGTTCCATATTATTTATTCTATTCTACTACTACTAAGCACCAGCTTATTAGATTGTTTATTAATTTATTAATATTCTGATGCATGTGGCCCGCAGTTACCGTAACTATCTCAAACTATTCACAGGTGGACAATCTTCTCACAGATTATACTAAAATGCTGTCTCTTACTGTTTTCAACATCATAATATTTCTTCGATCGTTACGTTTTCCTATAATTTGACATAATATTCTATTGCACTTTTATTATATTCTTCCATTACGCACTAATTTTATCTATATCTCTTATAAAGATAACTCCCATCATTTATTCTATCTATAGGCTAGTTTTAGTGGTGAGTTTCATTGCGTTATTTCCCTGATTAAATAACTATGTCCCAACATATGTATATATAGTATTGTTATGTTTAGAAGTAAATATTTTTGTGTACTTTGCATAAAAAATATCAGGATTATATTTTAAATTTGGTACATTTTTAGTAAGACATTGTCGTATTATTGCCAACACTAACGTATATAATTATATTGTAGATCGCATAGTCATCATAAAACAAAATATAGATTTAAAATTCTATAGAAAGGCAGTTTTGCTTCTCATTTTTTCCAAAATATTAGATAACATTTTTTTTTCCTGTTGTAATGCACGGTTATGTTTTATTACTAGTAAAAAAAAACACAAAACCGCCTTTGGAAAGCACTTATAACCGGTTAGGGAGGTAAAATGAACGGTTTTAAAAGTTCAGGAAAATGGTTTACTCTGCTTTAGAGTTCAAGAAGGAAAATCAGACTTTCACAAAAGTTGAGGAAGGTAATGTGGACTTTTTTCTTGTAAAAACCAGCCCATGCTATATTGGCCAACTAGGCCAATCTTATTTTTATGACAATTATTTTGGTCATGCTGCTTGTGTCACGTTACACGCCACATAAGATCATTGGACACTAGCCAACATCCTGTCTAATATATTGACAAAAAAACATGGTCATAACCTGGTGACAAACGTGCAATTATCACTAAGATTAATGACAATTGGGTCTATTAGTCATAGAAGAGGATTATGATCCACCTTCTATGATCATAGCCATATCGTCACCATTGTGTCATAGAAGGGGTAGAATAATAAGAAAAAACTATAATTGCCACATTTAATTAGTCATAGAAGACCTAACCTCCTATAGTGTACATGACCTTCCTCAGGATATAAGGGGAGGTTGAATCCCATAGGAAGGGGACTAATCGAGATCTGAGTTCAGTGAAACACCGAGCAACCAAGAGGAACAACAAAATGTTCCTCCTCCAGATAACCTAGCAAGAGAGAGGAGCATCTCTTACTCCCTGGGAAAAAACCACGTTGCCAAAGAGTCGTACGATAGTACCGAGCGATCCCTGCCAAACTCTCATTCTCCTTCATTGTAACCTCTTGAATTCGGTGCTCTTGAATATGAAGAACTACCACTACTGGAGGCCGTAGGGCCTCAATAGCCCAAATAAGGATACATCGCCCTCTCTTGTGTTCTTGAGTACCTGAGGCACCGGAGACACACACACTTCTCTAACGAACAACAATGTCTGCCACGGTGGCGAGTGCTGTGTCTCCTAAGGCTGGCTTATTTTCGCATTGTTGGGCAAAAATATGGTAGGGAAAAGAGTAGAAAAGAGGACAAATTTATAATGAGTTTATAAACAATACAAGTAACAGAGTGGAATTGTCGGTTCTATATCAACATAAGTCTGATATGTTCAGATATTTAAATGAAACATTATCTCAAATGTTAAGAAGAGGAGATATCCTGCCAAAAAAACTAAGAATCTTTTGAATGAGAATAGAATTTTTCAGGTTATTGCTAATTGTAATTTGAAGGAATTGAGATTTTCCCATTTAGAAGGTTATAATGGTGTGATAAAAGATGAAATAGAGTCAAAAGATTATATGACAAATATTACAAGATCTCTTTGTTTATTTCGATATACATATACATTCACTATGATGGAAGATCGATTTGATGATATTCTGCAGGTTTCAAATAGTGAAAACAAAATTCTAACAGTGGTCTTTTCGGAAGGAAGTGAACGATTCTGTTTTTCAAATGGAACACAAGAAGACACAAGGTCCACACTGAGTGCATGACTCGTGCGGACACCAGAATAAAGATTATTCCTTTATCTGAAAAAAAAACTGGTGTTTGTCAAATTTGTATAAGCCTGGATCCCATCCTTCTAGTTTCCCTCTTCTTCCTTGTGTGATTTTGGAGCAATACTTTGTCTTTGTTTCAATAACGTAAAGATTATTTTCTTTTGTTGTTCTTCATAGATTTAAGTTGCTGGAGATTACAATAACATTAGAGCAAAATAATATTTTCTCATTCATTATAGCATGTGCCTTTATTCGCAACACTATTGAAAATTGTGGTGCCCTAGCTATTAAAACGGTAATAGAGTTGAGGTTTAAAGCTAGACAAACTGAAGACGTGAGGGGGCCAAAGATAGACATTCCCTCGTGAAAAAGAGTTCACGTACAGTAAAGCCAAAACAACACATAATTTCAAACAGTAAACGAACAAAATATAAGTACGGTGCTATGCATAAACTACAACAGCCACTTCACTAACGCTGGCCCCAAAACACCCTTCACTACTGGTTTTACACGTCAGTCTGAGCTTGAATATTCAAAACCAATTTTGATTCTTTTAAAAATTGTTAAAAAAATTCAAACTGGGCTAAAAAAATTTAAGACTGAAGCTCCACCAGGGTCTTCTCCTTTAATCTACTTTAGCTTCCACATTTTTCCTTGCACTTGTTTGTGAGAATGCGACCACCACCCTTAACCACCGAGCCACACAATCATTCGTCACTAGAATACGGATGTGTCAGCTTTTATATATATTAACTATGTTGGATATTAAGTTTAACTTTTGGACGTCAAAATGGTCACAAATCCAAGTGTTTCAACCATAAAGTTTTAGATATTATTGATGTTTTCTCTAAACTTTAGGTTAGGTCTTCCCAAATACCTGATTTGGAGGCCTCTTCTTCAAATGTCGATAACTTTCACTTACACGTACGGAATCAAAATTTAGCAATTTTTGATTCGGTGAACATCTATAGAAAATTTTACATCCATTTATCCCCTTCATTGCCAGGTTTGGGGAAATTAGATTCTCAAATTCGGCCTGGGAGATTGCTTGTTTGACATTTAAAGTTTGTGCATGCTTTTTAAAGTCAACGTATGATTTTGCGTAGACCACATCTTACATCTGATTGAGCTAAAATTTGGCATGGCTTCCTTTAGTGTGCTTTTAGTGCCAGGAAAAATACCAGCAAATCATAGAAAAAATAGAAGTGTCCAGTGTTCCCAAAAAAAAAAAGAGCAAACACATTATTTTCTATAGGCCACACTTTATATCTGATTTTTGGATTAAAAAAATTGGGTTCCCTTGTGTGCTTCCGATTGAAGAAAAATATCAATAAATATTATAAAAAATAAAAAATTGACGTACACCGTGCGTGGCTTAGAACCAGCGGTTACGACTACCTTTCACCGCGCTAGTTCAAACCACAAACTGGTGGTGAAGAGGGAGAAGGCCATCACCGCCAGTTCAATCCCCAAATGGGCAGCGCCACCTACCTTCGGGCCAACGGTGATGCCCCTTCACCATTGGTGTAGTGAAGGGGACGTTAGAGCCTGGCTAAAAGGGTCTATTGGCTAGGAATGGATTTTATATGTTTACATTACACAACTGGCTAGTTAGAATACTTTAGTTGTTATAGTCTAACTTAGTCTCAAGAGGAGCCTTTAGTGGCTCTAAATAATTAGCAAAAAATATCAAAAAAATTATAAGTACTTATAAAGTAGTAGTGGTTCACTGCAAAATGGAATCCATTGACACTATGTGAATAGGAGAGTTAGAGGGTATGTACCCTTTCTTTTGGCGAACGTACACCATGCTGTTGACAAGAGAAAGATAAATAGACATCAGATATCTCAACCAAACAAAACTGACTAAAGCATATTTATCTAGTACTCTTCAGTTCCAAATTATAATTCGCTTTGATTTTTTTGATTTATCTATTTTGCTATGTATCTAGACATTTTATTATATAGAGTTTGTCTTCGTCTTACTTCGTAATATAAAATGTATGATTCTTTCATTAAAATAGGGATTTTTCGACTTCTAGGAATCTAAGTGTTGTAAAAAGCTTTTTGGAGTATCGCAAGTAACCTTATTTCACTGTGTCCTAGAATTTTCAAAGGTTCCATGTCATATTTATATTTTATTTGCATTGGTCCACATATATGTTGTATAGAACTAAGCATGAATTTTTCCACTGATTACATAAATCTTAGGCCAAACATCATCACAGTTTCTAGATACGTGCATAGTAGATGCATACCTGTGTTGTTGTATCGTTCGACGACATGGAATCCTATGTGCTTGATGGAGGTAGGCGTCAGTGTGTAAGTTGATGATGGCGTTGATGTAGTCACCGATCAAAGGGCTGGGTGAACTCTGTTCTTGATCACTGGCGAGCTAGCTTAAGGTTACAGCGCGGTCCCTACGGTTGGCAACGAGATTGTTCAGGATATGGACAAGCTTGTATCCTCCATATCGACAAGCTTGTATGTATCCTCCTCCAAGGCTCTAAGTTGATAGCTGGTTTAGGCCAGGGTTTGCTAGATTGCATGAATTGGATTGATGATAGGTAGCGCACCCTCCTTAGGTATATATAGCATTGTCGAGCTAAGCAGGGCCCTTTCGTTTTGTCTTATTTAAATCGGCTGTAAATACACCGTACTCGAATTCCCAGTTTAGTTTTTGCTTTCCTTTCCTTATCAGACACGTTTGGTGGAGACTGTAATCTTATCCAGCTATTGGTTTGTTGGCTGAGTGAGATCACACTGACACTATATTCTACTTTACTGCATGTGGACAACTGATCCCTTTACCCTTGATTAGTCATGTACATATATTAAGACAGAGAAAGAATAGCTTCCATCGAAACGATTATAGCTCCACTAATGAACCAGCTAACATGTTCACCTTCGATGCGCATGCGCATATGGCTTTCTATGATGAATACCTCGTGCCAAAGTGGTCCATTCTATTAATATATTACTTACATCTTTTCACAAGATTTTCTATGCTGGCTATGTACATTTTCTTGACAAATTTACACTTTCACTGCTTCACAATTTCATTGGGAGTATATTCTTTGATCCAATTTCTGCTTTTAAAAGCACGTGGGCCATTGCTGCCTCCATCCATCGTGCTGGTACGTGGATGTAGAATGATTCGTCATTATTACCAAGACGATAACTGATCTGGTTAGGTTCATGAGGTGAAACTTGTCAACTGCGTTCAAGTACGTCCTCGACTTGGCACGAGCGCTCATATTTTTCTGAATTTATCTTTTTCTGTAGTAGGCGATGTTCTCATCGACAGCGAGGCGCCTATGGTGACTTTGTGAATCTCAAGATCTGCCATCCTTTGGACTTTTGGAGGTGTGCATTTAGGGGTAGGATTTTACGTCCATCTGTACATAGAAATGAGTGTACATGCATATTATGCATATTGTGAACATCGTCGTTGTACTCTATATTCTACAAAAACGAGCATATTAGACTCTGTATATGCAATGCATATATACACCATGCCGCAGAATTGTCAAGTCGTCGAGGTTTTATTTATATATTCTGCTTTACTTGGCAATTGATTTCTCTATCTTTAGTCTAGGAGATCTAGGTGCATGGAGATGGAATGATTGATCATCATTACGATCACGACCATTAGGAGGAAAGAGTGACCTACCTGTGAGGCCAAAGTTCGTCATAAACTAATCCTATGGCATATTCGTTCTAAACATACTCATACGACATTTTGTTACAATCAATCTTTCATGAGTCTTTGTTCATGATAATTTTTATCAAGCATGGCTTACCAGTCTGGGCGACCAGTCTGGGCAAGATCCCCTTACCATTGGGTGTCACAAGTTAGTTTTTAGGTAAACTTCATGGAAAAAATTATTTGTTAAACTTTCATAAATTCCCAAAAAAACATTTGTAAAGTTCAGATAAATATTTGAAAATATTAATACGATTCCAACAAATATTTGTCAAATTTCCATAAAGAGTATTCATAAAACTCTAAGAAATAATTTCATAAATTTAATGAAATATTTGTTAATTATTCATAAATTCAAAGAAATATTGTAAAATTCCAAAAATAAATCTATAAGAAATATTTGTTAAATTTTCTTGAAATTTAATAAACATTTTTTATTCTACTAATACTTTTATAATTTTATCAAAATTTAAAGATATTTCTTAGAATATTTTTTGGAAAAAATGTATGGTGAAAACATGGTTGTTTTAACTTGGACCCACCAAAAAAAAACCTTGCTTTCTAATAGTTGCTAATGGGTGCATGATTCTCGGGACTATCCAACGGTGGATAGTTAGGGGCTTCAAGTTGAAAGCTGGTTTAGGGGTTGCTAGATTGTGATAGGTAGCACACACCCTCCTAGGTATATATACATTGTAGAGATAAGGATCCTTTCATTTTTTTCTTACTGATCGACATGCACATGCGACATACGCGTGTTTATAGTGGTGTGAGAGGAAACATTCTAATATTATAAGAGAACGCTAAAATTTATAATGTTTTGCAGTATTTAGAACCAATATTTGTATAGCAAATGTGATAGGAAATCAATTACATAACACAAATCTACAACAGTCAATCAGACAATAATATTCATGGCTTGCCAAAACTGTACTGAACTGCACCTATGCTGTCAGCCTAGGAACAAGAGAAGCAGACACACGATGTGCTATGGTATTGATGTGCCATCTTGGATATAGCTCATGGCTCCTTTTAGACAGTGAGAGGATTCAAAGGTCTACTCAGAATCAGGTATCACTACAGGAAAAAGTTGCTTTGCCGAGTGTGCAGGGGCACTCGGCAAAGCCCCAATTGCACTTGGCAAAGGCTTTTGCTCGACAAAGCGCACTCGGCAAAGAACCTGTTGGCAAAGGTTTCTTTGCCGAGTGCCAAATATCGGGCACTTGGCAAATAAATTTCTGCCGTCAACTTGGGACGGCCTCTTTGCCGAGTGCCGGCGACACGGCACTCGGCAAAGAGTTTTTAGAAATTCTTTGCGAAAGTGCCGGCTCCACGCACTCGGCAAATAAACTTTTTATTTTTTTTCAAAATCTTTGTCGAGTGCCTGTGTTCTAGCACTCAGCAAAGAGAATTTTTTTTTAAAAAAAATCTATGCCGAGTGTCATGGCCCTGGCACTCGGCAAAATTTGGAAAAACACAGGGGCTCTGTCTTTTTTAGCTTTGCCGAGTGCCAATACCATGGCACTCGATAAAGACCTCTTTCTTTGCCGAGTGTGGCACTCGGCAATGAGGGAAAAATGTTATCTTTTTTTTGCTTTTCATCAACATAAACAAACAAATCACATATATATCATCACACACAGTACAGGATATATCACATCCATCATTCATAATCCATTGCATACAGATATTATCCATAATGCATCACATACACATATATCATCCGTAATCCATCACATACAATCCATAATCCATCACATACATATAATTATGTCACAAGTCTTTATAGAACACAAATTTAAGTTCAATACAAGCCCAAGGAACATGAAGAGTGAAATGAATGGTACCTACAGCATTTGGTACACGTTCGTTTTTTTTTATATAATTAAAAAAACCACATGTGATGTTTTTCTGGTTTATGAGCATCGTATATGACAACGTGCTCCAAACTTTTTCAAATTTTTACCATGGCATACGAATATGATATCATGACTTGTCGACAAGTTTCATGATTTTTGGAACACGTTCGCATTTTATATAATTAAAAAACCACCCGCACAGAAGTAGACAGTGTTGCCCCGTGAGCACGTTGATTGAAATTTCGAGACAGTTCTTGAATTTAGCCTAAATTAACACTAAGAAATAATACCATTTTTAGAACGAAAGAAATCTATTATTCGATGCACCTACAGGTCAAATGTATATTATACGGGAAAATTAAAAAAACAAAATAAACAGGAGAAATGTAACAAAAAGCAATGAAAAACTCCCATATTTGAACATGTTTGTGATACTGTAGTGAAGCTTCAAAAAAATTTGGTGCCAAAAATAAAAAAATATTTTGCCGAGTGCCAAACGGCCGGCACTCGGCAAAGGGGACTTCGCTGGATGCTTTGTCTGCCCCCGCCAATCTTTGCCGAGCGCCCTTGTTTGCCGAGTGCCTTTCTGTGCTGAGTACCTAGCACTCGGTAAAGACTTCTTTGTCGAGTGCACTATTTTGCTGAGTGCGGCACTCGGCAAAATGTGTCTTTGCTGAGTGCACGAATTTGGCACTAAGCAAAGGCTACCGCACTCGGCAATGTCTCAGTTTCCTGTAGGGTATCCAGACATCGTGAAGTCCTAAAGTACAACAATTACGCTAGAAACACAATAACAAGAAAAACTGGCATTAACAATACTATTTGAAAGACCAATATTCTTGTTATCCATTTCTCTCAAAAGTATGGCACCACTTCCATGTTAGTCGTCATGTACTCCTATAGCCTGCACAAAACACAGGTAAAGGTAGCACTCATTATACTCGCATGAGATCAAGAAATTATTTACTCAGCTACTCGAATTGTGATTTGTGGAAACACTTGATATACATTCTTCTGCAATGCCATAGGTAACAGAAAGTATATGCTTTTTTTTTACTCGGTAGTCGGTAGCAAGACTGATCATGTCTACAAAGCCACCAATCATGGTAAGATATATTCTGGAAATCAGTGTGTTTCAAATTTCAATCAGATTTTCCCAATAATAAATTCAAAATTCTAGCAGCATAGCAAGAATTGGACATGTGACTCCCTAATAAAAAGTTAGGAAGGCAATCACATGCTTGAACCACTGCAGTATGAAAAGTTGCAAAATGGTGTTTGAAAGGATCAAGATGCCTAAAAGGGGGGGGGGGTGAATTGGGCTTTTCTAAATTTAATCGCAACGGTAAAAGCCTAACGCTTTTAGCCCATTTCACCCCTAGTGCCTAAATGTGATCTCTATGACTCTAGGACACAAAAGTTATGCTCCCTAGGTTCCAAACCCTACTCTAACTTGGCAATTCTATCAATGTAAGAATATGAAGTAATTGCGAGAAAGTAAATGCTCAAAGTAAAGAGAGGGAGAGGAACACGGTGATGTTTTTCCGAGGTATCGGAGAGTCGACACTCTCCACTAGTACTCGTTGGAGCACCCGCGCAAGGGTATAGCTCCCTCTTGATCCGCGCAAGGATCAAGTGCTCTCTACGGGATGATTCTTTGTCACTCCGAGGCGGTGAATCCCCCAAAACTGCTCACAAGATGAGATGGGCCATCCACAATCACCACCGGATGATCACCATGCTCTCAATCGCCACCAAGCCGTCTAGGTGATGCCGATCACTAAGAGTAACAAGCACAAACTCTCACTTGACAAAGACAAGTCTAATGAGGAAGGTGGATGCATGCACACTTGTCACTCTCTAATCACTAATGAGGTTGCTAATCTTGATTCTCAAATCACAATCACTCACTAGACTCTTGCTCTCCCTTGCACTCCAATAGATTCTTCAGCTGATCAAATGGCCAAGAGCGAGAGCATGGAGGGAGTTGGGAAGGTATTTATAAGCCATACCAATAGCCCCAACCGTTACCCTCCAATCAGTGTCTCTGCAGGACCATCGGACGCGTCTGATGAGTTTAAACCTGCTAGCCGTTAGGGTTTGTATGGGGCAAAGGACAGCGTCCGATGCCCTAAGGCCACAATGCAGACCTCTCTGGACTGCATCAGGTGCCACCCTAGAGCGTTCGATGCTCCAGCGACTGGCGTCCGACGTAGTCTGCAGCAGAGGGCTGCTACAGTTGCCCCCATCGGAGCGTCCGATGCCCCCAGCGTCGGAGCGTTCGATGGCGGGGACTGTTCCTGCTGCAACTCCAGTACTCACCGGACGCTGACGCCAGTGTCCGATGACCTTCCTGCCAGCATCTGATGCAGTTAATCTGCCTCCATTCGCTTCCGATTCAAACACTTTGCGAACGGCTTCGACTCCAATCAATTTTAGGGCTATTCTAGAGCTGCCTAGCGTTAATTTTGATAAGTGTGCACCACACCTAACCATTAGACATGCCTAGGTCAAGCTACTCATTTGCACCCCCTTAATGGAACGGCCAAAGGAGAAAACAAAGTCCTATAACTAATCCAAGTGTCACCCAACTCCATCGACACTCAAAACTAGTCATCCTTAACCTTGTCGTCCATCCTTTGAAAACTAAAACGATTTCACAATTAGGGGGCATGAAAACCATTACGCCCATTGACTGGCATTACCATGACCTAACATTCTACCATCTCTACAAAACACACGTTAATCATGATAATCAACGGTTGTCATCAATCATCGAAACCCTATCTAGGGGCCTAGATGCTTTCAATCTCCCCCTTTTTGGTGATTAACGGCAACAACCTCGAGTATGAGTGAAGTGAGGTTTTTGAAACTCTTGACTCGTATAAGCTTATGGCGATAAGATCAAAGGAGTTAGTAAAGCTTATATGACCCAAGTCAACAACCGTGCTCGAAAGAATAGAAGTGAAATGCGAGTACGAAACATGAAGCTCATTTGAATAAACATAGAACATGATACATAGCAAATGAGCAACGACAAATGACATGGAATAATATATATGGAAATATTAAGTAGAGAGCACTATAAAACCACATGTCACATGTCACATCATATATCACACACCACCAAAAGCATGTAAATATCTAAGCAAGTATCTCACATAAAACCAAAAGCAAATATGATATGTATGCATGAAAGTATCACACCAAAAGAACCAACTCCCCCTCACACGCTCTCCCTAAGTCTATCATACTCGATCCCTCTCCCTCTTTGGCGTCAAACACCAAAACCTAAGAGTCCTGGGGTGGATCGGCAGACGAGTCGGGTCCCGAGGAGCGCGGTGCCACCTCAAACTATGAGTAGTCAGTGGAGGAGTCTGAACTCGGAGTCCACTGAGCCTCTGTCTGGCCCTCTGTCTCTGTAGCTGGTGGAGAAGCGGTTGGGGCCTGCTCAGCTGTTGTGGTGACCGGGTCGGCCTGCTGTGACTCGGTGGTGGTAGCCTGACCCTGTGGCACGGAAATTGGTGGAACTGGAGGAGTGGGAGCCACGGTCACTGGTACAGTCACTGTCTCTGTCTCAGGTGCAGTCACTGGTGCCTCGGAAGTGGAAACAGTAGTAGCAGGCGGACTGACTGACACAGGAGCTGTCACTGTCACTGAGACCTTAGGAGTAGTAGAAACTGGAGGTGCCTGACTCAGTGGAGGCTCGGACGAGGCAACCGACGACGGAAGTGTCTCAGTGGTGGTGTCGGTGCCTATCACGACCTTAGGAGCGGAAGCTGAGACCACAGTCGTCCGAGTAGAAGCTGTGATGTAGGACGGTGTCGGACAACCAGTCAGCTCGCTGTAAGAAGCTCTAAGTGTGTGTGAAGGAAGGAGTTGACTCTGAGTGAGCGGCGTGAACCTTGTCTGGATAGGAGTGAACCCTAGGGATGCGCTGAAGGACTGCGGTATCTGCTGAGGAGGTGAAGCGTACTGTCCGATCCCCTGAGTGAACTGTGGAAGCTAAGTCTAAGAGCTGTCGGGCTGAAGAGCTGAGGCCATCTGGCCTAGAGTGAAAGCAAAGCCCTGTGGAAACTGAATCGGCAGACTCGGAGCTCCACTCTGCTGAGGCTGGCTCTGAGGCCCACCGGGCTGTAACGCTAGAGTCTGAACCTAAGGGAGTGTGATCCCAACGGCCTGAACCAACCCTGAAAGAAGACTGAAGAGCTGGAGCATCATGGTGTTGGCGGTGCTTATTGCATATATTTTAACCGCTAAATTAATATAAAATAGCAACATTGTATAAAAATCCTAGCAAGATAGGATTTAATCTAATTATTTCCACGAGTTTTGTTGCTTGGACTTGTTTTGCAGGATATTACTCAAAATGCACGGAAAAGATAATATATATTACATGTACAGCTTAGCGGAAGTAGAGCGAGAAATTATATTTAAATATTGGATGCCACAGAAACATTCTCAAATAAATTATTGTGAAGGGCTAGTTAAGGTGATCAAAATTGATACATATATTGAAGCACTACATGAAAGATATATCTTACCAATTATAAAAGGAACATAGCACCCTGAAATCAACGTAATTAGCAATCAAAAGCTAGAACAGTGCAAAGCCATGGGGCCCACTCAATGCTTGGAACGTGCATTTCAAGCAGCACACAGGAGGCAACAGCTTTAGCAGGCCAGGCCTCACCACTCCTATGTTCAGGGTCAGCGCTCAAGCAGCAGGAACAAGGTAGTGCAGATGGGCCCACACTTGCTCCCCCTACAGGAACCAACGACGGGCATGGTCAATTGGCCTGTACTGCGCGCTGCGTGATCCCTGGCCCTCACAAGCGCCGAGCAGCACAGCAGCTGCACTACGCCCACGCCGAAAAATCCAGCGGGCAGGCAGGCCGGCAGTGCTCGACTGCATGTCTTGGAGTAGCACACATAGCTCTGGCCCAAAGCCCAAGACACAGACAGTCCTGAACCGGGCAAGAGCCTGCCAGCCAAAGGCGGTGGCGAGACACGCCGGCCCGGGTGCGGCCGCACCCGCCTCCAGATCCGCTCGGCCCCATCTTGCTATGGCGGTTCAATTAATGCCTCTAGAGGCGGTTTTACCTGGTGACCGTGTTTAATTCCTCTCTAAACCGACCATACATTAGTATAAATAGGAGGGGAGGGCCTCCCTTTCTCACACACACCACCAAGGAGCTCTTCTATTCCAATTACTAAGATGTAGTAGTAGTATTAGCTAGTTGGGAGTTAGGGAGAGGTGCTCAAGTTCCGGAGGAGTCCTCAGAGTTTCGGTACAATCTTGTATCGTTTCGTCTTCGGAGGTTTGGTATGATCTTGTATCGTTTCTTTGTCCGACTCAAGTATTTTCTATATTCATCTTCTCTTATTACCGCATTATCTTTCATGGTTATCTAGTTCTTGCTTTAGGAGCTAGCTAAGCATGGTTAGTATGGTGGTTTACACCTTGGCATGGGATCTCCGCTCGACCGAGTGCTTTAGTCTAATTAAGATATCGGACTAGAGTAGTAGCCGTTAGCGTAGACGTGGTGTCTGGGCTAGCGAGTTACCTCAGTTTGCGCCCAACCCCACAGATAGTTGTGGTAGCTCCGGGGGTGATAGCTCCGACTAGGCCTTTGTATTCCACCATGTACGGGTTGGTATTTTCGTAGAGCTTTTGGCAGCCTTCCCCCGACTACCGCTTCCCAGTCTCTTCGAGAGTCGAAAAGGTACTGCTGCTCCGAAGTGTCATGGTGTGATCTCTATGTTTAACCTTTGCTTAGTTATCTTCTATAGTATGAGCTAGAATAGAACCACAGTAATAGAAAAGTCATAGGAACCTTGAACTCTTCCGTTGTCCTCCCAGCTTAGTCGGTCTACTCTGCTATCTTAACATGGAGTTCTCCTGTGTGTCACTTATGCAAAACTCCTATCTTCTACCCTTTACCCCACATTAGTCTAGCCGGTACGCTAGTTAGTAGATACATGATGGTTAATCATCAGTTTCTTTAACCATTGCTTCCTTGAGGATAAATACGATACCCTGGAATACTCCTGGGTGAAAGCTACAATGGTATCCGTGCGCTTGCGGATCTCTCTGTTTGCGTAACTTATACCAACAAGCTCTCTGGCGCCGTTGCTGGGGATGCAAACCTGGTGATGATGCTAAGAAATGCCAACAAGCTTTTCGGCGCCGTTCTTGGGAGAAGCAATTGGCATAAAGATTTTGATATTTATCTTGATATCTGCTAACCTAGTTTGCCACTAGCTTTTGTCGTTAAAAACATAAAAAAATATATTACGAGTCCAGGGTGCCTTATCATTCATGATCAATCAACTCCATGCACCCTGCCATCTCATAGATAGGTATATATATGTGTACACACTAATTCTATGCAGATGGAAAGAAGGTCACCGTCCAGAGCAAACAAAACCATCAGATGTGATAGGACAATTACAATACATCACTCTCACAATTCAAATCACAATTTGTGAGTGATGAATGAATCAAGGTATGAGAGAACCAACCAAAAATATTTGATTTTCCCTAATGTTATTTTCACCACTGCATGTTGCTTAGTTCATCATATATCTAGTGCTTTTTATTGGGTGGCTCCTAGTCTTTGAGCTGTATTCGGGCGCCATGCCTAGTCTAGGTAGACAATAATTTTTGTTATCTATCTATTCGATGCTCTTAGTCTAGCTTCGTAGTAGACGGATGTTAAATGAGACCATCTCGGCTTCATACGTTGGCTTTGTCAATAGGTATGATGATATCGTTAGATGGTCCGCGCTATGGGCAAAAGCTAAAGCCTAGATTTTGATGCATGTCACTTAGTTAATTTTTTAAAACCATGGAATGTTTGCTTAATCACATTCATCCACCCCATTTTTGCATTGCCTTGCATATAAAAACAAAGTGGTTCTACGATTCATCATTCAATGTTCAAACACCCATTTGAGTGAATCTCATGTTCATCATTCCTATGCTACCTTTCTCTATGCTCGTATGCTTTGGTTTGGATGTTGGTTTTACATCTTTTAAATTAAGCATGGTGCTTAGTTTTAGATGTGACGATCACATTTTCATAGGTTAATTAAATTAAGCATGTGTTTAGGTTGATTAGCCTACCTGAATCAAATTAGACATGAAATCTAGTTTGATTTTTTGAACCGAAACTGCTAGTGTAGACTTTGGTTGTATGCATAGACTAACCCCTGTAGGAAATTCTCGAAACCATAAAGGGTAAGTCTTTGAGATAAATTTATGATGGAGGTACATCAAAGTTTATTTGGTGAACTTTGAATTAAACCTTGATTAAAAGAAAAAAAGATGACATGTTCGCCAAGGCAAAACCACACACGAAGATCCTGATGGCATGGTGAAAATAAGAGGTGCAATCATCCATATCCATCTTCAGGATGAGATGATGCCAATTCAAGCTGAAATGCAATGGAGAAGTCCTGCTTAAGGGACCTAAACGGTGAGCCCTTGCCGAAGGTAAATCGGTAGCTATCACATATTTATATTCAATTGCATTTTTTAAGTTTCAAATCTCATGTTTGAGTTTTACATATGCATCAAAAGTTCAAAAAAAAAAAAAGATTAAAAATATTCTTTTAAGAAAAATGTTTTCCTATAAATAAAAATGTTTTCTTTATAAAAGTAAAAATTAAATAATAATAATAGTAATAATAATAATAGTTACCATAACTTTTTAATAATAAAAACCATATATAATAACAATCTTTGCTTTTTGCAGAATAAACTTATTTTGACTTAGATTTTTTTTCTTTAAATAAAACCTCCCTTTCTTCCACAAATAAAAAAAACAAAACTTGGTGCTAGACATGTTCCCTTTGGATATTTTTTGAGCCACTAACAATTACAGGAATGAAGGATGAACGCTGCCTAGAAACATGGGTGTTGCAATACAAGATAAGGAGATGCTCCAACATTCACACTTGGTTTTTAGTGTCAATTGACATAAAAATCCAAGTGTGGGGGACCCGACCCCTCCATGCCATCACTCGGGCACGCTGGTTTGCACTCTATCTCCTCACCCATGCTTTGCTCCTATAAATTTGATTATGTTCAAAAATGCCAAACATGTTAATCATACTTAAAATGTAACATTCCGCAAATTCTAATGTAATAAAAATCCTGACTTTTTAAAATTTTTGTTTGAATGCGTGTTGCATGCAGATGTAGGTCAAACCTAAGTCAAATGTTTTCCTTTTTGCCCCCAAATTCAAATTTGAGTTTCAAAACTTTTACAATGAAGCACTTGTCATGAAGACTGATCACCGACATGACAAGTGATCTTTTCAAATAAAATAATTTTGGTGATAAAATTTAAAACCTTGGTTGAATTCGAGCAACACTCAAATTCAACATGCGAGCCTACATTTGATTTATTATTTCCTAAAATAAATCCATAACCCCTCTCTTTCCTTTCAAATTGAGTTTATAAATTAATTTGTGCACCACATGTAGCGTAACTGCATGTGTGATTTGGTTCTTGTTTGTGCACGGAGGTAATTTCCTTGTCTAGTTCCTAGAGTGAGAAGGAGAAAACCTTTCCGAAAACAATCATCTACCTATCCTACTCTTCCTTCTTCCCAAAACCCAAATGCAAAGTACCCTGCTCATGTACGAGGCACAGATATGCACCACGGCAAGCTGCATGCTCCTGTACACCTTGGCTCACCACCTCTTCTCACGTACACACCTGAAGAAAGACGTGTCCGTTTAAAGCCAGCAAGCAACCCGGCGCCCTCCTCACCAATCGGCCCAGCCCACGAAAGCCACCAGCAGCGCCTGCCCTCTGCCTCTCACGTGCGTAGCACGAGCACGGGTCACGGCCGCCTGCTCCCTTCTCAACGAAGGAACCGGCCGTTCCCAGCCTCGCGTACAACGCACGCGCACAGAGACGCCGCTTCCGCTAGCATGCCCCCTGTACACCCCACCTGGATGCCCCACTGATCAGTCAAGGAGTTGGAAGCAGAAAACCGCATCTCCGCTCGGGCCCTCGCGTCAGCTGCAGCAGGGAAGGAAGCCGCCCGAGTCTGTCGCTGCTCCGTTTTCCATCCGTCGAAGCCTGCCGTCATCTTCTTTCTCCGTACGAGTTCGCCCCGCTGCTTTTCCGTCCGCACGCCGGCACCGAGCACGGCCACCTGCTCCCGCCACGGATGGATGCCACGCGTCCGTGGCGCGAAAGCCGATGATCGCCGCCTTCCGTAGACCGTCCCAGCCCTACGCCGAACCCTAGCCTCGAGCTATAAAGCCCGGACAGCTACTCTTCTTCCCAGTTCCTCTCCCAGTCCGCCGCCACAGCTCTTATCTCCACTCTGCCTCGCTCTTCTCCTGCTCTCGCCTCACGCCCGCGCCGCCTTGCCAGGAGCCGCGTCTGAGCCGTCCCCAAGTCTCCGGCGCTGCTGCGCACCAGCAGCCTCGCCGCGGCGTTCGCGGTGGCCGCGGCGGAGCCCCGCCGCCGCCGCCGCCGCCGCGGAGCCAAGGATCTGCTCCACCACCGCGACGCGTTCACCGCCGCCGAGCCATCCGTGCATGAACGCCGAGCACTGCAGCATCACCGGGTGACGCCGCGCGGTGCCGGGCGTCGACACCGCCTCCTCCATCCGTTCACGCTCCCAAGGACGCCGGTGAGCTTCCTCCGTGGCCAAGGTCCCACCTTCACCTCTTTGGTCGCCGTTCTTGCCTAAGGTCGCCCCTTTTTGTGCTGAGTTTCCTCCGCCACAGCAGCCCTCCAGCAGCATCACGCGCGACCTCGCCCTCGCCGCCACCTCGACGCAGTTGCGTCCTCGCCTCCTCGACGCAACGCCGTGGCCACGATCCCACACCCGCAGCCGTCAGCCGCTGCAACGACCAACTAGAGACCCTCGCTCACGGACGAAGCACTGCGACTCGCCCCGACCTGCACCGAGCCGCGACGCCGAGCACGCCGTACGCCGAGCGCGGCATCGACGCGTTCGCTGCTCTCGACGCGAACCGCCGAGACGTCGCAGCGCCTTCACCCAGCCAGAGCCGCCGCTCGGGACCACCGCCGCCTCCGCTTCCGTCCACGCCGCGACGCCGTCCGTGCTCGTCGCGACGCGAAACTGCGGACGTGCGAACCCAGACCACACCAACACCACCGTGAAGCCTGACGGTGAGCCTTCTTCTTTGTAAAAGCCTTCGCCTGTCACCTCCTCTGCCACATGCCCTTGCCTAAGATCGGCCTCTGTGCCGTAATCTGGAACTCGCTCTTGCAGGGACCTCCACACACCTTCCCCAGCCTAGCAGCAGCTGAGAGCACAGCGTCACCTCGCCTGCAGCCAAGGCCACGGACATGATGACGACTTTGCCTCGCCTCCGTTCCTCGGCAACGGCCGCTTGCAAGCCAAATAGTAAGCACCTCCAAAGACCCTCCCTTTGTCCAACCTCACCGTCGCACATGCTTGTCTCGGCCTTCGTGCCGATGAGGCTCTCCTGCGAGAACACGTACCGAGCTGTTTTCCATCCACAGCTGCCGAACGGCAAAGCAACCAGCTCCCACTTCTCGTCACGCACACGCACGGGCACTTACCACCTTGCAGCACACACACGCGCATAGCTCCAGCTTGTAGCCTCTCGTGCTCGTCACACATACGCACACACCCACATCCATACATGGCCCGGCAACACGGTCACTATGGCCGCCGGACGGCCGGAGCGTCCCACGCACGCACAGCCGCCGGACGAACCTCGCCACCCAGGGCTTGAACGCCAGTGCCCTCGCCCACGAGCACCACGCACCCAAGTGCGCACACGCTGCTGCACTCGCTCGCGAACGCAGTCGCGCGCAACGCACCAAGCTGTGCCGCGGCTCTAGCACCACGCGCGCTCGCATGGCACGGCCACGCCCTGACCCTGCCTCACACACCGTGCCGCACGGCCGTGCTCGCCACGGTCTCGTACGCCGGCGCGGCAGCGACGCCTCCACACTCTAGCACAGACACGCCGGCGCCGCCACTTGCCCCTCGTCGAGCACCTGGTGGGCACCGCTCCTCCCCTGCCATCTCTGTTTTTTGGAGCGAGGAGCCCAGAAGCCAAGAGGCCCATAGCCATTCGACGTGAGCCGGATACAGCCAGATGGCCCAGCTCAGCCCTCCACCTCTCCCATCCCTTGGACCTCTCTTGGACCGCCGGTAGCTATAGGCCCAGGTCGGCCTATGGCACGCGCACTTCAACCCTTGCTGTTGGGCCACCGGCAGGGCAAACAGCCCATCAATCCCTGCCCCTTTATCTTTTTCTAATTTCAGAAATACCTGTCCACCTTCCAAAATTCACCAAAAATTTATCCTAGCTCCAAAAATTATGAAACCAGTTTCATAATTTTTCTAGAATCCTCCTCTACCTCCTAGTGTAATTGGTTTGCTTATTGGAGTAAATTCTTAATGAAGTTTTATTTGGTTCTTATTGCTAGTCGTGTCGTCTTTTATTTTTGTGTAGCGACGAGTTGAACTCGGATGGACCCGGCAACGCACCCGGAGGGGATGGACCCTGATGGTGCACGACGTCGACTTCCTGAGATGCGAACCACTACTTCCTCGACACCGCAGGTGTCATGGCAGCACCTTTACTTAGAGAATCCCATTAGGCATTGCAATTAGAAATGCTAGTGCTTTACTTTTATTCCTTTGCTAGTATATGTGATGCATGCTATTGCCTGAGCCTTGATTGCCTTGTTTGAAACCTCTTCACCCTGACTACCCAGCTTTGCGCTCGCCACTTATTTATATGCCTGTTTGCTTGCTTGCATTTACTTCCATCATAATTACATATATACCTTGTTATGTGATGTGTGATGGAATGTCGCTGATTGTGGTTGGTGATTGGGGTCGTCCGTGGGACTTCCCCGTGAGATAGATGGCATGTGAGCGCGACGGGAGCGTTGAATCCCGCATGGGTGCTGGTGATATGAGGAGTTCTGGAGACATTTCTTGTCTCGACCCCCTGTTTCTTGGAGATACCGGCCAGAGCGAGAGATGGTCTTACACGGAGGGGTGCCCTAGGGGCATGGAGTGCCCCATATCTGGTTTGTGTGATATTGGTTTTATGGATTTGGAACAGACGTGGTGGAGGTGGCTACCTGAGAGAGATGAGCCACATGTGATTGGTGGAAGGTGCTTGCTCTGGCCAATTAAGGACCGTCGTGGGTTGCATGCCTGGGACACAGGACTATGTCAAACGTGCACACCACAGGCCCTGTATGGGCGGGGCTTGTTCTGTTGGGCTAGTGCGGACTAAGCCAGTTTCTGTTGGAGCAGAGGTGCACGGGGTTTTGCCCCAGGAGCACAGTGAGAAGGATGCCGATGGCCGTTCCGGCTACCCTAATCACGATCCCAAGGGTATGCGTCGTGCCGTATGCTACTCCACCATGGGGGCGTCACGGTAAGGAATGCGCTAGTTCTTGAGCGGTGTTCGCTAGACCCCGGCCAAGGTCGATGATGGCGTTCTGTCGGGTCAGTGTACACACTCGCAGAGTTAAAACTATACGTGTAGCCGTGATCTCGGTCATGATCACCCCCGTGAACTGTTTCATCCCGCTAGTCTTCTCTTGTGCTTTGCTTCTCTCCCCGAAGCTAGGGTCGGCTTGAGGCCGTTGAGACGAGGGGCGCGGCGGAGGCTGCCTCGCCGCTTAGACCGAGAGTATGAGGGTGATGTGAGGGATGTTGTGTGATGAGAGGTGAGCTGTGTTGATGAGTGGATGGTGAGAATGAGTGTGGTTTGGGACTATTGGAGACATATATTATACTTTTGATGCTTTCCCGCATGCACTAGGATGCAAACTACAGCCAAACTATTAGAATCACCAGATCCCTTTATTTTCTATTTTCCACCAAAGCTCATTCGGTGCTGACCATGGCCTGCACACATCTAGTGGTGTGCAGTTTTCCTGACTTGCAGTGGTGTTGAGATTAGTAGTTGGTTTGTGATCTACTCTCAAGGATGCCTGCGGATTGGATGTTCATCATGCTTCGCTGCTACGGGTAGTTTATCGATGTTTTGTTTTGTTTTGTTTTGGCCCTGTGGGCTTGTAATTAGATTGTTGTATTAGGCTTATTTTTATACTCTGATGTTGTATGACTTTGTAATCATCTGAAAAGTTGATGCCCGTGATAGCCGAGATATCCTGGGACTATCACGAGAGGGGCAAGAGAGTCAGAATTTCAAGCTTTGAAATCCTGGTTCGCTTCATAAAATGAGAAATAAAATTTTGCCAAACTATGAACTTGACTTTACAAAGATTGGCTGGCATAAACTTTATTTCTAGTTCATATACCTATCACTTGTGGACATATCTTTATTAGGAAAACATGTCAACTAAGTTGTTGTGAAGTGAGATATGGCTAGGACTAAAGAAATCCTATCTTTTCTGTGAAAGCTCTTGGAGAATTTATGCTTTGCTAAAAAAACTTCAAAATTTATAGTAATACTTCTCCTCAATAGTGATATTTCCTATCAAAGCCATATGATGATTTAAATATTGAAAAACTATACTCATATGCTGCTTGTTATGACATTGAGTTTTGTCAAATTGTTGTGACCCGTGAGAGATTCCTGCCATACACCCATGATCAAAGTTCACTTGCACCCACATATATATGCACTACTCCTACACTGGGAGCAGGCGCAAAACATGTCTTCCATTTAGATCCACCCAAAAAAAATATTCTACTCCTACACTAGGAGTAGATAGAAAAAAAAATTGTCTTTTAAGTTCCACCAATTAAATGTTCTATATTTCTAAAAGATAATGATCTCTCTCTAATAATATTTTTTGAGTAGAAGAGACATGGGCTATGCAAAAGTATGAAAAAATTATGGACACATGAATGTCCTAGATTAGAAAGAAAAAAGTGAGCACATGAAGGCTCAGGGCTTGTTAAAAAAAAAGAAAAAAAGAAACATAGCCATGTCTCAAAATAATAAGTTAGAGAGAGAGATCATATCAAATGAAAGAGTATTTTCTATTATATATTTTCCACACACTTGCACAACTTGATCAAAGTGTATGGCTTGCATCTCCTTGGATCCAGTCTTTGACTTAGCAATACTATGTGATGCAAGTATGCTTCTCTTTTCATCCCTACCCAAAACTCCATATAAGCCATTTAGAAATAGGGTGAAAAAAAGGCAAACTCAAAAGCCTTTGGTAAGGATACATACACCATTGAGCGATTTGAGAGAACCATTTGAGGGGAAGTATAAGCTATGTTTTCAATTTCAAAAATATAAAAACTCCAAGTATGCTTCATAGATGGAAAGTGATGACTTGGTGTCATTGTCGTTCCACTTTTCAACCACTCAAGACGACATGGTAGACACTTCAAAATCCACAGGTACAAGGAATGATATTGAATATCTTTTCTGCTAGTATCATATCTTTTGAAGTCTTAATTCATAGTTACATTTACCTTTGCTCGAGGACAAGCAAAGAAACAAGTGTGGGGAAGCTTGTTGGCGGTGCTTATTGCATATATTTTAACCGCCAAATTATTATAAAATAGCAACATTGTATAAAACTCCTAGCAAGATAGGATTTAATCTAACTATTTCCACGAGTTTTGTTGCTTGGATTTGTTTTGCAGGATATTACTCAAAATGCACCTTAGCGGAAGTAGAGCGAGAAATTATATTTAAATATTGGATGCCACAGAAACATTCTCAAATAAATTATTGTGAAGGGCTAGTTAAGGTGATCAAAATTGATATATATATATATATATATATATATATATATATATATATATATATATATATTGAAGCACTACATGAAAGATATATCTTACCAATTATAAAAGGAACATAGCACCCTGAAATCAACGTAATTAGCAATCAAAAGCTAGAACAGTGCAAAGCCATGGGGCCCACTCAATGCATGGAACGTGCATTTCAAGCAGCACGCAGGAGGCAACAGCTTTAGCAGGCCAGGCCTCACGACTCCTATGTTCAGGGTCAGCGCTCAAGCAGCAGGAACAAGGTAGTGCAGACGGGCCCACACTTGCTCCCCCTACAGGAACCAACGACGGGCATGGTCAATGGGCCTATACTGCGCTGCGTGACCCTGGCCCTCACAAGCGCCGAGCAGCACAGCAGCTGCACTATGCCCACGCCGAAAAATCCAGCGGGCAGGCAGGCCGGCAGTGCTCGACTGCATGTCTTGGAGTAGCACACATAGCTCTGGCCCAAAGCCCAAGACACAGACAGTCCAGAACCGGGCAAGAGCCTGCCAGCCAAAGGCGGTGGCGAGACACGCCGGCCAGGGTGCGCCCGCACCTGGATGCGGCCACACCGCCTCCAGCTCCGCTCGGCCCCATCTTGCTATAGCGGTTCAATTAATGCCTCTAGAGACGGTTTTGTCTGGTGACTGTATTTAATTCCTCTCCAAACCGACCATACATTAGTATAAATAGGAGGGGAGGGCCTCCCTTTCTCACACACACCACCAAGGAGCCCTTCCATTCCAATTACCAAGACGTAGTAGTAGTATTAGCTAGTTGGGAGTTAGAGAGGTGCTCAAGTTCTGGAGGAGTCCTCGGAGTTTCGGTACAATCTTGTATCGTTTCGTCTTCGAAGGTTTGGTATGATCTTGTATCGTTTCTTTATCCGACTCAAGTATTTTCTATATTCATCTTCTCTTATTACCGCATTATCTTTCATGGTTATCTAGTTCTTGCTTAGCTAGCTAAGTATGGTTAGTATGGTGGTTTACACCTTGGCATGGGATCTCCGCTTGACAGAGTGCTTTAGTCTAATTAAGATATCGGACTAGAGTAGTAACCGTTAGCGTAGACGTGGTGTCTGGGCTAGCGAGTTACCTGAGTTTGCGCTCAACCCCACGGATAGTTGTGGTAGGCCCGGGGGTGACAGCTCCGACCAGGCCTTTGTATTCCACCACGTACGGGTTGGTGTTTTCGTAGAGCTTTTGGCAGCCTTCCCCCGACTACCGCTTTCCAGTCTCTTCGAGAGTCGAAAAGGTACTGCTGCTCCGAAGTGTCATGGTGTGATCCCTATGTTTAACCTTTGCTTAGTTATCTTCTATAGTATGAGCTAGAATAGAACCACAATAATAGAGAAGTCATAGGAACCTTGAACTCTCCCGTTGTCCTCCCAGCTTAGTCGGTCTACTCTGCTATCTGAACATAGAGTCCTCCTGTGTGTCACTTATACAAAACTCCTATCTTCTACCCTTTACCCCACATTAGTCTAGCTGGTACGCTAGTTAGTAGATACATGATGTTTAATCATCAGTTTCTTTAACCATTGCTTCCGTGAGGATAAATACGATACCCTGGAATACTCCTGGGTGAAAGCTACAATGGTATCCGTGCGCTTGCGGATCTCTCTGTTTGCGTAACTTATACCAACAAGCTTTCTGGCGCCGTTGCCGGGGATGCAAACCTGGTGGTGATGCTAAGAAATGCCAACAATGGCTTGAGCCTTTCGCTGCATACGGGCCTGCTCCTGCTGGAAAGCGTCCTGACGTGCCCTGATCTCGGCAAGCTGAGCAGACACTACTGCACTCTCTCGACGACTCTCCTGCTTAAGACGCTACTGACTAGTAGTGAGGCGGTCAAGAAGCTCGAGAACTGCTGGGTCAGAGCGTGAACCGCCAGCCTCAGCGTCGTGGGCACGAGGTGTAAACTCTGGAATCGGCTAGTAGTCCTCGTTGTCACTGTCAGACGGGTCAAGGTCAATCTCTGCCTCTACTCCAAGAGTCTCCTGCTGCTCTAGCTCTACAAGCTCTGTCTGTGCAAGGTCTCGGACTGTGGCGTCCTGCTCGGCAGCTGACTCTGTGACAACCGGCCTCCTGCTCTAGCGAATTAGAGTGACATGTGTCAGGGACCGGATGAGCTGAGAGAGGTCGTAGTACGGGAACTCTGTGGTAGTACCAGTCCACTCTAGAGTCATGGCCTCAGGCATCGGCCTCACTACAATCCCAATCAAACTAGTCAACCAGTGTGCATATGGGAGGTGCCTCTTGCCCCTGAACCCCTCGTAGATCACATCCTCAATCTCACAGAGCATCAAATCCTAGATGTCAAACTCCAGCTGTGAGATGAGGTGGTACAAGAGCCACTGCTGAAGGTAAGTGAAACCCTCTCTGTACCCCTCTCGAAGCAGAACTGTCCTCCTCATGATAGAATCAAGTACATGAGCGGTGGGGTTCAGATCCTTGGTCATCCTGCTAGAACTCTCTTTAAAGTTCTCCCCAAACAAGGGACGAACGTCGTCCGTCTCAGGACGCAGACCACCGTGAGGGCGTCGAGGTGGGTCAATCTGTGGGAAGCACAGCTGGTGAAGCCTGGTGTCAGAGCGGGTGAGGTGAAGAATCTGTCAAGCCTCATCACTGTCAATGCAGTGGGGTATCCCTCTGAAGCTGAACTGTATAAACTGGTGGTCCGGGTCAACCCAAACTGTGGCAAAGAACTCTCTGATCCAAGACTCCACGTAAGCACCGGTCCTGCCAAGCAAGTCTCCAAGCCCCGGAAGGTAGGTCAAGTGGGGGCGAATGTGCTCTCCGACAACCTCAACGATCCTGTCGACCCGGCAAACGCGGTGTCCTCCAAACGGGACCTGAGTACCTAAGTAGGCTCTGTAGAAGTCCTCATGGAGTGCTGTGTGAAACTGCTCAACGTCGGGCTGTCGCTCTGGTGGAAACCAAGTCTCAAGTGGCACGCGACGCAGCTCCTGAACCCGCTTGGCACTGATGTGCCTCAGGTCAAGGTGAACAACTGCAGGTGCACGAGGAACCCTAGGAGCACGGGCACCGTGGCGGTGTCTCTCTGCAACTGTTGGTGGTGAGGGTAGTGTGCAAGCTCGAGTGGAACGTCTAGTGGGATGCTCAGCTATCTCAGTCTGCTGCTCAGCACCCTCTGGCTCTGCCTTGGCCTCTGCTGGTGCCTCCTCTGTCTCTGTGGCCACTGTCCGGCCCTCGAGCCTCACTCGGCAGCCACCAATGTCGAGACCACCACCTCTCTCAGTCCTCTCTGCTGCCTCTGCCACTGCTAAAGCTGCTGATGCCTCACGCTCGGCTCGTGTCCGCTTCTTCTTCTTCAGCTACTCAACCTCTAGCTGCTTCCCTGGCTGACGAGGACGAGGTGGAGACTCGTCACCCCTAGACCCGCCGACGTTCTTGCACCTCATGGTGCAAGAACACGAGAACCACTGCCACTGATGGAGAGGAACTACCGCTGTAATGAATCACTGTCAAGCAAACACTGAAACTCCCCCTGACTCAATTATCACTACCGCTGAAACAAACTGCCTCTGAAAGAAGATGAACTGACGCTCTAGAGGCTTGGCCTCAATCCATACTCGCGGGCTTGGCCCTGAGTTTATCTGACACTGTGAACGGCCACTTTCAATCACATGTAACCCAACGGACTCGACTCGCTGCACAAGAAAAGCATAGGGAGTATATATAAGCATGTAAGTGATCTAGAGACGAAACGACCTAACGGAAAGCAAGCAAGGAGGTAAGAGTGGAGGAAGGGCTTGCAATACCTAGGTCAAGGCGAGAACCTACGAAAAGATGAGGATTCCAACACGGCAGGGCACACCACGGTCAAAGGAATATACTGCACGAGGAAAAGGAGTGAGGGATTGATTTGCAGTGAAAAAAGACCTAGGAAAGTCTTTCGGGCATTTCATCGAGCAGCTAGTGGGCATGGCGGATTGCTCACCATGGAAACAAAGGAGCCGGCCAGAAGGGAAGTGCCACGGCAACAGGGTGTCACTAAAGCAAGAAGGAAGAGCTGGAGCTCGACGACGGTGTCATGGCGGCGCGACCTCGGCAGTGGTGACCACGGCGAGGTGGGGTGTGGTCACCACGGTGGCGGCGGGCACGACGAGCTCAAGGGCGATGGCGGCGGCGCCAGCGTGGCTCAAAGGCATGGACCAAGCGATGCAAGGACGCAGGCTACGCGGCGTGAGGGCACGACTGCGATGCGCGGTGGCGGCGAGAAGGCAAGCACGGCGGTTCGCGCGAGGAGAAGGAAGAGAACGACAGTGGCGGTTTGCGATAGAGGAAGGGGAAAAGGAACGCCGGTCGATGAAGTAAAAAAAATTGTTCGTCGTCTTCATCCAGGGATCAAACGCTCCGATGGTTGTCATGGACGCTGCTCCAAGCGTCGGACGCAACACAGAGAGGTCTGAAAACCTGCTCGGGGTCATCGGACGCATCCGGTGAACAGGCATCTGACGCTCCTCTGTGTCTGATGAGTAGCAGCCGCCTAGGGTTTCAACTTAGTCCATGCATCGGACGGTCCGACTTGAATTCTCCGGACGCTCGCTGGTTACTGTTGATCGTCCAATGGCTCTGCTTCAGTAGTCTGTCTCTGTGCGCGCGTCGGACGCATCCGGTGGCTTAGGACCAGCGTCCGATGCTGCGTCCGATGCTGCTATCTCCCCTGATTTGCAATGTAGCTTTGCCGAAAGCTTTCCCAACCAAGTCCCAACCAACAAAGATCCAAATAAACACCAGATTGGGACTGGTATGAGATGCCTCTCTCAAACCCTCAATTTAAAAATAGTTTTCCTTAGGCTATATGGATTTTTAGCGAAAATAGTGATAAGAACAAACAAGGAGACATCGTATGGCCACCAACTAGGGTATATAACCAATAGAAGTGTCAAACGCTCCCCCTATCGATGGACGAACACAGCGGATGCTCAAACTTAACCGAAAAGAAACGACAAAAGAAACATACATGCATATGCAATGCAATACTTGAATTTAAATTTAGTCGCTTGTCAAGTTATTCCTTGGTTAAGCTTCTTCACACGCTTTGGGGTGGCTATCTTAACCAACTTAGCCAAGCTCTACATGCAATACACAATTTAAACATGTTTATATTACAAATGCAATGCAACCGACAACACAAGCTCATCTTTTAGTGAAGTTACTTAGATCAAGAACATTGAGCTCATTCCTCAACTTACAAAAGCGTGTCTCATCTAAAGGTTTTGTGAAGATATCCGCCAATTGATCTTCCATCCTTACTCCCTCTAAAGATATATCTCCTTTTGCAACATGATCTATAAGGAAGTGATGGCGGATATCGATGTGCTTGGTGCGAGATTGTTGAACCGGGTTGTTGGCAAGTTTTGCAGCACTCTCATTATCACACGACAAAGGTACCTTTTCTAGAACTACACCATAGTCTAGAAGGGTTTGCATCATGTAAAGGATTTGTGCACAACAAGCTCTCGCGGCTATGTAATCCGTCTCAGCGGTTGACAATGCCACACTATTTTGTTTCTTTGAGGACTAAGACACTAGTGATCTACCAAGCAAATGGCACCCTACGGATGTGTTTTTTCTATCAATTTTGCAAACAGCATAATCCGAATCGGAATAGCCCATAAGGTTAAAACTAGCTCCTTTGGGATACCAAAGGCCAATGCTTGGTGTGTGCTTGAGGTACCTAAGGATTCTTTTGACGGCAACTAAGTGAGCCTCCTTAGGGTTAGCTTGGAATATAGCACACATACACACACTAAACATAATGTCGGCCTAGATACGGTCAAGTAAAGCAAACTACCAATCATAGAACAGTAGAGGGTTTGGTCAACCAGTTTACCTCCATCATCTAGGTCGAGATGTCCATTAGATGGCATTGGGGTTTTGATGGGCTTATATTCATCCATATCAAATCTCTTGAGAAGATCCTTGGTATACTTTTCTTGAGAGATGAAGTTTCCTTCTCTTATTTGCTTGACTTGAAAACCAAGAAAGAGTGTAAGCTCCCCAATCATAGACATCTTAAATTCCTTTGACACCAAATCACCAAACTCTTTGCAATAGCCTTCATTTGTGGAGCCGAATATGATATCATCAACATAGACTTGACAAATGAAGATATCTCTATTAAGCTTCTTGGTGAATAGTGTGGTGTCCACCGTCCCAATCTTGAAGCCGTTCTCAATGAGGAAGTCCCGAAGGCGCTCATACCAAGCTCTTGGGGCTTGCTTTAGGCTATATAGTGCCTTGGACAACCTATAAACATGATTAGGATATCTAGGGTCTTTAAACCCAAGAGGTTAATCAACATAGACTAGTTCATTTATGAAGCCATTTAAAAATGCACTTTTCACATCTATTTGAAAGAGTAATGTTGTGATTAGATGCATATGCAAAGAGTATACGAATGGCTTCAAGTCTTGCAACCGGTGCAAAGGTCTCTCTAAAATCCAAACCTTCAACTTGAGAGAACCCTTTGCAACTAGTCTTGCCCTGTTCCTCACGATCACACCTTGATCATCTTGCTTGTTGTGGAACACCCACTTGGTTCTAATGACTCTTGCACCTTTTGATCGCTCTTCAAGTGTCCACACTTGATTGCGGGTGAAGTTGTTCAACTCTTCATGCATAGCATTCATCCAATCTGAATCTTGAAGAGCTTCATCTATGCTAGTAGGCTCAATGCAAGAGATAAAAGAGTGATGTTCAATAAATAATGCATATCTTTAAGAGCGAGTCATTACACCCCTTGTCGGACTTCCGATGATGAGATCTTGTAGATGTGCTTGAAATAGTGGAGTTGTCCTTCTATCAACCACTTGGGGAGGGGGTTGTGGAGCATCAACATCTTGAGCTTGTGCCACTCTTTGTTCATGGGAGATAGGAATGTCTTCACTTAGATTTCTCCCATCTTTATCATCATCTTGTGGCACACGGGATGAAGAGGGTTGATCTATCACTTGTACTTTATCTTCATTATCTTTAGACTTGATGTCTCTAACCGAAATGTTCTTCATAGCCTCCCTCAATGGTTCATCACCTACATCATCAAGATTCTCATGTGCTCTTTGGGAGCCGTTAAATTCATCAAACTCTACATCATATGTTTCTTCTACCAAACCGGTGGCATGGTTAAATACTCGATATGCTTTGGACTTCAATGAGTAACCAACAAGAAAGCTAATATCACAATGTCTTTGGAACTTCCCTAGATGTTGCCGCTTCTCGTAGATGTAGTATTTGCAACCAAACACCCAAAAGAAAGAGATATCTGGCTTCTTTCCATTGAGCAACTCATACGGAGTCTTGTTGAACCACTGTTGAGGGAACAATCTATTGGCCACATAGCATGCGGTGTTGATAGCTTCGGCCTAAAACCTCTCTGGTGTGTTGTACTCATCAAGCATTGTTCTTGCAAGGGTGATTAGTGTCCGGTTCTTCCTCTCTACTATACTATTTTGTTGAGGAGTATAAGTTGAAGAGACTTCATGTTTGATCCCAACTTCATCACAATACTCTTCAATGTTTGTGTTGTCAAACTCTTTCCCATTGTCACTTCTTATCTTCTTGATCTTGGTCTCAAACTCATTTTATGCTCTCTTGGCAAACTTCTTGAATGATGGAGTTGCTTCGGTTTTTTCATGAACAAAGAATACCCATGTGTATTTTAAATAGTCATCAACAATTACAAGACAATATAGCTTTCCTCCCAAGCTCTCATAGGTTGTAGGTCTAAATAAATCCATGTGTAGTAGCTCAAGCACTTTGGATGTTGACATGTATGCTTTGGATAGATGAGTGTTGGCAACTTGCTTGCCGGCTTGACATGCACTACAAAGCTTGTCCTTCTCAAATACAACATCCTTCAAACTCTAACCATATCCTTCTTCAATAGCTTTTTGAGAGTGTTCATTCCAACATGAGCAAGCCTCCTATGCCATAACCAATCAAGTGATGTCTTCGTGAATAAGCAAGTCCTCAAGTTTGCATCTTCAGAGGAGAAGTCAACTAGATAGAGATTATTATATCTAAAGCCCTTGAATATCACTTGTTGATTGTTGGTATCTGTTAATGCCTACTGAATAATTCCGCAAGCGCACGGATACATTGTAGCACTTCACCGGATAAGTATACCCAGTTTTAATATCGAACCTAAAGAAAGATGTGTAAGGGTCTTCTAAACTACACTTAACCACCTGAGTAGCAAACAAGGCTGTAGAAGGTAGAGATATAGAGGGGACAACTAAGGCTTCTAATTCAGGCTCAAGTAGGATATGATTAGGAGCACAGACAAAACTGTAACCCGACTACCAATTATTCTTCTGCTCGGCCTACCAACGGGATAGTGGAATATATAAGATTCAACGGAGCTATAAAGTCACCTCCGTGAGCTATCACCAAATCTAGACAATAGGGTACATCTACGAGTAACGAAGTCTAAGCACCATGCTTACACTATGATTACTACTGTAACCCAAGAGCTACAAGGATTAAAGTACTCAAAAGAGTCACAAACCGGTAAAACAAGATAAACAATGTTACTTACTTAAACTCAGAAGTTGATTCTAAAGTAATCTCAGATACAAGCCGTAGAGGTAGCACCGACAGGCCGATACTCCTTCAAAACTCTCTCTTTAACTCTATCTCTCTATCTCTGAAGAACTAGCTTCTAGAGGTATAGAACTAGCTCTCTCTAGGATTGCTAACTCGAGAGGTCATCCATTCAAGGGACACCTCCCAGGATCCTAATTAGGGTTTCTCGCTAAAGCTCTTCTTCTTCTTCTGAATGGATCCTCCTTCCCTAGGGGGGTTGCCTCTCCTTTTATAGCCCTGGCGAATCAACATGAGCCCTTGGATCAAACCGACATTGGCGGACAGTGGAGATCGGTCCTCAAAGGCGGTGGAGTAAACCGGGCGAACCGGGCCGCAACCGGGGTAGACCCCAGACCGGTCGGTCCAGGGCCAGACCGGCCGGTCTGGCCTGGCTCTCGCTGGTCCTCTGCTTCGGTCCAGTGTCTTCTCGTCCCTTCTGAAATGTTCCTGTGTAGCCGTGGCGTCCAATCTTGCATTCTATGTTGCAGTGTAGCTTAAAAGTGTGTCATTTCCAGTATTTACCTGCAAAACCATTGATTCACCAAAACTCGTGGAATTCGTTAGTCAAAGCCCCTACTTCTAGGTAGATGAATTGCTTTTGTATCACTTTGGAAGGTTAGTTGACGGTTGGATTTGAACGTTAAGGACCGTCAACAACACCCCTACACTTAGGCTTTTACTCGTCCTCGAGAAAAGGTTGGATAACTTTAGACATAACTTCAGACAAAGATATCAATATAAGCTCATTCCTGGTCATTCCTGCACTGCGGGATTCAAAGTGTCTACCATGCAACTTTGGGAAGTTGGAAAGTAGAACGGCTGAATAGATTACCTTTATCCCGTTGCCAAGTCGATTGGAGGTTTTTGTGAGATTTTTGAAATAAAACATAGCTTACCTGCTCTTCAATGTGGTACTCTCAAATCACTCATTATTTATAGTATTTGTGGATTCTCACTTAGGCATAAATGAGTGAATGCCTTTCCTTGCATCCTACCTCTAATAGGCTTAAGTAGAGTTTGAAGGTTGGGCAAGGAATAGTATACTTACCTTACACGTCACTGAGCCAGCGTAAGAGTCCCAAAGAGAGAGGTGTCATACGCCTAGATCAAGATGTGCATGTGTGTGGAATATATGGTGGCTATCCTGATTCTACTATGCTCATGCTTTGAAGGATATATCTCTCTTGCTTGAATTGGAGTTGTTAACACTGGATTTTGGTAAAGACCAATGACAGATGGGCCGATTCGGTAAGGTCTATGAGAAAGCGTAAATCCAACGCTGTTCGGCAAATGAGCGTGCGGTCGGCTAACTTTGAGCTATTCGGCAAGCGATATGCTATTGACTCGGGTGATTCGGCAAGCATTGGTGCGGTCGGCTATCTTTGAAGACAGTGGCTCCATTCGGGAAACGAAAGGTGGCAAGCGAGAAGCCGAATAGAAGGAGAAAACGATAATCGAGGACTCGAAGAGAATTATAGCAAGAGTCTCGCCGCACTTTTGAGTTACCTTTAGCATATTGTGTACGCCGTAATCTCTTAGGATTCATGTTATGTCCGGGGGTATAAATATAGACCCTCGACCATTGTAAAAGGGATTCACAATCAAATCAATACAACCGCCCCGTGCCACGTTTTCGAGTCCTTTTGTCGTGTCGCCGAAGTTCTTCGAGAGGAGCCATCGATCCGCCGACCTCCGTAAGTTCCGGCAACCTTGCTATCATGTCTAGTATCATGCGGTGGATTTAGATCTTGATGCAAGTAGTCTTGTTCGTCTCGATGGGATGGCCGTGCGGCAAAGCGTCTACTTGATGATCAAGAAGTCTTTGCTTATGCTTTGTCTATCTCGACTAGATGGCCGCGGCGGCGGCCCGCTTGATAGCTTAGCGAGGCAAGATAGTTATCGATTCTTGGTTAGATCGTGAGTCGTGCGGCGGGCTAGGATCCGCTCAAGGATTAGTTATCGGCTCTGTTAGATTTGGCAAGATCTAGTAGATTCATTAAGTTATCACGTGTTGCATGACTTTAATATTTTATTTATTTGTAACACTCTTTTGCCCAATGTAGATTTGATCGGTTTCGGCTTCTTATTTTATAGATCTATTTGCTCTCTAATGTTCTTTACTCTTATATTATCATGATAAATAGATCGTATGCTCACGTAGCCGAATTGGATCAATCTAGATTGTTACATGTTGCGGGTTCTTGCATGTTAGAAACAATTAGACCTTGATAGGATCGGGTATCGTGCGGCGCGCATGCAGGTCTTTGATTAGTTTAGTCGTGATAATTTGCACGTTCCTTCTTCATGGACCCCAAGTCGGCCGTATTGCCGAGCTTGGTTATGCTTCAATTCATAGTTAACTTTCACTTGCTCAAACATGTCTTCTCATACATGCACGTTCGGCAATCAATGCATTACGTGTTTCACCCTCATATTAGCCGAATGAATCACATGCATGATTGGCGCATGCTTCTATAGCCGTATGTCGCCGTAAGTGGCTTCGGGGGCCGTATATACGAACTGTATGCGGTCTCATCCGACACGTTCCGATTTTGTATTTACCAGTTTTTTTTGTCCCTTGTCGGTTTTCAGTCAAACCGACCGGCACGCTCGGATCTCCAAACCCGCGGCCGTCCGATTGAAGTCACGCTTTTCGGCTTGCCGTGTGCTTGGCGCCTTGGTGCAGATTTTGTGCCAACACACTTTTTGGCACGCCGGTGGGACCATCTCCCGATTCAAGATGTCGGACGTTAATAACAATCGTGTTCGGATGTATTTGGATGAATTGCCGGACCAATTGAGAGCAACGTGGAGCAAGCATGCGAAAGCAATACAAGTATAAATGCTTAATGTCTTTCTCCAAGAACAAAAGCAACAAGGTTTTTGAAGCGATCATTGCCAAGAGTTCTTCTTGCACATCAAACTGATTGCTCAAGAGGAAGAAGCTCAAAAGGTATCGATTTGGTCCATAAAGCCTTGCGCAGATACCATTAGGAACCACAACACGGCCTTTCTAAATACTTTCCGAGTAATCATGGCTAATACTTTCGCCAACAAGCTGATAAGTATTTTGAAGATGGTGTGGGACCAATTCGTGGACCAGTGCTTTTCAATATTCCAAAATATCAAGAGAAGCAACCTGAAGATGCAGGAACATCCGGGATCAACAAAGATGAAGTAGAGACTCATGAAAAGCAACCACCTCCTACTTATGGCCAAGTGACGTTTGGCACTACCGAAAGAGTACCGCAATCTGCATACAAGATATCTCCAAAGCATCAAACAGGTTACAAAGGAACATGTATGGGGATGGATACCATGAGTTCACCGACTATCTTTGCTCTAGATGCTCTACCGAATCCGGGATATAGAAGTGCGGCAGAATACCATCCGGAGGACAAGCACGTGGAACTCCGAAGACGGACATTGACATAATCATGCAGAGGATGGCTGATATGATGCAACATCAGTTCGGCCTAAAGCCAAAGAATCAATCCTATTCATACAAGTCAAGCGCACCCAGAATGGTATAACAGGGTTGCACTACCAAAGAAGGGTGAAGCCACCAAATGCAGACTTAACCAAATTTTTCTGGTCAAGATGATACAAGTACCACAGAGCATATTAGCCGATACCGATACAACTTGGGAGGCGCCCACGCACGAAGCTTGGAGGATTCGGTATTTTCCATTGTCTCTCACAGGCCCGGCTTTCACCTGGTTTACTTCTCTACCACCTGATTACGTTGGTACTTGGGCAGAACTTGAACAGGAAGTTTCATGCTTATTTCTTCACCGGAACTCTTGAAAAGAAGCGGGTAGACCTTACCGATTTTAAGACGTAAAGTTAATGAAACACCACAAGAATATCTTCGTAGATTCAGAGAAACCAAGAGTCTTTGCTTTCGCTGAATTTACTGCAGACGATCGCTTGCCTGGAATAGCAATAGCGGGGGATGCCGAATGTCGGGAGAAGTCTGTTCGGCATGGAATTTGATGATCTTGGTCAACTCTCGCGAGAGATTAAATTTGTCATGAGTAATCAAAGGCTCGGGGTTTCGGAAGGGATAACCGCTATCGGAAGGGTAATGTTGCTAGTGAGATGTATCGAGTTTCTGGAAGAAGCAATCGAGTACGAGGATGAAGATGAAATAGTTGCAGGCCGAGTTGACTTGGGATAAAGAGCCTACCCAAGTAAGTCACGGTGGCTGAAACAACAAAAAGGGGACTTACGATTTTGATGTCTCCAAATCAGATAAGCTTTTTGATCTGTTGGTGAGGGAAGGACGCATCAAGCTGCCGGAGGGACATCCCATGCTACGCCTCGAAGGGGTGAAAGACAAGAGATATTGTGGTTATCATAATACTAATTCTCACTCCATCAATGATTGCCGAGTGTTCGTGAGTTCGGATTCGTAAGGCAATTCAAGAGGGCATCCGAAATTTGATGGCAAGATGAAGATTGATGGCAAACCTTTCCCTCGAGAACATGATTTCTTTCTCTGTCGGAATGGTCTCTCGCAGATGACCCTAAAAGCAAGGGAAAGATGAAAGTGTTGACATCGAAAGAGCTAAGAAAAGTGGCAATCAGAGACCCCCCAACCGATGACTGGCCTGAAGAATTGAAAGAGAAAGTTCGGTTCAAAAAAATAGCCGAACCGAGAAAGGTGAAACGTCCAGACCAAGGGTGACATCACGAATCTTCTTTGAATAAATGGCGAGGAGGCAAGAAGAGCAAGAATATTATGAAGAACGAAAGTTCTTAGAAGAACGGTGGAAATATGAAGAAGAAATGTACCACCGAGTACAAGAAGAACACATGAGGGAACTAGAACAGTCTCATTGGGGTTGTTCATTCTTTAAGCATTGTTGGAATGAAGGCTTGAAGTCTGCCTGCTAGAAACAATTGCCCGTAATGCAAAGTGATCAAGATTATGGCTACAGTGCAGTCTCGAAGTCAACCGCCGACCAGTCCATGAAAGACTTGGAGTTCAATTTCCCGAGGACGATCGGCGTATAAAATTAAATAACTTTGATCATCGAGAGAAAGAGATTAGCGGATCAGCATTGGGTTCATCCCGAAGAGTACGATGAGGAAGGAAATACTCATGGATACAGATGGCGAAAGGGCAATGGTGCCCACGGGGTTGAGGAAAAGTCGGAGAAGAGGAGAGTGCGGCGATTAAGAAACAAAGAGTGGAACAGGCCGCTGCAGAAGAAAAGAAGGAATGGCGCCCAAAGAAGAAATCCGATGAGAAGGGTCCTTCGGGTGATGCATGCATGGCTTTCTTCCTCCCATCGAATTCATAGCTCCTCGACAATCAAGAAATACAAGAGGAGATTTACTCGATTTTGATGAAAGTGAGTTTCGAGGATCTAATGGCTCGCCTAATACTAACACGACAAGCAACTTTTGACAAGCCGGCCAAACATCGTCACTTGAAACCGCTTTTACGTGAAAGGATACGTCAATGGAAGCCTCGACCAAGATGTTTGTTGATGGAGGAGCTGCTATCAATATAATGCCATATTCCACGTTTAGAAAGCTCGGGATGACGGATGAAGATTTGCTTAAAACCGACATGATCCTTAGAGACTTTGTTTGGCAATCCTTCCGACACTCGAGGGGCTGTGCATGTTGAGTTAATGATTGGGTCTAAAACCCCGATCACTACGTTCTTCGTCATTGACGGCAAGGGGGCATACAGTTTGCTTCTTGGGAGAGACTGGATTCATGCTAATTGTTGTATTCCTTCAACCATGCACCAAATCCTTATTCAATGGATAGGGGATGACGTGGAGATCATACATGCCGACGATTCGGTAAGTGTGGTGCTTCGAGCCGCCCATTGGGAATATGATGGTGTTGATTGTTTCTCGGCAAGGTATGGAAAGAAGGTCCCTGTTAATGTATTCAACAAGGATCAACGGCCGATCCAAGCAAATCGGCTCGAACAGCAATTTTTGAATGGGTAACCCAATCGATGGCAACAAAGGAAAGTTGGGACACGGTTTTTATGTCGGCCGACAAATTAGAAGAGATAAATGTTGGCGATGAGTCCAAATCAAGGCCGATGTACATTAGTGCAAATTTGAGTCCGTAATGTAGAGAGCAATTAGTAAATCTTTTGAAGGAGTTTAAAGATTGCTTTGCTTGGGATTATACTGTAGATGCCTGGACTAGATCGTTCTATTGTTGAGCATCGATTACCTATTAAGTCGGGGTATCGACCCTATAAACAACCTCCGAGGAAGATCTATAAAGAAGAGGTACTAGCCGATGTGAAGAAGGAAATTGAAAGGTTATTGGAAGCAAACTTCATTCGGCCGTGCAAGTGTGTACGCCTTGATTGGATTTCGAACATAGTTCTGTTTACAAGAAGAATGGGAAGATGAGAGTTTGTATAGACTTCAGAGATCTTAACAAGGCCACTCCAATGGATGGGTATCCGATGCCAATTGCCGATTTGTTAGTAGACGCAGCAGCCGGGTATGAAGTCATTAGTTTTATGGATGGTAATGCTTTGGCTATAATCGGATCTTCATGGCAATAGAAGATATTTCAAAAATGGCTTTTAGATGCCCTGGCCACATTAGTTTATTTGAATGGATTGTAATGACGTTTGGATTGAAGAATGCCGGTGCAACTTATCAAAGAGCCATGAATTACATATTTCATGAGTTGATCGGCAAAATTATGGAGATCTACATTGATGATGTAGTAGTCAAATCTAAAGACTATGAGAAACATTTAGCTGATCTAAGAAGAACTTTGGAATGCACTAGAAAACATGGTTTGAAGATGAATCCAAACAAATGTGCTTTCGGAGTAAATTTGGTGAGTTCTTGGGATTCCTTATTCATAAAGGAGGAATTGAAGTTGGAAAGAAGAGCATGGAGGCAATAGATAAAGTTGTTCCCCAACTAATCTCACAGAATTACAGTCCCTGCTCGGCAAGATCAATTTCGTAAGAAGGTTCATTTCAATTTTTCGAGAGAGAATCTTGCCCTTTTCTCCATTATTAAAGCTCAAGAGGAATCAAGAATTTGTATGGGGTGACGTGCAACAAAAGGCTTTTGATGAAATTAAAGAATACATGAAGGCACCACCGGTTTTGGTACCTCCACAACTTAACAAGCCTTTCAAGTTATGCGTGGCGGCCGATACCCTAACGATAGGATCGGCCCTCATGCAAGAGTATGAAGGGAAGGAGCGAGTCATAGCTTATCTTAGCCGAAAAGCTGTTAGACCCGGAGACAAGATATTCGGCTATGGAAAAACTATGCTTGTGTGTGTATTACTCATGTACCAAGCTTCGGCATTATTTGTTAAAAGCCGAATGCGTGATTATTTCAAGTCATGATGTAATTAAACATATGTTGTCTATGCCAATTTTAAATGGAAGAATTGGCAAATGGATTTTGGCTTTGTCGAATTTGATTTAAAATACGAATCGGCAAAAAAAGCAAGTGAAGGGTCAAATTATTGCTGATTTTATTACGCAACATCATGACCTTAGCACCGGTATAGTAGGCATTGTACCTTGGACTCTATTTTTCGATGGTTCATCCTGCGGCAAAGGTGGGGGCGCTGGCATTCTATTAGTTTCTCCACGGGGAATAACTTTTGAGTATGCTATTCCCATCGAATTTCATGTGACTAACAATCAAGCGAGTATGAAGCATTGCTTAGAGGGCTTCGGCTTCTTGTAGAGATAAAAGCCGTCATTTGTTGAAATCTTTGGAGACTCGAGCTGGTGATCAACCAGTTGATTGGCCAATATGAGTGTAAGAATGACGCGCTAAGAGAATACTATGAGGAATGCCGAGAACTTTTAAAAAGCTTTCGGGTAGCAACCTTGCATCATATCCCTAGGGGGCATAATGAAGAAGCAAATAGGTTGGCCCAAACTGCTTACGGATATCGTGAAAATCAAGAAGTCTTCACTATAGGAGAGAATGTTCCAGATCTTTTGAGCAGGTGGTTGGCGATTGGAGGCATGAAATCATCAAATATCTGAAGGATCCATCGCAGAAAGTTACCCGAAAGCTCAGGTACAAAGCCCTTAAGTTCGTCCTTCTCAATGATCACTTGTATTACAAATCTATAGATGGAGTATTGCTCAAGTGTCTAAGTCAAGAAGAGGCCGAAAAGGTGATGTATGAAGTGCATGAAGGATTATGTGGTGCACATCAATCAGCTTACCGAATGAAATGGATAATTCGGAGAACTGGTTATTTTTGGCCAACTATCTTTGGAAGATTGCTTTGACTATTATAAAGGATGTCATGATTGTCAAAAATTTGGCAATATTCAAAAGGCTCCAAACATCTGTTATGAACCCAATAATCAAACCTTGGCCATTTAGAGGATGGGGCATAGATTTAATTGGTCGATACATCCTCCTTCGAGCAAAGGGCATAAGTTTGTGCTCGGCCACGATTATTTTACTAAATGGGTCGAAGCCATTCCTTTGAAGAAAGTTACATCGAGAAAATATGATCAGTTTTGTTAAAGAGCATATAATTTATAGGTTTGGGATCCCTCAAACTATAACAACCGATCAAGGAACCCAGTTTACTTCTTGAATTTTGCGACTTTGCCGAAGACATGGGGATCAAGCTGTATAATTCTTCTCCCTATTATGCACAAGCCAATGGGCAAGCGAGAAGCATCCAATAAGATTATGATCGAAATCATTCAAAAGAAGATTGATGAGAAACCAAAGAGATGGCATTTGGTTCTCAATGAAGCATTGTGGGCTTATCGGATGGCTTGTCATGGGTCAACTCGAACATCTCCTTATGAATTGGTTTACGGGCATCATCTTTGTCTTACCATGGGAATTGCAATCGGGTTCAAGAAGAGTTATGTTGCAAAAAAGATTTGGAAAAAGAGGATTATACAAATTTGATGATAGATGAATTGGAAGATTTACATTTCATTCGTCTCAAGGCATTGGAAAATATTGAGAAGAATAAAATACGTGTTGCCCGATATTATAACAAGAAAGTTAGAGAAAAGCAATTCTTGGAAGGTGACCTGGTTTGGAAAACTATCTGCCGATTGGATCGAAAAGACGGGGCATTCGGCAAGTGGTCTCCAAATTGGGAAGGGCCCTTTCGGGTAGAAAGATGCGTGCGGCAATGCATATATTTTGAAGACTTTGTTTGGGGAAGAATTTACGAGCTATCAACGGACGATATCTTAAAAAATATTACCCCAAATATCGAAGTTGGTTCGTAAAGAGAATTTGAATCAAACGGCCGATGAGATAACATCGCCTTTAGTGAAAAAAATATGAAGTTGGTAAATAGCCGATACGATTAGTGTCGCCTTGAGTTCAAAATATAACCAAATGATCTTATGTTGACCTCAACATTCTCGATTGGTTGGTTTATCGGGGAAAAGAGAAAGGTGAAATCCTGAATGATACTTTGCTCAGTGACTCGTCAAATCGTTTTGCGGCGTAAGACTAAGATCTAATCGACTGAAGTGATGTCACTTTGCATTCGGGAAAATCACTCAAGAACTGCTTCGAATCGAAAAGGACATCAAGACATTCATTTGGGCAGATCAACACAAGATCATAAACAAGACACATTCTCGGAAGATGATTTCATTATTCACAGATCAATCCCTAGTTACAAACTACTCCCGGAACAACTTATTAAGAACAGATTGGGGATTGGTGGATTCGGCAAGGGCAGTAGCATGGTCCCCGTAGAGCTCAGCTGCTCCTCGATGTCCTCCACCTCGTGAGGATGACCTTACACGCAAATCCAACGGCCTGAACAGAATAGTCCTCATTGGTGCGAGAGGACATCATTTGCCAAAGCCGAGGGACACACCAAGGTGGACACCTTGGATGACGGCCTCGATCAACACGGCCATCCATGGCATCCAGGCGTGCCTCGGGAGTTTCTCCCTAGGCATTCACCTTGTCGGCCGCCCGGTTTCTGCCTGCCTTCAACCGCTCGTTCTCCCGAGAGAGTACTTGAAAGATGAAAAGTTAATCAAGACAGCGAAGAGGATTGAGAGAGAAAAAGAAATCTATGTGAGAATGCCGAACCCGGTGATGGCGTCGCAGAATCGCTTGCGCCGATCCTCCCATTCGGCTTGCGCAATGCCGAACTGCTTGGAAACATCGCCCAGCTCGGTCCGGGCTTCATCCCTTTCCTTGCGGAACCGGAGCGCCTCCTCATGATTGTACAAAGGGTCCTCGCCCTCCGATTCCGCCGGACCCCAAGGGTTGGCGTTGTATGAGTTGTCGGACTCGTAAGAGAGCTCGACGAACTCGAGGAGCCGGAGACGGGGACCGGCTGGTCTGAGGTTCCCGGTTGAGTCACCACCATCGGGGGAAGAAGGTGAGACTGGTTGATGATGACCCTCGCCCTAAGCAGATGAAGAAAACCGAAGGGTTAAAAGATGAACAGTGAACAAGAACACACGAAGATGGCAGATTAATCTTACCCATGGCGTTGCCGACGTCGCGGCCTGCTCCCTCCGGCCTCTCCCTCAGCAGGACGCTTCCCATGGTCACCAGCGCTCGACATTGGTGATTTGGAGGTGGGGTTTTCTTCCTAAGGGTTTCGGCGAGAAGGTGAGAAGATGATGATGAATGCTAACCGGCGATGGTGGTGGAAGCCGGAAGAGGGCTTTATTTATAGGCCAAAATGGAGTTCGTGGCGCACGACTCGGAGTATACCAAACGACAAAGTAGGGTTTACTTCTTTTTTGGGCCGCACGGATGGGCCAAGCTCGGCTAAATCGAAAGCGACGGTTCGGAAGAATCGGCTAATCCTCCGATCGGAAATCCGAATGATGGCCGTCTGTCTATTCGGGAAGCTTAAGAACATTCGGCTATGCCATCCATCACCGACAAGAATGGAAAAGACCAAAGCACAACAAAGAATACAATTGTTTAAAAAATCACAGTGTGTTACAAGCCGAATGTTTTACTCATTTAAAAACAGTTTGATTGCGTCTATGATATCATCCCTAATTCGGCTGACTTCTTCTAGCACCTTCTTGTCATCGTCTTGAGAACTCGGATTACGGTAAGCCTGGGTTTTGATCTGGCTGATGCTCCTTGATGACAGATGATATCTTTGTCTTGGCTGCATCTATAGAGTTCGGCAAGGTGGCAATTTTATCTTTGTGAGATTGGATTCTCACATTCAATTGAGCCAATTGAGCTTCCAACCTGGCCTTTTCCTCCTCCATGGCTACCAGTTCAGGTTCGAGTTACCAAAGACTGCTTAGCGACTGGATCCGAGAGTGCGAGTTCTTTAACTTGGTGCTTTTTGGTCAGATTATCATTCTGCAGAGCGGCTCTAGAGGCTATATTCCTGTTTGCTCTCCTAACCTTGCCAAGGTGATCATCAAGATGAGTTGCAGATTCTAGAGAGACCTTGAGAGTTGGAGGGATATCTTGGTCAATAAGCTCAACCAGTTCTCTTATCCGTGCGTATCTTGAACAAGAGCATTTATATCTTTGGCCGAGAAGAGGGATATCTCCTTTAGCCGAGCTTGGTTCTCTGGCGATAACCTCTGCGAGAAGTAACCTCTTCACCACCCTCATTAATGTACTCTTCAATGGTGAAAGAGTAACTGACAGTCGGCTTAGCATCATCCTTTAAGAAGGAGAACCATTAGCCGATTGATCAGAATTATTTGAAAGATCAATAAAATAAAGTATTACCTTTTGTACGAAGCATCTTCGAGGATGATTCTGTCCCGGCTTGATTGAGGGCTTAGCTGAATGCCCAGAGAAGATGAACTTGAAGCCCGATGAGGGGAAGATCCTTCTGCTATGTCATCCAAGATATCATCTGAAAATAAGTAATGAGGCATAAAAAATGCGTAGATAAATCTTGGCGAGAAGGAAGAAGAGAAAATGTGTAGAAAACATTATTACCAATATGACCTATGGCCTTGTGAATTTCTGCACTATCAATAGAAGCATGAAGAGGAGATTCTTACGCCATTTTATCCAGGGAATGATCCGCTTCGAGTATCAAGTGGCAAAATCAGTTCATTTGGTGTAAAAGGGGAACAATCGTTAAGAAGGTAATCACCTGTATGGCCAGTGGGCTCTTGAGTTTTCGCATCCTCCTCTTGAGTTTCAACATCTTCGGGAGCACGAGAAGATGTTTCAGTAATTCTCAACACATTGGCTGAGTTTGAAGGCCCGACTTGTGGCTGAAGGAAAACATATAATAAGAAAAATAAGCCCCATCATGGTTCGTAGAACAGGCCCGACCGAGAGTATACCTTGGGAGAGAGCTTAGCTTTCTTGGATCTTGTTCTTCGGGCACATTAATATCTACGCTTGATCCGGTAGTAGCTTTCCTCTTGCCTTCTCCTTTCGAAGAAGCCGTACCCGCAGCTCTTGGGGTGTTTTCATGAGGGTTGCCGGGGAAGGAGCATTAAAACCTAAGGCGGGGGATGGGTCCAAGCTTGGTAATATTGGACTACTTGTGAAGGAGGGGTAGGCTCAGGATCCTGCAAAAGACAGTACAATACTGAAATTAAGGACAGTCAGAAAAAGAGGTAACTGTGAGTATGAAGAAAGTTACCTCACTGTCAGAATCAAATTGAGCATACAAATCTTGACACAAAGGGTGCACTGGCATGTTAAAAATATGAGCATGCCATTCTTGCCACCAAGAGGAAAACAAAGGATGGGCAGCTTCTATTAATCCCAAAGGTAAGGGCATGAATTCTGGCAGATCCCATCCAAGCTCAAAAACCCTTTTGGCCTCCATTTCATCTCCTATTTCTCTCCGGGCCTTATGATGGTTGAGAAAAACAGTCTTGGGGGTAGTTGCCCACAGCCCAATTGCCTCGGCAAACATGTTTGGGTTATAAAATTCATAGGAAGGATTCAAAGAACCTCCTATGATGAAACTCTGGCTGGCAAGACACGGGGCTTAATGAAAGAATTGAAGATCTTTGTAGCAACCCCATGCGAGCAGGCCCGGACTCATAGCTGAATTTGCAAGGCGTAGTCAAAGTGTCACTTTCTCCGTAAGGGAGCCATATCACATGATTGAAGCCCTTAAAGAATGACTTGAATAGATGGCCAAGATCTATATCAATGATGATGGCAGCTGTTGCTTCTCCATAAGTTTGACAGGCTTTCTCTTTCATTTGGCCATCCTCATCATCATTGACAGAAGGAAAACCCAAAGTGTTAAGGTCCACGGAGACTATCTGGTGCATGTACAATTGTAGCCACATCTGCACAAACCACCAGGGACCATTCACACAATGAATTTCCCCATGTTGACGCATCTGAACAATGATCTGATGCATCATGTGATAGACAGCTCCCAGAAGATATTTGCCCAGAGGAATTAAAGTTCCTGCAGCCAGCTCCTCGGCCATTACCATGTGATTGAGAGTTGGCTCATTGGATTTGCCACAAAAGATGAATCTGCATAGCCACATGTTTAAAAAGGTCTTATATTCTTTGTCAGTCACAGCACCAGTTGACATATATGTTTGGATGTACTTGGTCCATCCACTTCCAGATTTGACTGCCTTCTGGTTGCTATTGTACTTATATTTGGAAGGATATACTGGCTCTGTCACATTAAGGCCGGTCATCATGAATATATCAGCCAAAGTAAAAGACATTGGGCCATGACCAAAAATGAAAGCATTGGTAGCATCGGACCAGAAGTGGGAAGCTGCTATCAGAAGAGAATCATTCCGAGGTGTTCCCGAAAGGGATAACTCTAAGCAAGTCTTTGGATATCCGGGAGTCCCAAAGTGATCGCTACTCTTGTTCAAGCATCCTTTGGTACCACTTTGCCGCCATCCAAAGATCGGAGGGAAGGGCCAGGTTTTGAAAGTGCTTGGCCATCTGTTTGGAGGAGCAATTCCAGATTTGAAAGGGATCCTCGAAGTTTCTTTCTCCACAAATTCGATTGGGTTGGAGTCTCCCATCGGACCCAAAAAAAGTACGAATCGGGATTGGGGGCATAAGGGATCAAAAATCCGTCCTTGTACTCCTTCAAAAGACAATGCGGCCGAAAGGGAATCGGGGAGAGGTGAAAGATCAAAGAAAAAATTTGCCGAATAAATGAAAGGAATCAAAAATACCTCCGGAACTCCATCAAGGGTCGCCATTGGGGATTAAAAAGAAGGCTCGAATCTAGAACGAAGAAGGATCAGATTTTGAGTGGCGGCTACGGAGTTGAGCAAAGTTGTTGACCTAAATAAGAAAAGAGTCTGTGTTCAATTCCGGAACAAAATTACTTTTATCCCGAAATTGAGGGGGCATGTGTTAACACTGGATTTTGGTAAAGACCAATGACAGATGGGCCGATTCGGTAAAGTCTATGAGAAAGCAGAAATCCAACGCGTTCGGCAAATGAGCGTGCGGTCGGCTAACTTTGAGCTATTCGGCAAGCAGATATGCTATTGACTCGGGTGATTCGGCAAGCATTGGTGCGGTCGGCTATCTTTGAAGACAGTGGCTCCATCGGGGAAACGAAAGGTGGCAAGCGAGAAGCCGAATAGAAGGAGAAAAACGATAATCGAGGACTCCGAAGAGAATTATAGCAAGAGTCTCGCCGTACTTTTGAGTTACCTTTAGCATATTGTGTACGTCGTAATCTCTTAGGATTCATGTTATGTCCAGGGTATAAATATAGACCCTCGACCATTGTAAAAGGGATTCACAATCAAATCAATACAACCGCCCCGTGCCACGTTTTCGAGTCCTTTTGTCGTGTCGTCGAAGTTCTTGAGAGAGGAGCCATCGATCCGTCGACCTCCGTAAGTTCCGGCAACCTTGCTATCATGTCTAGTATCATGCGGTGGATTTAGATCTTGATGCAAGTAGTCTTGTTCGTCTCGATGGGATGGCCGTGCGGCAGCGTCTACTTGATGATCAAGAAGTCTTTGCTTATGCTTTGTCTATCTCGACTAGATGGCCGTGCGGCAAAGCGCCCGCTTGATAGCTTAGCGAGGCAAGATAGTTATCGATTCTTGGTTAGATCGTGAGTCGTATGCGGCGTGCTAGGATCCGCTCAAGGATTAGTTATCGGCTCTGTTAGATTTGGCAAGATCTAGTAGATTCATTAAGTTATCACGTGTTGCATGACTTTAATATTTTATTTATTTGTAACACTCTTTTTGCCCAATGTAGATTTGATCGGTTTAAACTTCTTATTTTATAGATCTATTTGCTCTCTAATGTTCTTTACTCTTATATTATCATGATAAATAGATCGTATGCTCACGTAGCGAATTGGATCAATCTAGATTGTTACATGTTGCGGGTTCTTGCATGTTAGAAACAATTAGACCTTGATAGGATCGGGTATCGTGCGGCGGATGCAGGTCTTTGATTAGTTTAGTCGTGATAATTTGCACGTTCCTTCTTCATGGACCCCAACTCGGCCGTTTTTGCCGAGCTTGGTTATGCTTCAATTCATAGTTAACTTTCACTTGCTCAAACATGTCTTCTCATACATGCACGTTCGGCAATCAATGCATTACGTGTTTCACCCTCATATTAGCCGAATGAATCACATGCATGATTGGCGCATGCCTTCTATAGTCGTATGTCGCCGTAAGTGGCTTCGGGGCCGTATATACGGAACTGTGCGGTCTCATCCGACACGTTCCGATTTTGTATTTAACAGTTTTTTTGTCCCTTGTCGGCCAGGTCAAACCGACCGGCACGCTTCCGGATCTCCAAACCGCGGCTGTCCGATTGAAGTCACGCTTTTCGGCTTCTTTGTGTGCTTGGCGCAGGTGCAGATTTTGTGCCAACAGGAGTGCTTGTAGACAATGGGCTATCATAAATTTTTTCTTTTTCTTTCTTTTCTAGAGAGCTAGGCATTTAAGTGCCTTTTGTTCTTTTTTAACATTTGGACCCTTGTCCATTCCCTTTTGAACTCTCTTTTTATTTTTCTTTTTGCATAGCCCATGTCTTCCTGCATAAAAATTTTTTTTGCACGATGTAGATTTCTGATAATATTATAGCATGAGTGAATAAGATCCTACGCATGACATAGATTTCTAATAATATTAGAGCATGACTGAATAAGATCCTACCAAAAATCTTTTTTTTGGGTGCGTACTCTCAGTATAAGAGCAGCATATTTTCTATGTGAACGGAAAAGGTTGCGCCTACCCCCAGTGTAGGGATAGTGCATATATGGAGTGTAAGTGGATCTTGATCTTGGGAGCATGATAAATCTCTACAACACAGGTCTCGAAAGCTGACAGAGCTCAGTGCAGGTCAAGTAACTTATGTAGAAAGTTTATGATCATATATGGCTCTATAGGCATTTAAAGACTACAGAGGAGTAGCATAGCTATTGTTTTTATGTTTTGAAATAAATGCTCCAATAACTTAGGCATAGAGATTTATAGGAGATAAATTAAGAAGCATGGGATCCCTATACCCTAAACCCTAAACCCTAAACCCTAAACTCTTATATTCTACTATCTCATACTTGTCAACAACTTAAGAAGCATGGGATCCCTATAAAGAGTTCCCAACAGCAGCAAGTGTTATAGGAGATAAATTATGTGATTCTTGCCTTGAGTTATGACTAAGCTACTCATCCTTGAGGTGTAATCATGTTTTATTAAAAGATATTCAATTAAGCTCAGTATCAATAAATGATAGTATTTTAGAGTACGTACCTGATTCCTGTTGCATGATTTTCCTTTTGAGTTCCTATGGGTTGTCTCCCCCACACTTGTTTCCTGTTTCCTTTCAAGCACAACAAGGTGGAGACAAAAATAAACATATATCCAGAGAGAGATGGTGACTCTAAAGACTCAACTTCTTTATTATCATTAGGCACATTTATTACACAATGAATAGAAGTAACAAAGCAAACTATCTTTAACTAAGTCGACTAATTAACTAAGCAATCTAACTAATATTTATTACACGTGTGCCTACTCCTCTCAATCTCTAGTTCTTTTTCTCTAGTTCCTTGATCCTAGCTTTGAGCGCTTTGTTCTTGCCACATAGCCGCTCTTGACTAACCTCTAAGTTCTCTACTCATTGCACAGTGGTCCCTATGACCTTTAGTGCATCAGACAGGGCTTGAGCCTGGAGATCTATCCTCATTTCTAAGGTGGCCAAGGACAGGCGAGGTTGTCTTGGGGCTGGTGCAGTCCTCGCCTTCTTCTTCGGGGGCTCTGGATTGGCTCTTGGCGGTGGGTTAAATTTCACATTGCTGGGATCCACCCGCACACCATCCAGAGTCACTCGCTCCTTCTCGGTAGTATACTTTGCACCAGTCACCATCCCAAACTTGGTGGTGACCCCTAGCAGCCTCCCTCTCTAGGAGGTAGGTTGGCCTGGCTGTTGTTGACGGTCGTTATTTTATGCATTTAACCATCAACTAGCCATAAAAAGGATGCAATTGTGATCACAAAAGTAGATATAGGGTTTGCACTGACAGAATTCCACGAGTTTTGGTGTTTCACTATTTCTGCAGGTGTAAACTGGAAAAGACGCAATCCCAGGAGCTTATCGCAACATAGAACGGGAAATCGGGCGCCACGGCAATGCAGGAAGATTCTAGGAGAGACCAGAAGACACCACGCCGAAGCGGAGGGCCGGCGGGCCACCGGGGGGACCGGCCGGTCCCACCCCTGCGGCCGGCCGGTCTGGGCCCCGGCCCAATCGGGGCCCACTTCGCCCGGTTGCTCCACCGCCTTAGGGTTTCAATCTCGGCCGTCCGCCAATGTCGGTTTGATCCGATGGCTCACGATCATCGCCTGGGGGCTATAAAAGGAGGGCAGGACCCCATGGGAGAGGCATCCCCCGAAACCCTAATTCATTATTCGTTGGGATCCATTTGAGAGGTGTCCCTTGAAAGGATCATACTCTCATGGAGATCAACACACCAAGGAGATTAGGGCTAGACTCTTCAATGTAATAGTTGAGTAACTTGAGAGCTAGGGTTGAGAGGCTTCGTTTTGGATCTCGTCGTGGAGCCTTGGAGGTCTGGTATACCTTTGTATCTTATCTTTACAACACTAATGCTTTAGTATATTATTTATCTTCTCTATTTACTTCTATGTCTTATTTGTATGGTTAGTGTAGTTATTGCATCTTAGCATAGGATCTCCGCCTATATTAGGTGCTCTAGTTATTACGTGTAGCTAGAGTAGTAATCGATAGTGTAGACATGGTGTCTAGGCTATAGGTTACCTGAGGTTGCGCCCAATTCTTACGGTTAGTTGTGGTAGCCCATAGGGGTGACAGCTCTATGTGGCCTTCGTATTCCACCACGTCGGGATTGGTGTTTCGTAGGGCTTTTGGTAGCCTTCCCCAACTACCTTCTTCCCAGTCTTATTCGAGAGTTGGAAAGGTACTGCTGTCTCGAAGTGCTATGGTGTGTGCTATACTTACCCATACATTAGTTACATTCTAGTGTCAACTAGAATAGAACCCGAGTAGTAGAGAAGTACATAGGAACCTTGAACTCTCCCTTAGTCCTCTCAAGTTAGCTGACTATATATTATGGGATTCTCCTCTGTGTGTGATATTGTGCATAACTCTTATCATTTACCACTTACCCCTGCTTAGGTCTAGTTGGTATACTAGTTAGTAGATACATGATGGTGAATTATCAATGTCTTTAGCCATTGTTTCCCAGTGGTAAAATATAAATGACAACCTGGTAATACTCTGGGTAAAATGCTACAATGGTATTTGATCTGTGCGCTTGCGGATACTATTTCTATATTCTAAATAGTGACATGATTTAATACCACACCTCTTGGTGTTATTGCTGGGGATGACAACTTGGCGTTCTAGTAGCGATGCTATGCCCACAAGCATTTTTAGCGCCGTTACTAGAGATAACATTAAGAGGTGTCAACAAGCATTTTTGGCGCCGTTGCCGGGGAAACAATTGGCGTAAAGATTTTGATATTGATCTTGATGTCTGCTAACTTAGTGTACCACTAGCTTTAGTAGGATTACCCTTGTGTTTGTTGAGTTGTGTAATAAGCAGAAAATTAAGTGTTCAACCTTCTGGCGAAATTCCAAATGAACAAGACAAGGGAGATGTTAAAGAATCCAGGGTGCCTGAATATTCATGAACCATCAACAATGGAACCCTGCCATTTCACTGGTATGTATAAACATATATATTATTCTAACCGTGTGTAGATTGGAGAAAAAGATCATCGTCACAAGAACTCAAATCTCATCATGTGTGACGAACAAAGATGCTACACTACTCACAGAGTCCATTGTGAGTCATGGTAAGTATGATCAAGAAAGGTGAGAAAGTCTTGCCCATAGACTTTAAATTTGATGAGTAGTTATCCTGTTGCATTCCACTCGCATGTTTACTTTGAATAATCCATGCATTTACTCCATCTCATATCACATCCACAAAGCATGTTTAGTTCCATGCAAACATGCATATCACTTGCATCTCTACATAAAAAAAACATTCTCACCATACATGATCATACTTTCATCTCTATTTGAATAAATCACTATGTGCTCTCATGCTACCTGTGCTTGCTATAGTATGCTTAAGGTTTAGAGTATGATCACACATCTTTTAAATTAAGCATGGTGCTTAGTTTAGAAGTGCTAATCCTACTTCCAAAGGCTTTTAAATTAAGCGTGGTGCTTAGGTTAAAATGCCTTTTCGAATCAAATTAGACGTGGTGTCTAGGTTGGTTTTTGAACTGAAAGTATGCTATAGTAGACATTGGATATTTTGTTAGACTAACCCTTGCAGGAAACTCTAAATCCAATCTGGGTAAGTCAAGAGATGAAATCAATTTAGAGATGAAGCAAGGCACATGACGAACTCCAATAACTTTGCACATTCAAGACACAGCACATTCATCATTGATGGAAGAACTGTAAGTATCAATGATCATTCACTTTGTCTTCAACTGCAAGTTTCCTTTGCCTTGAACCATGGTTGCATAAAACATGAGAAAAAAACTATGCTAAAATAATCCTAATCCCATCTTTCTAATAGCATAGAGCTAATGCACATAAATTAGAGACAATAATCCCTCCGTTCAAATCGGTATATTCCTTCGGGTATGTGTTGTCCACTAATCTTGTGCAGGCATAAAAAAATCCAAAATGGCAAAGAGCAAAAAGATAGCACGACAAAAAGAGCATCATCTAGGAACAAGAGGAACTACGAACCGAGATAAGAGACTGTCCAAACAAGGAAAGCATCGAGCAAAACAAAAGGACCATCAAGGGTCATCTACTCTTCATCACATGGTGTTATCGTGCTCCAATGATGAAGGTAACATCCAAAGGTAAATGGTCACTACTTAAAATGCTTCTACTTGGTTTTGGTATGAACATGAACAAAGAACCTATATTGTTTGAGTAGCAATTATCAATGATCAATCTTGATTAACTCAACATGTTTAGCTCTTTAACTTATTCATAGCATCACTATCTTGATCCATAGTCTTAGCACATCTTATGCTTGGAAGATGGTAATCATGATCATATAAAAATTGACACATCATATACAGATCGACAATCCTTTCATGATTAAGCATTTCAACTCTTATGGCCTAATGAACTTAAATGTTACATCCTTGCTCAACCTTCTGATCCTACCTCTCATGATAATGTTGAACAAAGCACATAACATCAGCTCCATGTTGTTCAAATGGGATTAAGGACTAGAGATGTGGAATAGAAGTTTTGGTTCTACTGGTGTTTTTCCACCAGTAGAGCCCATGCACTTGATCTCTACCTTGTCTTCATGAGCAGGACACACTTTAAGCGAAGTGTGGGGGAGTCAATTCCCTACTTTGTACAAGTGGAGGTCCTAGACCTGTCAAAGCAAAATTAATACTCAACCAAGATAGGTTAGGTAGAAGAAGGTGACACATCATAAAGGGCATCATCACAGAAATCTTTGTCTTCACCGAAAGAGCTAGCTTAGAGAAGAAGCACTCCCTTGCACACAACCAAAGCAACTCCATGCCGTGACAATGCTAGAGGAATCAATAAGAAGGGAGAAGTCTTGTTCGGAAGACTTTAAAATCCGAACCCTTGCCATGAGGTAACATTGGTAGCTATCCATATTTACTTTTTTTTCATTGCATGAATTATTTTCTCTTTAGCATGTTTACTTTTTCTGCATTAGCATTGCATTGAAAATAACAAAAATAAATATGTATTCATCTTGTTAGATAATTCATGCATTATAAAACTTGAGGCCCATGTGATCAGTTCTATGGTGTGTAAAAGCCCGTAGGAGTTTTCACCGTGGTGGCATAAAAATAACAAAAATAATCATGCATACATGTTTTCTTTCCTGCATAATAAAAATAGAAAATCCAAAAAATAATAATAATCATCATTGAGCATCTTGCTGCATTGTATACATTGTAACAACCTTTGAAAAACTCTCACAACCACCAGTCCGTGAAATGGCTAACCACTAACCTGCTTACCCTAATCCATTCCACAAGTTTTGGTGTTTTGTGAGATGTTTCTCAGGAGAAGACTCTAAGAGCTAGTCACCTAGGAATCATCATCTACATCACTTGAAGTACAGCTTTCCAACACACGGCTAATCACTGTATGGAGGAAGCAACTTCTTGTTGGATGAGATCGAGATTCCTGGCTACACTTGCTCTTGCAAGCATGAGCTCCACCGAGAGGACTGCTCAGCTTCAATGCTCAACCACGACAACAACCAGCTTGGGGGAAGGCATCCCCTAGGTACCCAGGTAAGTGTACCTACGTGATTATTGAGTCAGTCATAAAAAATTAAAAATACCAAAAATATGTGAGCACATGAAGGTTCACCATAGTATCTAAGAAAACCTAAAAATACCAAAAATATATGGGCACATGAAGGTCCATGCTTTGTAGAGTCTTTAGAGTCTTATATAGTGTGAGTCTTGAAAAATGAAAAACTAAATAAAAATGTTTGTCTAGATAGAGTCAATAAAAAGGAAGCTCTCGAGATAATCTGAAATGATGATAAGCTGCTCTGTTACAACACCCTTGAAGTGCCTAGAGTTTAGACATAAGTTTTCCCAAGTTTTAGCTCCAACTGTTTTGACATGAAGATTTGCTCTGAGCCTGAAACTTGTAGGTTGCATATGCTTGAACTAAGTCTAGGTACCTGATTGATAAGATTGAGAAAGTTTGAGCTGCTATCTATCTTGTTCTAAGTGACACTAGAGTTTTGGAGATTTATCTTTTGAAAATAAAAAAAACATGATGAGTTCCTATATGACAAAGCTTACATTCCCACCAGAGCCAAACATGATATGATAGGCTAGTTAAACTTCCACATATATGCTGCTTGTCTTGTATTGAGTTTTGTCAACCTTTGTGACCCTGGTGAGAGATTTGTCATGCTCTTGAATCAAGATCCACCTCCATATGCACTACTCTACACTGGAGTAGGTGCAACAACATGCCATTCCACCTATATCCATTGCAAAAAATATTTTTTCTCCTACACTGGGAGAGAACACCAAAAATATTTCATTAGGTTAGCCACCCAATAAATGCTCCATGTTCCTATTGCTATCTCTCCAAATCCCTAAGTGCCAAAAGGAGTGCTATGAGCTATGCAAAAGATAATGAAAAAAAAAAGAGGAGGGAGAAAAAAAAGAAAGATGGACAAGTGTCCCAATGCAAAACAATGGGTACGTAGATGCCCGACTCCCTGAGAAAAAGAAAGAAAAAGATGGCTCATAACCTCTGGCCAGTTATCAAAATCCAAAGGAGAGATAGGCATTCAAGGAGCTGAGTAGAATTAGGTTCCACCATATACCTGCCATATCCATCCACCCACATATCTTGATTCGACTGTATGACTTGTTTCTCCATGGATCCATTGTTTGACTTCACAACATATGCATTGGAAGTTTGCTCTTTCAATTTTCTCCTTACCTATGAGCTCCATAAAAGCTTTAGTTATAGGACGAAAAGAAAGGCAACCAAAGATCATCCTTTGCCTTGGTGAGAATCTACAAATACCACATATATTGAGAGATTTGAGAGTGTCATACATGGAAAGCTCGAGTTTTATTTAAAAACCCTAAAAAACCTGAATGATGGTCGATCAAAGAGCTTGAGACATAGTGCTTAGATGGGATCTTTCTGTCTGTCAAGTACTCAAGACCCAAGGAAGAGCTAATAAGCCCCACAGTCAAAGGTAATGTGGGTAAGTTTGAAGGTCAGCTCAGTTATTGCATAACTTGGAGGAGAATTTCTGTCTGACTACAGGTGTACTACTATGGAGTTGCTTCGAGATGGCTACAATGCTTTAATATATACATCTTATAATAACTTTTCTGCATTTTCTTTGCTAAGGGACTAGCAAAGGTTAAGCTTGGGGGAGTTGTTGACGGTCGTTATTGTATGCATTTAACCATCAACTAGCCATAAAAAGGATGCAATTGTGATCACCAAAGTAGATATAGGGTTTGCACCGATTGTAATTCCATGAGTTTTGGTGTTTCTTTGTTTTTCGTAGGTGTAAAACTGGAAAAGACGCAATCCCGGGAGCTTATCGTAACATAGAACGGAAATCGGGCGCCAAGGCAATGCAGAAGATTCTAGGAGAGACCAGAAGACACCACGCCGAAGCGGAGGACCAGCAGCCACCAGGGAGGACCGGCCAGTCCCACCCCAGACCGGCCGGTCTGGGCCCTGGCCCAATCGGGGCCCGCTTCATCCAGGTTGCTCCACCGCCTTAGGGTTTCAATCTCAGCCGTCCGCTAATGTCGATTTGATCCGATGGCTCACGATCATCGCCCAGGGCTATAAAAGGAGGGCAGGACCCCATGGGAGAGGCATCCCCTGAAACCCTAATTCATTATTCATTGGGATCCATTTGAGAGGTGTCCCTTGAAAGGATCATACTCTCATGGAGATCAACACACCGGGGAGATTAGGGCTAGACTCTTCAATGTAATAGTTGAGTAACTTGAGAGCTAGGGTTGAGAGGCTTCGTTGGGATCTCGCCGTGGAGCCTTGGAGGTCCGTATACCTTTGTATCTTATCTTTGCAACACTTATGCTTTAGTATATTTATCTTCTCTATTTACTTCTATGCCTTATTTGTATGGTTAGTGTAGTTATTGCATCTTACCATAGGATCTCTCTTTGTATTAGGTGCTCTAGTTATTACGTGTAGCTAGAGTAGTAATCGATAGTGTAGACATGGTGTCTAGGCTATAGGTTACCCGAGGTTGCGCCTAATTCTTACGGTTAGTTGTGGTAGCCCATAGGGTCGATGACTCTATGTGGCCTTCGTATTCCACCACGTCGGGATTGGTGTTTCGTAGGGGCTTTTGGCAGCCTTCCCCAACTACCTTCTTCCCAGTCTTATTCGAGAGTTGGAAAGGTACTGCTGTCCCGAAGTGCTATGGTGTGTGCTATACTTACCCATGCATTAGTTACATTCTAGTGTCAACTAGAATAGAACCCAGTAGTAGAGAAGTACATAGGAACCTTGAACTCTCCCTTAGTCCTCTCAAGTTAGCCGACTATATATTATGGGATTCTCCTACGTGTGTGATATTGTGCATAACTCTTATCATTTACCACTTACCCCCGCTTAGGTCTAGTTGGTATACTAGTTAGTAGATACATGATGGTGAGTTATCAATGTCTTTGGCCATTGTTTCCCAAAGTGGTAAAATATAAATGACAACTGGTAATACTCTAGGTAAAATGCTACAATGGTATTTGATCCGTGGCGCTATGCGGATACTATTTCTATATTCTAAATGGTGACATGATTTAATACCACACCTCTTGGTGTTATTGCTGGGGATGACAACTTGGCGTTCTAGTAGCGATGCTATGCCCACAAGCATTTTTAGCGCCGTTACTAGAGATAACATTAAGAGGTGTCAACAGCTGTTGAGGCTTATCACCCAGGAGCGGTCGATGAGCTGGTGGAGCAATAGCAGGCCTCTTGATAGCCTGGGCATAGAAGGCCTCCTCCATTGGAGCACCTTGAGGTTGAGCTCGGACGACCTCCTTCGAGGGCACCGGGACAATCGCCTTCAGGGGCACCACTGCCAGCTGCTTTGGTGGGATGACCGCCAGTGCAAGGACATCCTCCGGCTCTTCGACTGTGTATGGGTGTTTTGGGCTTGCCATTTGGTGGAACGTGGAGAGATTGAGGGCTTCCTTGCCATGGGTTGAGAGAGGAGAGCTCTTGGGATGAGAGAAGAATGACCCCAGGGGGTGTTTATATAGTCCTGGTAACTTGAGGTAGGGGCATTCCATCCTAATCTATCCCGAGCATCTACCGTGAAAAGGCGGTGACGGATTCGCACGAAAGTGGAATATCCGAAACCCTAACGGAACGCACCGAGAGGCGGCGGACGCGAGGCAGCGCAGGGCTAGACCGACCGGTCTGGGGTGGGACCGGCCGGTCCCACCCTGGCCCGGTTTCTGGTGCCCTTCCGCGGGGTGCATTCTTGGCCCGTTATCTCTCCAAATTTTCTCCTGTCGCGGCCCAATTCGCGACGGGGTTCACAGTTTTAATAAATTAGGGGAAGCCAGAAAATAAATTTCATCTAATACCTCAGGTGGTCTAGAAGTTCTAGAAAAATCTTAAGGCGTTGGCCATTTAGCTTGAATAACGTACCTTCGTTGTTTTAAAGTGTCACTGCTCCATGTGATGATGCATTTACCACCGTGAATGGTCCTCTTCCCACCTGCTTCGTAGTTTACCATGCCCGAATAACCTTACCCTAGAGTTGAATAGTAGTACTTTATCTCTGGGACTGAAACTCTTCTTCTTGATTCGCTTATCATGCCACCTTTTGGTCCTCTCTTTATAGATCTTTGTGTTGTGATATGTCTTTTCTTGCCATTCATCTAGTTTCGAGAGTTGCATCTTTCGTCTTGTCCCGGTAGCTTGTAAATCCATGTTCCATCTCTTGATTGCCCGGTGAGCTTTGAACTCAAGTTTCTCCGGCAAGCGACAGGTCTTTCCGTAGACAAGTTGATAAGGTGACATGCCAAGAGGTGTCTTGTATACTGTTCGGTATGCCCATAATGCATCAGGTAGCTTTTCCTTCCAAACAGTTCCCATCTCGTTGACTGTCTTTTGTAGAATGTTCTTGATGTGCTTATTGAAAGTCTTTGCTTGGCCACTTGTTTGAGGATGGTAAGGAGTAGCTACATAATGTTGGATCCCTCGCTTTATCAAGTACTTATGAAAGTCCTTGTCAATGAAGTGAGTTTCTTCATCACTGATCACCATCCTTGGAACACCGAATCTGGGAAATATTGTTTCATGAAACATCTTTTTGGAGTCCTTGGAATTTGCAGCTTTGCATGGCATGGCTTCTACCCATTTTGAAACATAGTCAACTGCCACCAGAATGTACTTATAGTTGCCTGATTTTGAGAACGGTCCCATGTAGTCAATTCCCCAGACATCAAAGAGCTCTATCTGAAGATTGTTGGTGAGTGGCATGGCATCTCTTGAGTTGATATTGCCGTGCCTCTGGCATGCTCCACATCTTCGGATGAAGTTCCTGGTGTCTTCATACATGGTTGGCCAAAAGAATCCACTTTGCCAAATCTTGGCATGAGTTCAGAACACTCCATAATGACCTCCATATGGTGATGAGTGACATCTTTCAATAATCCGTAGTCCTTCCTCAGTGGGTACACATCTTCGGAGTAGTCTATCATAGCACACTCGGAAGAGGTAAGGATCATCCCATATGTGTAGACGACTTTCATAGACGAGCTTTCTCCTATTTGCCCCTGGTGGTACATATCCTACAACCATAAAATTGACAATATTCGCGTACCAGGGATCCAATCTGGAGATAGCGTAGAGTGTGTCGTCTCGAAGGGAGTCATTGATTGGTAGTTCCTATATATTCTTAAACTGCATTCTAGACAAGTGATCGGCAACAGGATTTTCTACTCCCCTTTTATCTTTTATTTCTAAGTCAAATTCTTAGAGTAGCAAAATCCATCTTATGAGTCGTGGTTTAGCATCTTTCTTAGTGAGCAGGTATTTAAGCGCAGCATGATCAAGTATAAACAATTACCTTTGCTCCTACTAAGTAAGGTCTAAATTTATCTATAGCAAAAACAACAGCCAGATGCTCTTTTTCAGTAGTTGCATAATTAAGTTAAGGTCCTGTCAAAGTTTTGCTAGCGTATGCAATTGCGTGATGCCTCTTGTCTTTAGTTTGACCCAAAGCGCCCCCACAAAGCATAATCACTTGCATCACATATCAATTCAAAAGGCAGCGACCAATCAGGGGGTTAGATGATTGGTGCAGAGATGAGCGCCTTCTTAAGAGTTTCAAAAGCTTCTAAACATGCGTCATCAAATTCGAAGGGAACATCCTTAGCTAGCAGATTTGTTAGAGGTCTAGCAATGTATGAAAAGTTATATATGAACCGTCGATAAAAACCTGCATGACCTCGGAAGCTTCGAATTTCTTTAACATTAATGGGAGGAGATAGTTGTTTAATTACTTCAATTTTAGCTCTGTCTACCTCTATCCCTCTTTCGGACACTAGATGTCCAAGCACTATTCCTTCTCTAACCATAAAATGATATTTTTTTTCAATTAAGAACTAAGTGCTTTTCCTCACATCTTTACAAAACCTTATCTATGTTTTCAAGACATGTATCAAAAGTTTTTCCATATACAGAAAAGTCATCCATGAAAACTTCCATTATCACTTCAATCATATCAGAAATATAGACATCATGCATCTTTGAAATGAAGCTGGAGCATTACATAGTCCAAAAGACACTCTACGGTAGGCATAAGTTCCATAAGGACATGTAAAGGTGATTTTGTTTTGATCATCTGGATGGATCGATATTTGATGATATCCTAAATACCCATCAAGAAAATAGAAGAAAGAGTGATTTACCAACCTTTCCAACATCTCATCAATGAAGGGAAGTGGAAAATGATCTTTCTTTGTTGCCTTGTTAAGCTTTCGGTAATCAATACACATCCGCCATCCAGTAACGGTTCTTTGTGGGATTAATTCATTCTTATTATTTCTAACAACTGTCATGCCTCCCTTCTTAGGCACAACTTGCACAGGGCTTACCCACTCGCTATATGGCACAGGATATATGATCCCAGCGTGCAACAGTTTCAAAACCTCTTTCTTAATAACCTCTCTCATTGCATTATTCAACCTATGTTGTGGTTCTCTAGAAGGTGTTATCTCAGGGTCTATAGGAATGCGATGGGTGCAAAGAATAGGACTGATTCCTTTAAGATCTTGGAGTGAATAGCCAAAAGTAGATCTATGCTTCTCTAGGACTGTAATCAATCAGAAAGTTTCTTCCTCGGAGAGTTTATCACTTATAATCACAGGAGATTCTCGATCATTATTTAGAAAAGCATATTTAAGACCAGAAGGCAAGGGTTTGAGTTCTATGGGAGGCTTAGGTGGTTCCTCAAACTCATCTAGAGGGTCAGGTTCTAGCGTATTATCTCCTTCCTCATCTAGTGGTTCGGGATCATCTTCGGAATCTGGCTCGAGAAGAGATTCAAAGGATGTCTCTAAGACTTCTTCCATAGGATCAGGCTCAGGAAGTGGCTCTGTCTCATTATCGAGAGCACGAGTTATAGATATAGGTAAATTAAAATTCTTTCCAAGGCTAATGTTTAGATTCCCTTTTTGTCCTTCTTGCAAAACTCTCTCTATAGGCTGTCCAATCAATACGTCAAACTCCATGACATCAAAGATGTAGAAGCTCAAATGAACTCTTATTCCCTTGACATGAATAGGTAAGACATAGAGGATTCCCAAACTTGAGAGGATATAGCCTAAAGGACTTTTTAAAAACTTTGTTGTTGGGGTTAAGGGCATGTCCTTTAAAAGATCTTGAGCGTATGTTGCAAACATGATGTTAACTCCCACAACAGGATTATATAATGCATTGAAAGAACCCTTATGGATTTGGCAAGGTATGGTTGTTGAAGTGAAATCAACTCGGATGATATCAGAGGAAAGCTCTGACTCTTCCAACTATTTATTGCTTATAATCGACACAAGCTCTTTAGCATTTTGCTTTAGAAAAGCCTCATCAGAAGGATCTAACACTTCTTCACTATGTGATAATTTCTTAGGCTTCTGTGGTCTCCTAATGGCATAGTAATTTGAGGTGTTTCCATATTCGGTAAATATATCATCCTCGATCTCGAGTATGAAGTCTGGAAGTAGAATCTCTTACTCCTCCCTGTGGTTTAGGCTCGTTGATAGTTGTAGATTGGGATGTGGTAGGTATGGATTCCCTGTCAACTATCAAATCCTCTTCCTCTACTGGCTTCTTTAAAGGTGTCTCGTTTTTATGGATCTTTGTAAGGACATTTCTTGCAACATCAGGAGTGATATGCAAGAATGATCCTCCAGAAGCAAGGTTGAGGAATTTAGAAGTTTCTCTATTCAGACCCTTATAGAAATATTAAAGTAGCACGGGATCTGGTATGGATAGACTAGGTCCAGAATGAGTAAGATTGTTAAAGCGTTCCTAGGCTTCAGTTAGAGTCTCCTTCTTCCCTTATCTAAAGGATAGAACTTCTAAGCGAAGGTCTACTACCTTAGAGACAGGTTAGAATTGGAGGCAAAATTCAGCACACAATGCTCTCCAGTCACCTTTAACACTCTCAACGTGGAGATCATACCAATGTCTAGCTTCTCCAGTCAAAGAGAATGGAAAAAGCTTCCATCGGATAGTCTCATTGGACATATCCTTGATGCGCAAGCACGCACAGGTCTGCTCGAATTCATTGAGGTGAGAATAAGGGCTAGCATTATCTTCTCCTGAGAAAGATTGGTTTCTGACCATGTCTATTAAACATGGGCGTAGCTTATAGTCAGAGGCTAAATAGGCTTTGAGGATGGTTCTGGCTCTAAGCGTAGGCTCGTGAAGTTATATTTATAGATAGACATGGAATTAAGTTGATCCATTGAAGGATAGAAAAGGTAAAGAGAAATGGAAAAGGTAAAGAGTGATAGTATACAAATAAAAGATAAGATTATGATACAGGTTAAGATAAGTTTAGAGTGATCTCAGCGACGTCTTCCCCGGTAACGGCGCCAGAAATACTTATTGGTATCTGTTAATGCCTACTGAATAATTCCGCAAGCGCACGGATATGTTGTAGCACTTCACCGGATAAGCATACCCAGTTTTAATATCGAACCCAAAGGAAGATGTGTGAGGGTCTTCTAAACTACACTTAACCACCTGAGTAGCAAACAAGGCTGTAGAAGGTAGGGATATAGAGGGGACAACTAAGGCTTCTAATTCAGGCTCAAGTAGGATATGATTAGGATGCTTTACTGGAGAATTGGATAGAGAAGCACAGACAAAACTGTAACCCGACTACCAATTATTCTCCTGCTCGGCCTACCGACGGGATAGTGGAATATATAAGATTCAATGGAGCTATAAAGTCACCTCCACGAGCTACAACCAAATCCGGACGATAGGGTACATCTACGAGTAACGAAGTCTAAGCACCACGCTTACACTATGATTACTACTCTAACCCAAGAGCTACAAGGATTAAAGTACTCAAAAGAGTCACAAACTGGTAAAACAAGATAAACAATGTTACTTGCTTGAACTCAAAAGTCGATTCCGAAGTAATCTCAGATATAAGCCGTAGAGGTAGCACCGACAGGCCGATACTCCTCTAAAACTCTCTCTTTAACTCTATCTCTCTATCTCTGAAGAACTAGCTTCTAGAGGTATAGAACTAGCTCTCTCTTAGAATGCTAACTCGAGAGGTCATCCATTCAAGGGACACCTCCTAGGATCCTAATTAGGGTTTGTCGCTAAAGCTCTTCTTCTTCTGAATGGATCCTCCTTCCCTAGGGGGGTTGCCTCTCCTTTTATAGCCCTAGCGAATCAACGTGAGCCCTTGGATCAAACCGACATTCATGGACGGTGGAGATCAGTCCTCAAAGGCGGTGGAGTAAAGCGGGCGAACCGGGCTGCGACCGGGGCAGACCCAAGACCGGCCGGTCTAGGGCCAGACCGACCGGTCTGGCCTGGCTCCCGCTGGTCCTCCGCTTCGGTCCAGTGTCTTCTCGTCCCTTCTGGGATGTTCCTGTGTAGCCGTGGCGTCCAATCTTGCATTCTATGTTGCGGTGTAGCTCAAAAGTATGTCATTTCCAGTATTTACCTGTAAAACCATTGATTCACCAAAACTCATGGAATTCGTTAGTCAAAGCCCTACTTCTAGGTAGATAAATTGCTTTTGTATCACTTTGGAAGGTTAGTTGACGGTTGGATTTGAACGTTAAGGACCATCAACATTGATCATCTTTCTTTGACACAACCACTTCCTTCTTGGTGAGTAAGCACTCAAAATTAAATCAAGATCACACAATTGACCAACGGATAGCAAGTTGAAGCTCAATGATGCAACAAGAAACATTTGATATTGAATGATCATTTGAAATAGCAATCTTTCCCAACCCTTGTACTTTGCCTTTTGAGTTGTCTCCAAATATAATCTTCTCTTGATTGTCAACTCCTTCATCTAGTGAGGTAAACATACGAGGATCACCGGTCATATGTTGAGTGTAACCATTATCAATAACCCAATGACTTTCACCGGTCTTGTAGTTCACCTATACACATGAGAGATCAAGCTTGTTGTTTAGGGACCCAAAATTGAGAAGGGCCCTTGACTTTCTCAACTAGTGACTTTGCAACCCAAATTTGCTTAGGCCTATTCTTGTTGGGAGGACCTAGGAATGTGACTAGAATTTTCCCACTTTCTTTATTTCTAAGAATGTAGTGAGCATTGAAAGCAAAGGGTCTTGCATGCTTGGGCAAGGGTTGTGGTGGTGGAGTTTCACACTCATGAGCAAAGTGACCTTCTTGTCCACACTCAAAGCATCTTTTTGGCTTGAGCTTTTGATTGTGATGTTATTGAGCTTTGACTTTCTTCTCTTGTTGTGCCAAGAACCCAATACCACTTCTATCCATCTTCATGACAGTGTTTATGAGTAGCTCACTTTGAAGATAGTTGCCTCGAGAGAATTTTTGTAATCCAACCATCAAGTGATCCTTCTCTAACTTGAGTTGCTTATTTTCCTCTTTTAGCTTCTCAACATCATGATCAACTCTTGTAGCACCAAATGCACAACTCTTCTCAAATTTGAGCCTCTTGACTTCTTCCTTGAGTGACTTAATCTCATTGTTGCATTCTTGAGACTCAACAACAATAGTGTTGGTGGATGAGAGCTTCTCAAGCTCTTGCTTTAACTTTGCATTCTCATTCTTGATCTTGACATAGTCATCATAATGCTCGGCCACAACAACTTACTTGCCTTTGCCACTAGAACCTTGCTCAATGCTCTCAACAATCAAGTCATCACATGATGTAGCTATATCAATCTTAACAACATTGTTAGTAGCATCATGTGTCTCATCGGATAAAAGATCATATGAAAACACAAGGTTATCATGGTTAACTTTGAGAGTTGTGTACTCTTCCTTATCAAGTTGTATCTAGTGTTGAGCTCATTGTGTATCTCCTCAAGTTTATCATGTTTTGCTCTAAGCTCTTTTAGGGATTGTTTGAGCTCCCTTGAGAGGATGACACAACCTTGTTTTCTTCTCTAAACTCATCACTAGCTTTTTCGGCTATGTCAAATTTAGCAAGAAGAGACTCATTCTCAAGTTTTAGTTTGTCATTCTTAGCTCTTGTCTTTCTAATGATTTTAGAGTAATCATTAAGCAAGGTGACAAGTTCATCATATGAAGGTGCTTCAAATTCATTGTCACTATCACTACCATATTCATCATCACTACCATCATTGAAGTTTTATACCTTCCGGTCACCTTTAGCCATAAGGCATAGGTGTGTAGGGGATGATGGCGGTGAAGGTGGTGGAGGTAGTGAAGTCCCAATGATAAGAGCGGCCACCTTCTCTTTCTCATCATCACTATCGTCAGATGATTCACCACTTGATGACTCAATGTCGGTGAGCTAATTACCCACGATATAAGCCTTGCCACCCTTCTTCTTGAAGAACTTATTTTTCTTGCCATCTCTGTTCTTGTATGGTTTGTCTTTCTTCTTTTCATCATCATTATCACTTGAATCATCTTTTTTGCCCTTGAACTTGTTCTTGAACTTGTCTTTCTTGGGCTTTGGACATTGATGAGTAAGATGGCCAAGTTCATCGTAATTGTAGCAATCCATCTCGAAGATAGGTTTTCTCTTGCTACTTGTGAAGAACTTCTTCTTCTTGGAGTCAAACTTGACGTCACTCTTGTTAAGCTTCTTGAGCATCTTTGTGGTCTTCCTTACCCCGAGTGCAATGTTTGTATCATCATCTTCATCATCACTTGAGCTAGCAAGAACAATCTCAATTGCTTTGCCTTTACTCTTCTTCTCATGGTTGGCCTTGAATACCAAATCTTTCTTCTTGGTGGAAGAAGAGCTTTTTTGTGGAGTGATGTGCATGTACATCTCATGTGCATTGATCTTCTTCAAGACTTGAGTTGGAGTAGCAGCGGAAAGATCACCTGATGGAGCACGGTGACAATGTAACCATACTTGTCAATTGAAAGGACACATAAGATCTTTCTCACAATATCGTATGGTGACATTTGTGTGAGTCCAAGTCCATTGAGCTCCTCTACAATGACATTCAAGCGAGAGTATATTTTATTAGCATTCTCATGAGGAAGCATAGCAAATGAATTAAGCTTTTGCATAACAAGATGGTAGCGTTCCTCACGCTCACTCTTAGTTCCCTCATGGAGCGCACAAACGGTCGTCCATAACTCATGGGCGTCCTTGCGGTTCCAGACCCGATTGAACACTTCCTTGCAAAGGCCCCTAAAGATGATATTTTTAGCCTTTGCATTCCACTTCTCATTTTCCTCCTCATCACGTTAAGCTTTTCGGGGTCCTTAGGTTTTGGGAAGCCACGAATGACAGCTTGGTGAGTGTTTAGGTCTACGGCCTCAAGATATGACTCTATGCGAATCTTCCAATAAGGAAAGTCATCGTCCTTGAACATGGGAGGGGGTCCATCACCTTTGGTCATCTTTTCTCTAGGCGGTTAAGCCCAAATTAAGAGCATAAGGCTCTGATACCAATAAAAGGATCAAGATGCCCAAGAGGGGGTGAATTGGGTTTTTCTAAATTTAATCACATCAGTAAAAGCCTAACACTTAGCCTATTTCACCTCTAGTGCCTAAATGTGATCTCTATGACTCTAGGCCACAAAAGTTATGCTCCCTAGGTTCCAAACCCTATTCTAGCATGGCAATTCTATCAATGTAAGAATATGAAGTAATTGCGAGAAAGCAAATGCTCAAAGTAAAGAGAGGAAGAGGAACGCGGTGATGTTTTTCTGAGGTATCAGAGAGTCGGCACTCACCACTAGTCCGCGTTGGAGCACCCGCGCAAGGGTATAGCTCTCCTTTGATCCGCGCAAGGATCAAGTGCTCTCTACGGGATGATTCTTCGTCACTCCGACGCGGTGAATCCTCCAAAACCGCTCACAAGATGAGATGGGCCATCCACAATCACCATCGGATGATCACCATGCTCCTAATTGCCACCAAGCCGTCTAGGTGATACCGATCACCAAGAGTAACAAGCATAAACTCTCACTTGAAGAAGACAAGTCTAATAAGGAAGGTGGATGCACACTTGTCACTCTCTAATCACTAATGAGGTTGCTAATCTTGATTCCCAAATCACAAACATCTCACTAGGCTCTTGCTCTCCCTTGCACTCCAATGGATTCTTCAGCTGATCAAATGGCCAAGAGTAAGAGCATGGAGGGAGTTGGGAAGGTATTTATAAGCCATACCAACAGCCCCAACCGTTACCCTCCAATCAGTGTCTCTGCGGGACCATCGAACGTTCAAATGCTAGGCATTGGACGCGTCCGATGAGTTTAAACCCGCTAGCCGTTAGGGTTTGTACAGGGCAAAGGACAGCGTCCGATGCCCAGTCATCGGACGCGTCCGATGCCCCAAGGCCACAATACAGACCTCTCTGGACTGCGTCAGGTGCCACCCTGGAGCGTCCGATGCTCCAGCGAGTGGCGTCCGATGCATTCAGCAGTAGAGGGCTGCTACAGTTGCCCCCATCGGAGCGTCCGACGCCCCCTGCGTCGGAGCATCCGATGGCGGGGACTGTTCCTGCTGCAACTCCAGTACTCACCGAACGCTGACGCCAGCATCCGATGACCTTCCTACCAGCGTCCGATGCAGCAAATCTGCCTCCATTCGCTTCTGATTCAAACACTTTGTGAACCGCTTCGACTCCAATTAATCTTGGGGCTATTCTAAAGCTGCCTAGCGCTAATTTCGACAAGTGTGCACCACACCTAACCATTAGACATGCCTAGGTCAAACTACTTATTTGCACCCCCTTAATAGTATGGCCAAAGGAGAAAACAAAGTCCTACAACTAATCCAAGTGTCACCCAACTCTATCGACACTCGGAACTAGCCATCCTTAATCTTGTCGTCCATCCTTTGAAAACCGAAATGATTTCACAATTAGGGGCCTAAAAACCATTACGCCCATTGACTGGCATTACCATGAACTAATATTCTACCGTCTCTGCAAAACACACGTCAGTCATGATAATCAACGATTGTCATCAATCATCGAAACCCTATCTAGGGGCCTGATGCTTTCAGTGTTCAAATAAGGGCCGATACTATACAGTGTGCAATTATGTTTGGCTTGGTAATTATCGAGTTGGGCAATTCGACAACATGTTCTAGCATAATAGGTCCCATATGTAGAGTAGTGAGAATGATCGAGACCAACTCTCCTCGGCAATTCAGACAAAAGAAAAAACTTTGCAACTTGTACTAAATCTAAATAAATAATGATTTGCAACCGGGGGATCTTTCCATTTCCATTTCAGATAAAACGGAAATACAAGAGTTTGAGACAGCATTCAGATTAGACAGCAAAAGAGGACGCTGGCCAGCAATATAGCTGCAACCACCGCTAAAGACAGGCTAGGGACACTGCCCTACCAGTTGACTACTTCATCCATCTACATACCACCTTTTACCAGATAAAGTATTATCACTCTATTACAGACAACTTTTCACAGAAAGATGAAATTCAGATGATACACCCGCTCAGACCTCCCTGATCATCTTCTTGTATTTCATTCATCCCTTGATTTGTCAAGCTTCAGACGCTTGGCAGCTCCAGCAACATATTTGGGCAGTAGAAGATCAGCTGCCACTCTCAGCATTGTGTTGACCCCATTGATGAGCAATGCCTTATCCACCTCCTCGTATAAACCTGTCCAAAAACACATTAAAGCAGCCGCATGGCATATGATTTCTATTGGGTTATGAATCAGTATTTTTATCGAAACACGCATTCTTCCGTGCTGTCCATATTGCCCAACAAAGAGCTGCTATTCCCCAGGTATGATATTTCCCCCCATTTGGGAGCCAATGTTCACACCAAGTCTAGACTTGAGCTATTGAGTTTGGAATATTATTAGCCCCGAGACCTAAATAAATAACTATGATGAACTACAAACTGATACCTGAGGCTGAGATCCAAAAGACCAAAACTGAGTTCGCAACTCGACAGCCATACCGAATCGGCTCTTTGCAGTGTCAATTGCTTTGCCGAGTGTTTTTCGGGCACTCGGCAAAGAGCTTTTTGCCAAGTGCCAAAGAAAAAAAAACTCGGCAAAAAAAAGCACTCGGCAAAAGCCTTCTTTGCCGAGTGCCAGAAAAAGCACTCGGCAAAGAAAGGCCTCTTTGCCGAGTGTTATTTTTTGGCACTCGGCAAAGAAGGTCTTTGCCGAGTGTTTTATTTTTACACTCGGCAAAGACAGATTTCAGAGTATATTTTGGAGCAGTAAATTAATTTAAATAAAAAAAAATTCAACTACAAAGTTGTATAACTTTTCAAGATCTACAACTTTTATTTCGGTCATTTCTTAATTTAACAAAGTAAAATTAAATCTATTTACAAATCTCACATATCTCTCTCGTAGTTTACTTAAACTACAAGAGAGATATATAAGATTTGTGAACAATGTTTCTACCACTATGTCGGATGATCAAATGACCAAAATGAAAGATGTAGGCGTTGTGAAATTATACAACTTTATAGTTGAATACATTTTAATTTGAATTAATTTTGCTAACGAAAAAAGTACAAATCGTATTTCTCAAATTTGAAATTTGAATTTTTGAAAGTATCTCGGATGGAGAAACATCCAAAATAAAAGTTATAGATCTCGAAAAGTTATGAAACTTTGTAGTTGACAACTTTTCATTTGAATTTATCTTATCATGCGAAATGCAGATCTGAATTCGTTGAAATTTGAAATTCAAATTTTATAAACGACCTCGGATGGAAAAACTCCTTAAATAAAAATTATAGATCTCGAAAAGTTATAAAACTTTATAGTTGACAAGTTTTTTATTTGAATTCGTTTAGAGTGTCAAACAAGCAATTTTACTCGATTTTTGCATAATATTTAGGGAACCCAAATGAAGTGTAGACACAAGTGATTTGTGTAGTGTAGTGGTAGGGAGGTTTCGGCGTGAGGGAGAGGTCATGAGTTTGAATCCCGCTCGACACGAAGTCTCGAAAAATGCCACAAAAAAATCCCGCTAGATAGAGAAGAATGGGTGTTGGTCGGTGGGGCCCTCCCAGCATTAAAAAAAAAAAAAAAATTTACTATTATTTTCAGGTTTTTTTTATTTTGATCTTTGCCGAGTGTCGGGCACTCGGCAAAGCCTTTGCGAAAGTGCCCGAAAAAAAACACTCGGCAGGTCTTTGCCGACGGATTCTTTGCCGAGTGCAACAATATGGACTTTGCCGAGTGCATGGGGCACTCGGCAAAGAAACGAAATCCAGTTGGAACCAACCACTTATATAATCTGCTACTGCTACTGTAAATTTGAACAGATGGTGCTGTTTGGTTGGCAACTGTAGATGCAAACGATAATGCAAAATTGAATTACACTTGTAATGTAAACAATGTATCAGATTACGAAATTTGTTTGGATGCATGGTCAGTAATGGAAACGGAAATGATTTTGACCCATGCCTCTCGGGTCTTCGGCAGTAGTGTCTTCTTCAACCTTCAGCCGTCGCTGCTATGCTCACATAAAGATGCAAAACGCCCATGTTGGCAGCATGAGTGAACGACGCCATGGATTCGAGAATCGAGATGCAGCCCGCTCCTGCGCTGCCGCCGACCTGAGCCTATCATGGCGTCACAGGTGAGGCGCCGCGCCACCTGCCGCAGATCCGTCCGCCACCAAGCGACCTTGCCAGGGCGCCGGAAATAGCTGGGCTTGGGGCGAACGGGGGTGAGCAGAGCCTCGCCGCCGCCGCTGCCATCTTAGCGAGTGTGTGGCTTCTCTTGCGTTCCCTTTTGGAGCCGCCATATATAGGAACGAACGCGTCAGGACATCGAGTTGAAAAGATGCGGAGGATGTGGAGCGAAGAAGACGATATCCCCAATGGGTATTCACGCTCGTGGGGCTGCGGTATCAAGTTTATACACGCCGGTATCAGATCACGGTGTAACCTGATTACTGCTAAACCAAAACAAACAGAATCAAACGTTATCGAGTCACGGTGTAATCAGATAACTTTACAAATCTGTGAACCAAACACCTTGGAAACTGCACTAATCAACTGTTAGAATTTCTCTTCTAATAAGTATTCTCCTAGAACTTCTCTTCTACAGTAATAAGTATATCTGACTCTGACGGTAAAATCCAGTTAATTGAATTGGCCATGGAAACAAAATTCACAACTACAGTAAACAAGTATTCTCAGATGATCTTATCAGCCCCGCAATCTCTGCACCACCCAAATTCACCCCATAAAAATGTGCGGACTCACACAAAAGAGCAAAAACGTTTGACCAATGAATACCTTTGTATGTATAGCAAAAATGTCCCCTCTACCTCTGCTCTTCTTGGCCAAGAGAAGAGTGCAAATGCTCCACGGCTAATAGGTTTCATGATTTCAAAGTCAGTGCGATCCTTGACGAGAGGAGCAGGGCTTACACCGCAAGCTACAAACAACGTCGTCTTCTTCATCCATTACGGTGCTAGCTGAATCAAGCTTGTCCATTTTGACCGAGTCACATAACTATAGATACTTCTCCCTGAAGGATTGTACAAATGTGAAGGATGAATTAATTAAAGAGGTTAAAATGCTAAGTAACATTACAAGAGCGACGCGGGGGGTGGGTGGGGGCGGGGGAGAGTTCCTTTTGATTTGTGTCCTCGGAGGCGAGGAGATTGACACTACAACAATTAAATTGGAGGACCAGCAATGGCCGTAATCTTATCCTCTTGGTTGTTGGCTGAGTGAGATCACATTCTGACACTATATTCTACTTTACTGCATGTGGACAACTGATCCCTTTACCCGGCCTTGATTAGTCATGGTACATTGAGGCAGAGAAAGAATAGCCTCCATCAAAACGATTAAGTTATGAAAAAGCTCTACTAATGAACCAGCTAACCATGTTCACCTAAGAATCGATGTTCATGCACATATGGACATATGGCTTTCTATGATGAATACCTCGTGACAAAGTGGTCCATTCAATTAATATTATTTGTTACATCTTTTTACTAAATTTGTAGTGCTACACGTAGGGCCTTCACAGGCGCCCCAGCACAGCGGTTGGAGCTAGGAAGGCGGTCAAGGGTCTTCACCACTGGCCCTAAAGGTAGGTGGACCCAGGGTAGGGCCGGCAATGATGCCCTGCCACGCTTCACCACCGGCCTGAGGCGGCCCAGCGGTGAAGGGGGTCTTCACCGTCAGTTGTAAGACACAACAAGTTAATTTTTATTTTTAAAATATTTTTGATATTTTTTCTTCAATCTGGAGCACACAAGGGATCATAAAGAAAAAAATCATGGAACTTTGAGGGAGGCGGGGCCTGGCTGCTAGTGGGGGTGGCCCTTCCAGAATTTATTTTTTGACCACCTGAAATTTTTAAACAAATTTTGATTTTTTTTTTTTTTTTTGCAAGTGGATTAGAACCGCTATACCGAGCTGACGGTGAAGCGCATCACCGCCGGGCGCCGACCCAAAACCGATTGTGATGGGAACCCCCATCAACGCCAACCCTTCATCGTCGTCCCCTCAAACCTCTTTTCTGAGGGGTTTAGAGCTGCTTGTGATGCCGCTGGTGTAGTAGACTAGTAGTGTATATATTTTGTTGACTAGTTTAAACTTTCATTGCTTCACAATTTCAATAGAATAAGAAATTTTTGAAATTTAGTAAAGGGGACTTAGGAAAAATAGTATTAATTACTCTTTGGTTATCACAATCATGTTCTAAACGTCTTGTTTTTGAGTATGGAGGGAGTATGTTAACTAAATGTAATATATTAGCTAGCCTGCACAAACTCTGGAGGCAAACCAAGTTGGTATTTGTTGACACTCAGAAACAGCCTTGGATGCCGGCCGGCATACACATGCACCGATGCACGACAGTAATTTTTTTAAAAAGGGACAAAGTTTAATTTGCATTACCTCTACTAGTCCATCAACCCGTGCTCTCGCACGGGTTAGAATCTTATGAGATACTAGCTATTAAAAGTTACTTACATTAAATATCTTTTCTCTTCACTGGTATTCTAAAGTAATAGGTACTCTTCATCCATATTAAAAGATTTTTTTCTTTACATGGCACTTCTATCTATCTCCAATACTTTGATGGTTTTAGCTTCAGTTCATTTTGACTTCAAGAACCTAAATTTTGATTCTTTTCTCGAATTTTAAGCCCATTGCTTAGATACAGTGGCTATTATTTATGATAGTGATTATAGTGTACTGATTTGATGAAAAAAATGTAAGATTTTTATAAGAATTTTAGGATATTTATCTTTTTTATTTCTAGCATTTTTGTGTAATAATTTCTAGAATTAATCTTGTTTCTAGAACCATGTGTATTTAGTTACATAAAGCAACTTGAAGTATATAAACTCTTATTTCATCTGGGTATGTGATATCATGAAAATCTATATTTTAACATTCAGCTTTTGATCTGTTGGTTTATTAGTTTATATATGTATTAATTTGAAAGCTAATGCTTATTATGTCATTGACTCAAAATTTTCCTGTTTTACTTTATTAAAACAATATTCTAGGTCCTAGGCGACACTGCTAGTTGTTAAAATGCATAAATAGTTGTTTGAGTATGCACCATGCCAATCAAGATTTTGAATTTATTATATCATATCAGTATTGTTTTGTTAAACAAATAATGCTTCAAATCAGATTACTAATATTCCTACGATATAATGTGTCAATCAAAATGTATAAACCTTTTTCAAGGCAATGACTACAAAATTTATTGTTTTGAGTATAGACATAACTTAAAGTGAACAGCAAGTGTCATTGCTATGTGATTTGCTAACTAAGGATATTTTACCATGTTTGGTAAGCTTACAAAATAAATATTTTGTGCTAATGTAAGTTTTAACTATTGGATGTTGAATTATTTTCATAATAGCTTATATCCGTACGTACATGTAGATTTGAGAGATTTTTTTGTTAATTTTTTTATAATGGTTGAGGTGGATAATTTAGTTACAAATTATATAGATATATATTATTTTATCTTTCATAATGCCATGTATGGGTAATTTGCATGCAAACTTTGGGATCAAAGCATTGTTTTCTATGGTGACATAGATGGATAATTTATAAAAATGTTATTGGATTGGTTTAATTATCCTTTATAATTATGGAGGTTTGATTTTTTTTCATACCAGCTTTGTTGATAACTCCATGGATCATGGTCCCCTAATTTTCAACATTATTAGTATATGTAAACTAGAAGTAATCCAATGCAATTATTTTAAAAGTGAACAAAAAATATATACTTGATGGTCAATAAGGATAGTATCAAACTTATTTGAGTGAAGTAATCCAAAGACAATTAAATTAAAATAAAAATTGTACCTAATAATGAATAAGGATCATATCATGCACCACACAGGAGACAAATTAAATTGTAATTTTAAGATCTAGCAAGATTATCATACCTTTAGTATGCCAGTGGTGCTAATGTAGATTCCATAGACATTGGAGGTTATGGCAACCCTGTGTCGTGCTGGCTAGTTTCCGCGCCACCCGTCTCCTTGCCTTGCTTGTTGCTTGACGTAGATCTTCTCATCGAACTCCCCTAGACATAGATGAAGTAGATGGTGGTGGCATTGATGAGCCTCCGCTCATGCTAGTTCTTTCATCCCCTTGATGCTTATCGGTGGTCAGTGCATGACCGGATGTACATGGTTGGTTGGTGGGGACACCGGCTTTTTCCATGTTTATACTCACATGCAGGAGGAGCATAGATGTATTTAGGTGATCTCCCGAGACGATCCTTTTCGGCTAGTGGTAGAGGGGAAAATAATGTATTCTCTTTAGTTTTCTTCTTATTTTATCTAGAATAATGACAGTGGTGGGAAATTTTTGGAAAACATAATAGATCTAAATAAATAAATAAAAAACATGGGTAAGTACCTGATATGGATGTAAATCAACCTTAAGCTTTTGTACAGAGGTACGGAGTACAAGTAGATCCAGCACCATTATTGCTCCTTAATCACGATCTCTTGTTACAATATCAGAGGTTCCTCATCCGATTTCAGAAAATATCATGCTCAAAAGTTAAGGCCATATCACTGGAATTATTTTGCGGACAATTTGAAAGCGAGCCTTTTCAAATATAATATAAAATCAATTATAGTTGGAACTCAGAACAGAAAGGGTTTAAACACCAGGAAACTCACTGCATCTATGAACAGCAAGATGATATTGCCATGAGCACGGTGCTGTGGCTGCAAACAACTTACTTTCCCTGTTGTTGATCAGCTGTGCGTCCACAAATTGCTCCAGCTAAGCACTGTACTAACAGGAGGAAGAGGCAAGTAAACCAGGGCCTTACACCGGAGCAATCAGCCTCCGGCACCGGCGCCGGTGCTGATGCGTCGCCGTCCCCACGTCCGCCCTGCAAAGTGGCCGGTCGTTGGCGCGCTGCCCTGGAGAGAGACATCAACGTAGATGAGGTGGAAGGCGTGGATGTAGGCAGGCAGCTTCCTGACCCTATCGCGTCGACTCGTCGTCCTCCAACTCAGCTCGCCAAGGCACACCGGGCGCGTACTTGCCCGTAGAAGCAGATGGACAACTTGGCGGCGGCGCCTGCGAGGAAACACAAAGAAACATGCGGCACCCGTGATAAATTGTATTTGGTGGTTAGGTGATAATTAATGTTTTTTTTTTTCTTAAATAATGGCAGAGGTGGATAATTATCTACAAAACAAAATAGATCTAATGGCTATAAATCATGAGAGCCTATAGATTTGATGGCTAGATGGTTCTAATTAATATGAGAATTTCTAGTATTTATCTTTTTTTCTAGCTGGAGGCTCTATTGAGTCCTCTAATTAGTAATAGTAAGATAAGATTTTTGAAAATACCCAGCGTCAAGTATTACCAAATGCAGGGAGCATATATATTCTTTGGTCCAATTTCTGCTATTTTAAATGCTTATGGGCCATTGCTGGCTCCATCTATCCATCGTCCAAGTACGTGGATGTAATGATTGGTCATTATTATCAAGACGACGATTTGGTCCAAACTCAATATATTATGAGGTAACCTTGCCCGTAACTAATAAGCACATTAGAGCTTGTATATGCAATGCATATAAACACCGGTACCGTGCCCCAGATTTTTCAAATGGTCGTTATCTTATTTAAAAAATTTATTTGTTACATTAGCTAGGCGTCCGCCGTGTGTTACATCGAGATTTTTAGAAAAAAACTAAGGAATATTTAGTTACATACTCACTCCATCTTAAATTACTTGCCATTTTTGGTTTCTATGCCACAAGTTTGACTCGGTCTATAGAAAATGCATACAATATTTACATCTCCAAACAAATTTATTAAAAACTAGATTCAAAGATCCTTCCGATGATACTAATTATGATACTAATCGATAATATTTATTATAAAATTGCCGGCAATTGTTTCTCGAGAAAACGAAAACTATAGCGACAGATATTTTAAGACGGAGGAAGTATGCATAAATTCAAATTATCTTAGAGAAGATCAAGTGATATTCACGTAAGAGGAATATATATATATATATATATATATATATATATATATATATATATATATATATATATATATATATATATATATATATAGAACTACTACTCTATAGTTGGCTATAGAATAACTTATTCTATAGCCACTTTGAGGTTACGATAATTACAATGGTAATTTACAAGAATTATAGTAACTCCGTGCTAAGTGGTTTACTATAATCATTATAGTAAATAGTCCTATGTGTTGTAGTAACTCATTACTAAGTGATTTACTATAATCGTTATGGTAAATAATCGTATGTATTATGGTAACTCAACTATCATAATGATTATAGTAACTAAGTTACTATAATTCTTGTAAATTAGCATAGTAATTAACATAACTCAAAATGGCTACAGAATAAGTTATTATATAGCCGGTTACGGAATAGCCTCACCCTATATATATATATATATATATATATATATATATATATATATATATATATATATATATATATATATATATATATATATATATCAGTGTTAATTTTCTTACCTGGGTGATAGCTACCCCATAGGGTGCATAGCTCTCCATCTCCCAGATCTCTGCCGCGTGTGCGGTTGGAAGGATGCATTGGTGATACTGATTTTGGTAAACAAAGTACAAGGTCACAACGTGTTTAGTTTTCTTTTTGGGAACAATGGACCACAAGAGTTTGCTGTAGCGTGCATAGAGCACTCGGGGCACTGTGACTTTTTGACTGTGGTCCAGGCGTGATGTCAGAAGGGAAGCAGGTTTGATAGCTGAAAACTAGTACTATAGTGCAAGCAGGTTTGATAGCAACATTTTGTTGTTTGGTTTCAAGTTAAAAACAATTATATCTTCTAAACCGTTCATCTAATTAACGATCTGTTTTCACCATCATGTTTGTCTCATTTAAATATAAAATTTAATACCCATATTGACTATGTTTTGAGGCTTAGAAAAATCGCTGAAGTATCAAGTGCAAATCAATCTCTTCATAAAATCCATACAAACCACGGCAAAAAAAGTTGTCTAAATTCACTAGAAAAATCACACATGTAGATGATATGATAATGCACAACCTTCTAAAATATCTTGTGCTTCGATTTCGTTTGTAAGATATAAAAATAACAATTTTCTAACCAATTATTTGGACAAACTTTTCTGGCTTAAAATTTATTATTTTTATATCTTACAAACGAAGTTGAGTTTGTACAAAAAATATTTTACAAGATTGTGTATCATCATATCATCTACATGTCTGATTTTTTGGGTGAATTTAAATAACTTTTTTGTCACGGTTTCGGTTTTGACGGAAAGTTGATTTGCACTAGATAATTCCCTAGAAAAATAGTGACACATGGCCCTACATTTTATGCTTCGAATCTTAGTAAATTTGGTTCAGAAAATAACCAAACACAATTTCTCCTCTAAAATTTAATACGACCATAAATTTGGCTTGTCATTGATCACCCGTCCACTTACAAAGCCTCATTTTGGCAAAAAGTGAAGATTTTCATGATCCGTTATTTCCTTTGCTGAACGCATCGTTAAGAAAATATAAATCATTTGCTGAACCAGGGCCTAATAATTTTGAATCTACTTGAAATTCATTGCCAGGTTGCTCTAGTTTTTTGCAGGAAATTCAGTTCTTCAATATAAAATATTACGAAATTTGTAGTAAAGCCACGTAATATGACAGGCAAAATCCTTTAGACATTTTTCACGTGGACTCCATATGTCACAAAAATGATTTTTACTAAAACATAGTCAAGTAGGATCTTGTTTTATAGACTTAAGTACAATGAATATTATGGTGCAAATATATCAAAAAAATTGATATGTTAATTAAAAACTATAGCCATTCAAAGTTTAGTAATCGAAGTTGCTTGTGACGTCAGAACAGCAAACCATTGCATTTGGGATGCTGTGTCAACCTGTACGTGAAGCTCGTCCTGCTGGTCCTTTTGGCAAGTCTGCTCGCCTCCTAGTTTGCTCAGCATGTGCCGCTCCTTTTTTGGTGGGTGGGCAGCTATCCCCGGGGGGTGATAGAAAACACCGGCGCAAGTAAGATATTTCTGATATATATATATATATATATATATATATATATATATATATATATATATATATATATATATATATATATATACACACACACACACACTATATTATATTATACCCTGGGTACTGATTAATATTCAGTACCCGACCCCTAATCACCACATCCCACCAACCTGCGGGCGCTCCCCTCCCCACGTCCCCTCTGTTTTTTCCCCTCCCGATATCCTATTTTTATTATTTCCTTTTTAATCTCCATCCAGATCGTGGGAGGAGGAGGCGCCCGGTTTCGCTCAGCTCCTTTGTCGCACCATCCCACGCGCCGCCCCTCCGCTGCAGGAGCCCACTCGCCGCTCCCTCCGCTGGACGAGCCCAGCTCGCCGCCATCCAGCCTCACTAGCGCGGCTCGCCGCCGCCCCTTTCCTTCCCATGGCGATGCAGCATCCGAGGCAAGATCCATGGCCTCCGCTGCCTTTGACCGGTGCCTCTGCAGCCCCGGCACCGACCTCGGGCGGCTCGGCGGTCTCGCCTGGAGTGCGCCTCCTCCTCCAGAACCTTCCATCCTGCTCCTTCACCGACGCCGGCGCTACTTCTCAACCCACCCCGCCGGCGCTTCCCTCAACCTATCCCCGCCGGGCACTCATCCTCAATCCACCTCGTCAGCCGACGACCATCCTCAATCCGCCCCCGTCAGCCGGCGCTGCCCTGCGTGGCATCCTCCCCGCAACTTGCCTCGCCGCCGCTGCCCTGCGTCGTCGAGGCGTTCCTCCGCACTTCCGCAGCCGTCGAGGCGTTCCTTCCCGCTGAGATGGCCATGTAAGCACTTCGCAAGTTCGTCTTTCCTTGACCCGGAGCTTGGCATCAGGTCTGGTTCCAGAAGTAGGACGTTGCCAAGATCCAGGTGATGTTGCCCCATGATCTTGTCTCGATCTTGTATTTATTTTACGGGAAGCTGTTAATTCGAATGACATGCTCCTAGCGCCCGTAACTCTGAATCAGATAGTGAGGGGCAGCTGCTATAAATGGCTAATCGTGTTACTTCTACATACTGCTGCTCCACCAGTGAATAATTAGGTGCAGTTTTATGCCATTTTGACCAAAATTTTTTTAATTCAGATGCCATTTAGGTTTTTTTTTTTGACGGCAATGCCATTTAGGTTACTAGGAGATTTGGAGAATATTGAGGCTATGGTTGTCATTATGAGCCTATAATATTAATTTGGATGTTTGCGAATTGCAGTCTTTAAGCTTCGACTGAAATCTCACATCTTATTGATTACCACTTCATTTGTTGCTCCATGTTTCATTGTCATGTACAGCCTGGGCACACATGGAGCTACAAATCCTAAAATTCATTATTTCATCTGTGCCACCCTAGATCCTTGGCTTTGTCCTTATTGAAGGATGAATTAAAGTGCCTTATTCTTTCAGTTGCATATATGTGATCTCCTTGTGCCTCCTTTATGTTACCATGTGAGGGGAGCTCACATTGTGTGTGATACTCAGTTTGTGTTTATGCCGATGTCCATTTGTCTTTGTTTACGTTATACACGGAAATGCATGTTAGGGGCTGGTCAAGGATTTGGGATCTGGAACAGGAACATGTAGTGTTTCCTGGTCTTTGTTATAACCCTTATGACTTTTTTTTTGTTAAATGAATATATATAGTCAGTTGTACATTTGGCAATCCTTCCTGCATGCTAGAAAAAAAATGTTCACCACTCTTATAGAAACTGTATTGTTTTTTTTTCAGGTTTTCCAGCTCTCTAACACATGTGTATTTTAATTCTGCATTACTCAACTCTATAAATCCATCTGAGATATTTTTTTTTTGGTGATGGTACTACATACATTCAAACTCAATTTTGATGGTATGATTCTTTTTTCAGTGATCTGACAGAATTTCCAATTGGTTATGTGTCCACCTGTTTGAATTTATAAAGACAAGGTAACTGTTTTTATTTTGCCTTCACCACAATGTACGTCCACCAACGCATGCAAAAAGCCACGCTGTATACGATTGTGGATAGATTTAGAGTATTGGTAATTTTGGACTTGCAGGTATTTCAGTTAACTAATTGAGCAAATTTATTAGCTCACATGGTCATGCCTCTGTACTTGTGCATCAAACATTGGAAACACTATTTTTGCTTTGAAAAACTGTTAAATTCTATATTCTATGGTTAAGAAAAAGTGGCCAGCCATGGGGACATGTGGATCAAGACTGAAGGGTATATTTGTCAGTCGAATGATGACTAGAAATAAATGCTTGCCTAAAGATTTTTGTCAATAAATGTTAAAATAAAGATCTAATTAAACTAGAATTTGAGCTTTGGAAAATTGTTTTCCTAGCTGACAATTAATTTTTCATAAGGATTTGCACAGGCACATGTCGACGATATCTGGTCGGCAGCCTACCTTGGGGGGTGCCCGAGGTAGTAGATGAGATCGAGGGTGGTGAGGTGCGCGAGATCAAGAGCAAGAAAGTAACACGAGACACGGGTTTAGACAGGTTCAGCCGCCGAGGTGACGTAAAACCCTAGTCCTGTGTTCTGGTTGTGGATTATGATCGGGAACAATCTGTTTTGGAGGGGTCCCCGCCCGCCTTATATAGTCGGGGGGCAGGGTTACAAGATCAATCTAATCTCGCTTTCCCCGACGGGCGCATACCTGGCCGACCAGAAATCCTACGCACAAGGTAACCGACGCCCGGTGATCGGGCGGATCATATCTGCGTGCCGAGTCTTGCGCCGCACTCCATGGTCTCCTGGTGGCGCTCGGCATCATCTTCCTGGTCGGGCCTCTCTCGGCCGACGGCCCAAGCCCGCAGATAAGGATACCCGGGAGCAATCCCCACGCCTAGTCCCCGAGCAGCTTGCGTGTCTCGAGCCAAGGCCGGGAACCATTCAGCGCCTTCCTCGGTGCCGGCAATTCTTCCGACCAGTGTTCAGGGCGGTGTAAAAAATCGATCAACGGATCCGACGAGTCGTGGTGGTCGGCATCGTCGGGGCCGACCAAGACGGTGTGGAGGGAGGCGGAATCGCGCCGTGGAACACACAGCCGGTCGCCGCGGTTGAGAGGAGCGCAGGAGGTCCCACTTGTCGTGGAGACGCGAGCTGCTCAAGAGGAAAAAGAAAAAATAAAGATCTCCGGCATACGGGTCCCGTGTACCACGTCAGGTCGCCGGGCGACGTGTACCACGTAGTCCCCGAGACGGGTAGTAGGCGAAATATGAGACCGGTGCCGGGATCAAAGTATCAAAGAGTCGGGTCTTCTAATCTTTCTGCGTGCAGTCCCCGAGACGCTTAACTGTCATGTATGTATCAAAGCCCCAGATAAAGCTGCCCAGGATCAGCACCCTGATCCGAACAAAGATTGAGTAACTTGATAGCATACTAATGTAGCTAGTGACACTTGTCATCTTTCGTGAACCCGATTTTGAATTGCCGCTGTGCGGGGCTGCGACCAGCGGCTACCGCCTCGGTTGGCCGCCCATCGGGCCTAGCACCCTTTGGGAAACATCGCACGCGGTCCAGCCTCCCCGGCGGATAACTACGGAGGGCGCGGGGCGCGGTTTTCCACGGAGGGGAGGCGGCGACGCGGGGGCGCGGCGCCCGACACCGCTGCCTCAGATCCATTTAAAGACCGGGCGCGGCCTTTTGGTCACACTCTTTGCCTTCCTCTCGACGCCCGCAAACCCCCCGCTGCCTCTTCGCCTTCCTCTGCAAGAACCAGCCTTTCTTTTCTCCCACATCGCCGGCGCTCCCAATCCGAACCCTAGATCCGAAATGGCCGGCGGCAAGGGGCAAAGCGTGGTTCCGCGGGCGGCGGTGCGCGTCGGGCGCGGGGCGGAGATCCAGGGCGCGGAGGTCCGCCTAACGCGGAAGTGGGTGGGCTACTTCGACCTGCACGCGGGCGGTCCTCGATGAGCTCGTCCGCGACGGAGTTTGCCCGACGAGGCGCTGCGGCCGGCCGGGCGCCCCACCGTGGGTGAGTCCTTCCCCACCCCGGCGAACAAGAATGAGCTCGTAGTGTTTTGCGGATTATTTCCGCCGCGGGTTCGGGCTGCCGGCGCACCCCCTTCCTCCGGAAGCTTCTTGCATACTACAAGATCCGGCTCATTCATCTCCACCCCAACTCCATTCTTCATCTTTCTGTTTTCATCCATTTTTGCGAGGCTTTTCTCGGCATTCCTCCCCACTTCAACCTCTTCCGCCATCTCTTACGCCTCGAGGGCGTTCATCGGAGCCGGCTCACCCAAGGTGGTTGGTGGCCTCTATCTTTGTCTTCGGGGACGGATGAGGAACCCAGATCTGGGACTGCCCCTCGGCTCTTCCATCAAGGGGTGGAACACCCAATGGTTCGTCGTCAAGAACCCCGCTCCACAGATCTCTAATGAGGTAAACGAGTGGTGGAGCGCCAACGCCAATCGGTCCGAGCGGCCATCATCTGCCGACATGGTGCGTGTGGAGGAGCTGCTCGGCATTATCCGCCCCATGAACCCGACGGGGGGTGGCGGTGGCTATCAACTTCGTGCCGCGGGCGCATCCAGCCATGCAAGGAGCGCGAGCACCGGGGGTACGAGTACTCCGGGGACAAGGACCTTACGCGTGAGACGCCGGAGGCGATCTCTAAGGAGGTTCTTTGCGGCGGCTCACGCCGCTTTGGGTTTGGAGGTACCCAAGTGAGGAGCTCGGGTATGCGTAAGCCCTACAAACCTGGGCAATCCGCGACCGGCGGTGAGTTTCTCGCTTTGTTATAGTATTATGTGTGTCATTGGCCGACTGCTCAAGCCGCCATTTATGCAGGATCGAGCCGTGTATGTGTCGGATGTGCCCGACGACACTTGGCCGACGGGTGTAGACCAGCGGCGATCAATGGAGGAAATCCGCAAGATTGCGGAGGACTCGATGAACGAGGGGACGGCCGAGAAGGCAGTCCCCTGCTGCCGAGCCAAGGGCCCATCGGCGAAGGGTGGCTCGGAGGAGGCGCCTTCGCCGAAGAGGCGCAAGAAGGAGAACCGGGCCCCCCCGCCTCGTCTGCTCGAATCGGCGAGGAGCAGGGGCGGGGAAGCGAGCCGTCATCCTCTCGGATGACGAAGATCGAGGACACGGAGACGTTGGACGAGCGCGTCCGGCGTCGGCCGGCGCCGAAAGCTGGCGACTCTGCGCGACCGGTATTTGAGAAAATGCCGACCGCGGGGGCGCCGCCAAGGCGCCGAGCAGCCATCGGTGCCGCCGACCCGACCGACCGAGGCGGGCGGCTCGGGAGGCCCCCGGGCGCCGCCGGCACCGCCAAATCCGACCTGTAAGTACCAACTCGTTTTTTTGTTCCCGGTGTTGTCCAGTTTGGCTTAGGAGTGTCTGTTGCAGCGATCCCGTGGAGGAGGACCCCAGCCGTGGGGGGAGGACGACGCCGGTCGCCCAAGAGATAGCCCACCCCGCACGGCCGACACGGGATGACTCCCGACCAGCCGATTGGGCCTGAGGGGGGCGCAGCCCCAGCCCCGCCGGGGCGCGGAGACTGCCGCCCCGCCGCAGCCGACCGGCAAGGGAGGGCGCGCAGCGGCCCGCTCCAGTGTTCGTCCCGTCATCCGCCAAGAAGGGCGGCGCCACGGCGGAGACCGTAGCGTGGCGGAGCCCGAGCCGGAGGAAGTGATGCGGGAGGTGCCTGCGCCGCGCGAGGAGCCGGCGCTGCTCGCCGCACGTTTCTACATCGACCCCGAGGTGAACGGGTGGAGGTGGTGGACGACGAGACGCCGCCGCTGAATACCAGAATCCGGACGTCCGATCTCGAGGTCGCTTCGGCGCCGAGCTCGGGTGGCAATCATTTTGTCCTGCTTGACAATGTTGCGCAGCTTATGTCGAATATGTATGCAGGAGCTTGCCCGTGCCGCTGAGACGCGGCGCGGCCGCTGAGCAGTCGGCGGCCGCTTACGAAAAGATGAAGGCCGACAACGAGCGGCTTCTTCGTGAGAAGACCAGCTTGGCGGAGTCGGTCGGCCTCGCCGAAAGCGCAATCAAGGCCGTTCGAGGAGGACGACGACCGATCGCGCCCGGCAGTGGGAAGAGCCGGAGCGTGAGAACGCCGGCTCGCGGGAGGCGGCCGCCGCCAACGATCGGCGGGAGGGCGGCGCGGGCAAACACTTTGCAGGCGCGAGTGACCGGTATGTTTTCCCCTACCTTCCTTTCGGGCGCTCTTGTGTATTCTCAGTGGCTGACTTGTGCTCGGCCCGCAGCTCTTGAAGGCGAAGCCGCAGCTAGCCTCAAAGCAGCTCGTTGAAGAGCTAACTCGCGAGGCAGCCAAGGCCACCCAGTCGGCGGAGACAGCTCGGTCCGAGGCGCAGCGTAAGTGTCGTTACCTTTTGCTGTATTTGCCTGATCGGGCTTGTCGGGTTCTTACCATTTGTTCGCAGCTTGTGCGGAGAACGCGACGGCGGCACAAGCGGACTTGAAACGGCGTCTTGCAGCCGCCGAGGAGCGGATGGAAGACACCATCGCCCTCCCGACCGCCTGCTGAATCTCGCCGACCCAGACGGGGGGGTCTACGACGGGACGTGCTCGGGAGCGCTTATCCTTCAATGTCACGCTTCTGGTGCGATGCCAGCCGCTCGCAACAAACACGTGTGTTTGTTCACGGAGCGGCCTCGCGCTGCCGCCTGGCACGCGCTGGCGCTGGTCCGGGTCGCACTATCCCCGGGTGGAGTTATCCCGGTCGAGGCGGGTTTTGCCCGACCAAGTCGGCCGCCGACCAGAGAAGCCGAAGCGCCGAGTCCTCCGATGCTTTTGGCCAAGGTGGTGGAGGACTGGACCTGTTCGGCGACGCCGAGGCCGACGCGCCCTAGGAGAAGAGCGTTAGAATTAACTTATGTATTGCGTGTGGAGACGCTGTGCGTAAATGATGTTAATATCATTTTTGTTATGCATGTAAAGTATTTGCCGTAATGCCCCGCAGCAGTGTGTGACTTTGTCGTCTTGCCGGACCGGCCCAAGTTTCCTAGTATCTCATAGCGCTAAGGGTATGCTCCTTGTATTGCGCGTAGAGGGTACCAGTGGTCCCCTGGGAAACCGCCGGGCTGGCCTTTCCATAACGCAGCGCCGAGCCGCTAGCACGTGTAGGTTTGGGCCAGAATGGGGTTGTTCCGATCGGTTTGAGTTAAAGTGCGTGCATTGGCGGTCTTATTGGCGTATAGTGCGTGGGTAGCACATATGAAAAAATGAATGCACGAGGAGAAAAAAGACAAGACAAAAAAAAGACATTAAATCATATATATATTTGGATTACAAAGGGAAACAGAGTACATATCTTTGTTCATCTTGACTTATTAGGCGTAAAAACGTATTAGGTGCTCGGCGTGCCGAGTTTGGGATATCGCGCCCGGCCCCGACTCCACCAGCCTATAGGACCCCTCGGTCGGGTGACCTCCTTGACGATGAAGGGACCATCCTGTGGGGAGGAGAGCTTATGCATGCCTGCGGAGCTCCCGCGGCGACGTGGAAGACCGATCGCCGACCGCGAAGGGGCGCTCCCGGACGTTGCGGTCGTAATAGCGAGGGACGCCCTCTAGGTACTTTGCCGATCGGACGCAGCGGCTAGGGCGTTTCTTCTTCTCGCACGGTCGACGTCGTCGGCGCGCGCTTGGTCGGAGGTCTCCTCGAGTAGTTTTCCACTCTTGGCGATCGGAAGGCAACGCCCTCGTGTAGGACAGCTTCCGACCCGTATACCATGTAGTAGGGGGAAACCCCCGTGTTCGACTGGTTCATGCGGCGCAGCCCCAGATCGCCGGGTGGAAGTTCCTTCAGCCCACCTTCCCGGTGCTTGTCGCCCTTCCGTATAGGCGCTTTTAAGCGCGCCCAGATCATTCCGCTTTGCGCTGCTGGGCCCGGCCGCTGGCACGTGGGTGCGCAACGGAGACATATTTGACCAAGATGGAGCGCTCTTCACAAAACTCCCGTAACTCGTTTCCCGTGAAGTTTGACCCGAGGTCGGTGATGATGTTGTTCGATGCCAAAGCGGTGAACGATTTCCTCAAAGAACTCGGCGGCCTTCTTGCTTGTCGAAATGGGCGAAAGTGGTTTGTACTCAATCCACTTGGAGAACTTGTCGATGGCGACCAGCACGTATTTAAAATTGCCCGGTGCGGCTCAAGGGGCCGATCCGTCGAGTCCCCGCATCGCGAACGGCCAGCCGACGGATCGTCATTAGAGCGTGGGCCGGGGCAGTGAGGTCGCTTGGCGAAGAACCGCATCCCTCGCAATGTCGCACTGTGTGTTCAAGGGTCGGCTACGGCGGTCGGCCAAGAAAAATCCTGCTCGGAAGGCTCCGCCGACAGGTTCCGAGAGGCGCAATGGCTTCCACGAGTCCAAAGATGTATTTCTTTTTTAGAATCTTCAAGCCTTCGGCTGCGTAACGCACTTTTGCGTAACGTTAGCGCATGCGTTTCTCGCGCATCGGCGAGCCCTCTACCGGGGACGTAGTGCTTGCTCCGTCGTATCAAACGCCTGTCTCGTTTTGTCGGTCGGGACCTCGAGTTGGTGAGGTATCGATGAACGGGGAGCGCCGCCGGTCTTGGCGCTGATGGCCTCGACGAGTGCGACGCCTTCTCCGCAGATGGTCGGGTTGGGCGTCGCTCCGCCTTGGCCGATAGATGGTGTCAGGAGATCGCGGCGCAAATACGCCTCGGGCGGAATGGCTGCTCGTGTAGAGCCTAACTTGAGAGCCGATCGGCCCTCGAAGTTTTCTTCCCGAACGATGTGGTGGAACTCAATGCCGTAGAATTTGTTCTCGAAGTTTCCGGATTTCCGAGCAAGTAGGCGTCCATTTTCTCGCCGTGGTGCAAGACCAGTCTTTGTTTGCTGGTTGACGACCAGCGAAGTCGCCGAAGATTTCCAGGCGTTTGATCCCCGTGGATATAGCAATCTTAATGCCGTGAATGGCAGCTTTTCATTTCGGGCGGCGTTGTTAGATGCCTTGAAATGTATTCTCAAGACGTATCGCAGTTCCTCGCCGCTTGAGATACAAGTACGACCCTCGCACCAAAGCACCGCTCACATTTAGTGCACCGTCAAAGTACATCTTCCAAAGGCTTTGGGGGTGCTCGAGGTGGGGACTGGTTCTGCATGTCTGTCCCACTCGGCGATGAAGTCGGCGAGCGCCTGGGATTTTATCCTGGCGGCTCGCGTATTCGACGGTGTATGCGCCGATTTCAATCGCCCATTTGGCGACTCTCCCGTCGACTTCCTTGTTCTTTATGATGTCGCCGATCGGGTAATGGGACACCACCGTTATCTTGTGAGACTGGAAGTAGTGGTTCACCTTACGTGACGCCATGGGGACGGCGTAGATGAGCTTTTGTATTTGCGGGTAACGAGTTTTGGACTCGCTCGGGACCTCGCTTATGTAGTAGACCGGGCGCCGCACCTTGAATGCATGCCCGGGTTCGTCACGCCGACGACGACCGCCGTGGAGACCACCCGATTCGTTCTTTGCGATGTAAAGGAGGAGATCCTCGCCGGGTAGCGGAGCCGTTAAGACAGGGGGCGTCGTCAAGAAGACCTTGAGCTCCTTGAATGCCTCGTCGCCCTGGAGTCCAAACAAACTTGTCGGACGCCGGAGTAAGCGGAAGAAAGGCATGGCCCTCTCTCCTAGCTTGGAGATGTACCGACTTAGGGCCGCCAAGCAGCCGGCGAGCTTCTCAGACTTCCTTGATATTGGTTGGCGGCAACATTTTGGTTATGGCCGACACCTTCTCGGGTTTGGTTCGATACCGTGGTCGCTAACCGTATTCCCCGAGCAGGATTCCCGAGGAAGCTCCGAAAATGCACTTGTTTGGATTGAGTTTCCATCGATACACTCGGAGACTTTTGAATGTTTGGTCAAGGTCGGCGATTAAGCTATCGGCGGTTTTAGATTTTACCACAACGTCGCCGACGTAGGCCTCGACGTTGATGCCTATCGATCCTTCAGGCATGCTTGAATTGTCCGCGGGTACGTCGCCCCAAAGCATTCTTTAGGCCGAAGGACATCGTCGTGTAGCAATAGGCGCCGAATGGAGTTATGAAGGCCGTCTTGACCTGGTCGGACTCCTTTAGGGCGATCCGGGTGATACCCGGAATAACAGTCAAGAAACGAGAGGAGTTCGCAGCCGGGCGGTGGAATCTACGACCTCGTCGATGCGAGGGAGAGTGAACGGGTCTTTAGGGCAGTGTTTGTTAAGATCGGTGTAATCAACGCACATTCGCCATTCTTTATTGCTTTTTTTTGCGGACGAGGACCGGGTTTGCCAACCACTCGGCGTGATACACTTCTTTGATAAAACCGGCGGCTAAAAGCCGGTTGATTTCTACCCTAATAGCCTCTTTCTTGTCCGGCGCGAATCGGCGGAGCTTCGCTTGACCGGCTTGGCGGAGGATGAGACCTTCGGGGCGTGCTCGGCATACTTCCTCGGTACTCCGGGCATGTCCGCAGGTTTCCATGCGAACACGCCCACGTTGTCCCGGAGGAAGCCGACGAGCGCGTCTTCCTATTTGGGGTCGAGGTTGGCGCCGATCCGAGTGACCTTGAGGGGTCACCCGTGCCCAAGTCGATGACCTTGGTCTCCTTGTTTTTGATGGAGGAGCGCGGTGGTTCATTGACCGGGATCTCCCCGGTCTTCCCGGCGGCACGTCTTTGGAGTCGGCAAGGCACGCTTGCATTTTTGGCAGCGAGGCCGGCGGTCTCGTTGATGATGTAATTTTCTTGCTCGCAAGCGTGGGCGTTCCTCAGGTCGGCGCGGAGGGTGAGCACACCACCGTGAGCCGGCATCTTCATCACGAGGTAGGCGTAGTGAGGGACCGCCATAAACTTGTGCAGGGCCGGGCGCCCCAAGATGGCATGATGGGCCGTGGTCGAAGTCCGCGACGTAGAACAGCAGGTTTTCCTTACGGAACCGGCCTGGGGTGCCAAACTGCATCGGGCAAGGTCACTTGACCGAGCGGCTCCGATGGCTTGTCCGGGATGATGCCCCGTAACGGAGATTCGGCCGGGTCAAAGGCCTCTTTTTCGGGATGCCGAGTTCCCGGAGCGACTTTGGGAAAAGTATGTTCAAGGAGCTCCCGCCGCCGATGAGGACACGCTTGAAGTGGACGTTGCCGATCACCGGGTCGAGGACCGGGGGAAACGCCGGGGTATGGTATGTCCGACCACCGGTCTTCCCTCGCTGAAGGTGATGGGCTGGTCGGACCATGGCAGGAAGGCGGGATCGGCGATAGTTTTCTCGTCGGAGATCGCCATGACCTCCCGGGCGGTCGGCTTCTTGCTCCTCTTGCTCTCCATGCGTGTGGTCCGCCGCAGATCGTGGCCACGCTCTTGGACGGTGTTTGGTACGAAGTACCGTCTGGTTTCGGGTCATCTTCTTTGTCGCCGCCGTTTTTATCGTCGTCACGGCGGCGTTGGCGCTTCATGTCTTCTTCGCGGAAAACTTTGCCGAGCCCGTAGCATTGGCGCATGGTGTGTGTCGCGTTCTTGTGGATCGGGCACGGCTGATCCAGACTTTGTCGAACTCGGCGTCAAGGTTTCGCTTGACCCGTGACTTGACGTTGTTCACGCCGGGCGGCGTCCTTGGTATCGGTCCGAGCGGTCGCGGTTGTTGTGGCGATGATCCGCCTTCGATCCCTCCGGTCGGTGTTGCGTCGTTGGGCCGAGGAGCTCCTGGCGGCGGAGGAGGGGGCATGGGCCTCTTCCCGCCCACGAGGTCTCTGTGGTGCCCTTCGGCCTCCTCTCCCCGTGCGTAGGCGTCGGCGGTTTTCATCGGCTCGCCGATTGTTTCGGGCGTTTCCTGTGGAGCTTCTCGCGCAGGGAGTTCTTTGTATGTGAGTCCTCGGATGAAGGCCGTGATGACGTCGGTGTCATTGACGTTGGCGACGCTGGTGCGCAGCGTGGAGAAGCGGCGAATGTATTGCCGGAGCGTCTCGTTGGGGCGTTGCGCCAACCTTTCGAGATCGCGGGCGCGTGGCTTGGCGATCACACGTGGCCATGTAGTTGTCCACGAAGAGCTTCCGGAGCTGCGCCCGGTTTGTCGATGGAGTTCTCCTCCGGTCCGTGAACCAGTTCAGGATCGGGAGGCCAGCATGACAGGCAAGTAGTTTGCCATCGTGTCTTCCGTTCCCCGCGGCGGCGATTGCTACGGCATACGTTTGGAGCCACCGCCGGGGTTAGCCTTGCCGTCGTGAGGGCTCCACCATTCCGGGATCCGGAAGTGATCGGGCCACCGATGGGACCGCAGCCGTGCCGAGAGGGGCTTGGGGCCCTCGATCACAAGCGCCGTTGCGGTCGGAGCCCCGTGCTCGGCGCCGAAACGACGGGCGGCGCTCCATCTCGGCGTTGTAGGCATCGGTGCGCTCGGGCGTCGATGACGGCGCGGAAGGCCACGCCCGCATTGATGATCGCACGGGCGTCGGGCGTGGTGGCCGGGTTGATAGTTGATCCGGCACGCCGTGGCCGCCTGTTCGCCATGTTGCGCTTACCTCCCCGTCGTTGCAGCGATCGGGCGGAACGCTCGATCTTCCCGACCGGTGGCGGCCGGATCCGATGTGGAGGATCCGGACGGCATCTCCCGTAGCCTTTTGTTCACCCGCACTTGAGCAGCCTTTGATGAAAGCTTTAGCCCGGTTTACCCGAGGGGTCGGGGCAAGCGCCCAAGCTCGTTGGCGGCGACGGCGAGATTGGCGCTCGGGTCGGGCGCTACGACCGCTCGTCGATGTAGACGAACTCTTTCTCGCCAAGTTCCCGGTAGAGGTGGCGTCCCGGGCCGGCCGCATCTCGGAGGAGACGCTGTTTCCTCGCTCGTAGTTACACGGCGTTCGGCTCGATCGGCGTTGCGCGCGGGCGGTCGGGCGCGATGTCCATCTGTCTCGCCGGCCGGTGGGTCCTCGTCCGGCGAGACCGCCGAGCATGAAGATCCGCGCCGGGTATACAGGAGGGAGGGATGTAATTTCGCCGGAGGGTTCCGGTCCACCGACAACGATTGATGTATCCGGATTGGATCCGGGAGAGGCATCGGAGTCGGAACCGGGCTGCTCCTCCAGGATGGTGTGGAGTGACTCGTCGTCCTCCAAAGCAGGTGGAGTCTGTACCATGTTAACGGCCGGCGATGGGGTGTCGACCGGTGATGGTTGGGCGAAGTTGTCGCCGTGCTACTTCGGGTGGGTACCCGCGGGACCTTGCGGTCGGGTGATGCCACCGTGGTTGTAGATCTGTTCCTCCGGGGATGTTCCGATGACGACGCCCCGCCGAGTGGTTTGGGTGCCGGAGGAAATCTCCCTGTAACCACAAGGGGCCCAAAACCGGGTGGGTCGCCCACCGGGCCGCGATGGGACGCCCAGTCATGGGCCTCACCGGATGGCCGATGGCCTCGGCGGGCGGGCGGTCGGATCGGGCGTGGTGCCGGCGGCGCGCGCGGGTTGCCATCCCGGTCCGACGGGTGGGTGCTCGCTAAAGCCGCCTGCGAGTGTGTTTTCGCGAAGTTCGATGCACTGGCAGTATGCCTCCACCGACCCGGCCGATGAGCTCAATCGTCGTCGGAGTTGATGGGGTTCCTTTTCCCGACGGGCGCTGCAGCGCCGCGCCCTCTGGGGAGGATCGCCGTGGCCTCGCTTTGAGGCGTCGGCCTGGTCGGCCGGGGCCGACGCCTGCCCGGTTCCATTGGATGGGATCCGGGTTGACCGTTCTCCCGCCATCGTGCTCGGGCGGCGACGGTCCACGTGATGGATCCGACGGTGAAGGTTATGCCCGACGCGGGGCGGAGAGAGCGACGGTGGAAGGAGTAACCATCTTGCTCAGCCGACGGATCCGAAACGCACCCCCTACCTCGCGCCCGCCACCGCCGACGACGGTCGGTCGGGCCTACCTTGGGGGTGCCCGAGGTAGTAGATGAGATCGAGGGTGGTGAGGTGCGCGAGATCAAGAGCAAGAAAGTAACACGAGACACGGGTTTAGACAGGTTCAGGCCGCCGAGGTGACGTAAAACCCTAGTCCCGTGTTCTCGTTGTGGATTATGATCGGGAACAATCTGTTTTGGAGGGGGTCCCCGCCCGCCTTATATAGTCGGGGGCAGGGTTACAAGATCAATCTAATCTCGCCTTCCCCGATCGGGCGCACTGGTGGCCGACCAGGAAATCCTACGCATAAGGTAACCGACGCCGGTGATCCGGGCGGATCATATCTGCGTGCCGAGTCTTGCGCCGCACTCCATGGTCTCCCCTGGTGGCGCTCGGCATCATCTTCCGGGTCGGGCCTCTCCGGCCGACGGCCCAAGCCCCCGCAGATAAGGATACCCGGGGGAGCAATCCCCACAGCACATAATTTGACGGTGATTTCCCTTGTAGAGACTGAAATATGCTTTCTTGTTTGCCCATCTAGAGTATAGCAGTAGTTGGGAGTATATGTTTGCTCTGCTGTAAACCAGAGCTGAAACTTAACAGTTTCTAAATTGGACAGAACCATTCAGTTTTCAGTAATTCAGTTTCAGTTCTAGTAACCTAGCAAAGTCTAGTGCATTTGCTTTATTTTTCTGTACAAGGACTTGCTCTGGCGAATTAGTTACGTTTTGGGACTCTAGGTGTTGTGTGTGACGTGTGCTGCATGTTTGTTGTACTTATGCCTGTTTCAGGTTGACCATGCTGAGTAGTGAGGATGGCACATACTACAGTGCTCTCATCATTTATATTGGGGTCAATAGTTGAATATTATACATAGTTCACTATCTTTATTTTTGATTTATTTATTTGCAGGATTCGTCTCAGACACATCAAACATGTCTGAGGTAAGCACAGTCGAAGGTATATGATCTACATACTCTATCCAAATTTACTTATGCTAGGATTTCTTGTCCAAAAAACAACATAATTAACAGTGTATTGACTTGATGGCAAAACATATGTTTCAGCTCCATCTAATATAATTCTTGAGCTCATTTCAAATAGTTTAATCCCATCATGGCTTAGTCAGTCACATACGATTTGAACTCTACTAAAGTCCTTGTACCTATTTTTTAGACGATGTGTGTCTGTATCAGACTTTCTAAATTGCATTTAATTGTTGCCAATGCAATAAGGGAGCCATGCAATAAGGAATGCATTTGCTCTGTCCCATTATAATGTGATCAAGGGAAGAGCAAACCTGTTTGCTGTGAGTATTTTTTAATCATAGATAAATAAATCTATTTAAATATTGATTTTTCTTTATTCATTATTGCAGCTACATGTCTGGTTCTGTAGTTTGAGTTTCTCATAATGGATCCTTGTGTGAGAATTGTATACATGTATTCAACTTTTGGTAATATATGATCATTCTCGCATCTATTGATGTTGCTTTACTTGCTATGAGTATAATTCAGAAAAGCATTGTTACGATGAGGTTCTTATCATTATTAGTTTGACCAGTTGTTATTTAATTTGGTGTAGGTACTCTTGAATATATTAGCCAGTCGAGGTCTAACTGGGCGAGGAGTTTACTTCGACACACTGATATTGCTGATGTCTGCCTACTACTAGCTATATAATTCTGAGATGGTGTACATTTGATTGTTATGTTGCACAGGCGACCATTGCTCTCAGCCACTGACGGCCTCCTGGATGAAAAGCAATATGATTTGGCCTATTAGTTGTTGGAGCCCGAATATTTCTGATCATAATGAAGGTTATTTAGTGACCATAAATTTTATGTGATTTTGTGGGATAATAAGTCAGACGGAGCCACAAAACTATGTGTATTCAAACTGCAAAGTGTAATGCAATCTTTGACGATCCATTACCTAAGAATTCATGTTCTTGGCGAAAACAGGTTTATGGTTTGAAATACTATTTGTATGATTCATTTACCATTGAAACCCAAGTTTTATAATCAGTATCACATAATAAAAATAACAAAACAATACACGTTCTGTTTCAAAAAAAATAGACTAAAAGTGAACTGACCCCTAAGACAAAGAAAGGGAAAAAATCAACAGCAAGAGAAAAGGAAAAGATCTAACAGCAGTAGCGACCAAAAAGTCGACCGTGAGAGAAAAAAGCAAGGAAAAATCGTCCGCAAGGAAGAAAAAAAAAAGAGCGACCACGTGAGGTAGAATGCTGGGCTCCTTCGGCGCGGGGAACGTCGGGCAGGTGCGCAGGCTCGGGTACTGAATAATATTCAGTCCCCTGGGTACTGATTAGCGCAGCCCTATATATATATATACACTAGCAGGGGAGCCCGTGCAAACCTATATATATATATACACTAGCAGGGGAGCCCGTGCTTTGCACGGGCAAGGTTTTTTTTTCCAACACTGCGCGTTAACAGGTGTTTGTTCATCGTGATCTGGTACTGTTCATCATGACCCAGCACTGTTCGTCGTGTCCTGGTACTGTTTATCGCGAACCAGCACTGTGCTCTTGACCCGGTACTGTTCGTCGCGGCCCTGTACTGTGCTCGGGACCCGTGGCCCGGCACTGTTCCTGTGAACAGTGCTACAGTAGTGCAGTAAATGGCGGCTCAGGTTCTCTATCTTATATATATATATATATATATATATATATATATATATATATATATATATATATATATATATATATATATATATATATATATATATATATATATATATATATAAGGTGCATTTTCTATACTCCCGGGAGTAGTTACTCCCATCTTTAAAACAACATATTGCGTATATGTTTATACTTATTTATCACTTTGAGTATGTTTATATACTCATACTAAGATACTTCAAATCTTTCTACGCGAAAAAAGTTTAAAGGAATCCATACTTTTTAATATATTACAAAAATACCATTCGATCGTAGTATATAAAATAAGTATAACCACATACTTTACGTATGCATACATACTTGACATATATACTACCATAGATGGTCTAGTATGATCATATACTTCATGTACATACACTTCGTTCGGTCATATATACCTTAAATCTTGAGATATTAACATGGGAGTAACTACTCCTTTGGGAGTATGGAATAATTTCCATATATATATATATATATATATATATATATATATATATATATATATATATATATATATATTTTTTGCGGCTGCGCTTACCGCGGTCAGGAAAGAGAGATGATCCTCTCAAAAAAAGGAAGATTATCATCTCAATGAAACAACCCCTATTATAGCGTAGTAGAGGTAGCCTTAAGAAAATAGCCTGTAAAAATATATTTATACTAGTGGTTTTCTTAACCTAGCTCAAATACAAATAATTTAAAATTGATTTTTTTACTTTTCAAATGATCTCGCATAGATACATGGTCTGAACCAAAGTTGTAGTATTGGAAAATGTCTACAACTATGTAGTTATTTACTTTTTCATTTGAAATCATTTAGGGCCCAAAAGTTATATTCGAAGATTAATGATTTTAAAATTCATATTTTCTTTAAATTTTTTCAAATGACCTCAATGGAAAATAATCAAAAGAATAGTTATCGATCTCGATGAGATCTATAGATTTGTAATTGAAACTTTTTTATTTGAATATGACTTCAAATCTCCATTTTCAAAATCTAATTGAGTAAATACTAGAGGAATGTTTCTGTTCTTCACAAGTAAATTTTGGGTGTAGTTGTAAGAGGTGCAACGTGTGAGACCTGAGGTTGTCTATTCGATTCATGGATGTCGTGTTTATCGCAAAATGAGAAAATCACTAGAAATCTAGTGCGAGCCTCCCTCAATAATTTTTTTTTTGTAATTTTTAGCCTAATTTGCAATTTCTCTAAAAGACGCCTTTAAAATTTGCTATTTTCACCCGTGGAAGCCAAAAATACAGTTAAAATAGGTTTAGCACCGGCAAATGCAAGACTCGATTTGATCACAAGTGACTAGTGTGATGGTATTTGATCACAAGTGACTTATACAGGGCCTTGCGCAAGCCAAGAGGTCCCTTATTTGAACGTGGAATTAGCGTGGCAAAATGCAGACTCTTGCGACGAGTTAGCGTGCTGTGGTCTATGGGGTTGATTTTGTTGATCATCAAACAATAAAATTCAAACTAAATAGCCCATAGGATCTATTTTGCTTGCAATAGAGTACCAAAAAGCAGCCCATGACCTTGAAAATAATAGCCATAAATGGGTCTTCTCCTATAAAATCGATGCCTGGTGGTGACTTCGTCGTGGCAGTCACCAACGTCATTCTATTGTAGCTAAGAAGATCCCAACCAAAAATCATTTGACTTCATCGTCAGATTTATTTATTCGAGTGTTATTTTATACTCTTGCCATTTCAAACTATAAACCATTTCGATTTTCTAGGAACATAGTTTGCACTTTTATATATGTGTTATGTATCTATTAAAAAGCTAAAATGATTTATAATTTTGAACCGACGGAATAGACCTGAGTGCTTGAAGCTGGCACACGACTTTGCGCCTCCGTTCTGCACAATGACTTTTTAGGAAAATCCTGCTGTTCTTTGTTTGATATATATGAAAAAACGGTAGAAAAAAGAAAAATCCAGAATATTTTCCGCTTCTTCAGTCTGGAGACTCTGGACCCTCTGCTGTTGCGCGAGACTGTCAAGGACACCCTACATTTTGGGCCCCTGAATGTTCAGCCCAAGTGAAATTGCATTGTAGGACCGGCCCACGTCTCGGTACCAGGCTTCTGATCTGCCGCAGCGCGACGCGATAACTTCCGTCTAACGTTTAGGCCCAAGTAGACCAAACGTGCACGCTCGGATGGACAACGAATTAAGCAGAGAGAGTTCCGTTAATTAGTACCACCTTGGATGCTAACATAAAAACAGACCAAGTGATAAATGATTACGGCAATCCTTGACTCGCCACGTGGCAAACGTGGAGAGCAACCACACCATTGTGTTCATATTCATAAATAGGTTCGGAGGAGTTAACACACTACATGTGTGTATAGCATTTTGCTGCTACCCACGATCGTCGGAAGTCTATTTTTGCTGCTACCGACGGTCTTAAGTAAATATAAATATATAACTATAACTATAAATATATATTATATATACGGATTGCAAATATGAGTAAATACACAAGAAATACAATGTTGATTTATCAAAAAAAATGTTGATGGAATTGAGACGTGTACCTAGCAAGAGCCATAACTATTTTTTTTTCATTTGTTTCCACCTCCCTTTAACTATCTGTGTATTCTTCAATCGATTGGTTTATTATCTCACACTTGAAACTCTGATGGCATTGTTTGGACGACTCATGTCCTAACTTAGCCGCTGATTGAGAGTCTAAATCTATGCACGTCGCAACTTGCCCCATATACTATGTGGCTAGCTTTTTATCTTTTCATCAATCCGTACTTAAAAAAAGGCATTAACCTCTTATTCCTGGTTAGTGAAAACATCTCATTTGCACATGATTGTGTAGATAGGGTAAAAGACATACACGAAGCAATACATAAGATCTTGGGTTTGAATCCCACGAGACTGATAAGAAGCATTATTTTATTATTATTTTTTATCCTTGGAGTGCTTTTTGTCTAGGTTTAAGATCAATTTTCGACCTGTGTAAGTGAAAAATGATGCCTGATTCGAAATCAGTATTTCAATTTATAAGCTTTTGCCTTATGTGTGTAAACAAAGCGCGCCTCTTATTTTCGGCGCTAAAATTTTGATGTTGCCGAGTGTGAAAGCTACTTCTCAGCGCTGGCCGATTTGTTTAAGTGGCGAAAAGTTTTGTGACCGTTTTGTTTCAGTGGTGAGAAAGTATCGTGGCTAGTTCTCATAACCTTTGCATGTTAATGTCTGTATCTATATCAATGACATGATATAGACATTTAACAAAGACTAAAGTCCACTAACAGTCTGTTCGGTTGTGTTTTCTTACTCGCAAATCGATCGTCTAGGACATCAAACTTGTTTATTTGTATCGTTTTAGTCCTTAAACTCATAAATTGTTCGTTTGACTCTCAAAATTATTCGATTGTATTATCCCAGTCCCTAAACATATAAATCACTGTTTAGATTTTCAAACTTGTTCACTTGTGTCAGCAGGTCCCTAATTGTTGTAGACTTGTAAATTTAATATTTCTTTATAGAACTATCAAAAAATGTAACTAAAATAAAAGAAACCACTATATATTTTCTATTTTTAACTCTATAGTTGAATAACTAAATTGGCATGTTCTATGCTATAAATAAATCCTATAAACCGGAGTGTTCAGCAAATTGAGCATGTTTAATTCAAAGTACATGTTATCCCTGAACTTAAAAATTTACATCGATTACACTATTTAGGAACCGGATGATACAATTGAATATGTTTGAGGACCTAAAGCAGAATCGAAATGAGCGAAGTTGCGAGTTTAGGGATCGAGATGACACAAGACCTAAACGGTTGATTTATATAATCAAGGATGACATACACGAAAGTTTAAGAACCAACAGTAGACTTTTACTCTTTAACAAAGCACTTGAATCCAACAATAAGATGTATAGAGAATAATAAATAATACTCCCTCTATTCCAAATTGTAAGTCGTTTGATTTTTTTTATCATAAGTTTGACCACTCGTTTTATTCAAAAAAAAATTATGTAAATATAGTCAAATTTAAATTATTCTTGAAGAACTTTTATTAATAAAGTAAGCCACAACAAAAGAAGCGAAATCTTACAAAATTTTTTGAATAAGACGAGTGGTCAAAGTTGGGGTCAAAAAAGTCCAACAATATATAATTTGAAACGGATTAAGTACTATAAAATATACATTTGATTTCAAACATCTCGAATTCGAACCCATCCACTACTTTCTCTCTTGTACTCCTCTGTTCCTAAAAAATAGATTGTTTTAAAAAACCAATTAAGATTTCTAGCATCAAACTAGTATCATTAGATTAGATTTATCGCAAAAATATATTTTTAAAATATATTTTATTTATTCTATAATATTATTATTTTTTCTATAAAATTAATTAAACTTAAAAAAATTGACTGACATGTTCTGGATTTGATTCTAACGGAGGGAGTATATGCGCATTTGCCATTTCTGGTCGCCCTTTCCTCTCCGGACTTTCCACCACCGCCACCTCCTCCACACTGGCTAGCCGCCGCCTCGTATGGTCCGCCGGAAGCGCTCCAGGATATGCCAGTGGCGGCCGCGGGCAAAGCGTCAATGCGCGGCACCGAGACGGCCTGGTGCCGCGACTGCGCTGGGCGGCTGGACCGCGTGCTGGTCGGGCGCCGGCGGCGGGCCGCCGCGCTGCTCCTCGCGGCTAGCGTATGCGGCGGCGATGCTCATGCTCACCATGGGCGGCAGCGAGGGTTTTGGATTTGGATCCAGCGGCGTGTTGGCGAAGCGCTGGGGCGGGCGCGCAACCAGCGCCCCGGGTCCGTGTACCGCAGCCACCTCGTGTTCGAACGGCTCCTCCCGGAAATGTGCGCCTTCACCTCGCGGCCGAACCTGGTGGCGTCCCCAAGTTTGCATTTTTTTTTTGCCCCCTAGGATTTGTCGCTTGATTTTGTGCGGGGCGAATTGAGTTCTTGCATGCCAAAGTTCTTGGTTTGTCTCGAGATGGGGACGGACGATTTCCTCCCTGCTTGGTTAAATGTGTCATCTAAGGTTTCAGAATTGCAATTTAGGTGCTTGATTTGATCAAAATTGTCATCATATAAGATTGATTTTATTCTGTGTTCTTTTCTTGTCCTTTCAAAAACAAAAAGAAAGAAAGGAAGAAAGAAAGAAACAATCATTTCCTCTTTTGCTGAAAGGGCAACGAATTTACCTCCAGTCACTTGAATTTGACAAAGTTTGGCTTCAAGCACTCAAAATTGCACTCTTTCTGCAAGAAAATAGAGGATTTGGACAATCTGTGAGTCACGTTACATGAGGCAAGAGAAATATGTTTTGCCACCTTAAGTGTAGTAATTTACTTGTAAAATTGTAGCATGTGCTGCTTTTCATTTCTTGATTGAATGGCAGAAAGGTGATGACCCTTCATAAATGACAGGCACAGAGTATATGCTAAAACTTGGTGCTGCTATATGAGAGGATAAAGTAATCAAAAAAAGGCACAATTTTTCAGACAGTTAGGAATCCGACTATACAAGGGTTCCGAACCGTCTATATAAATTAGTTCTGTGGTAGTGTAACGAGCTGGGGTATTGAAAGAACTGCAACAGCACGATGACTTTTTATGCATGCACACGATGTCGACCACAATATAAGAGAGAGAGAGGGAGAGAGAGTAGTATGTTAATGTGACGATCATGGAGAGGTTGCCATGAAGGTTGGGTGCCTGGAGCAGTGGCAGAAGGC